>JAOTON010001343.1:0-600000 GCA_034440635.1 Lepas anatifera | reverse complement strand
CTAATTATCAAACATCCATCTTTCTGGATATGATACAAATCGGTGCAGCCTCATGCATATCGTAGGAACACGTAGATAGACACCGGAATTGACTGATTAAGTGAGAAATAGACCTGGAAGCTTCGTAGATATTTCGAGAGAAGGTCAATGCCAAAAACTCGGGTATGTATCAAGGGCGTTCCGTCATTACCACTGGCGTTAACCAGCGCCCTTAATGACTGTCACATTATACCGGGAATCAGCCCTAAAAAGCGAAAAGGAACAGTTTCGAGAGCGCTGGAACAAACGACCCCCTGAAGAGGTGTACATTAGGGACAAAGAAGTTCTATGGAGCTTCACTTATCCAACGGAGGCTAAATCGTTGGTACACGTCTTATTTTTCCTAGGTCCATCAACATTTTACTCGTGATTTTTATCTACAGGATAATTGCACAGCTAGGGTGGGAATCTCTAAATAAAACCTACACCAAAATTCAGGTGCAGCTGCTCTCATTCTTTCGTGATTCTGACATCACTTGAACGGTGGCAGCCGGCCGACACCTCGCCGACGTCAGTGGCGCCAAAAAAAACGGCGCGAAAAGCGCGGGACGCCGGCTGGCCTCGAACCCGACCCCAGCGCTGATTGGTAATGCCAGGTTGTCAGTGTGCTTCCTGTGCTACCCACCACTTACAACACCATTACCGCCGGCTAATTAATAAATTTACACCTCGCCGCCGGACTGATAAGGGACCAGTGACGTCATAATCGTCCTTCGGCGTGAGAGTGGCAAACGCTGGCAAGCTGGCAAACGGAACCGCCCTCGGCGATTGGGGTGGGGTGGGAGAGGGAGGGGCCGGGGTGTCTGCTGATGCGTGCCCCTGAACAGCTTGTGTTTCTCTCTGCGTCGTTCTCTGTAAATAAATGAAAGCAGTTCCTTTGCTTTTAGTTTGTTATGCAAATTCATTCGTCAAATTCTGGGTGGGGTAGGCGGTTAGCGTGGGCGCTCAGCTCTGTGTGCAGCATTGTCGTGGGTTCGAGCCCAGTCAGAGGCCGGATTTGGCCCCTTGCCCTAGCTCAATTCTAGCTCATTTTCCCTCCCCTCCGACGCCATAAGATCTCAAAAGTTGGTGAGTATATGATAATTGTTGGGGCTTAACGATAGTTGGTGAGTAACACACGCAGAGCGCCCATCAGCGTTGGTTGGGGGCAAACCAAAGTCAAACAAAAACCGGAAACACAAACCATTGGTACGATTTACACAAACAAAAACCGGGAAAAACAAACTTCATCAAGCCCCAATATTACACAAATCACAATCTAGTGGGTGAAGCACCAAAACTCTACCAAAGAAAGGATTGGAACAGTCCGACCTGGGGCATGCCTTTCCCCCCGGATCCCCACGCAGAGCGCGTCAGTGAAGGAAGTCCCCACAATTTTAGGACACGCTTAGGTTTTTGAGTTTTTCCCCTGTACGTGATGGATTCGTATGAGTTGGCAGTTTTGGTGCAGACCTGCTTCTGCAACTCCTTCCAATACAGCGAAATTTCGAGCTTCGCCTTCTCCTCTTTCCCTCCTCTATCCCCGACTCCTCTCATCATTGTTATACCAGAGCCTGTCTCCTCAGAAGAGAATACACGGTGGCGCCTTGTTTCTTCATCTACAATTGATTATGTTCTCCATTTGATCCTCTCACGCCAGGCACAAGGATAAGAGGAAACGATTTGGCTTTAGGTGTCAACTGTTTTCTTCTGAAACGGAAATCAAACGCAAGGCTTGGTAATGGAGGAAAAGTACCTACGAACCCATCGTAAAAGTAGGCGATGAACTTTCAAGTGCCATTTTGATAAAATTATATAATATTATTCATAAGCGTCGGAAATGGGGAGACCAGGGAGTATGTCCCCTTCACTTTTTTAAACAAAATTCCTTATCTCAGTAAAAATAGGAGTAAGTCGGACATTTTTATAACCAGTCGATGTAAAAGGCAGTGAGGAGCCAAAATTCGAAGAGTTTTGATCCTAACCTGGAAAGTTTCTTGTCAGAATTAGGTTCAAGCTTGGCTACCCCCTCTTTTTTACCGGTGGCGACGCTTATAAAGTTATGCAATAGTCCTTCTCCTAAAGAAAGAGAGAGAGAGAGAGAGAGAGAGAGAGGGAGAGCATCAAAACTCTTCTCCACTTTTATCATAGCTTTTGAACTGGGATTACAGTTTTATAGGGCGTCCCGAGAAAATACCATAAGCATTTAATGTCACCCAGAGCTCTCTGTATCGATTTTTCACACGACTTAAAATTCAAAAGCACACAAAGACCATAATTCAAGGCATGAAGGAATATCTCTATCTCTCTCTCTCTCTCTCTCTCCGTTGCAACACTTTGATGGGTCTGAATCATTAGCTGCTGGCCACTATTGAAAATTCCATGCTAATTAGTGAGCTAGCTTATGATGCAGATGCCGGCTCAGCTCTTGATTTAATGGCTTCGCATGTCGGTAAACTCGAAGGACATCACTTTTTTACAGCAATGACCGTTTTGCTTCTCATTCTATTCTTACCCTTGGGCTAAAATTTTGTAAGGAAAAATTAAAAGTAAAGATGGAATATTTATTGGAGCTGCTGATTTTCAATGTTTTTTAATGAAACGGCTTTCACGCTCACAGCAACGATCAAGAGAAATAATTATTCAATATTAGACATTTCTCCGAATTCATCGCGGAAACGTATTTATGAAATCAGTGACTTATTCCTCTAGAGCAAAAATATTACAAGCTGGCGAAACTGTCCACACATTGACAATGGTGGTTTCATTTCCGTCACCCCGCTTCACAACCCACGACAAACACCTATGTTCAATACGGGCGGACGGCGCAAACACTCACACACTCCAGCCAATCACAGGCCTCAGAAACCGGATACTGTTTACCACCCGCCGCCTAATGCCGGATTCTATTTTCTGGCCAGCAAAACAGAGCTGCCGCTATTTGCTAGTAATAAGTGGTGGGCTATTGGATAGCCCGGCTGATATTGGCCAGTGCCCCCGCAGAGAGCCGACCACCGCTCGATAAAAGGGCGGACGGGCGCACCGATCCGAGGGGAGGGGGAGGGGGAGTGGAATGTTGAACGGCGCCTGTGGGGAGTGTCTTTCATAGTTAAGGGGAACTTTTGAAATGGTTTGGTGGCTACATGTTTCGTGTTGACCGGGCTGTCTGGGTGGCGTGACGGATGGTAGTTACGCGCCGCAATTCTCACGTGTTCGTCTGTCTCCGCTGTTTGGGCTCTGCCCTGCACGGTGTTTAAGCTCAGGAAGTGCTAGAATGAGGAGGAGCTCACACCATAGAACGTGCGCTGCTCGTTGTAGGCGTAATTTCAAGTCATGGTTTACTGTAGTCAGTGGCGGATTCAGGACATGTGGAGGGGGGGCTAGGAGGCTCGAGCCCAAGATAACTACTAAACGTTCAAGTTCCCCGCCCGGACGTCACACGGGCGGGATCCCACAATGAGCCATATGTTAAAGTGCGCTAATGGCACTCTCCGCCTACAATTGTGAGAATACACGATAATCAAGTTTATTCCAAATCAATGAATAAGCATTTACTTTGATTGCAGGCCTCTTTTCACAAATTTGGGTATATAGTAATTTAATTTTCCCATGTTATATGCTACGAGGTGTGACGTCACATCCGGTGGTCTGTGCTTGCTGTTGGAGGGGGCTGGCTCGAGCCTCCTCCGCCATTGCCTCGGAACAGCCTTCAGCTATGCATTAATTATAGGCACTCTGACATTGGGCCGGGGAGGGGAGGGGCTTGAGCCTCCTAGCCCCCTTGTATCCACCACTAACTCTAGTTTAGTTATTGTTTTATGTTTACGACTGGTATTTTTCCAGATCTGGTCAAAAGCGCGTGATGTAGGCATGGTGTAAATTGCCTGAAATATGAAGAGGGTCAGCGAAGAAAACCAACGACAAAAAAAAGACTCTGGATGCTGAAACATTTGGTTAGGGTAAGTCAGATGCGGTGAAACAGTGGCGGATCTAGCCGGTCGGTTTGGGAGGGGCAAACCAAAGTCAAAAGTCGAAAATAAAAAAAAACTGTCACGCCGTGAAAGCTGCGCTACAATATCCCTTGCCTGCAGAATTTTGGGCATTTGAGGCGAGAAACAAAAAAAAACGTCACGGGAAGAAAATTATGGGCTCGAACTACTTTTACCAGTCGAAGGCCCAATATTTACCCTGAACTTAACAGGTTCTGTTTGAAGTTGAGAGTTAAAGCACCAAAATCTTGCTTATAAATTAAAAAGGAGTCGGGGAAAAAGGAGGTCGATCAGATTGGGGGGCAAAAACATAGTTTTGCCCCGAGCTTTTCCGTTTGGGGGGGCAAATGCCTTTTTTGCCCCCCTTGGATCCGCCACTGAGGGTAAGTCAGATTATGCCTTTGCAGGAGATGCGTGAATCAAGAGCTAGCCTTCCTATCTTCTGTACCATGAGTCCCGAGTCCATGTCCCGGAAGAGCCTCTTAAGGCAATCTGATCTCCCAGATCCCTACCAACAGGATAAAAGGATAACTTCGGGCGGCTTGGCTTTCCTGTGCATGCAAAAGTCATTGATATAAAAGAACAAGATAATCGCCTATGGGGCAAACATCAAGCGAGCTCCTGGGGAGAGTTGGCGACGCCGTATAACCTTGTCATTTGCTATGCCCTTAAAACAAAACAATTGTCATTACTATTCCCCTTTGTGGCTTCCACGAACGCAGTTCATTGCATCATGGACTGAATATCTAAATGGAGCCCCGAACTCCTCGACTAATGGGGTGGATCCATTGAGATAATCGGAGAATTGTGGATATTGATTCATATATGAATTCTTATATTTTGTAAGCTGATATGATTCCTCCGGATTTGGAAAAGGCTGGGATCAAGAGCCCTGGATTTGACACATATTGTATCTTTGGGGTCTTATTGGATCGGATTTTCTTAGCCATGATGCATTCTGCTCTGATGCTACATGTGGCAACTAAGGAGGTTCTTAGTCATTCTTATTGGTGGATTCGGGGGGAGGATACGTTGAGATGTGCCTCTAAGCCACAAACATACTTTTTCGTGATTTTTGCAGCTGCTACCCCCTCCCACCATCGGTCTGGATCCGCCGCTGGACATTCTTTCACTCACTGCCCATTCGAAGGAAATAAACCCAGCTAAAACCGAAATATCTTTGCACGTGGATTTATTTTGTCCACTGTTTTCGTACAAATGATAGGAAAATTTTGAAGCTTCTTCCTAATCTGACTGAAGCAAACTTTAAACAAAAACTTCTAGGAAGAAATGTGATTCCAGAGAAGAAAGTTTCCATGGCACCCCAATGGTGACACCTTTCCATTACCCATCACCCAATCACTCAATGGACACCCAATTTCCAAATCTGTTTTTCTGCTATGGTGTATGATTGGGGTCATAGGTTCGGGGAGGGGATGCAAAGATGGAAAGGCATGTGCCCTCCCCAAAAGTATTATTCTGCACTGCATCCTAGTACCTCAGATACATCATTGAAGAGTGAATACTTACTGAGCTGCATGGCCCTGTACATTTCAGAAGATGAAATCAAACAAAATCGCAGGTGTTTCAATCCGGACCACGGCAAGGGGCTGTTAAAACCGACTTGAAGATTTAAAACTCATCCAAGACTGGCAGCTCAAGAAGCCGAACTGTTGCACAATTTTAGGAAAATAAGGGAAACACTTCATTGTTTGGTAATTTTGTCACCAATATATCCCTGATTTAATTCTTCAGAACGCACAAAACCAAAATAGCACAAATCTTCCCCTGCCTGGGGTCCACTTGCAGGAATATTCCCCTGCAGGACACCTCACCAAAAACATCCGCCCGTTGTCAGAGCGGCTCAGTAGTGAACAGACGGTGTTTACCACTCTCCCCTCTGCCCTACCTCCAGCACTCCCTCCACCATCGCGCAAGCCATCAATTACAGCCAACTAAACCCAAACACACTCTGTTTTGAGCTATTCGCGGTGGCTCAGAGGTGCGTTTTGGCGCATTAAAGCACACGGATCCCCAGCCAAACAAGCAGGTAGCGGCACACAATTGGTCCTCCGCAGAGGCAGAAACAGGAGATGTTGGAAGCGCTGAAATGCATGTAGCTGATGCACTTGTGGTAAAGCTTGGTGATTGTTAAACCTAATCGTACGTGAGGCAGATCTTTTGAATGCCACTCTGGTTTCGATAGGGATTTGCTTTAAAAAGGAACACTAGTTTGAGTATACAATTTGACGCTATCCGAAACTTCTCCCAAAAATAATACCAAGGAAGTTGGTGTGGTTTTAGTCCAGTCGAGTGCGCCTACACGGCCGCAAGCTGTAAAATAAATGCAACTTGTTTTGGAACTACAGAGGGATTAGATTTTTGACTTGCAAGTCACAAAGTTAAGCTAGAGTGTGCCTTTCTGGGGAAACATAACAAAACAGCGGCAAGAAAAAATGTCAGTAACAACAAACTAGCTGTGCATTGAGAAACACAGGCAGTCATTGTCCTCTGCCGCTCACCAAGCGGCCATACGTTGCATGTAATCGGTATGTATAATCAGTCGCCAAAGCATGCGCGGACCAGCGCATTAGCATATAAATGATTTTGTCATCTGAGCAGGGTGCCTGCTCACAACCGGCACCCCTCCCCTCCCCCAGGGCCTCCGCCCCTGGAAGAGATCCCCCTTGTGCCGGGGTGTTGCTTCTCATGCACTAGCACGCACTCAGGCGGGGCAGGCACGACCTGGAACGGCTCTGTGGCAGATCCACAGTACTGCACACTTTGGTGGCTAGAGAGAGAGAGAGAGAGAGAGAGAGAGAGAGAGAGAGAGAGAGAGAGAGAGAGAGAGAGAGAGAGAGAGAGAGAGAGAGAGAGAGAGAGAGAGAGAGAGAGAGAGAGAGAGAGAGAGAGAGAGAGAGAGAGAGAGAAGAGAAGAGAAGAAGAAAGAAGAGAAAAAAAAAAAAAAAAAAAAAAAAAAAGAAAAAAAAAAAAAAAAAAAAAAAAAAAAAAAAAAAAAAGAGAGAAGAGAGAGAGGGGGGGGGAAGAAGAGAGAGAGAGAGAGAGGGGGGGGAGAGAGGGGAGGAGAGAGAGGAGGAGGAGAGAGAGAGGAGGGAGGAGAGGGGGAAGGGGGGGGGGGGGGGGGGGGGAAGAGAGAGGAGTCTTTTTAAAACCTTCAGCTTTTTTAGCGTGTTGAAACTAAATGATTATAATGCCTGTGTAAATGTTACATCATATACTGAGGTTTTACATTTTATATGTATGCTCATCTTGTAGCCATACATGCGCTACACGAGCATTTTCTCTCTTCTAACTGAAGAAACATTTCAGCATGACACAAAGTATCGATCTCTTACGAAACAGCCCTCGCTCAAAGTGTTGGGTGTAAGTAAATATGCCCAAAGGTCAAGATATAGTTACAATGTATGTATAATATCATTCAAAACCTTTCCTTGATTAATAATGCATGTTTAGTTTGTTATTTCAAACAACTTCTACAGACAAACACAAACGATTGGGAGAATCTCACTGAATTTTGGATGAGAATATACACATTAGTCATTTTTGAGCCTCCATTAATAGCGGTTAATACCGAGTATAATGGAGTGTGATTGTGCACTTGCTCTGACACATTCGGGCCACGGAGGAGAGATCTGCCACATTCATGCCATCAGTGCCCATTTAGATATTTGACAATCGGACTGGGTCGGGAGTTTGATTAGCCCAACTTCAAGGTTGGCGTGGTCAAAACTGCAGTCTAAGTGCACTGGCTATCTGGCTCTTTAGATATATGACGTGCTTAAAGCAATTATTTGACGGCAAATGACAAAGTTTATTGCGATAAGCTTAATAAATAGTTAGCCAAGATGTTGGGAATTATGCCTTGTTGTGTGACCCCTCCTCTTTCACGCTAAAATTAATAATTGTAATGCTTGGGAGTGACAATGAATACTAATTCTTTCTACCCTGCGGTGATGTCCGGAGGGGGCATAAAATCATGGGCATGTCCCCTCCTCTGGTTTCGAAGGTGCCCTCTCTGAGCAGCGGCGTTCTCCTTCATCATCGGCGACCCAAAATATGCCACACAGGCGGTCCGCAAGCTTTTAAGAGGCCAATGCATTCGCAGAATAGCGACTATCCACTAAAAAGGCTTAATAGGTGGACCAAAGATAAATACCTTTCTTTTAATGCCAAGAGTTAATTCATTGAACACCGTGCAGAATACCAGAGTTTTTTGTTTTTATTTATTGCAATATCTCCAGGTTTGTAAATCATATCAATTGACATTTTAGTTTAGAGACACTTTGGATGCTTACAAGTATCCATAATTGCAAATATTTTTATAGTTAATCATCAAATTATGACGTCGTTATTAGGATTTTGAGCGCGTACAGTTTTCCAAGGTTCCCCTGTGTTGTCTCTCTCGATTTTCTGTTTTTTTTGGCAAGTGAGAGTTTGGCAAGTTAACTTATTAGTGACAGGCGCCCAATCAGTTTTACTTCCCAATCCCTCGCGGGGTGCATCTCAGTCCTCAACAAGATCCGTGGCAATATCGTACTGAAGTGCACATTGTATATCAATGGATCACATTGCGTTTTACCAATCACTTTGCTCCGGTAGTTTGAGCTCTTTTCATCCCCTACGTCGCCTCTTTTGGCACTTCACGGTCGACAGACGCCTCTTCGACCGTCACTGGTGGGTGTTTACCAGTCATGGGTTACACCTAAGCTTGATTTATATTTTAGAAACACTGCCAAATTCTTCCTGGCTGACTTTTTCAAGAGAGAGGTATGCACCCAGCCTACTGACCATTGTTGGCGTGGTTAGGAACAGAGAGAAGGGGCTTCTTTTAGAGGCGTACCAGCACTCGGGAGACTGAGGCAGAAAATAGAACCCGAATCGGCTTTGGATAGGATGGGATGGTTTGTTAATCATGGAGTGGGTTCATAGAATAATGGAACGGGTTCGTAGAATCATGAGGCTTGTTCATGGAATCATGTGATGGATTCATAGAATCGTGGAATGGGTTGGGAGAATCATGGGATTGGTTCATGGAATCATGGAATATGTCCATGAAACGAGAAGTTTGGATGCTTTGGATGGGACAGGTGGTGCAACTTTTCTCTCGGGGGAAAAATGACCAAAATGATCTCTAGGCCGGGCAATGACCGGTGGTGAAACGACGTGTGTGTAAAGTCGTGGGGTGAGGAGGTTGGGGCATTCATTCATTGCAGTGTGTTATTTAGTTGATTTTAGCGTTACGTTACATTTAGTGTTACTTAGTGGTACGGTGTTAGTCGCACATCAGCTCTGATCGTTGTTACCTCTGTCGCAAATGGTAAACAATGGTCCCATGTAAGTTGGCAACGGAAGGTGGGCTGTTGTCTCCCTCTTGTTCGCCTTATTCATTAAAATCTTCCTTCCAATATAAAGTTACATTGTTTAATGTTTGCAGATGATGTCAAATATTCAGAACGATAACCTCTCCAAACGATTCGGCGCTCTAAGAGGACTGCAGACTTGCACGGTCTCAAACAAATTACGCCTAAATCCTTCAAAATGTAAATAATTCGGATGACCAAGAAAATTCCACGAGCCAACCATCCTCTACATCTGCGCGTCCACCTATCAATTCTGACCTTCTCAACATTATACATATCATCTTAAAATCTCGTAGAAATTATTATGATCTTATGTTCTGAGAAACCTTATCGCGGACGCATTGACTCTGTTTTTAGTCAGCTCATTTCACTGTCCATCCATTAAGAATCAATCGTAATTTGTCGCTGTTTAGAGTTCCGTGTGAGAGTGAACACTGTAAGAACAGCCTTTTGTAAGGATGCCCCGGAAGTCAACAGTTTTTACAAAACGCAACGTCGACTTCTTCATGACGATTATTGCAGTTTCGGAGAGAGGTTTTGATTATTTAAGAGCATTGTGATTTAGGGTCTGTTTAAACCACCACAGTATATTTTTAGCGTTGTATTAGATTTTATTATTCCGTATGTGCTGTTTTTATAAATGTATACGATATGTTTTAGGGCGCATTTTTAGCGATGTGAGCATGATGTTTATTATTCTGTAAGTGTTGCTATCATTCGTGCATGTATGTATATAATTTTATCACAATGACTCGTCCATAATTGGGAATACCCGTCGACGATTGAATAAATAAATGAAATGAAATTGAATCGCCCAGAGAGTGATTTGCTAGTTATTGCCATTGAAGTGATTGGAGTGACTGAAGTGTGGCTTGGATCATCAAATAAACTATTTGAAAGAAATGACCAAAATGTCTCGCACGCTCCTAAACTCTGATCATTAGCTGAACACCTTTTCTCTTGGTCTTGGGTTATTATTGTAAAGAATAATCGAACTATTTAATGTCTGTGAGCTTAAAAAAACAAACAGCATTGAGCAAAGAGCCTTGACTATCTCGCCGGAATTGTAGTGGGAAAATTGGACTGCCTTCCATTTCAAGTACACTGTGCAGCTACTTTTCTTAGTTTGAAGGAACTAAACCCACCATTTGATGGAAATAAGTTAAGGGACATATTGCTGAAATTTGCAAGTGCGGTTATATCCGGCTGCGGTGAAAAATGGACTCATGCACCAGCAAAATACCGTCAGCTGCCACCTCAAACCTCGCATTTTGTTTTTTTTGGTTTAGCTATTTCAGAAGTCATCTATGATTTAAAAAAATATATGTACGATGGACAACTTGAGGTTGAAGATGAAACAAGAAAAGCTGGAAACAAGGCAAATAACCGAACAATAGTGCAATGTGTCTTCTTTTGATTCATGTAAGAGCTCACACTGATTGTAAAACCGCTCTACGCTGGGTAAAGACCCTCTGAAAAACCTCCAACTAGAAGAAAGATAACAAATGCGACTCTACAGAATGAAACAAAAATTATTCTAAGAAACCAGACGCCATATGAAATAGTTGGAAAGAGTAGACTTTCAGTTTTCAGATGGAAACACATCTCTGTTTAAGCCCTTCGTGATGTGAAATAGGTGTCTATATTTATGCTGATTGAGGCATATGGAGGCAATCTGATTTACCCTCGGGCACGCTTACGTCGTGCTGATATTACCTGGAGTCGTTCAGAATTGTTCGTGGGTTTTTCAGATATTATCCGTCACCTTTAATTTTATTGGAATACTTTCCATAGCTCCACAAACCCATTGCGTTGGCTGGTAAATGACATGGGATTCTCCAAAAGTTCATCAGTTCCGCTGAACTGTTCAATAGACAAATGGAAAAGCTTTTGAGCGTTACCTGTCTCCCACAGTAAATTAGGTCTCAATTTGGCTCAATTTGATCTATTTGGCTCAATTAAAGGTTAAGGAAGTGGCCATAAAAAGTGTTGAAATGTGGGACAGGCCTGCTGCACACCCAGGTTCCATACATAACACCCTAGTCTGCAGGCTTCCACAAGCCAGAAAATCAGGGCTTTGATACCTTCTCGCAAACATTTCACTTTGGTAGTACGATGACCCGTGAGCCCTCTTGGATCTCATAATTTCTTTCCAAGCGCGCAGTGTGACCTTTCGCACGGGCGAGGGGGGGGGCCACCCCCGCTGAGACAGCGGCGGGCTCCTGCGATCATTGTACCCACGCAAGCAAAGGTGTCAGTTCTTGAGTATTAATTGTATTTACTGAGCCATTAGCTGTCATATATCAGCCTTGGTCATTATTGTCAAACAATGCACGGCGGGCCGATGACGGTCTGACGATTGACCAGGGGCGTAGGCAGGAAATAAAATCATGGGAGCTGGGCGGCTGGACTGGCCATCACCTGAGGGCACCGCCGAAATTCCAGGACTGAGGCACAAGGTAGAGGCGAGTGATTTGAGAAGAAAGTCAGTGCGCGTGTTGAATGGGGTGGCATCTGTGACGCAGGGGAGCAGGCCGAAGTTTGAAGTTGCTGTGAACGTGAACAATTTGTGGAAATTATTCATGAAAACAGATGAATGATATGGGTCAGCGTCTTTGTGGTGTTTCTGTGACCCAAAAACCCAGTGGTTAACAGCCACGTTGTGACTAGCTGAAACATTATTCGTAAAGGTTTTGGAATAGTAATGCAACTGGACAGCAGCGTATCATCAGCTAGCCATTTGTAAAAACCGATTCACATAAGATGTTCTCCATGACGCAAACCAGAATATCTAAAAAGAATGTAATAATGGTTGCAGCCTAAAATTGACTAGAAATTACGTTCTATAAGAAAATCCGCCCAATTTCCTAGGAAAAGTCTCTCTGGGAAGAACTTATGTTTTTATGTTGGGTTCGTTTGGAGAGAACCACACAGTTCCCGGTGTGTAAGCCTGATATTGTAAATCAAATTAATCATGTTTTAGCATAAAATGTTAAATTCAAAATAAGATGATGCTCTTTTGAGCTAATAGCCTCACAAAATACCGTTGGGACTAATTAGAACATTGAATCTTATGCTGTACATCCTGTTGTTCGTGCGTTATTTTCATAGCATAGCATGGTTTTTTTCATAAGATAATGTAACTAACTGTTCAACGACAAAAATATTTTCAATCAACATACTGCGAAATGTGCATTTTATAACGTAAATGAACAAATAAAGTGCAGAAAACACGCTGTAGGCGGTTTTCAAGGCAAATCCTTCGTGTAGACAATGCTCCCGAATCAGATATCCTTTTTTTCTTTCTGAGAAGCGTGTGATAAACACAGTTTCAGTTTTTGTTACAATGACTACCAGTTTGTTAAATTTAATCTCATGCTTGTGGCTCACCCACTCAACTTGCATTCGACACGTGGTTACATCGGAAATCTTTCGACATATAATACGTTTGAAATCATATTGTTTCCTGAATCAGATGATTATACGTCAAGGTAACAATCCCCACATTTTTTGTCATATTTTTTCTTAGCATCAAAACATTTCTTTCTCGGTCTAGTGCTGATTGTACCCACTATCAATTAGTGTGTCGCGATGCATTCTTTATGGAACCGTACTGCGTCGGTAACTGCAGCCTTGCGCGCAACGCCGATCGTTCATTGGCGGACAGGTCGATTGACGGCCAGTGATTGGCCGAACGGTGTATAGGAGAATCACAGGGAAGGAGCTGTCTAGCAGCGTATTGATATTGGTGATGAATTGCGACCAATTGCCGGTGGTGCAGATTGGAAATGCGTATTTGTACACGAATGCCTGGGAGCTGGGTGGAATTTCCATCGTTCCTAATATTGTTCCGGTGTTCCCAATGTGTGGATGAGTGCGCACAAGGCTCTTGAAAAATGATGATGTGCCACAGCACAATCTGGGCTGATAGCTGTCATGCTTCATTGCTTTGTGTGGTATTACGGTAAATCAATTTTGCCACTATGCAGCGAAGAACAATTACCGTGCTTCTGCGCAAGTATGTTTTTTTAAAACATTTGAGGACATTCAATAAGATTTTCAAGATTGTATGCGTTTGTATCTTCCTTTTTTCGATTCGATAAATCGATTGACTTGTTCACTTCATGACTGAGAGAAGCTGTAAGAAAAGCTCCAGGGCATTCAGGCTGCTGTTTTATTCAAATGACGTATATGTCACCCATGGGCGCCGAAAGCGCGGGGGGGACGAGGGACGCATCTCCCCCTGTTAGCCAACCAGGGGGATACGTCCCCACAACATTTTTGTGTCAATCGTCATTAATTCTCCCGGGTACTGAATATGCTCAAAATTCGCCTCGCCCGGTCAGCACCGGCCCGGGTCCGTCCCTCCTGCGAAAACTCCGTGGCGGCGCCCCTGATGTCACCCAATGCTCGTAAATCGGATATTTTTATAAGGTAGAACTGATAGTGTAGAGACATAACAAGCTTGCTACTCCTGAGCCAGAGAGTTTTATACACTCTAAGATTTGGTCAGATCCAATACAAGACGGCACATGGTGTTGTAGAAACATCAGCTCGTCATCCCCATAATTAAAATGCTGATTACAACGACGACGGAAAAGCTGGTGAGTTAGGGCAGCGGTGAAATACAAGGCACTGAAAAAATAATTGTGTGAAGAGCACGCTGTCGATATAATTTAATAAGACAATTGTGGACCGACAGTTGTATGAGAGATAAATGATCCACTCGGTGATACGACCTGATAATAACCTTGTCTTAGATAATCTAATTTTTCAAATAGCTGGGGGCTGGTGGTATGGGCACGTGACATCTTGCCGTATTCACTCAACACAATAGCCATAAATGAGACGGAGCTTTGACTATCAGATATCCTCAGCGCAACAAGTGATTTGATAAGCCTGCTCATAGAGAGACCCAAGGGGGAAAGGGGGTTAAAAGGGCAGATTCCCCTGATCGAGCACACGGGGCTCGCACACTGCGCCCAAGCACCGCTCTGAAACGCTGCTTCCCAAAGCCCTCCCAGGTTGCAAGCACTTGTACCTCCACGACTTGATTTGGCACCCTCTTAGATGGAGCAACTTAAAAAATGGCGCCCCTTGGCACATATGGCGCCCCTCTAACCGAAGTGCCTCCCCTGACCGGGATTACTGGATCCGCCTTCGGCTTGTTTTATCCCTGCAGGCAGGGTAAGTGACGAGTACCATGCACCTATGTACACAATTACGTGAATGTAACGCAAGTGTTCTGACGTCACTACACTAAGTACCAGCCTCTTATGAGCTGTTTAAACGCATTTCGGGCTGGAATTATCACTGCGGCAGTGACGGATCTGTTGTCGCTATGCTCCGCTGTTTTCAAAAAATGGTACCTTCAGCATCATCTATCTAGTTTTGGGACATTGGCTTGAATCGGTGTTTTGTGGTGAGGTAATGCCAGCTTCAAGTGCAGGTATCAAGAGTGATTGGCTGGTACATATGTACCCAAGAGGAACGCTTCGAACACTCTTTAGTGATAGAGCAGAGCGGCCCCTGATTGAAGTCTGTTTTTTTGCAGCACCAAAGCTTAATAAACTTTGTAATAGTGGTACATAATAAATAAAGCTAATAAACATCAGAAAAAACCGATGAGTCACGTGATCATAGGACCAAAGGTGTTGACGCATTCTCGAGATCCATCTCCCCAGGCGCTTGACCGTGGTAATGAGTGTATCACTTTGAAAATAAAAATTTAATTGTAATACCAAGTACATACAAACAGTTGCAGCCCAACTTAAACGATCCGGGCATGCACATTTGTGCCGGAATTACTTGATTATGATTATATTTGTGAGCTTTAGCTATTGATACAAGCTTACCCGCACTGGATATTTAAAAAGGAAGGTCCACTTTTTGTTTGGCGCTAGAAAAAAACAGTTCGTCGTAGATTCGAGCATATCATATCGCTCGACGTAGAAATTGTTAGTGGATTTTTCTTGGCTGCTTAAAACGTCCTAGATATTATTAGGTTCACCTTATAGGATATGCTTAAAGCGGGGACCACGAGCACCCAACATGTAGTCCAACCATGCTGACTGCATCTTCACAGATATGCTCAAGCCTTCTGCCAATTTTTCAGACGCAGATTTCTACATTGGTCAAACACGTATAGGTAAATCCGGCGCGTTTCCTGCATAGATATCTTTAACATTTGAAAAAAATACTGGTGGATTATTCTTCAAATCTTCAAAAATTCCCACAAGATGAATTAAAACGAAGAAAAATAAAGGTACACCTTCTCAATGAATGGGTGCGACGAACGTATTTTTCTAGATGCCTTATAGTTCCACGACCTTGTTATCAGAAATTCCATCGGCTGAGGCAGGGGTCGAAAAAGTTGCCATTTTGCCATTCTAAATGGTGACAGCTGGAGTTCCACCGGGTGACAAAAGTCACAAGTCAATTCACAAAAGTGGCACCTCTAATTCTCATACACTGCAAAATCTGGATTGACCTGGTTGGCACGGTTCCTATTTGGTTGGCCCATTATAACCGTCTGCGCCATAAGCTTTGTTCGACTAACCATATTTAGTAAATGCGGTGAATTATTCGAACCATATTCGATCCTAGGCTCGAAAAAGTTCGGGCCCTCGCCTATCTCTCAGCATGGGCTGGTGACACGAATGGTGATAAAGTGCCATTGTCACCATTGCCCCCAGGCTATGTCACCAGCCGTATTCACTTCTCCTTCCGTGGTCGAACACATCACTGCTATAATCAGCTGAGCGGCTCGGCCTTCACCGCACTGCGCCAGCCGCCGCATTAGGCGCGCTGTAGATACATTAGGCGCGCTGCAGATATTTATTTATAAATTAGGTAGGCGCTGGAAAAATAAATAAAGCGGAAAGGCAAGGAAGAGGAAGGAAATATCGGTTGCTATCTTTCTTCCGCATGTGGTGGCAAGGTGGTGAGAGTATAGGTGTTGATCAGTCAGGTATGTTGGTACTAAGTATGATATAGAAATACTGCTTAAACCTAATATATGTAAGTTCTGCAGTGAAGGTAGACTTTGCCGCTGTGCTTACTGGTATGCCGAGTCGGGGACTCAAGTGGGCACTTGTAACTGGGTACCTAGATACCTATCTCTCTAAGCCCGTGCGTGGAAATTCTTGGGGGTCGGACCCCTCATTGGCGGAACCAGGAGCAACTTTTGGAGGAACGAAATCAATGTTTGGAGGGGGCTCCATCAAGAAATCCCAAAAATAAAGTATTTTAAAAGGGCCTAAATTTGGATCTTTTGGTAGGCAAAAGACACTATTTTGGGCTTTGTTGGGGGTAACAGCCCCTTTGGCCCCCTTGGATCAACCCTCGGACCCCCTGAATTTGGGTCTCCCGCAGACTTTATATAGGGCTTGTAGTGCTGTGCCAGTATCAACTCACAGAGACCTCCAGGCCTGCCTCATGCAGTGCCTACTTGAAGCAAAAAATATTTTTTGTTTCATCTTTGGAGTGTGTTGGGCATCAATATCTAGATTTAATAACTGAAAAACATCCCACTTCTAGTCCGCAAAAAGTTGTGGAATGGCACAATGACAAGAGTAAGAACTTGTAGTTTGAGTTGTTTAGGAGGTAGCTTTTGGGGGTGGCTATGACTAGTAGGGATGGGGGTCAAGACCAGTGTGGGGCAGTCTGTGGGGGAAGAACAGTAGGTAAGCAGATTGTGTCAGGTTTCAACATCTCATCAGGGTGGTTGTTGGGCATAGTGAGCAGTTTTAGTACCTGCTTAGCTCATGCATATATGATAAATCATGTGAAGCATTGATGTTCATATATGGATTCAGACCTACCATCTTGAGAGTTTTTTCTGTCTGTGAGGCACCACTAGCACACTGGATGGTGAGCGCCACCACGAACTCATGCAAGTGTCACAAATATAAAATCATTTAAATGTGACAATAATTATTTGTGAGGTATTTCCACGGTGAGGGTATGTATGTACTTGGAAATATTTGTGCCATGAGTGTAAAATTTCAGCAGTCTGCCAATTTTTTTCAGATTGGGGTCAGCAAAAGAAACTGCAGGGCACAAACATACTTGGGGGCAGAACTTGTGGTGCTGGGGCAAGCAGGGATAAACCACCAGATGTATATTTTAACATGGTGGATAGGTGAAGTATGTTGGTGGTTGTGGGCATTTGGGGACAGCATATGTGATTTATTGTGGCTTTTCATTTGCAGGTAAACAGCAAATGTGTATTACTCCATATAGGAAAAGAAGAACTGAAAGCCACTGCTATAAACTGAAAGCCACTGAATAAACTGAAGCCACTGCTTCAGTTTAAAAAAAACATTTGCCTCCCCAATGTCCTTTGGCTTGATAATGCTAGTGAATAAAAAGTGATAGAAGTCTGGTTTGAAGAAGCGTTTTGGGATATTAAGCAATGATAAGCATGATGTGCTTTTCTCTAGCAATGATTCAAAATGCTTCATAAATGTGAATAAACTATTGAATGAAATGTTTAAAGCCAACATAATGGTATCTGTTGCAAGTTTTGCTCTGTTCAATGATCAACAACCTGCAAAATGTATCTTGATATGAGTATTTATATTATTTTAAGCATCTTGAAAGAGTAAATTGATCTTGGCTGCCCAACTGTAGGGACCTAAAAATGTTTGACAAATCAAAGAGCTGCCATAACAAGATTTTTTCTAGACAATCCATGTTCTTTCTGCCTGTGTCATACACAGACAGGATTGCTTGGAACTGTAGTGCATTCATCAGATTATAAGTTAAAACAGAGTCAGTGTAACTGGCTGATAAATGACAAAAATATTTTCATTCAGCATACCTTTACAATCATGCAACAAATCCTCTTAATGTTTCTCCTGCCTTATCTGTGAAACATTGTAGGTGTTATTAGTTTTTGCTGAAGCAGCAGGTGTATAGGTTTGGAATGGGCTTAAAGCATTTGGGACTGTGGGAGAGGGGATTGGGGAAGTCACTTAAACTTTATGAAATACAGGCAAATTTTTATGACAGCTTTAAGAAAGCTGTCTAGATAGAAATATGAAGGGAATATTCATGATTGGATGGAAAGTAAGCTCACCCACTTATCTGGCTCAATTGAGGTGTATTGTGCAGGATGCAAAACTGTATACATGATTTTGCATATTTTTTACACTCTTAAACTCTTGCACATTTTGGGAATGGTCAGGTACAATGTTATCCCTCAATATGCTATCGCACAATCTTTCACATGTAGAACTATTATTTTAGCAAAAAATTATGTTTGGCCTGCTGCCTATTGTGCTGGTCCTCATTTGGCACTCTTTGTACGCTGAGATGTTTTGGGACTTCTTGCTCTATTCTTATGCCACTGCTATTTTAAAACTGACTTTAAAAGCTCTTAAAGTATGGGGTAAGTTTTGAGAAAAAGGGTACAAAATGCTGTCAATTCAGTTACATAATCCCTTTCCTTTACGATGCCGACAACTAGAGAACATGGTTGCTTGGGGCCTGCTTTGGTTTGATACAGGTGGGGCTGGGGCAATGGCGTAGCCTAGGGGGTCCGTGGACTCCTCTTGGGCTTACTGTTCACTGTAAAGCAGGAATATGGGTGTTGGTGCTCCCCCTCTCCAGCTTGGTCTCGGTGACCCCGATAATCAGTCTTGGAAGGCCCCAGAGAATCGCTCTCGGGGACCTCTGAGCATCTGTCTTTTGGGTTCCCGAACATTCTTGGGGCTCCGAGCATCCTTCTCGGGGCCCCCGATCTTTTGGCCCTCGGGAATCAGTCTCGGGAGCCCCTAAACATTGGTCTCGAACATCACTCCCGGGGGCCAGGGACATTGGTCTTGGGAGACCCGAATATCGGTCTTGGGAGCTCCCGAATATCACCCTTGGGGGCCCCGAGACCACTGCTCGGGACCAAGATCGGAGGGTCTCGGAAAAAGTGCTCGGGTAGATGTGCCTGTGTTGAGAATATGATGCTCACTGAGGTGGATTTCCTGGGATTGATAAAGGTATACATTTTAGGGGCATCGAACATCTGTCTGAGGCCCCCGAGCATTGATCTTGACTCGGAGACCGTGATCATGGGTCTCCTGGACACCCCCACACTCAACATCATTCTTGGAGGCTCCCGAGCATCACTGGGTCCCTCTGAGCTTGGTCTTGGAATCCCTCGACAATCCGTCCCGGGGTCCCCGAATATCGGTTCCGAGCATCGCTCTGGGGGGAGGGAGGGGCGAGACCAGGTTTTGGGGGTCCCGGAGCGATTCTCGGGGCAGCGAGGCAGATGTTCGGGGCCCCCAAAGCGATGCTCGTGGAGTCCGAGACCGATGTTCGGGGGCCTCCGAGACTGATTCCCGGGGTCCCAGGAGGTCAAGTTTGGGAGCCCCGAGACCAATGCCTACGCTTTCAGGAACAAGGTCAGCTCAAAGCAAGTGAAGTGCTCGTTCAGTGAGCAAGGTCAGTTCGAGCATCGCGCTCAGAAGCCACTGTTAATCGGTCCCATGGACCCCTGAACACCGATCCCGAGCAATGCTCTCGTTGTGTCTCCCGAAACTGCTGCGCGAGAGCAAGCTGGGGGGGGATCTGAGAGATGTTTATGAACATCAAGTGTGCGAATTTGTTTGTTTTATAATGTCGTGACTGTATGACCTTTAAAATATCACAATCATATTAATGCGTGATAATATCTTTCTTCACGGCAAATATTCAGCGGTAACACTTAACTGCTACCCTCTCGCTGCGAGATTCTTTATCTATAATTTTCTAAGAATAATCACTGAAGTGACATTGGAATATTTCGCTGCTCAGCAGGCACAAGTGCGTGTGGTGAGTGGTGAGAGCCGCCAACTGCGAACTCTGAAGATGATTCTCCACCAGCAAGTCTTTCCTCATCTGATCCCGTCCGTCCAGAGCGGTGAGCTTTTCTCCTTCCTTCCTTCCATGACATGTTCATAAGATATCCAGATATCACAATTATTTTTAAATATTAATAAAGTGCACCTTTTCCAATCCTTAAAAAGGAAAATCCTGGGTGAAGTTCACTGTGCTTATTGGAAGAAATATTTACTCATTAAGAGCTGGGTATGGAGGGAGGCATTGAGCTATAAAGGGTCCATTCTGAAGGTTAGGCTCCAAGCCAAATCCTGGTCGCGCCACCTGCCTCCGCCATGAGGGGTCCGTCGGAGTTGGCTGCGGGCATGCTGGGATCGTGCGAGCCACAGCGCGCAGCTCCCTATCGATGGTGTCGACAGTGGCCGCGGGGAGCCATGCTGCAGCTGCGAACTCTGTCACTTCGCGGTTGTAGCCATTAGCCACTGTCCGCAGCTTTAGCTTCCGCTTACCATAGGATCTTTCGGTCAGCTGTGTAGCTGCGTTACCCCTGGCTTGACTTTCGTGCATGAACGATAAAATGCAAAATTTATCCTATGTGTGGTCCTGATTTCCAGGGGCGTATCCAAAGGGGGAGCGATCGGCCCCACCCCCTTGGGCTGACCTTAAGCACTGGAAAGAAACGCCTCCCGCCGCAGCCGCTGGGCCACCACAGGGTGAGCTCTGCGGCTTTAGCTAGGCCCCGCAGGCTTCGAAATCAGGGAAAATAAAAAGTTGATTTACGCCGAGAAACCACAGCGTAAAATTTGGAAGCTCCGGCCATATGGGTAAATTTACCACTCCAGAATACATACGCAAAGATGCGTACAGAACAGAGCGGTGGCATCGTCATCAAAACACGCAGGGCGAACCAGTCGAAGCCCTCTACGTTTCCCCTAGGTTTTTGGGTATAAAATGTGCAAAAATTCGTAACGTAAGATGGGACTACTTTGAAATCGTGGAAAACTTCCAACAATGTTAAGGATTGATAAAAATATTCTTTGATTCGAAAATTGTTCAGTGGAAAGTGCTGCAGAATTATCAAGGAAAAATAAAAATCTATAAGGGAAGCGTATTTACTTAGTATTTACGAAAATGCACAAAAATTCCATGGATTTCTAACACTGCATAAATGTTCTAGTATGGTGCACGGCGGAAAATTGATAATTGTCTGATGGGCGCTATATGGCCTTGCCAGGCTGGTGCGCCCCTTAAGCCCAAATAACTAACTAACTAACGATAATTGTCTGAAAGCCAACTGCGTAAGAATCTTCACCCAAGTATGATGTTGCCCCTGTTCCAAATGTCACCCGAATTCAGGCCTAGGGGCCCATTTTAATGTATTTCGGGGCCTCTGAAATCGATCTCAGGGCTCCGAATGGTTGTCGTTTTGGATATCCGAGGGTTGCTGTTGCAACCCCCCCTCCCTAATGCTGGTTTCCGGGTCTCCAGCTTTTGGCCTCTGAGGCTCCCCGAGTGGTTCCTTTTTTTACTTTTCGGCTCCTGGCCTTTGCCAACATCAGAAGCTACTGCCCAATTCCCCGCATATGCGGAAAAAATTCCGGGAATTGATGACTGTTTCTCTATGTCCCACCGTGCCGCACAAGGCGGTTGGCAGTCATTGCAAGGACAAGGCTACGGTTAAGCGTGAGAGCCAACCCTGCGCCCAGCGAGTCCCGGTATTTGAACGCGAGACCCTTATCTCAGAAGGCAGGCCACTGAGTCTGCGACCGGGGCCCTCACAATTATCCCAGGCCCACTGCTGCCCGAAGTCGGGCCCCTATTCTCAGCAGTTGCAGATAATTTCCCCGTTTTCCACTAGGGCTCCCTGTGGTAGAAGCCGGGCCCCCAGCGGTTGAGCTGGGCCTCCTGTGGCTATCCGGGCAGCCTGACATGCTTCCGGGCGCCCTTTAGTCCAATTGGAACATCTGAGTGAGCGACCGGGCTCCTCCGAATTACCCCCAGCCCACTGCTGCCAAAGCCGGGCCCTATTCTCCGCAGATGCAGATAATTCCCCTGTTATCTACCCGGGCCCTCAGTGGGTCCAGCCGGGCCCTTTGCGGTTCACCCGGACCTCCTGTTACTATCCGACCCCCTGAAGTGCTTCTGGACCCCTGTGGTCCACTTGCGACCTATGTGTTTGCGACCAGGTCCCTCACGATAATCTCAGACATGTTGTGGCCGAAGCCAGTCCCCTACTTCTAACATTCATGCCCTCCTCCCCCATGGTCTACCTAGGCCTGACTACAGTCGGCCTCTGCCTTGCTTGCGGTTACCCCTTTGGTATCGGCCCTCTGTGGCTGCAACCTCCGTCTTTGCTTGGAGCAAAAGGTAACTTTATTCAAACAGGCCACAGAATATTTGATGCGATTCGGGATGGTCCTGATCACTGATCATAGCGGACATTTGGTCAATATCGTATTTGTGGAGATCCAACCCAATGTTGAGCGGACCTCAGCGTATTTAGCGCCGGTGCATAGCTTTGTGACCCACCAGAGTTCATAAAGTTGTCTGCCTCCCAAAACGGAAGTAATGTTTTTTTGCTCTTCGAAATATTGTATATATATATATATATATATATATATATATATATATGTGTTTATATATATATACACACGTTTTTAATGAAAATATATTCCTTGCATGGTCCAGCCCCCAAAGCTATTCCTGACCCCCTGTCAAGGCCCCCTTTGGTAATTCCTGGATCCGTCCCTGCTGATTGCTCACATACACTTCCTTCGGCTTCAAACGTTAGATAGATATATCAGAACTTTCAGCTCTGGTTTATACTGGGAGCATAATACACAAAAACAATGAAAAACGGTGTAACAACTCAAATAAAGGTTTTGGTAGCATTTTTAGTTTGGTGACACATTCGTGATGTGAAATTTCAAATGGTGACACGCCAGCAACTTTTTTGACCCCTGGGCTGAGGCACTGAAACTCGGGCGCTTCCCTCACCCGACGCACCGCCGTCGCCTCTCGGCACAGTCGGGAGCCACTGATTACGTCATGTTGTCATGGGCAATCGACTGATCCAAACGTTTGGTTTTCGCAATAGATATTTTATAGTTTTAGTTTAAAGCACCGGCCAAGTTTTGAGTCCTGAGTAATTCGAACCTTCTTCCCGTTTAATACGCAGAAAGGCAACACGCTCTCCGGTATTGGGTATTATTCCGTTGGAACTTCGGCTGGGCTTTCCAGGAGAGTTATTTGATAGTCCCTTGTGCATCGGTGACCGTTGGGCCAGGTCCCATTCTTCCCCACTCAGCAGAAAACTGCGTGAGCTTTACTGACTTCAGCGAACTCGGTTTGCCTTGAATAAGTGAAGCAGATGATCAAGCTGATGTAGAAAAAACATGGCTTAGAATGCATGAGAATGACACTCTAAGTAAATTTTCAGATGTGTGGTCTTCAAAAGTGTCATTTTTATTGAAAAATGTCTGCTTGTTCCCTTGCAAGGCATGTGAACGCATATTCACCAATCACCGGCCGCCGTCCGCCAGCCACGCGTGCCCGCGGGGCAAAGAGGTGAGAGGTCATGGGGTCGCCGGGCAGCGGCTGCCGCGCTGATGCCGAGTTGAAACGTTGATGGGAAGGAGTAATATACCGGCTTGCAGAACCTACGTGTGTAATGGTGAGGTGGTTGGTGGTGGCTTATAGCTTTAGTTTCCATAGCCTTTCCGACACGATGACGTCACCCTTTTGAGTAGCGAGAGGACTTCATTGCCCAGCCTCCAAAAATGAATTAAGATTTATTAGATACGCGACTTTAATTGTTTCGTCATGTGCTGACTACTGCTGCGTTGATGTTGATGCGTTCTTTGTCACATTCTAGACATGGCTTCTTATTTATTGGCGTGACAAAATTAAAAGCCCTTGACGTGTAATGATTTAGAATAAATTACGATACGATGCGATGCAATACGATACGATACGATTCGATACCATGCGATATAATACGAATCGGTCAGTCATATCAGTAAAGGCTGTGTCGATGATGTCAGCATAGCGTTCATGGTTTAGTTTTAAAAGTCTTCGTGTCTCTGTATAGAATGACCTCGGGGTCCCAGATGGGGTCCGAACATCCGGAAACATTGTTTTATAGCCTCAAACAGATTATACTTGACTATATTTCGTACAGAAGCGAAGACTGATTGATTCTTACTCTCCCTATTGTCGTTCTTACGCAAAACAAAAAGTACTGATTGATTCTTACTCTCCCTATTGACCCTGAGCGTTGTCGTGAACGATTACTGGCTTTGAACCAAGTATTTTGTACGGACAGAGCAACTTTGTTCTAGCATTGCACTTTCATACTCTAAAAGGAGCACTTGGTCGACCGTTGCGTGTAGAACCAAAAACTATTTGAACTTGAGCTCAGTGTTGCCTTTCTCACTGGCAGGTTACAAAACACTTATTACCAACTTGACTGAATTATATTTGTCGATGAAAAATGTGGGGGGGCTGTTCCAACACGTGTGATGTACTTTCGGCAATGTTTTCCCTTGTGCTTTGAGAGAATGCCAGTTTGCTGGAGCTGTCATTAGGCACACTATCATATCGCGTGCACGTGCATGACTCTTTGATTCAAGTCCGTGCCAGCTGCCGAAACTGAGAAATCGAAGCCCTCTGTACACCAGCAATGGAACACTTTGTCTACAGCTGCCTCTTAATCTTTTTAGTAAGCACCCATTAAGATGCAATTACTACGTCGACTTTTTTGAAAGCTCACACAAGAGGAGCGACTAGCTCACCGCATATTCTTGCTTTCATTGCACTTGTACTGAGGCATTTTCTTCTTCAGCGACCGGGAGCCGACTGCCAAGGTAAGTACCTTGGTTACTCTAGCTGGTTTTGCCCAAAATTTCTTATATTTCATATTTCTACATGAAGGAAAGCTTGTTTAATGCAATCACTGACTGTGATGTTATGCCAAGAGTCATGTAGATACGTGACTTTTAGCTCACACAAGGGCGAGATCAAAGCGAACACGGGATTGAGGAGTGTAGGACCGATAATGATAGGTGACACATCATTGTCATGCCCTAACATCCCTGTCCTTGCCCTCATGCACATGAGGGCAAGGACAGGGCAGACGAGAGCTATATGAGGGCAGGCGAAGTGGGAGAGGGCAGGTGAGGGAACGCAGGGCGCACGAAGGTGGGGGGCTTTGCATGCTATCAGCTTAAGTTTTGGAATAAGCGTGGCCAGGGTAAAAATGTCCACCTAAAAAAATGTTCCAGATTTCAGCCAAATTGAGCAGGAATAGTAAAATTTTACACCTAGCCAGTGCGGGAGGTAACAATGTGGCCGAATCCGACAACCCTTTGATTTCAGAGGGGACAGTTACTTGTCAGTAGCAGGATGGAGATTGACTAGCCCCCACTTTTTGTCGGCAGCGACGTTTCTGTATACCAGTGCATAGGAGTAGGAATGGGGCAGACTAGGGGAATAGGGTATAAAAAGGCGAGTGCAGGACAGACAAGGGTGATATCAGGGCAGACGAGGGAGATATCAGGGCAGACGAGGGAGACAGGATCCGCAAAAGCAGGGACACGGCATATTTGGGCTGTTTCAAGGCAGATAAAGGAGAGAGCACACGAAAGGAAAGACGGGGCAGATGGGAGAAATTTGAGGGCAGACGATGTGGGGGGGGCATGGAATATGAGGAAGGTTTTAAGGACAGAAAACAGACAAGGAAGGCCAATACAATGAACCGGTAGAAATTTGGAAGAAAGACAACGGAGATGACACGGCAAACGGAAAGGAGCACAGCACCCTGCAGTGGCCGAGGTGCACAAGAGTGCCTATTGGAGGGGAGGGGCAAGGACACAATTTTGTTGTGCCCCTGTCAGATCATGTTAGAGATTTCCCACACGATCAGGAGGTTTTCAATGTGAGCCGACTCGGTCAGATCCAAATTTATCTGCGTTGTTGCTCAATTGTAAGCTGCGTTTGTTAAAAAGGTATTTTCACCGACGGTATTGAAGGCCTATGGGACTTAAAGCTCCCTTTAACACCCGCACTGGAGGGGGTCTGGCACTAACGCGCACTGGAGGGGGCCTGGTAGGCCCCCCTAAGATCTCGGAAACTAAGAGGGTTAGAAAAACGCCACTTGGTAGGTGGGTGGGGGCTATGGTGATCTACATGATGACCAATTTTCATTGACCTAGGTCAATATCTTCAAGGTCAAATGAGGTCGTAAAGGTCAAATATTGGCCATGCTGGTATCGATTGATAAATGCTGTGATTATGCAGGAAAATGGCGGGAATAAGCTAAAGGCGGACACGGTTCATAGAGAAGAGGTCTCAAAGAGGCTTCCCCACAACTTTTGGGTCAAGGTCATTCAAGGTCATTGACCTTTAAGGTCACCATATGGTATACTACTTATTATTTACACTTTGACTAACACTGTAGCCACTGTTTGGCGGGAAATGAGGATTGACCTTTCCCAATGACCTTTGACCTTGACCTTTGATCTTGACCTTTGTATTAGGGTACCCTACCGATGACGTCATAGCATAATATATGTCAGACGGGGTAACCTCATTTGGCCGGACGCGCAGTGGTCAGTGACCTTGAAAGTGCAGATATGACCTTGACCTGTGACCTTTGACCTTGACCTTGACTTTCATGTGAAGTGACCTTGACATATAGTCCCGCTTATATGACGTTATGACGTCACCACTTGGTCTTCAATGCAAGCTAACTGGTCCGACCGCGCGTTTACGGCGATCTCAAAATGCAGGTCTGACTTTGAAAGCCTATAAGTCAAAAATTTTCGGCCGATTTTCAAAAAGTCTTCACCAATCGACGCGCTATTAAATTCTGTTAAATGTGGCCAAGTTTCGTTTTTCCGCTGCAAGCGGTTCTCCGGCCACCTCGGAAAACAGGTGGGGGGCCTCCGAGGCCCCCTCCAGTGCGCGTGTTAAGCGTTGGAAAATACCTGGCCTGGAGGGTAGCTGACACGATACTCCTTTTCCGACTGATAAATCATTAGATCACTGATCAAATAATCCCTGAAATGCTGTTCAAGCCACTCTAGTGTACAGGCTGATCTGTGCGGGGGTGTGCCGTTTTGCTGGACCCAGACGTGATCAACACAAGAACAGTTTTTTGATTTATATTTGATAAAGGTTATAATCTTGTGTACCTGCATCTCCAACAGCAGTATTATACTCGATGAGACCCTCTTCACGAGTCCCCAGTAGGCCACGAGTCGTGCCTTAGTTTCACCAACCCTGAAGCAGCATCGACCAGTAGCGATTTTCCAGTCGAGCGCTCCTTCCGCACGTCGACTTCTCCCCGTTGAGTGACAGCTAAGCATAGAACATGCATCTGTGCGTGCCGCCAGTCCTGGTGAAGCTGCTTCTGGCGTGAGGAGGGGGAGGGGTCTCCGCCTGGCCCCGCCCCCTCGTGCGGCAGAGTCCGCTAATGATTGGTAAGTCAGAGAGAGTGCTGATTAACATTGTTGATTTCCGACCGGCCAACCATACAGGTGTGCGTGCGCTAACAAGCTTACAGCCCAGAGAAGGCTTATCGCGTGAGCGGGAATTGATTGCCCCAGCTCACGAGTCTCTACCCTCTCTTTCTCTCTCTCTCTCTCTCTCTCTCTCTCTCTTTCTCTCTCTATCTCCCCTCTCTCTTGACCTCTTTCTTTATTTCTTTCTTTTCTCTTTCTCTCTTTCTTTCTCTCTATAGAAATGAATTTCATAATACATCAAGCCTGAAAAAGTTTAATTCTTGGTGATTAATGGGCCATTTATCACAAATGTTACCAGAAAAAAACTTTTCGGGATCACAGACACCTGTAAAAAAAAGGGAACTGCAGCTCTACGCGTGCAATATAGTAATGAGGTTTTCCTAAGCATGTGCAAGCTAAACACGCAGAGTTTGAAAAAGAAATGAAGTAAAACTAACCTTTTTAACGAGTGAAAACTCGTAGCTCCTTTTGTATGGTCACCAAAGTGTCAGAAAATGAATATAACAACTGCTGTAGCATTGTTTGGTATTGAAAACTAGTTTACTTATACACAAAATGTACAAATTTAAGCAAATTGCGATGAAATGATTTTTGAAGGAAAAATTCAAATATTTTTCAGGATTACTTCGTGCAAAAAAATCTTGCCAACGCGTTGGCAACATTTGTTCGCACGAAATGTTTGCTTGCACCGTCGCAACGGTCTCTAATAGGTAAATTAAGTTTTCAAATATGCATATATTCTTAGCTTCAACGTCCTTAGGTGAGAAGAGAAAGCATGGTCGTTTGACTTTCATATTATAGTTGTATGTAAATTTGGAGCTGTTTTATCAAATTTGACACAAATCATATTTTCCTAACGCACTATGAAGTCCAACAGCGAGGCCGAATTTAGAACGGACTTGGGATTGAAAAACACCGGGTTCCTGACGGTTGTATTTTGCCCTATGAGCCCTGGAGGTCGAATAAAAACGTGCCGAATTAAATCTGGCATTATTGGGGAGCTCACCTTAGTAAATAACGACAAGGCTCACTACTTAACAATGTGATTTTAATTGTCGTCTCTCCTACATATCTCACTTTGATTTTTCTTGGGGCAATCTATGCTCGTCCCTTTCAAAGCTGTTTGGTAACACATCTTAATCCTGCACATCCCACCCCGCGGTGGGTGGTAACTTCTTAAAATTTAATATTTGATGAACTTCATTCGCTTAATCCATTTGCAATTGTCACCGATCCTCCCTCCCCCCGTTCTCCCCCCCGCCCTCACACCAGCCATCCCGTGCGCCGGTTTGCGTGTGATTGATGTGCGCCGCGCCGGGTTTGTCTCGGTGCGGCGTTTTTCGGCGCAGCGTCGGCCGCGCTCGCGTCACGCCTGTTACGGTCACAATGTGGCGCGATGCCGGGCAATGACTGCGTTGTTAGGCCATTAGTGGCGCACAAAGACACACCGGCGCGCCAGTCATCGTCGCCGACAGCCCAGTTAACGCCCGGGCGGAGTAGTGTACCCGCCCCAAGCGTACCCCAAGTGTACCCCAAGCGAGCTACTTGTCTGAAGAAGGTGTGGAATGCAGGAACGGAGACTGGGTGAGGAGGATATTCGTGCGTCCTGCATCAACTTTTTTTAGATGGTTGTGGACATGTGTGCAGATTTTCAACCCTCTGCATTACCCTTCCTGGGCTGTCCACTGTAGATCCCAGGAGGGGAGGTTGTGGGCCAGGACCCCCTGGAAATTTGGTTCTTGTGTCGAGTTTGTCTTAGTATAGCCGTGTCAACCCATCTAGGATATCTCTGGATCCGGAATACCTATTTAGCCATGCTTGAAAGCAGTGGCGGATCCAGGACTTTATTTCTTGCTGGGGGGGGGGGGTGGGGCTAGGGTGTTCGAACCTTCCCCACCATTGCCTCAGATCAGCCTCCGGCTATGCATTCATTATAGACAATGTGGACGGGGCTTGAGTCCCCTAACCCCCGTTGTATCTGCAACTGCTTGAAATGACTTTTTTTAGGATTTATCGATAATCCACCTTGAGGTTTTAATTAGCTTTCTCTAGCTGGTCTCGATTTCACCTTTTATCTTGGAGATCTCCTCTCGATCCAAGGTTTGGTGCTCCGGATCGGTTACCACTTGCACGGCAATAGACAATCTTAGGGACACAGTCAGTCCCTGTCCCCCAAAGCATCTCAGCTATCTAGCAGTCGCAGCGTTGATTGTGGAGTACAGACAAATGGTCATTTGCAGTCCGTGATAGACAACATAATTCGAGGCACCATGCCACTGCCAGTTGCGTCCCGAGAACAAAAACTCGACTTATTACAGGCGAACACCTGGAAGATGTTGGAGACGTCAGACGTTACAGACGTCAAATTTCAAGGAGACAAATCATTAAGACAAGGGTATATTAGTCTGATTGGAAGATTCTCGGGAATGACAAATGCAGGATAAAATTATTATTAAGATTACCTTTAAATTTGATCACTTCTCAAGTTAAAGGGAATGTGGTACCTTGGTCGAATCCTGGAATTTAGTGCAGTTAGGCGTACTTTTAGCCAAAAATAATGAAACCACTCAAGATTTCTCTGAAAGATGTTCAATAAGCTCAATATTTTGTTCTTAAAAATACTCCTTCTAAGAAAATAAATAAAATCTGTCTGTGGATGATGTCACGATCCGGCAACCACTACCATACTTGAAACGCTTCAAGGGCTTCGATTGGCTGATGCTCATCGTGACGTCAGCATATTTCGTCACACCAGTAGCTCACAACAATGGCCGCCGGCGACGGGGGCTGAGGGGGGCTGGTGTCAGGTAGGCTTTAGCTTTTTTTCAACGGAAATATCGAGTTCCAAGACAAATGAAATATGGAGTACCGGGTTTTCCGGCCTGCTTTACAACTTGGCTATCTCAGTTAAAACCACGTTGTGAAGGTGCCACATTCCCTTTAAGGAATATTAAGTGATTTTTCTGAGTTAAAAAGGCATGTGGGAGGGCTTGATTGACGATTACATTCCACTCTTTTTATGAAGTTGTTATTGATAATGTTTCAAATTCCGGCACCTCCGATTACTTTTCAAGTTCATGCCTCTGCTTACAGCACAGGTCAAATTATTTTTTTCTCAACAAGGGAAAGGTGGAGAGTAGGTCTCGAATATCCGATTCAGCGCGTTTCATAGATTGCACTGGACAAAAAAGCGTATGTTTTTTATCTGAATATGGATTTGGACTCAAGTTTTCGTTGATTTACTCTAGTGGTTTGCATAAGCACTAGCGATGTCGTAGCAGGTCATTACTGCTTATACCTTATTATTATTGCCTATTATTATCCTCATTATCATTATTGCTTATCATTATTGTTGACAGACTGCCGTCGAGACACTGCTGCGCCAACCACTCACGGATCCGGGACGAGCCTGGAAAGGCACACTGAGCCAAAATTGTCGTGATCTGGAGGTGGGGGAGAGGGGGTGGAGTAGCCCGCACGTGTGTTGAGAGAGGTGGGGGAGCGTAGAGACTCTAGTAGTGGGTAATCAGAAGTTATGTGGCGTCCCCTTTTTGCATAATTCTGGTTTCCTAGGCTTTTCGGGTAAATTTATACGGTCCTTTACGTATTTTCAGTCTGCAGGTAGTAAATTCACTCACAGGCTAACCGTTTGAGGGACCATGAAATTGACCCTTTTTACTTTTTGGAGATCATGACCCTTTGCACCCTGGATCTGCCAACTGCGATAAAACAGACAACCTCCTGTATTTTAATGAGTTATAGTTCAAAACAAAACCGGACCCAGAACTGTTGAAATTAAAAAAAGTTCACCTTTTTAGCGCTGTCTTTGTATTTGGACCGAGCTCGCGATTGGATTCCACTATTGCCACCGATGTTGAGTTTTCTTATCCGGACTAAGAAGTGGGAAGGACTTCCGATCAATTTATGTAGTTTTACCATTAAAAGAAACAGCTTAAGCGTAAGCATAAATGTATGCAAGTCATTGCACATTGAAACTTTAAAGAATATTGTCGGACTAAATAACTTATGTATAAAAATACCACACCGACTTTATTACCTCTTCTGTGCCGTTGTTTTCCAATCGAAGGTATGTGTCCGACTATTTTCTCTGGTGCTCCTTATCGTTTCAACCGCCTGGACTGAAAAATATATATCATCCGTCCGCTCATCTACTCCCCCCTCTATCTCTTCACCTGTCTCTCCTCTCCTCTCTTATCATCTTTTGTCTCCTGTATATTCTTCTCTCTTCCTCCCACGTCTCTCTCGATCCCCCCTCACTCTCTCCCTATCTCTCTCTCTCCCGACTCTCTCTCTCTCCCCGTCTCTCTCTCAATACTCCCCTCTCTCGATCCTCCCCTCTCTCTCCCTCCAAGTCTCTCTCGATCCTCCCCCACATATAGCCTCTGCAGCTGCAGTGCCCTAAAACTCCAATTCGATCCTCCCCTCTCCTCCCTCCCTCCCTCGCTCTCTCTCCCTCCCCCGTCTCTCTCGATCCTCCCCTCCCTCGATCCTCCCTCTCTCCTCTCTCTCTCTCTCCCTCTCTCCTCTCTCTCTCTCCCTCCCCGTCTCTCTCTCCCTCCCCGTCTCTCTCGATCCTCCCTCTCTCTCTCGATCCTCCCTCTCTCCTCTCTCTCTCCCTCTCCCTCCCCCTTTCTCCCTTCCCGTCTCTCTCGATCCCTCACCTATAACAGCGAGGTGCGACTAGGGTGAATCATGACCTGGACAGGTAAGACATCAGAGAGCGCACCGCTCCGCTTCGGAGGGTCGGGCGGTGTTCGGACCACTAATTAACAGATACAAGGGGCGGTATCGCCATGTCTCACCTCACCAAAACATTTCAATCACGACCGCCGAGACGCCCGGCTACATTTCAATTAGTGGCCTGCACCCCCGGGGAATGCGGTCACTAGCGGTCCTGGTCGGGTGTTTGTGTGGAGGACGGCCAGTAAGGGTGAGTTCGAATCGGCCAGATGTTAGCGATTGGGTTGTGTATTAGTGGTTAGGATACGTTGTATCACCCTTACGGTTTTTGCTTATTTTGGTAGATATGTTACTACTATTTCATGATCAAACTTAACCACCAAATGTACAAAAAGAAGGAAAAACCACCTCGTACGTTTTTCGCAATTCGAATTAGAGTTAATCAATCTCAAAAGGGGAAATGATATTAACAACATTATATACTTTCTTCAAGATTTTGAGATGATAATCTGTCTCGTCAGACTCATAAGGTATGTTTGCACAAGGATCACATGCTTTCAATCCTCATCTTACGTTGATAATGATCTGCGAAAGTTTAACATCGAAAAATAAACAGTTAGATGAGGGAAAATTGACTGCGTTCTGGCCATTTGCCACGACACTTGCCTGAATTACGTCACACTCTGTATGGTGTGTTTTGCTCTCAGAATACGAAAGAATATCGGTTCTCTTCACTAATATATAAGATTTAAGGAATTTTCGTGAGGTTTGAAATTTTTTAAAGGTGCCCGTATTATTATTGTTTTTAACCGGATAGTAGCTTCATTTGATATTTTTCTCCTAAAAATTTTGATTGCTTATGCAAGTAGGTACTTTCCTTAAGGATAGAGGTGACTGCTTGTGCTCCGAAGCTTATGTACAAATTCAGAAGAAAAAAACAACATACCTAAATGTTGCATGCAAGCTCTTTTCTGAGCATTGTAAGTAGTTCTACCTCAACAAGCTGGACTTTCTTCTTGTAGGCCCTCTTGGATATCTCTGTCAAACCTGAAGAAATGGTGGCAGCCCCAAGTCAACCTGGGTGGCCCAGTAGCCACCAGTGGTTTCGTTGTCAGAGACTGTACCCAAATACCCAAACACCTGTCGGAGAGCGTACCTGCCTCCGGCACACAGTGGGGCAATGATTAGGGCACGGGAAAATGAGCAGTATGGTAATAATGGGTATGCGCTCAGGGGAATGTAGTGGCGACGTTGAACAGTTAGAAGCCTCAGACCGATTGAATCTCGGTGGCGTGTTTCCATTCTGACCAGGCAGCCTGGCAGGCAGATATGCCAATTATCAGCGAACTTTAGAGTCGAACAGAACAATGTTTGGTATTGTTATATAAATGAATTAGAATGTGGCAGCGTGGATTAGTATTATACGTCAGAATTTGGAGAAATATTTTTCCCTAGAGGTTTTATCCTCAGCAAGCTGTTTTTTCACCACTGCGAGTGTCATATGCGGAGTGAAGGGAGAGAGGGCCCGTATTCTATGGGTCGAAAGTTGGTTATTCAATTGCAACTGAAAGTGAACGGTTAATGATTCAAACCGTAAAGGATGAGCCAGCCAACTTAAAACTCAAACTATCAATACAACTTGTCTTTTTCTCACATTCACGCCAGAACCCAGCGCTCCAACCGATGTAGGTATCACAGCACCTATAAGTTGTAGCTTCGGAACTTAACGCCACACCGACTAATAAACTCATGTATCATCGCTGATCTTCATATAACTTATATATTTGCAAAAAATCAGGCTGCACCTTCTTCGGCAGGCGTGCTGGAGTTTCAAACCCGCCGAATATGACTCAAAATATTTCCAAAATGGCGTACTCAAACAGTTGACTGCTTTCATTGCTAACCCGGGGTGTTTTTACCCTCGTTTTAAACATTGCTGCCTGGGGACGGGGGGCCCCTGTTGGCCAACCAGGGGGACTCCCCAAAATTTTTGGGTCAATGGTCATTGATGCTGTCAGGTATCGAGTATGCTCAAAATTCGCCTCCCGGTCAGCACCAGCCCGGGTCCGTCCCCCCTGCGAAAATTCCGCTGCGGCGCCCTTGCTTGGAAACACAGTTTGTAAACATCGTTTTCTTAAACATTAAATTGTTTTGCGTAGGTGTATCTAGTCTCTATGCCAATGGACAAAAAAACGCTCAAAGGACTTTATTCGGTATTGCTGCAGGATTTAGTGGAGACGTGGAAGGGCTGATGGGACCGCGGAGAAAACTGTTCGCTGCAGAGCTTGGGATATTTACTTCATCGATAATTTGTTATTTTTCGGTCCGTTCTCTTAATTTTTCATTCAGAAATCCAGTGTCTCCTTCCTATACGACTTAGTGATTTCGCTTGTGTGAAGTGAATAGTGGATGACAGACGATAAAGCTCACGATTTATCATATTCGCAAATTAATCATATACGTATCAATCAGATAATGAGTATGTTCGCATTTTATTTTGCCTAGGGATATGTGTGTGCCAAATATCTGAATTCAGAAATAAAAAAATCATCTGCGCAATTGATGTCGCAGTTCAGAGCCAAGGAGCATGGTTAAAAGTTGATGCGACGTTTAATGACCTGTCCCCTGGAATCCTGATACAAAGAACATATTTATTTGCTCAATTCTGCAATCCGGATTCGAGGAGGCAGCCAATTAAACGTCTCAGTAACGTCAGTTCATCTAATTTTCAACTTTTTTATAGAAAATACTGCAAGCTATATCACTCCACGAATCGTGATTGGAATATTTAACCATTTGAGCATCTTGGCCGGAAAAATACACTCGCATACAGGAGGTTGCCTGATGCCCTGCTCCCTTACGAGGTGTGACCAAAAAGAAATGGGACATTGGCAGCTAGCGATACAACTCAGTAGCCACAGGCCGATTAACTATATCATAGTGATGCACAACATTTCAACACAATATAAGCAAAGTCCCTCTTTAGCTAACCCATTATCTTTCTTTCCACAGCTGTGTCTCTCTCCCATGCAGTGCCCCGTGTCACAACATGAGCTTTGAACAAAGGATCAACATCCAGCTTTTGGTTAAACTGGGGGCATCTGGAGGGCAACCCAGAGTTCCTGGACGATTTCATCACTGCAGATGAGACCTGGGTCTTCCAGTATGACCCCGAGACAAAGGTGCAGAGCCTCCAATGGAAGACGGCAGGGTCTTCCAGACCAAAGAATGCCCGCATGTCAAAATCCAAAATCAAGGTGATGCCCATTGCCTTCTTTAGCCATCAAGGATTGGTTCAGCACGAATTTGTGCCACAAGGGTAAACTGTGAACCAACATTTCCACAAAAAGTGCTCAGGCACTTGATTGCACAAATATGACGATCGAGCCGTTATCATGTGGGAGAACAAACGGTGGCTTCTGCACCACGACAGTGCTCCCACGCACAGCGCCCTCAGCATCTGACAGTTCCTGGCCGTCAGACAGGTCGCAACCCTGTAACATCCCCGGTACTCACCAGATTTAACATCGTGCGACCACTGGTTATTCCCAAAGATCAAGGGCATCCTCAAGGGATCACATTTCGAAGGGGTTGAGGGCACCAAAGAGCGTTTGACAAGGGACCCTGAGAAGCATCGAGAAAGAGGAGTTTGAGAGGTGCTTCGAGAGGCGTGGAAGAGGAGATTCCAGAAGTGCATCGACTTCGAGGGGAGAACAATTATTTTCTTGTCATCTCGTAAATTAAAGCTGTATTGGCTGAGTACCGTTTATTTTTGGTCACACCTCGTACATTATACACTTCCCCGACTTCAGTGTTAGATGTCGTGTCACCAGGTGCTCGTGGGCATGGTCGGAATTTCTCGTAACATTTCGCGTCACCTCAGCGCTCAAAACACGTACTGGATGTAGAAACAGACCAAAAGAGGTAACCTGATTGGAACCAAAGCGCGCAATTTAGCAGTTGTGAGCTGGAGGTTAGCAAGGGACGGCGTTGTAGCGTCCGTCCCTTTTCGTCCCATTTAAGTATCTTCCATTCTATCCCATCCTATCCCATCCTGGAAATTGTGTGCAAAAGGTGGTCCCGTCCCGTCCTGTGCAATGCCCTCCCATTCCATACCATCCTGTCTCGTACCATTCCATTTTCTTTTCCTGTGACATTTTCAGAAAAAAGTTCCGTTCCAGACGAAATCTGGGAAATGGGCGATCCTGTTTTGATAGGATCGCCCATACCCAAAGGCGATCCTGTTTTGATGATCCTGTGATTCCAGCCTGTTCAATGATACCCATTCCATTTTCTTCCCGTTTGATAGAAAACATCCCATTTTTCATCCCCTGCATACCTCTATTTGGAAGAGCGATGTCTTGGTGTAGCAAAAGGTAGCTTGTTTGATATTTGTTCTGCCGAATATTTTCTTTTTAGCTTTCATGGTATCCCTATGTGCACCCAACACGATTAGATGTTAAATAGTTGGTACACTGATGCTTATTTCATTGTAAGCGTTTCAAAACGCCAACCAGATTTAGAAGCCAATGGATGAAATTGCACAAAATATCACTGCACAGAGGAGTAATTATTCGTCATATTTGTGTACCTATTCTACGTATTTCTCGGTCACAATTTTCTCCTAAGACTTATCTGAATTTCTGAATCTAGTGGTCTTGACTCCCTAAATAATAGGGCTATGGGTTTGCTCATTTTAGGTAATTTAGGTATGTATACCCTTCTACGCAAAACAAATGGAGAAAGCACAGCCTTTCTAGAACTGTGCTGTTTGTGGATCTTATTTGATATTTGTCATTTGCAAAAGACACACCTGATTCTAAAGTCCATGAATTCTGCTATCAGTATCATCCCATGTCTAAGCAGGGTGTACGATCGAAGTTATAAAAAGCACAGAGTCCGCTGGTCACTTCCGTCCGCGCGGCACGTTGTTACCTTTTTGCGTCGGTTTTCGTCGATGTATACGGGCGATAGGTCAGAGCTTATTCCGGAAACATTGGAACTACCAGTCCACACATTTCCTATATCCTCCCCAACGGTGCACGGCCGCAGCGCTCCTGTGTGTGGCAAAAACTGGACATGTCGCTGGAACAAAGCAGAAAAACTTCATGGCGAGTCAGGCGCAAGAAGTTTGGAAGTCATTGAGACACTGCACATTTTTCACGACGATCTCTGGGGAAGTTTGTCGTATTGTCGAGCGCTGCTTGAAAGTTCGATGTCTATTTTTTAGCATTATGTTTGTCCCCAATGCAATATGTCTGAATACGCCACTGCGATTAGCAAAAAGTTGCACCTGCTCGGCATTGTGCCGTGCTCTAACGGATATGAGCCTCAGGGTTTCACTATTTAGTCGAGCAGAGGAATACGGCTTGTAACTTGTTGAAATTTTTGCTTTTTCGAACCGCTTTGCTCGTCCTTGTCCCCAAGCGCTGTACGTGTTCACAAGTGACAAAAGCACGGGGAAGCTCCTTTCGGATATACTATAGTAGCATGCCATTTGCTAGCAACACATCTGGAAACAGCATCGTAGCGTGCGGAATTCTGTCGGGCATTTCTTTGACAACAGGCTGAAATCGATAACAGGGCCATTTTGCAGCCCTGATGATCTCGGCGGACGCTCTGACTAAAACTGTTGCTTTGTCTTTGACTTGGGTTCCTGGCAGTTTGGCTTTGCACGCACCCGTGCAATTTATACTCATCAAATACGTGTCTAATAGCTGAAGTTAACTGCGTATGCGTTTGCTAGTAGATACCTCTAGTTTATCCCCACGAAATGATTATGGTTGCTGTGAAAAAGTTGTGTATGGGAAATACGGTTTGAAGGCCAAATAACGTTAAAATTATTAAACTACTTTAACCACTTAATCACTAATCAGTCCTTTAAGTTATGGTAAAATGGTTAAAGTCATCTAATAATTGTACCGTAATCTGATCCTCAATTCCACATTTCTCTATGAGTTCCAACAGTAAACTCGAAATTGGTTATCCGATCTCCAGCTAAACGGCGAACACAACGATGAATATGGCATGGCCCAAACGCCTCCTGCAAGTGATTTATTAACTAAATCGTTCCATTACCAAGAGCCTGCATGTTCCCATGAACTCGAGGACTGGATGAAGGCTCCAATGCACGTTGATGTCAATAAACTGTACATTCAACGATCGTTTCACGACTCTGGCGATGGTAGAAACTGTCGGTTGCTTTTACTAGAGACATCTTTCTCAGATATCAGACTAGCCTCATTAGCGAATGTACTGAGAATAGCTGGTAAAGACAGGGAATCGGAAACTGCGGGAAAGAGTTTTTCTTTCTCATATCAATTGCAAAATGACCGATTTATGGCATATAACTCTTGAGATTTATCGTAGCACCAACTTCCAGGATTATATGGCGTCGCCAACTCTTATTCGGTTAAAAGGGTTGCTCGGGAGCCAGATTGCTCCTTGCCCAGGGAATCCGCTGGGCCTTAAACCCGGGTCGACCGTGTGGAAAGCGAGCTCACTACCCACTACACCAGTGCGTTCTCTCGGATTGTTTGCACATCTTAATCCCTAAAACATAATCGGGTTGGTTCCTTTGATAAAATATAATATAATACATCGGTTATAATTGCCCTTATAAGGTCGAGCTGGTCGGGCCGGCCATTTACGTGCCCCGTAAAGTTTTGGTGCTAACTACTTAAACATAATAGTGTGTTAATATAGGCGGAAGTGTTGGTTTTCCCCGGGCGTTTCTTTCGTCTAGTTAAATTATGAAAGGCATATTGCAATTTCCAGCGTACGTTTTTTGCTTTGACGGTTTCAATGCGAGTCGCCCGGTCGAGCTGCGAAGCCTGAAAATTTGATCCCCTCACAATAAATTTTTTCTATTTTTGCCCGATTGAAGGAGATGTTACAATGCCATTACAACGATACAATGACTTAACAATGACATTTGAGCCTGGAGTTGCCATGGGATAGAACATACCCAAAAAACAAACATTGCATGATATTTAATTTTCCCTACACTATCGTTAGCCGGGAAATAACCTAAAACGGTTGAAATTGACTCCCGAACGATACCCTGCTCTCCAGATGGCCACGTGACCATTGGTAACCATCAAGTGATGTAATACTGACATCACGCTGAGTGAACAAACCATTGTTACCTCGACTGTCCCAAAACCTGTGGTATAGCGCATAAGAGACGAAAGTGGTGGCTGCTGTATGGTTCCAAGGGTTCTCCGGTTCCGTGGTGTTGCTACGATATCATACTGATATTTAAGCGAAATAACCACTCCGAACTCCCATGGAACTGCTGAATTGAATCAATGTATTGAATATGAATTCCTGCAAAACGTATTTATTCCTGGCGCATATTGCAGTACAATCTGTCATGTGTGGGCGCGCGAAGTGCTCCCGGAGACTGAAGTCATATATGGAGAGATCATTTTCCCCCGCTTAGAATAATTGTTGGGGTTTAACGACATACAACTGCTAAGGTTATACGGTGTTGCCAACTCTGCCCTTTTAGAAAGGTTTTTGGGGATTAGCTTGACTTCTTCAGAAAACCCATCGGGTCTTGAACTCGGGACCTTTGGCGCAGGATGCTAGTGCTCTATCAAGGACCCACGCATCAACGTTTTCTACACTTGGGGAGGTAAATAAATAATTCTAAACATTATGGTTATTGAACTTTTCAACAAGTATAGGGCCAACTCATTGATTTTTTCTCAATAAACCCTGTAAAATACTTCAAGCCTATAATGTCGTCATGAATAAAATACCTCAAATGTGTAATATCTCGTTCCATTCAACGCCATTTTTTAAACACCTTCATGTTTTGATTTCTACCCTTCTGCCAGCCTTCTATTTTTGTCTTGATCAAAGTGATATTCCCAATGTCATAATAACCTTCCTGCCTCAGTCCAATTTTTTCTGGGTGGCGTTACTAAGCAAGCGGACTTCATTGTGTCGCGTTTCTATTCGGTGCACGCCGTGCCGTTTCTGTCTATCAGCGTCCGCTTCGTTTCCATTAGCCATGTCGACGACGAAACTGCTGTCGCGTCGGTCGCGACGCGAATAGGAATGACGTCATCATCGACAGCGATAGAAGCGGCAGACGGGTGGGCGTGGCCTGTCTGAGATTATGCCGTCGTCGAAAATCAGGTAGCTGGGTTGTGGCAGTCTCTTGCCACGATTTTATGAAAGTTTTGTGGATTATGTTTGACAGGAAGATGTTTCTTTAATGCGGTTGACAAAAGTATTTTTGGTATTGAGAGGGTAACTAAGATGTAAGACATTGCAAGACTATGACTCGTGGTATTTGTGGTGCAGTCAGCTAGCGCGCGCACTTGGCTTGACCCGAGTCATTCGATATGAATATCGCGGGTTCGAGCCCACCCAGAGGCAGGATTTAGCGCCCTGTCCTAGCTCAATCCTAGCTTTCTCCCCTTCCCCTCCAAGGCGATATGACCTAGCAGCTGGTGCGTTGTTAAACCCAAAACATTATTAGGATTATGACTAGCTTAGACTCACACCCAAATAGTGTTTTTTACACCCTTATAGAGGATTCTGATGGGTTGAACTAGGCAGAGAGCTTCCTCTGCACATTCGGCCCAGTTCGAGCTCGGGTTAGCAAGATTGAAACAGAAATGTAGCCACGTAAATCCAAGATACGAGTAGCGATAAATTGGCCCAGGTATTGACTACTTTTTAAAAAATTTATTCGGCGGAAAAATATTAGGAGATTGAAAAATAAATGGATCATTTAAGAAACTACTGAAACATAACAGCTTTTGTAACCCAGGAAATGATATATATCGCATGCGCTTACCACATAATCTGTGAATGACAGGCTAAAAGCAAAGCCTATCAATCCCGGAACATCAAGCTTTGGCGATCGGGGGAGAATCATGTGCGAGATTTATCCACAGAAGTAACGCAATTTTCAGTTGTGTCCAGCACTGTAAGTTGAAGACAAAAGGGGAGCCTCTCTTTTTAGTTGGCTGTCCTTAGCTCTTATCCTAGCGACAATCCTGGCACGGGCATGGCATGGCCGGTTATCATTGCACTTGATAGACTACACTCCTGTCGCATGAAAATTAATGGCTAATAAATCTGGGGGATCCGGTAGTCGAGTCTGGTCCCGATGATAGGCTATTAATTTCTTCACTCATTCAAGATCGCATCAAGAAAGAGAATGGCCAGGATGTCCTTGTGGCTACCACCCTTGGCTTCTGGCCGCGACTGCACGGGACGTGACTTCAGTTTAGATCAGGGATTCAACGACGACGACGTCAACGCAACGGATGTAAGTAAGTAAGTTTTTTCCGGCTGTTTTAGCACTGGCTTCTAAAAAACAGAAGTATAGTTTTTCCTTCAATTTCAATAAAGGGCTGGAATTGCGAGTCATTTTTACGAAATGCCGTTCCAGGAAAGCCCTAAAGCTGAAAGCATAGATAAGCTACCTCCAAAAATTAGGCCCAAAGGAGTTGAAAATGTTTCGACGTTTGTCACTTTCGAAATCCCAATGCCTCGGCTCGGCTCTCATTTGCGAATTGCCTGTCCTTCTGTGAGACTACTTGAAAAAACCTTTTCCTATGACGACAACGAAAAATTACATACAATTCTATGATTTTACTGTGTGATCAATGGTTTTGATAATGAATGCAAGCATAGCAATGACTTTTATGCTGTCAAAAGTGATAAGATTGCGAAGCATTTCCACGGAAACTGCTGCCGAAATCCACTAAAGCCAAGGGCATGATAATAAAAACGTCTCCGAAAATTTGCTCCAAGAAATTCAGGAACATGATGATGAGTCGACGCTTCTCCTCTTCAGACTCACAGCCCACTAAATTGGCTCTGAGGGGCTACTTCCCTTCCCCCTAGATCAGTTTCCCTCCTCCAAATTCAGTTCCTTTTTCCTAGTTTAGTTCCTCTCCCCTAGTTTACTTCCCATCCTCTAGATCAGCTCGGCCCCCCTAATTCAGTTCCCCTCCACTAGATCACCTTGACTCCCCCCTAGTTCAGTTTCTCTCCCCTAATTCACTTCCCCTGCCCTAGATTACTTCCCCTCTCCCTGGTTTGTCCCCTCCCCCTAGTTCACCTCTTCTCCCCATAGATCGGCCCCCTCCCCCAGATCAGCTCCCGCCGAGCGCTAAGAGTTTCCATACCATGGCTGCCGCGGTCAAGCCCTCGGGAAAGAAATTGGAAAGATGGACAGTGGCAGATCCAAGGCGGGGGGGGCAAAAAGGCATTTGCCCCCCAAACGGAAAAGCTCCGGCAAAAACTTTGTTTTTCCCCACAAAATGATCGGCCTCCTTTTTGCCCCGACTCCTTTTTGGTTTATAAGCAAGATTCTGGTGCTTTAACACTCAACTTCAAACAGAACCAGTTAAGTTCCCTGTAAATATTGGGCCTCGGACTGGGAAAAGTATCTTTAGCCCATATTTTTCAACCCATGACGCTTTTTTTGGCTTTTCGCCTCAAATACCCAAAATTCTAAAATGTTACCGGCAAGTGATATTGTAGCGCAGCTTCCACGGCGTAACGTTTTTTTCGCTTTTCGACTTTTGACTTTGGTTTGCCCCTCCCAAACCGACCGGCTAGATCTGCCACTGAATATGGCCACTGTATAAATGAGCAGATGGCTTGTGCAGAGTGTTGTAATACCTAAGATAAAACGCCAAATATCAAAACCATGTTGTTTAGTTTTTAGGATGCCTGGCTCCTCCCAGGATCCGTCTTTGTCTTGAGCTGCTCTCCTGGATCCGTCTTTGTCTTCAGCTGCTCTCCTGGATCCGTCTTTGTCTTGAGCTGCTCTCTCTGGATCCGTCTTTGTCTTGAGCTGCTCTCCTGGATTCGTCTTTGTCTCGAGCTGCTTCCCTGGATCCGTCTTTGTCTTGAGCTGCTTCCCTGGATCCGTCTTTGTCTTGAGCTGCTTGCATGGATCCGCCTTTATGAATTACAGCATGCGTCCATGCAACCACAAAGCATGTGACGCCGCGGATTTCACCGTAATCTGCACTGGATAATGAACTAGGAGATATCACTTGAACTCATGCACAAACGACTGCTTCAAGCAGCCATATCTTCTAACAGTTAGACCGCGTAAGTATAGTGTAAGAAGCTGCTCTACTTTGACCTGATATGCTGCTGCCGTTTGGAGGACTTGGGGCCCACATTTGTGATGATGTAATTTAGATTAATGCTTTGTAATCTGGATGTGGAAAATTCATGCACAATTTCTGCCACCTGCAATAGATACTCTCGGTAGGCAGTAACTCACTTTGCGGTTATTAAATCACCTGGTGGACCATTTGAATTACTAGTGATGTGTTTAACACGTCATACGCTCCGGTGATTTATTAAGGTTGAGGGTATTGAGGCTTATTTATGTGGTTTTCCCACCGCCAGTTCGACTCAAGTGCCGTTAGAGACACACTTGATCATTCTGCACCACCTTGCCTGACGACATGTTTCCTACCTAATGAAGTAAAACGCTATCACCAACCAGATTTTGTGAAACATGGAAGGAATGGTTTGTTAAGTGCAGCTACGGCTGTCTTTTTCAACGATTATGATTGAATTAAACGTTTTTTTTCATTTGATATCATAGCGAGAGCTGTTTGTGCACCGTTCAGATAATCTTTCAGGAAAGGAAGGTTTTGCTAGCAGAACATGGAAAGATGAAATTAAGTCTAGATCATCATGTCAAACGCTTGATGGGCTCATTTAAATAATTATTTACACGATGTTAGCCCATTGAAGGAAACACGTATTCAAGTGAATATCACACAGTGGTATGGCCGAAGGCCCAAACGTTAAGGAGTTTGCAGAGGTAACTTTTAGACACATGTATTTTGAATTAGTTGAAAACGTCATCCCCTTGACAGAATTGATTCTGGACACAAAGTGAATGTAAGATTATGATGAAAAAATTAAATCCCTCGAAGGTTACTGTAGGTACCCGTGTCAGATGTTTGAAATTTTACCAATAAATTTGGTCATAGGACCTGAAAGATAGAGGAAAATTCCATCGCCAACGTGACGTCACTGTAAAGACGCCTCCGCATTAGTCGTTGGGGGCTAGGTTCATTTTACTCAGCATGGCAGCCCTAATCACTTGAGTCGCACAATTTGATAACACGAAATTATATGAAAACGCTTTGGCTGTCTGTACCGCTAAACTGTTGAGAGAGGAGGATGAGGAGGCTTAGTGGATAGTACCCTTGTCTTCTAACCCACTGGTTCCGGGTTCGAGTCCCGGCGGAGCCTCTGAATAAGTCGATCTGATCCCAAATCCCTTCCAACAGGGTGAGAGTTGGCGACGCCATATGAACTTGGCAGTTGGTGCGTCGTTAAACCCCAACAATTATTAAACTGTTGAGAGAGAGTGTTCCGTGCAAATGCATGTTTCCTCTGGTATCTCAAGAGCAGGCAAGAAGGATGGGACTTGGACAGAATAGTGAACTCCCTCTGTGTGTTGTTCAGAATAAAAAAACATTTAGCCTATTTCGGCCACAGCAAGTATAAAACACTACTGCTTTTGAGTGTGCTTCCTTTAACTCATATCGAGGATTCAAGGGAGCTTTATATGTATTCAATCAGGGAAGTCATTGAAAATTGTTCTGAACGGGAGCAGGCTACTGTTTCTTTTGTCTTTATACGGGTTTGTTTGCGACATAAATGCTTTTCACACACGCTCACTGAGGGAGGGAAAGAGCGGGAGAGATGGGAGAGAGAGAAAATAAGGAGAAGAGCTTTAAACATCGGCATATTTACATCCCCGGCAGGCCGGGAGTCATCAACAAAGTCAAGAGTTTCTCCTCGTCGTAGGATTTATCTAAGCCGGTGTCGTAAAGCCCGTCTGAGTTTGTTTGAGCACTCTTTAACATAAACAGCTCGTAACGAGTCAAGATGGCGTCGCACGGGCAGACTGTGCCACTATTTATGATCACCCCTCACTCTACGCCGACGTCGGCGACTTTACTCACCGTCTTAGTGCTTTATCGCCTGCTTGTAGATGGTAATATTAATAAGCATTCCAACAAGGTGCGATGAATTACCTCGCAGCGGCGGAATTTAATACGGGCCGGTCTCTTTATGCCGAAATCATCAGCGCAGCGGCCGCCCAGGCACCCCCGCAGCGGAGGCAGGTAACCGCGCGCGTCGCTAGAGCTCACAGCCGCGTTACATCGCTACACAAACTCACCCTTACCGCCAGGTGTGCGGCTGGCGGATGACTACGCAGGCGAACAATAAATTGCGGCCGGCGCCGGCGTCGTAATTGAGACATTATGGCCAACTAACAAATTGGTACGTCAGTCGAGGCGAGAAAAGGCGATATGTGCCGCGGCGGGGCGCCGATGCTGCTGATGAAGCTGATGGTGCCACCCGTCAGGATAGATGATGCGGCCGGTAACATGGATACTTGCTTTACAGCCGCCGCGCCATGGCGGGTACGAGTGCGATGCTGTTAACCAGCCCACCAGCTGCTTCCACTGCTTCGTCTTATGCATGAGGTCGAGGACTTCCTGCAGCGACTGGCAGCGTGCAGAGAAGCGGATGGGTTCTTCCTCTTCGCTTACTCCCTAACCGCTCATAGAACATGGTATTGGGGTGGATGTTGAAACGTCCTCGGGTCTGAGGCTGCATGTAAGCAGGCTCTGACAGTGGAGAAGATGAAGATTCCTGAATGCCAGATCAGTGAATTACTAGCCAATGCGGATCAACCTATTCAATGCAGATTGATGCGATTTATGCTCTTCGGTGGAGCGTGAAATAGCATACTGATTGAGCAAGAGCTATTGATGTGTGCATGAGTTTACCATTCAACAATAACAAATGAAAGCTGTCCTTCTACCGAAGCTATGATCCAAAGGCCGAGTGTAGGCGCTTTTTGGGTCTACCATAGCCTACAATAGTTAATCTCTTTGTTAACATTTCGGTGCAGTGGCGGATACAAAGAGGCAGGGGAGGGGGTAGGGGAATCAAGTCCCCCCCCGAAACATCATAGTGCCTATAGTTAATGCACAAGCGGAGTCCGATCTGAGGCAATGATGGGGGAGGCTCGAGCCCCCTAGACACCCTCCCAAATGAAGTCCTAGATCCGCCACTGCTTCAGTCCACCAGTGTGTCTTTTGGCGCAAAAACAAAGGCAAACCCGGGCTGAAGCTAAATATAGAATTATACCTAGGAATTGTTTCAGTATTTTCTGATTTATTGTACTTACAGATCATTCAAAACGCTATACAATACACTGATTGTTCTAACTGATTTAACAGTAAAATTGTCATTTCTGATACCGTGCTTTTTGATAATTTTTTCATACTATATAATTTTGTACATAGATGATGATGATCGAGTCTGATATTAGAAATACGGCATTCTTCGCTTTTTGACTTAGAAAAAAGTCCCTGCTGGTCTAGACTGAAATCTCAACTACATGCTATACCTACTATTCTATTTGGAAATGTCACTGTTGATCAAGACCAGATCACATAATCCTCGATCCAACCCAACTCGTAATTACTTACATACAACCACACTTCTGACTGTATTTCAGCAGATCTCCTCTTCAACCATTCCACTGCCTCCTCGAAGAATGAACACAGAGTAGAGATCTACACGGGGTAAAATGTTGTCATCCATTACAATTATGTCCCTTTCGTGTTTATCCCGACCCAATCCGTCCTAGAAAAGGCATCCAATGAGTGAACTTGTCCTGGGCCCATTTCGCTACCTTCCGGTTATATAAACAATAATTCGTCCAGTCCCAAATTAACTCTTGAAAATACCATCCCATCCCGTTCGATGAAGTCCATCTCATTCCGTGCAGACCTCTAACACAGAGCAATCTCGAGCTACCGAGCAAGACGACACCCTGGGGAGCATCGCTTCATTGCCGGACGGTTTTTACTCCATCATTTCTATTAGTCTGGCGTCGAGTGCGACGTTGGGCGAGTGGCTGCATCGCTGCCGACGACGAGGGGGAGAAGAAGGGGCCCGGTGGTGGCGATGATTTAGGGGGAGCTGGGTGATTGCATTGTGGCTTGTGTAATCACGGGCATTGTCTGCGGAGCAAGAGAGAGAGAGAGAGAGAGAGAGAGAGAGAGAGAGAGAGAGAGAGAGAGAGAGAGAGAGAGAGAGAGAGAGAGAGAGAGAAAAAGAGAGAGTTGGAAAGCTGTAAAGCATAAATAGATGTGTCTTTCAGAAACGTAGGAAATAGTTCTCAAGAAATATGTATTGCGAGAACCGCAACAAAAGTCCTAGTAAACTCGGCGGATGACATTGTGCTTATTATGTCCAAACAGCTTCATACAAGTTTTCTGGAAAGGAATCTAGTTTAGTGTTTGAAAAGCCATTCGAATGTCATCTCAGGGGCAATTGCACGACAGGCTTAGTTAACCCATAGCGCAAACATATGCCGTATTTGCGAACGAAATGGACGCAATCGTTCCAGGTACCATCAACATTCCCAGCGGAGCTTCTAAATAGTAAAACATGGATAGCGTCAATGAGAAGATTTGCCCGCCGACGCCCAGGCCAAACCTGATTCTTATTTCTAGACGTTAGCAGTGAAAATTTGGATAGGAAACCCTCACTTTGGATAAATTAAACACTGTGACGAAAATTGATGATGACTTTAGCGCTGAATCTTGCAAAAATTTTTTGTTACAGGTGAACAAGCATTTCTATCATTAGAAGGTGCTTGAGCCCAATAGTTCGCTTAGTACAGGGGAAGAGCACATTTATCGCAAGGGGCACAATTACCTAATCATACCCTTCCCCTTCAAACATATTCTGTGAGAGTGCATGCGCCAAAGTTGAACATTTTATCGAAATTGTTTGTCTTGCGCCATACAGACAAGTTTTTTTGCCGGAAAAATACCCCTAGTTGGGGTTCATCACATGTGACTGAGCAAATGACTTATTCATGACTTATTAAGTAGAAACGTGCCATTACATGTGCCTCAGCATCGAACCAGGATGGTGCGCGTTCAACTTCTGCGTGTTCCTTCTAGAAGAGTTGGAACCTTTAAGAATGGCCTGTTCTGTTGCGCATCTCATGCATTCCACCGGCATATCAGCATCCACCCATCCGTTGACCCTTTGATGTGAATATTTTCATCTTTTAGGTATAGCGTGGTTAAATATGGAAGGAAACATCCATTCTAGTTGGACATTTTTTACACAGTATATTTGTACTTTTTCCCTGTGTGACGTGGAAAATAGTATATTTTCAATGTATAGCCTTTACTTTTTATCGTTTATTGGTCTGCTTTTAGAATGAGCATACTTATTTACACATATATACGGTAAATATCAATGTTTTACTTGTTCTAATAAACGAGTCTAATGTACTCGTACCTTGATTTGAGCTATAAGTGGGAGATATGTCCTTCTGCTCATTAGAATGGAATAGATGCAAATACAGATTCAGATTTTATAGTTAAGATGAAACCCAGCGCTTGATACAAACAGCAAAAATTACAAAGCTTTCCAGTTGAAACGGCTGAATTGAAAAACATTTTTGCGGTTCTTTCCTAATTAAAAAAACAGCCTGCTCTATGCAAAGCTATGATATGATTCCTGCCTTTTCAAGTCTGCACGCTCTAGTGAAGCGGCATGTGAGAGATAGAATTAGAGCTGGTTTAGTTACGGAGCGTTCTCAGCCATCTCACATACCATTTTAACCAAACCGTGGCTAAACCAAGTTCATTGTATAGTTTGACATATCCTCAATCTAGATTCCGGTAAGTTTGATCATTATTCGCTCACTAAAAACAATTATGCGTCGTGATGGTTCCACGACTCTTGCATGAACACATTTTATCTGAATATATTTTTTTAGGTTAAAGAAGAACAAACGCTAAAAACTGACAGTAACATTGCCTCTCGATAGCTGCAACTAATTGAAGTGTAAATTCAACATTCACATTTCAACCAACACAGTGAAATGTTAATACCTGTCTATCACTGTTATACAAGTAAATTTAATAGTTGCTACTTGCCAAAAGCAGGACACTTCCAGCAAAGTTCTGGTGTATTCCAATCCTGCGAGCCTTTGGGACGCTCCGGTGTACTGGCGTGAGGGGGATAGAATTAAAGCTGGTGTAGTTATAGAGCGCATCACATATAATCTCAGCCAAACCACCACCACTTAATCAGCAGCAGCAGTCGCATTCCGCCCCGAGACAGAGACGACAAGCTCTACCAGCTTTGGAACCAATTATTTAAAATGGGTACGGGTTAGATTTTGTGGTCGCGGCATCTAGAACGTATCCTTTACTATTTTCAGTTGTCCGGGCTATAGTCGGAGGTCATATAGTTTGTAAGGAGAGTGTGATGGTGATGTTTTTCCAGCTCTGCAGAGGAGTGCCTCAGGGCCCGCTGGTGGAGTGGGGAGCCGGGAGTCAGAAGAGTTGCACCCGGGGGACACAGCGGTAGAGGAGAATTAATGGACCGCGCTGGCCGAGCTGCCGACTTCGGGACATCTGCCACAACTGAACAGAATCGCCAGCTGCTTATGTACCTGGGGTGGCTCCGTCCCAGTGCCTTTTGCTCTGCAGCAGTGACCTCTGGTGGCTTTTACACATGTCATGTGCGTGCAGTGACAGGAATTTTGTGGTTTAATCCACCCTCTTAATTATTTCTATGAAGAATTGCAAAAACAAAAATTGTTTCTTATAGGGTTTTGAAACTACCCTTCAATGTCTATCAAATGTTGAAAAACGGTTTTCCAGCAGTCAGAATCTTATTGACCGACGGCTAAAAGTGTTTTTTTTACTCTGGTGTCAATATTTTGTCGAACAACCGTTTTAATCTTGTCTTCATGGGCCTTATCAAAACACCAACTGCCTATGTAATATGGTCCGGTTCCGAATTGGGCAATCATAATTCGTATATCATACAACAATGTTCAATAGTTAATGCTAAATACCAGTTTCAGATGAAAATTCTTCATAAGGGTCGCCACCAGGCAAAAAGTGAGGGGGCCAGCCAAACTTCAACCTGATGCTGACAATAACTATTCCACGCTTGGACCAAAAACTGCTCAAACTTGGACCTGTCGTGGACTGCACCGGCCAGTTATACAAATGTCCGGTTTTCTCCCATTTTGACTGATATCAGGAAAATTTTGGCCAAAAAAGTGGTAGGCCAGGCCCGCTCTGCCCCCTCTCCCCCCTTTCCGACGCGTATGCAATTCTTAATAGATATGCCCTAAATGTCTCACCGTTGTTATGGTTGTCAAAATCCATATTTAGTGTAAACAATTCGTCTAGACATAATTTTTCCTGGCAAAGTTTTTATGTGTGAGTTTGAAAGCAGTTGGATATGTTTCGCATTCGGCCTTGTCACTATTAAATATTCAAGAGAGGGAAAAGATAAGTGACCTGAAAAGTATTGACATTTTCAAAACATGTTATTGCAAAGCTGACGGCCCTTCCTTACTTAAAGCCTTTTTATAAGGTGTTCTGTGCATGACATGTTTTCCCTCCTCTAAAGTTAAAGTCTAATGGCACTACCAACAGCTCAATTTAATATCAACACATTAATATTTTAACACGCGCATTGACGGGGGCGGGTACCCACCCCCCCTTGGGTTTTTCGGAGACAGCAGAAAAACGGCGGCGCGCAGCGCCGCCGTACTTGGTATACCTTTTCCCTCATCATTTTTGCAAATTATGTGAAAATTTTAAGGACAGGTCATCTCAGGTCAGGTCACCAGTACAGGTCAAGTGACCCGACCTCAAAAAAGTTTAAGATAGCATAAGTCGGAGCAGGGTGAACTTATCCAATTGAAACTTATATCACATAATGGGCTCACCGAGTTCTCTAAAACCTGTTCCGGTATTTTTGATATCGATGACCTAAGGTCAGGTACGAAGCATGACCTCTCCATTGGTAATACAAGGAAATGTGTTTTTTACTGAATAACTCAGTAACAGATGGTGATAGAGCATTTATTTTAGCTTCATTAGACTCGCCTTGGCTTTGCATTTCTAATGATATGCATGTTATATAACTTGACCCTGACCTGACCTCAGGTCAGGTCAAATCTTTGATTTGACCTAGCAAGGTCAAATCATATATCATTCGATTCGGCTTGCTGCGAGGATTCATAGAGTTCAAGTCGTTTTGCTCTATCTTTACTTGTTCAGATGTAATGGCCGAAAAACTTAATTTACATTTTATCCCTATGACGGCATGTGACGGCATGTTTTTGACCTCTGGTGACCTTAAATGTGACCTGACAAAAAATGGTTCAAATATTTTCGATGGAGAAGCGGATGGACTACCCAACGCCGTTTACCGTTTTTTGCTACCTACCGTGGTTCTCGAGATCTTAGGGGGCGGGTACCCGCCCCCTCGTCAATCCGAAGGTGGCTCAGACCCCCGTCAATGCGCGATTACCACGCAAAAATCAGGAGATGACCAAGGACTTCTTTGCGCATCCATACCACATACAAGTATATCCTATCAAGGAAGTTGGAGCTGGGGACCATAATTGAAATGGAAATATTTCATAAGTTGAGAGATATGTCCGTGATCAGCACAAAAAACTGCGATGCACCAAATCCTGGGGAGATGCTGAAATGCCGACCAGTTTTCACTAAGGATTTCTGTCTTTTAGATAGTTCCCAGGCACTTTAATCCCTTATTTAATAAAATCATTCGACACCGGAACGCGATGACTCATTGAAGAGGTAAACGTCATCAATTTAAGCACCAAACGAAGTATGGGATATAACGCAATAGTAAAACATCATCTGCGTCAAAAGTTGAGCTCCAGCACTCTGTCTGCCTGCATGTAACTGCTTTAACTATGATACCTTAGCAGCTTGGACGTTGAAAGCGGGGGAGGATGACGAACAATGCGTCCCTCCAACTTGCGAATCATGGGGAACGCTTCCTTAATTTGGGACTCGACCCAGGTTTTTTTACTCTTCCTCTATTATCTGTGCGGACCTACTTCAATGTCCAGGTGAAGTGCAGTGTCGTTAGCGTTATCAAAGGCATCCAATATGCTTAAATTTTGCCCCCGCCCTTCCTAACCCCCGATCATCACCAGCCTGAAGCTCATTTTCCCGGGGCAAAATTCCACGGTGACGCACGTGCTTAGCGCGCTAGAAAAATGACTTCCAGGGGTAGATCCAGCAAAAGAGGCACTTGTGTCCAGCCCTCCGATGTTGGCTAACCCCCCCGTATTTTTTCACATATTTGGCCTTGCTGGTCTCCCGCTCAACCTTTCGGCCCAGATCGCTCACTATTTCTGAAAGCACTGTTCACTTCCGGTCTATTTTCGTCCTTTTATAAATTTGCTAAGATGTCGTCTCTGTTCGCTTGTACCCAAATGGAAGCGCGGCCAAAATGTACCCAAAATTCAGCTTTACCTTACACGAACATGACAGCAGTCTTCTCCCTTGGAACATGTGCCGTTGGCGTTGCGTTTTTCGGTGCTTCTTTTCCGGCTTATCATTTTGCGTAGAACATGCAAATGCTACAAAAGTCTAGGAATCCCTCTCCAGTACAGATGCCTACCCCTCTATCCCCCCCAGCCCTGGTACCTACCGCACGGTTTTTGGCATCGCTTACAATGGCGTCACAGACATTCCGAGATAACTGAGCTTTAATGCGGCGTCGCTCTTTGTTGGTGGATAGGTCACGCCGGCCAGCCGCACGTGCCGACGAAATTAGTCGGCTGAAAACGCCCCTGGCGCACGTGCCGATGCCTCCATGGATCCTCCGTTCCGCAGGCGTCTATTTGCTACGCTGAAATGTGAGTCGATGATTATTTGATTGGGGTTGATAGGCGCTGGAGCGGGTGGCTGGGGCCGATCAGTTGCGCTTGGGGGAGAATGGAGGGAGAGGGATGAAGAGAAACAGTGACTGGTAGATTCTGAGGTTATGTTTACAGGTCGGCTTTAGATAAGAGTTGGGTGTCGCGAGCTATTGAGGGATTTGCTCAATGCGGGCAGGCTAAAACCAACGGTAAACACGACTTAGGCCACGATTGGGAATACACGGTTATTCACGATTTGAGGATAGCTTACAAATACGTATCAGATGGAATTTGTTAGGGCTTATCTCAGTTCTGACTCTGGATTTTTTTGTACTGTGAAATGTGTGTTGTGAAATAAATCAGTAAGCAGATTAAGTATGAAAATGCCAGACATTGACAAATGAGAATAAAATGCACGGCAGTATTGAAAATAAGGAAAAAAGAGATGACTACAGTTCGTAAAATAAAATAAAGCAAAATGCAGTACAAACGCACCAATAAGTGTTCAAAACCGGCATCCAACTAATAACACCAGGGAAGGGATACAATGTGGAAACTTTAAGCAAGCATTTCCCAGAAGCCTGCTCAGATACGTTGTATTTTTGCTTTTCCTTTTTGTCGTCACATAATGCAACTTTAGAGCTTAAGCAATGTAATCCACATCACAGCGATGTTTTCTTCTCTTAGTGTAGAGTGGGGGTATTGTAGTCGCATGATTTAAGCCACTTTCACAGAATAGTTCCGCTCAGTGGATCTTTGGAAAAATGGCTCATCAGATGCTTGATTAGTTCCTTGATTGATTTGTTTTTTTTTAAAGCGTGATACAAAAGTTGCAAATGGAAAAGCAAAGGAACAAAGCCTGATATGTCCAAACTTAGGACTCGGGAAATCCAAACCCACGGTTCTTGGCACGAAATTGGGTAGTTTGCAAGAAGCATATATCCTGTATTTCTTTTAAGCAGTGTCCGGTTCTTATTCATTTAGCGCTAAGGATTGGTACTCAGCTTGAAATATCTACGGAGCTCTTAGTTCTCTCCCTCCCCTTGAAACAGGTTTGGAAGTCTTTGGTCGTCAGAAATATACTGGCATGATCAGCTTAGGCTGCATTTCAATAAGGCATTTAAGTTTCAAAGAAAGAATGTTTTCTTAATTGAAAAACAGCCTTTGATAACCTCTGCTAGCAATAGCTAGAGCTTAAAAGAGCATCCGGGAATATTCTGTCGGGCGGGAGAGTAGCATACCATGTAAGTGAATGTGACGGCATGCCGTAAGTGAAAGCAAAGTAGTCATCGTAATAATCAGCTGCTGGTGACCCGTGGGTCGTGAGCGGCCTGTGATGATGCTTCCTTCCTTCGGGAGCCGAGGACAGAACGTTCACTCAACGGGTGCAGATTAAGTCTCAGTGCTCCAGTGTTCGAGAACGAGCAGCAGCCAAGGCCAGCGCTCTGATTAACAATTAAGATCAAGCACACTGTGGTAGAGATGTGAATGGGACCAGCTGATTCATGCTGTGACTTGCGGACATTTCAGTTTCAGACAGTGCGAACCACGGACCTAAGAAAGCTGCTATACCCGGGCTTGGGCAGGATCGGATAATTGCCTGATTCAAGCCTGTGCCCCCTTAGCGGTGCAGTATTTTTTATGCTGCGTTTAGGAGATGCTAGGCGGTACAGTATAACTGCGCGGAAGACCCTCCGGCACAGTCTATTTCTCAGGCGTTGTGCTTGCGGAAATATTGAATGCAGCGTGCATAAATAAGCACATAAGTGTTAGAACAGGAATCACTTTAGAAGCGGGCAAACATGCTATGCACAGAACGCCTTATGAAGACCCTAAGTGAGTAAGTGGAAAATGGACCAGAAATTCCCACGTCTGGATCAAGCTTATTTTTCGATATTGCTCTGCGCAAGCGAACCTTTATTGGGATGCCTTCCTGGTATGCCGTTGAACGGTGATTCGGGAGACATGCAGGTGCTGTAGACAGCTGGTCAAATGTCGCTTAACAGACCGATTCACTGTTCATTTCATTTAGGTTTTATGCATCCTGAGCAAAAAACACGATTGCAGAGAAATGTTATTGTGGCCCGTGATGATGTAATCTAAATGGTTTAAGAATACATATTTAATTTATGGTATGTTTTTAGGCCGGGATCGCTAACATGGTGACAGGCGACAGCAAGGCATATACAAAGAAGAAATATCAGCTACTGGAGAATAGAAAGGTGATTTCATCCTGTACTTTTGTCCAGGTGTCTGCGAGCTGTGTAGAGAATGAGCAGGAAAGCTCGAAGCAAACCTACCAGCTTGAAGTTGAGTAATTCTCGATATTTAGGCGTAAAAAACCTGGACGGTATGTGTGTCTGTGAGCGGGTGTATGTCCGGGCAGATGGCTGGACAGTGCCGGAAGCCTGGGGTGTATCATTTGGCGAGTGTATGACAAGCGGGCGCCCACGTCAGCTCCACCGCCTGGGAGCACCACCATCTCAACAATTACACACCTACAAACCATCTCAATCCACGGCAATACGCTACCGGTGCCGAGCCCACATCCGCCAGCCTCACTCTCCGGCTCGACTTTTGTGCCGCGGAACGGTAACACCAAAGCCGAGCCGGCGCCATCACGCACCTAATCCCGTGGCAAAATTAAAATCCACTTCATTACGACAGTGACAAAATCAATGACAGCAGGAGAAATGCGGCTTCGTGATTGGTGGTCGATCCATCAGTGTGCTGACGTCATAATGCGGCAGAGCGGACAGAGGCGCTGTCAGGGAGGAGATGGATGGCCGACCTGCGCTACAAACCGAACCGCGTATTAACTACGTGTCTCTGTGGCAGTAACGAGTGTGAACCAGGCACCGGCAGAGGCGCCGCCAGGAAGTGAAGCATGGGAGGAGCTGACATTTCTTGTTGATGTTAATCAGAAATTGAATACGTCTTGGTCTGCATATTCGTGGCATGTAAAGTGATTCCCCAAACTTTGATTGTTTCAACCCCGGTGACAGGTACCCTAAATTAGTGTCCTCCTGTCGTATTTGTTGGATTTAGACACACAAGCGAAGAAACAACTGTGAAATACCTCACGGGCACATGCAGATATCACTACACAATAGCTTATGACGAAATTTGTCACGACTCAAGCTTAGGTTCAGACTAAGGCAGTACTGTTTATACAATATGTCCGTTTTATTCACACAAACGTTTCATTTGAATCATCTAAAGTGCGCTTCACACATTGTTTGTTTTAACTTTCGTCTATTCCAATTTAAGAGCCAAACTTCAGCCACCAGCGTGCTAGTTAGTGCCCAATTTAGCTGCCTGCCTGTGTTAGAACTGGTCCGTTTTTTCATCCATGCCACTTGGAGAAAAGAAAACGGGACAATGTGCTTTAATTTTTTTCTTGTATACCTAATAAATGTGTGATAGCTTAAATTCCGTGGCGGCGCCCTGTCTAGTATTTTTTGCCTAGTGTTAGGAGTGTATGTTTTACCATGTACTGCGTTTTTACTGTTAATATACGCGTATGGATCCAAGACCAGCTCAGATAAAAAATGAACAATTATTTGATATTATTCTTACGCTTTCATTAAACAGGGTTTTTAGGAACCCTTGGGCTGCATGAATTAATATCAGCATTATCGCTTCTATTTACTAATATGCAAAGCATGAATATATGGGTTGTTGGTTGGGTACTTCCTTGCTTTTGTAAGTAAAAGGGTGAATAGGTGCAATCGTTTGAGTATATCAAAATATACAAAACCTACGGGGCCGTGGCTGCTCAAACTTTTCGTAATTAAAGCCAGAAAATTAAACATAGTAGAATAACCTACTTTATACTTAGCCTACGGGCATAAGCCCTTTGTTGCGGTTCTTTTCCTTTTTTGACATGATAAACAACTGTTTTTGTTGTTAAGGACAAGGCTCTTGCTCCCGGATCATTCCCATTTTTTTTACCGGATATGCATATGATGAATGATATTTCGCTGAACTCTTGGACACCTAGAATTACCATCACTTTGTCGCTTTAAGGATAGTTGGTTGGGTAATTAATCATTTACCAGGAAATAGTGCATGTTTTCTATTTTTCTTTCTCCACCTGGTACAAAACGATTGTTTTTAAAGGCAATGCATTTAATCGTCTCTTACCGCTTATATGCATAATTTATAAAGTCTCACTCCTTTTTAGCAGCATTCAATTTAAGCATCAACAAGTATGTTTGTCAGCTAATGCATTTGATTGAGACGTTAATCCAGATAAAATATAGCCTTTTACTTTGTTAGTTCTGCCTTTCATCGCTTTGCAAAGGTGAAGTGCAAGGGAACGGAAATCAACATGACTGATAATATTTTGTTTGGCCTGTCTCTTCAAATCTGGAATGGAAAATTGAGAAAATTCAGTAATGATACCTACATTGCGAAAGAGCCATTCATTAGAAATTGGAGGTAAAACGATAACTTTTGCATCGTATGTTACCTTCTTATAGAGTTATCGTTTTCAGGATATTGTGAGAATGAGGTTTTTGTCGGATAACACTGAGATGTAAAAAGGCGAAGCCTTAAAAATATATAAAAAGACAAAATCGTAATTTGTGAACCCAAAAACAATTCAGATGTAAAAAGAAGTGTCCTCTCTTGCCTTTTTTATCCTTCATTTTTCCTAAAAAAATCAGCGTCTATCACATCAAGGTTATGATTGAAGGCTAACCTCGAATATATAACCAATCTTATCGATGACTCAATTTTTTTAGCCATCTTAATCCAGAAGTGAATCGACTTATCTCTGACTCAATGACTCAAACAAGCTTGAGTCAGGGCCGACTCCGACTGAAAATGGGAACAAGTTATGTCATATGCATTTCCCTCAATCGTTTGCAGGTTATAATCAATTTAAACATGCATACATATAAGCTGTCAACATAGGTCGGAAGAAGTGTAGTAGCGTCACCAACGGAAGTTGAAACTAAGCTTGTGGGACAAAAATGTTGAAGTTTAGCACCAAAAAGGGATTTCTTGCTAGACCTTCTAGGTTCTTATAGATCTTAACCCTCGCCCCACCGGGGGCCATCAAAGGCCCCCCTAAGGTTTTTCCGGGATAGCAGAAAAACGACGACGCGCAGCACCGTGGTTGAGGGCTCTACCTCTCACTGCATCATTTTCCCATCATCCCTAAATTTTTTTACCCCGGGTCACCCAAGGTCAGGTCACCAGACGAGGTCAACTAAGGTCACCTCACTTCAACTTTAGAGCTCTGTAAGAGCTACATTTCAAAGTCGATCGATTTGAAACTTCCTACACTTCATGACCCTTCCAGGGTCTACAAGGTGTATATCCGGGATTTTTTGATTTCGTGCCCTGAGGTCAGGTCACGAGGCGACCTCTCCCATTGGAAAAGCAAGGGGAAAACATGTTTCATGATATAAAAGCCACAAAAAATGATTGCAAATACTCAGACTGCTCAGAACAGCGTTTTTGGACACCCTTTCACGGATCCCAGGGGTCATATTTACCCTTTGACTTTTCCAAGGTCATCCAAGGTCACCAGAGGTCAAAAACAGTATTTTGACAATAACGTTTGACCTAATTAAGCTAGAGCGGTAAAACAAACACCATCGTGTTTGTCTTGTCACTGGCTTTCATTTGATATACGGCAAGGTCACTTTGTGACCTTTCGTGACCTCAGGTCATATTAGGTCACGAGGTGACCTCTGGAGGTCCAACCACTGGCGGGAGGTCTTTATGTTCCGCATAGCGGAAAAAGGACTGGCAATTTCCTATCAAATGAACTTTACCAGGCCTCAATATCTCTAATGACATAAGAGTTATGACCAGTTTGCTTAATCATTGCATTTTTGAGTGAAAATAGCCGATCTTGACCTAATTTGACCTCTGGAGGTCAAACCATTGACCTGAGCACTAAAACATGCGAAGTAATTTCTTACTGAATTCACGCGAGCTTTCTATTGCACTTTGCAGATTTGCGCTAACGCGGAGTTAGAGGGGGCCATCGGTGGCCCCCGGTGGGGCGAAGGTGGCGCAGGACCCCGGTGGGACGCGGGTTAAAGAACGTTCTGACAGACTAGGGTTAACTACTCGCGCTGGTGAGCTCAGTGTTTCTGGTTTTGTCACAGACTCGGTACATTTTTGTCAGCAATTTTGTTTGGAAGTTGGTAGATTTTCGGACCTTTGTGTGCCAACCTAAATCTTGGATCAGATGCTGCCATCTAATCTTAAAAAAGTTGTTTTCGGGTTTGCTGCATAATGTAACTGATGTATGTAAAACTGGATTGAGATTGTTCTTTGGTCAAATTAACTTTCCCTTTCCACTCTAAATAGCAGCACGTGGCTTCACCCAAGACTCAGAGCACTATCAATCATAGCATCATTGCCACACCTCAAATATAACATTCCTGACGAGTATAGCTACCTGTAGAGCCAAGGAAAGTAACAATTATTTTGGAAGTTTATAATATTTATTTGGAAGTTGACTAGGGGCCGGGGTGGCCGAGTGGCTTCGTTGCCAGTCTTCGGATCGGATAGCATGGATTAACGTGGGTTCAATCCCCACGACGGGAAACCGCCTTCCGTGTCCGATCTGACCCGACGGAGAGGATCCTTAAACACCCACGCCAATACTCCCCGTAATTGGGCAAGTGTGCCTGTTGGGAGTGGCCCTAATAAATAAAATAAATAAATAAATAAATAATTCGGGCTTTCGCTGTCATTAATTTCGCATACGCATTTATAGTCACGAGTATCAAGGAAATTTTTACCAGATGGGTTTTAATACGCGCAGTGGAGAATAATCTGGCGCCAACGCGCAGTGAAAGTTATTCTAAAGTGCCCCTCCCCAAGATCTAAAAAACCAAGAGGGTTAGGAACATGCCCGTTTGGGGTTATGTGGGAGCGATGATGATCTGCATTATGTGCAAGTTTCATCGAATGCCGTGATTATTTGAAAACAACCGGGAGCACACTAAAGGCTGACCAAGGTCATAGGGGGAAGGTCCCAAATAATGTTCTTTGAAACCTTGAGGTCCAGTTCATTAAGGCATCTTAACCCGGGCGGGGGAAATTTTACCCCCTCGCGAATTTTGCGATAGATCAAAAACGCGGCGCGCAGCCCGCCAAATTTTCAGTACCTTTTTTACAACAATTTTACACATTTCGCCAAATAAAAATAAAATCGGTTGAAAACTTTTGAGAAATAAGCAAAAATGTGACCACTACAGGCGATTTTTGTACCAAAATCGCGCAATGTTTAAAGAGCTGCGAAGCTACAGTTCTAAACCGATTTCCAATTTTCGTGCATCAAACGATAGGCATTATTGTGGTCTTCAAAATGGCAATCTCGAATTTTCAAAATTTTGGTTTTGGAAAAAAATATTCTTTAAAAAATATTTTTTGGAAAAAGTTAAAAATTTCAAAATTTTCAAGATTTTCAAAAACCGGAATTTATTTGGTAAAACACCATACAGTGCATATGCATGACAAATTTTGAGTCTCTAGCTTTATCAGTTTGGCCTGGAGAGCTGCAAAGCTCAGCGACTCACGCCTGATTTTAGGGCTGATCAATACTGTCTTTATTTAGTGAATCATAGCGACCCAGGATGACCCAGGATGACCTCGTACACGCTTTACACTACTTTTATAGTGTTCCTGAGACAAAATAGGTTCAAAATCATGTGTCATTTGGCAAAAAGTATGAACTTAAAAAGTTGACCTCTGATGACCTACCTTGACCCCGGCTGTGCAAGTTGAGACCAGAGTATTTCAGATATGATTCTCTGAGCATTATAGTCGAATTCTGCATGCAAAATGGCCAAAAACATGTATCGCATGGCCACATTGGGGTACAAAAATATGGTGACCTTTGGTGACCTGATCTTGACCTGACCCGGTCATGTCACCAGCCCAATGGTCTCAAAGCACCTTGCTGCATTCAAGTGAAGGATTTCCATGAAGTATGAAGCTCATAGCTTCCATTGCCTGATCTCCGTAGCATTGCAACCTCAAAAACCACGCTTTTGACAGCTGACCTCAGTTTGACCTTGACCTTGACCTCAAACTTTAAATTAAGTACATGTTTTTAGTTGTTCGTGATGAGATCTTTCGATTGGCGTTTGAATTTTCCAAATCGAACCATTAGTTCGGGAGATAACAGGGGGTAAAATTTACACCCAGCCCCGCGCGTTCGGCTGGAGACCCCAGCCCCGCGCGGGTTAAATGTCAAACGGTGTCGTTAAGACCAAATCTGGACCGTGCTTTAGACCTATTGGAAAATGCCGTGATTATTTGGAAACAACCGGGAATACACTAAAAGCTGACCAATGTAATAGGGGAAGATCCCAAATAATGTTCTCTAAACCTAGAGGTCAAGGTCATTAAGGTCACTGGCCTACGACGTAACAATATGACATATTTCTAATAATGCACAATATAACTGACACTATAGCAGCCTTTGTGCGGGAAAAGAAGGTTTTAATTAAAAAAACTTTGACCCTAACTTATAGCCTTGAAATTGAAATTGAGCAGTCTTAACTAGAACGTCATAACATAACGTATGTCATACTGAAGAATGTCATCTGACCTGAACACTGAGGTCAATATCCTTGACCTGTGACATTTGACTTCGACCTAAACCTTCATGTGGGGTCACTTTTACATATGGTCCCGATTACATTATTTTATTACGTCACTACTCCGTATGCAGCGCAGAAATTCTGGTGCGTCCGCGCGATTGCGATGGTCTTGATATATATGCCTGACTTTAAAAGCTTACAGGTCAAAAACGTAATTACCGATTTTCAATATTATTTCACCATTAACCGCGCTTATAAATTCTCTCGTATTTAGCCGAGTAACGTTTTCTGGCTATGATCAGTGCTCCGATGAACGTGGAGAAATAGGCGGAAGGCACTTTGGGACCCCTCCGCTGTGGGCGTTACATACCTCCAAACAATACATGTTGATGCTCGCAGCTGAGCTGAATGATACGGCATGTTCCCAAGGTTACTTCATACCACGTGACCCCCCCGGGGAGGAAGTTGTCGGCAGGCGGTGATTTTGTACGTGTTTTCTCCGTGAAAGATACGTTTTGAGAGAAACGAAATATCGATCAAGTGGTTTCTCGGCATGCTCTATTATAGTCTAAGGTTCAAATCCAATTATGAAGGTGCCACATTCCCTACAAATGGGATTAAGAAAGAAAGAAACAACTTTGATGTTGTTGTTCGACCGAAAATACAGACTATATATTTGTAAATATATTTTATGTATCATATATAACATTATACTGCTATATATTGCAACAAAAATGTCTAAAGATGTTGCATGTCCGAAATAAGCGAGCATGGCTTCAGATTCCTAAAGCACAAGCAGCACCAAGACCGCCAACTATAATGTTCTCTAAATTTTCATTAAAAGAACGGAGTGGGTCCTGATTAATTTCCCGGTAACCCGAAACGGCAAACTAGAATGAAAGCCCAGCGTACCTTCTGATATTTGATTGCAGATGCAAGTGACCCTTTCTTCCCCCCTCCCACCTCCACCCTCATCTAAATGCACTCAATTACCGCAAAAAATGAAATTAAGATATAATATGGAGTTTTTTATGTTAAAAATTATGTTCTACCACAAGCGAATCCCAGATACCCATTGTCAAGTCATTCCGATTATACCCGAGACATACATATATCCTGCCAACCTTGCACATGGTTCCTCCACCTGAGGACGTCATCATCATCCGCTCTTCCTCTGAGGAGCAGCATGCCACCGCACGCTTAGTGACCACAGCCGCGTAGGTTTAACGACGACCAGCCCTACCAGCGTTAGGACGCCGCCCATTCTCCGCGATTTCACGTGCTTTAGGGACGCCCCTGTCGGAACCTTTCATCTTGTTTGGGCGGCTGGCGCCGACACCGCGGGAATTGCTATGTGGTTACTTCACTTTGGAGGATAAGATAGGGCGTGCTGAATTGACAAGATTGCAACCCAAACAGTGAAACAGGCTACGTGTGATGCTAGGTAAGGATAGAGTAGATCAAGGCATTAAAATATAGATGAGGGGTAGATGGGAGCGGAAAAGTGAACTGATTCTACTTTATAGGGTTTTGCGTGCTGATGCGAGGAGCCCGATTATAAGTTGACAAGGTGAAAACTGACTTGTCTATTCGAATCCTGGATGTATTACAGGTCTGGCTACACTATGACTAAGAGTTTGTGATTTGACGTACCTGAATCTGATGACGGCCCGTGCCCGTATATATAATCTGTATTTTACATCCAGGATTCGAGGAGACAGGCTAGTATACACCTGCCAACTGATCATGATTTTGCTTAAGTTCGTGTTTTTGCTTGTTGTCATTTATGTCCCTCATCTTCATTACGACCGGCTTCAGAATAGCCACATGAATATGGAGATGCCGTAAGTCAAATAAATAAATAAATAAATACATGATTTATGTTTGACCTTCGCCTCGGTAAGGAGAGGGGTGTTTTTCGAAAAACTCCAAAAACACCCTTGGAGTTTGTCCGACGGCGCCATAGAGCAGCAGCACGAATCACGGAAAAGAAACAAGAACGAGTAGCACGCAGCGTTCAAAAGTTCATCAGAAGAACCAAGCGGCTTTGCCTAGTATGGTGGTGGCGGCGGCGGCGGCGGGCGGAGGCCTTGCTGGGAAGACGATTTTTTTGGAATGAGGGCTGCGAGTGCGGGTGGTTGACGACTCGGCGGTGGTTTCAATGTTTCGCCTTTTTTCGTGCAAGCGGTGATTTTGTTTAAGCATTTAGGTGCTTTTTCATCAATTGTCTGTTTTTGTTCATGAATATGTTAATACTTGTTGAAATATACATACATACATACATATATTACCGCCATACTTTTGAAACCCCACCCTTTATCAATTTCATACCTTTTCCGAAAGTTAAATTTGAGTTTTCTCTACTTAAAACCTGCACACTACCATTTTATCTTTTGGCAGACCTAACGGGCCACATATTTACATTCACACGGCAGGGGCGCTCCTTCACGGCCTAGTCCACGCAGATGCTGGAGAGGATCCACCCGGCTCTGGACACGCTGGGAGGTGCCTTTTTACCTCAGTGCACCCACACACCCTCCCTTTTCACGGGTCCAGAGCTCGGCGCTAGCGGTTAACTACCCGCTCGCCAGTCGCCCGCCACAACTTATTACAATCATTAATGAAAGAGGCGATAAATTTTTCTCGCCTTTCAGACTTAATTGAGACACAACGGTCTATAAATTATCTGAAGGGAAAATCAATGCGCTTCTTTCCACGATAAAAACCCGGCGCTGGCGGTGCGGGCTCACTTAGCGCTGTGGCGGCCGCTCGAGGAATTGGAGGGTCGCTGGGGATGGATGAGGAGGAACCGGCAGCACATTTAGAGACTGGTGCAGCAGGAGGAAGTGATGTGACTATTGCATCAACAGGCTTTCTGCAAAATATTCGTGTTTGTTTTAGCTTTGAAACTATTTTGGATACAAATAAAGAGCATGCTTTTGCCTAACATTTATGAATAAAGCTCTTGCCTAATCAATTTACATCTAGAACTCTGGGGATTCACTATTCCTCAAGGGCAAAGAACAGGACATTGAGCAGAACATACCAAAGCATGAGCTTTGCTCAACGTGGGGGTCGAACCCAAAATCCTGGGATTACGATCCATAGAAAATTGTATCTCAATTACATTTGAAAAGGCGAGACAAATACATCGTCTATTTCATTTATGATTTCTTATAGTCGTGGGAAAAATCCGATTCATAAGCGTCTGTAAGTTTTTACAGTGCAAGACCAGACTTACACATTCTTGGCATCTACCCCCATGGGTGGAGATCCAGTGGTTTGGGGGAGGCTAGAACCCCTCCTCTGGATTTTGGGTCTCCCATAGGCTTTGTATAAGGCTTGTATTGTCATGCAAGCGTGTAGGATCCATAACCCACCACCCTCCCTGGATCGAGAAGAGACCTCCAGCCCTGTCTAAGCCCTTGCTTACATTGAAGTTGAGCATGACCTTGAGACGCGAATCCAAAGCATAATACCCGCCCAACGTGGGGCTCGAACCCACGACCCTGGGATTAAGAGTCCCATGCTCTACCGACTGAGCTAGCCGGGCTAGGGAAGACTAGGAAAATATCACAATTCTTCAAAATTACCGGATACATATATTCCATTGCCAAAAATAAGTGCACCTTCCGGTACAGACTGAACTGCGGCAAAGGATATGTGGCACCTTAAGGAAATTCTAGACTGGGGTATTTTATATAGCCTTCATCATAAACGTCACCATTTCTCTGTTTCCGAAAGATTATTCTCATTTTCCTGTTGTAGAAATTAATCATTAACTTAGTACTTAGTGAACTTAGTAAATGTGACATTAAAATAGTTAATAATGATAAAAAAATCGCCTCAGCGCGTGAAAAACTGATTTGTTGGACCAGCTTATTCCTACCGGCCGCCGCCGCCGCCGCTCAAAGACTCGTCGACCTAAGTTTGCTTCCCTCAAACTAATCGACTGGATCCACCAGTGCTCCGTATTATGAATTTCCAATAGGCCTGATAGAACTATGCCTCACTCTCCGATTTAAAGAGGTAAACCAGCACTGGAGTGCTGATTTGCACCGCGAAATATGAACTGTCTAGAATATGTAGCACCCAGCTATCCACAATCATACGAGAGATCATGATAACTAAAATCTAGCAAAAACAAAGCGTCGAGTTTTATTTATTTTCAAGTTCTCTAAAAAGGATAAGCATATTATTGTCAATGACGTGAATGGGCTTACCTACTCTCCGAAGTTTTATGGTTCGCTGTGTCACAACGGTTAATGGGCATTGATATGATACTTTGACCGTGTATTTGTTTGCGAATTTCATGAATTTTACAATAACTTATGAGCTGTGCAGTAAAATAGGAGGTAATGTGTAAATATCGGAGCCTGCGTACTAGAGCACACAAGCCTCTTTAATGCTGCGATGTGTATTGTAAGAAATTGGGCCCTCCATAGAAAGGGTCCTCATACTCCTCGCCCAAGGCTGGTCCCCACGCCTTTGTAACGCAAAGGGGTGTGGAGCTAGCCACAGCGCTGTCAGCCATTACACATCGCGACAGGAAGCGCTCCATGGTGTAGGAGGTAGAATCCCCCAAATATATCTTACACAATAAATGGGCGAATCCCTTAGAAACAAATTCATATTCACGAGAAACCAGAACCTTTTCATTTGGTTTAATCTGCATTGATTCTTTAGAGTACAGCGACTATGATCGAGGCATGCCGAAAGCAAGCTTGCTACAATCATGACCAAAAGAACAACTGATTTCGCAAGATGGTTTCAGAATCCTTCGTTCCAAAATTCTTTTTAGTTTTATGTTAAGCAGCTGGTTATAAATATAAAGTCAAATGTAAAAGCATGACATTTTTGCCCCATTCCCTGAAACTCCCAGTTTCGAAATTTTTTGTCGAATTTCCTACGTTGTTGGACTTGATATTCCTGCTGGTGCGACGCGGACAACTAATTTGTGGTTGCCTCGAAAAATTGATAGTTTTGCATCGACTGACAGCAACAAAGGGCGCTTATGGGCTTTCAGTGGCTTGCAATATTGTTTCAAAGTTTATTGAATAGAGCAGGTTTCATTCGTCAGAGATATATGGCTTTTCTCACTTGAAGCGTTCCTCTAACACATAAAACTGATTTAATGCTGTAAAGTACCATCCAAGAGTGAAGGACCTTGGCAAGCCTGCTCAAACGCTTTTCAACATTGCACGACTGGTTTGTAATAGTGCGCACTACATCTTGTTTGAAAACGAAACGCTTGCTTTATATGGCCGGGTACATATTTGAGTGAGAGTTGATAATAGCATGACTACGGCCGTTAAGGAAAGTTAAAATGATTATTACTTACTTATTTATTATTAAATATACTCAATTACTTCATTATACTTACTTATTACTTGAAATAACTATGATCCCCGGTCATAGTAAATGCTCACAAACCATGAAATGATTTATTTACTAGGAAAGAGCATAGCATCCGAGCTTTCGGCTGTCTACTGCTAACCTTTGTCTTTGTTTCATTCGGAAAGTTTGAAAGAAAATCGAGTACATCATACATTTCAACCTCTCCCCGGTTAGCTTCCATGACTTACATGTGACTCATTGGCAAAGCTAGCAGTAAATCAATAAGAGCCTCCGATTGTCTGTTCTCTGCTAGGGTATGAGCCATGTAATTGTTATTGCCATTGTGTTTGCAGTGAAGTTTTGCAAAAACAAAAATTTTCAATGGCTGGGAGCGGAAAATTATTAAACACTATGCCATTTTTAACTCAACATTCATTATTAGCGCCTAAAAATACATCTAACCAGATGTGGGGACAATAGGTTCCAAAACAGTTTTGCAAAACAGGCCAGATTAATAATTAATCGCAATCTGTTTGATTTTGTTGGTCGTGAAACATGTTTTGTTTCAATGAGATGCACTCTTTGGTTCCTGCCGTGAGCGTATCAATTTATTTTCTAAATTCAAAAGCAGTTTAATGAATTGCTTTTGAAGCATCGCTTGCTTTGCGGCAATACAAGTATATGCTAAGGCTAAGTTATGAATAATCGATGGCTTATCTGTGATATCACTGATAGAATGCTTTGAATGTAATGTAATGCAACGGTACTGATAATTCTCAGTGTAAAGCCTCTTCTTTTGATGTGTGGACAGTACAGTACAGTACGTGTTGATACGTTTGCGTGTACGTGTTTTTAACGTGTTTTAACAAGACATGTTTTTAACGCTTAAGAAATTGACGAAATTGATCCTGTTCTAGCCTAAACTCGGAGTTGGTACTGTAATGATGTACTTGCTATCCTCCTTGGCTACATCATGCATTCATTTTCATTCGCGACAGAAATTTGTGAAATAAGATACAGCAAGATAAAATATGAAATATTTACTGACTTCTCGTCTTCAGCCATATCTTAGGAGCTCAATATTCCGCTTGATTTTTTGTGCGGGTCACGTGATTTTTAATGCCGCTTGGAACAAGAAGTATCCAGATCAGAGACTTCGAAAACGTTGTCTGCTGTCAAGGTTTGCTTAGGTTGAAGGCCTTGGTCGATTTATATGACTTCAAGACTACAAGGATACAAGACTCAAGATACATACAATTCGGAGACAAGCTTTAGAAAACAATACAGAAACAAATTATAGATCACTCGAAGACAATATTTATAAAGAAAGAGAAATACCCAAGGATCACATATTGAAACAATTATAATTTGACAGCACCTACAAGGTGTTCATGTGAAGTGCCCTAAAAATGTGCATCGACCAAGCTTTCAACATCATCTTTTTAGTTTTTCTTTTGTTTGTTGTTTTATTGTCACCGGTGCTCCCCTTCTCCAAACATCCCTAACTCACCCAGGGCTGAGAGCATCTGCGCCGGTGTGGCTGCGCTGCCTCACCCTGGGTGTTCCTTATCCTAATCCTCACACTCAACCATCCTTATCCTACACCATCTCCTTCCATAGCATTCTGGTTATCATCCTCATAGCGACGACATTGGAAGAGCCACTGCAATGAAGTGGAAATGCTCGATAAATACAAAAAATGTAGGGTATGAATAGAAAAGCCAAAATATATAGTGTGCTATTTCTAGGGTGATCAACTCTATGTACATACATTCTTATCTCTATACCCATCCTCTAAAAACATAATCCCAAAAATAATGCTTCAATAATCATGCTCCATTTATTGTTGTTTGCTAGATTTTACACAGGTTTTTGTTAAAACAATACCTTCGGAAAATATGACTTTCTGAAATGTAGTAATGCAATTCCTATAGGTTGTCGGCAGCGGTAGTAAAGCTGGGGTCTTATGAAACTTTTCAAAATGGCGCACCAGGCTCATTTCACCAATTTCTGAAACTAAGTAGGCATGCCTTTCCAAAGTGCGTTCTGGTTAATACCCAGTGGCGTTAGTTCTCCCGACTAAAATCATATCCAGGCTTCTAAGTCCACTGCCTCGTTCCGAAAAGGGGACAAACTGTTGGAAACGTATGTCAAGAATACTTCAGGCTTTTCATTTCGTTGATTTCAACACCGTTAGGGCGGACGCAGATCAACTTTAAAACTGTACGCAACCCAATTAAGACAAAATAGCCCCATTCTTAAAATACTATCTCCTGTAATATCAGACCAAACAATTACTCTTCATATGCCTGTGTCGCAACACTCGCAATTGACAGCACTTAAACCAATCTTCTAGGCGTGACGAATCACAGGCCCGACCTCATGTATAAATACATTCTCAAGCGAGAACTCATTGTGGTTTCATTTCACCCGCGGTTGGTCCTCTGCTCCTACTAACTAACCGTTTAACTAAACAAGAGTGGCCCCGGTGCGCTGTGCGGTGTCGCCATCCACCCTAATACACCCAAGCTCGCTCTGCGCTCCCCAGAATGGACACATTAATAAAGAGAGGCTTCATACATCATCAAATAAATTAGCCGTAATCCGGCTGGCACACTTCATATTCACGTCGCAGCCGCTCTCGAGGAAGCTGATTGGCTAATTCCCTTTTGGCGCCTACAAAGCGCGCCAAAAATTAATGTGTGATTATAAGTGGCGCCGTTGGCGGTTACGCAGTGTGATTTATAAGATGTTACACTGACACGAGGCGGGGAGAGAGGAGGGTGTAGTTTCTACCGTTTCATACGAATTGTTACGGAATACGGCTCGATTTGTTACCGACTGGACGAGACATTTCTAATGAGGAGAATGCAAGCCTTGTGAGAGGGGCTGTGTGTGGATTTAAGCTAAATAACCGAAAATGAAGCGTGATTTAAACCATGGAAATATACAAAATGATCAAGCGATTGAAATTGCTGGTGGACCCTGGGGTGAGGGGGGAACAATTGTTCGCAAACTTCTCCCCCCAGTTTGCCGATTTTCTTAAAAAACGTATGTTTTTCATGAATTTGGACCCCGTTGCTCCCCCAAACCGTCGGTCTTAGTACGAGCCTGATTGAAATATACAAATATGCGTCAGCATCAAATGCCAAACATACGTGTACAGAAATTTAACGATGCCCATTTCTATAAGCCCCAAATTCATACGTATGCATACGTCGCTTAGAAAAATGCATTCATGTTAAACGATTTATTTTCCTTTTAGCGACAGGAACGTCCACAGCGTCTGAAATGGGATGCAAACTAAACGAGATAGAGCTCCGCTTCTTTGCTGGTATAAGTGTATAAGTACAGGTTTGATCGTTGCAGTGGATGTTTAGAATCAGTATTGGAATATTAAAAACTTTTTAGATATGGACTATTTTTTACACATCAAAAGTGAATAAGTGGGTGCCCCTCTAGATTTGAAAGCAGCCGTTGACTCCAAACATCAGTGCCTAAAAAATCAAAAGTATCTGTACCTTACGGCTGTTTGTATCTTTAAGATATTCTCCAGGCTAAAGGTAATATAATTGCACTTATAGGAGAGATATAGCATTGATAGCCCACCTATCCAACGTCATTCATCCTGGTAGAAAAAATGGTCACGTAAATGGTGAAATGATGCACAAATGGTGAAAAAATGGTGTATGTTCGATTCCCCTTAGAGAAAAACAATTTCTGAAACATTTCTGGTTCCGATCTCGCTATTTAGTTAATGTGCTGTGTACAATACGCCTGACCGCTTGTTACAATTTATAGTAAACGTGTCTGTTAAGGTGTATTGACGTATCAGAATTAAGACGTAGCTGTGATTAAAAATGAAACTAGTTTTAACCCTCTGAGAGAGGGAAATATCAATATGTCAATGCTAAACCGAAGACTGCTAGATAGAATCTGGTCGTGGCCACGTTGAATTGTTGAAATACACATGAGAAACGAGCTTCCATTGCAATAAGCCCAGTGTTTGCATTACATTCCCATCGGCTCTCATTTTGCGTCTTTTAATCAAGTGCTCATCCGAGACAACTGACATTGAAAATAGAAGCAGTAACTCACAAATAAACACCGTGTATACCGATGGATACATAGTGCCCTCATTGGTTCACTGGCGGGCTTGTCCACATTGAGTTCTTTTGAGTTAACACAGTTTTTAGTAAGCTATGCTTCGTTTTGTTGACATTTGAACCAACACCGCAGATGTGGGGCACACAGCAGATGTGGTGTACCACATCTGCTGTGGTGCAAATGTTTGTGGAAACAACACACCTGCTGTCTTGGTTCAAATGTAAATATTTGTCAATCTCTGTAATACAATGCTTCGTTTTGTATGCTGTAAATTGTCTTCACTGTGTTTATATCATCGGGGGATCCAGGAGGCATGGTAGAGCACGTGCCCTCCCCTCCCTGGATCGAGCCCCGACGCCCCCTGAAATGTCCATGGTATCTCCCTGAAACGTTCCTGGTGTTCCCTGAAACGTCGCTTCTTTTCCAGGTGGCGAGCATTGACGCTGGCGTGGTAATATTTTTCCATATCTCCCTGATAGGTTGTTTCGTCAAAAGTGATACCCATGTGGTCTAAATTACGCTCCCTCCCGGTGAACGGGTGCCACTGTACCTGAATGGAAATCCTGGATCCGCCGATGGCTTATATGAATAAAAGACCGTAAGGGGTTTCGGTTAGCACGGTGGTATATGTATTGTCCGGGTGGTGGACCTCGGCTCCGGTTTCAATAAGATGGATGGATGACCCCACTGACGGACGCCTCGCGTTTCCCCAATGCCGAAAAAAACTCAATCAGCATCTTTTCGACTGTGCTGGAACGAACAAGTCTCAAATAATTGTATTCATTGTAATCTCGCACTCTAAGGAGAGAGGGTTGAAAGTGAAATTCGTGCTCAGGATCACCCATAACTTAGGTTCCCCAAAACGAGGTGGGGGAGTCAGCCACAGCTTTGTCAAAGGCTTGCACATGGGCATCAAAAAGACATCAGTGAGAGGTGGAAAATTATCTAAGTTGTAAACGGTCCAGCAGTAGTGGCATGATTTTTTGCTGCTACCAACCACATGACCACGCTGGAGCCGTTTCAGGAGCTTTATTAATACACGTTTGACACCACTGAATCCATCCGCGCTTGCACATAACATTTCTGGAAAACTTGCCATATTTGTTCGATTTAAAAAATCGGTGGGGAGTTTTTCCTTCATTTTGTATATTGCTGAAAATATTTTGTTGCTGTAGAAAGTTCAGTGACACAAAATCCCAAATCAGTAAAAACATATTGCAAATTTCAGGTGCAAGAGAGCAAAGTGAGTGCTTTTAACCCTTATGAAGATAAAAGTGTGCCCAAAAATGGAGATCGTCGGGTGGTGGTGTCATCTTTTGTAAATGTATTCGCAAAAAGTGCACAATGAGCTCAGCTTCTTTGAACCAACAATCACTATAGAGGAGATATAGTTTCTCTAATTGGCTGTGATCTTCTTAAGACATGAACAATTTGTCTCCTTGTAATGTTGAACACTAAACACCGATTCCAAATTATAGCTACAGGCGAGATTACGGCAACCTATCAAAACTGTTTACAGTACCGTCATTAATGTTCACGCTCTTGGTTGTCTATAGAGCATTTCCAATCAGTCTTCAGCCATAACCACTGACCAGCCGCAAACGAAAGACTTCCCAGTCTAGTCCAGCTCGCTCTGCAGCTGTTGCTGCCAAATAGTGCTGCCATATTACCAGCTGGAACGCCCCACTACCGTCTGAAGCGCGCCAAATTAGCAGACAGTGCCGTTCACACGATTGGGCGGCATTTAATCAAACGGATAATTAACTGGTCGATCAGCGTGCTGCTCGCAGAGCCACGTCGTCAAGTGATAACTCAATTAAAACATCAAACGATAGCCGACTCGGCGAGGAACCGATGGTATTGGGCGTTGGACCATGACTAGCGGATCCGGCAAAGTTTGTGTGATGAATGATGCTAGTTCGAGACGTGTAATTTCCGTTGCTGTCGCTTCATATCCGCCGCTAAAGTGAAGCTGTTAAGGTGGAGACCCTACCTGTGGTCTGGCTGAAGGTGTTGGGTCGGTGTTGTTTGCTGTTTGATGTTAGGAGAGCAGAACCTAGAGCTAAATTGGTGGTTGTTGTGGGATGTGTCAATGTGCCCATGTTAGCATATTTAGTCGATGTCTCAGCTCAATATCACAAAGTTTATAGCTTCAGAGTGCCGGAATGATACATCTTAGAAATTGAAGCTACCCAAGGATTATCCCGCTATTTACCAACAGCGTAAATATTGGGTTTGGTCGCCTCCTGTCCTTTTTGTAGCTACTGTGCATTTACTGGCAAATTTTTCCCGAAAGGCTTTGGAAATAAATCCTAAAACTCTGATTCAATCCACCTGTTTGTCGATAATATTTGTATGTTTAAATTTTACCTGTTCTGGTACTGTAGGGGAGAGTGTCCTAATTATGCACGCCTAGCTTTAAATTTGCATTTATTCTAGAGAGTGCAATTGCTACTAATACAAACGTGTAATATTATGATTCAATGCATTGGCTATCTTCTCGTAAGATCAGATAGGGTAAGCTGCCAACGTCATCACTAGAGAGCCGTTTTCATCGGTCTGCATTCCTGCGTTATTAGTAACACAAAAGTGCGCCTAATTACGCCTACTTTGTCGAATAGACCTGCCTAATGACGCACATGTGATACTGCCGTTATTTTGAAAATCAGGCCAGCTAATTTTCATGTGCATAAAAAATTAACGCGTTTTGGTAAGATTACGACAATAAAAATGAAAATAAGTAGTAGTGACATTATTCATGTCATGAGCTGTCCCGCCTTATCCAATTTTTCAATTCTTTTAGCCCTGCTGAAAATTCGTCCTCCCCCTTTTAATAAGATTGTCTGGTGTGCCTCTGGGACCACACCACAGCTGATCTCGCAAATTACGGGCAGTGGTGTGGTAGAGCTTGGATGCGTGCCAAAGACTCGTATTCAGGATATTCACCTTCTTGATCGCACTTCTCAATCCCCTCTGAGTAATTTCAATACTCTTTTCAGCCTTGCTGTTGCAGACTCAGAGCCAGATGATCTTGGAAATAAGTTCTGAGATAAGGACAATGAGAAATAATTGAAAACAGGATGCATGTGGAGGTCGATTGCGTCACTCCTCCATTTTGATAGACATTTCCAGGCATAGAAGAGCGGGCACCTAAACACCAATCTATCTAATGTATTAACCTTTATATGTCCTCCTTCCCTTGAAGTATTTCTGGCTACACCAATGGTTGAAAATACGGCAAAGGTAGGAAGAACGCTAGTTTGTTTCATTAGACCATAACCTGATTCGGAACAACTATGTTTTCGTCCAGAAAATATATTTGATACGGTATTTGCGCAATTAGGTGCACGTTCCTTGTGCGTAATTAGGCACCATTCTGTAACGACTCACAGTCTCACGTTTGAAGTATTTGTGCTCAATTCGGTTGTTTCTCATTAAATCAATCTTAAGATCTTAAAATGCTGCCTCTTTCTCTCCATTATGGTCCTTCTCTTCAACATGTCCAGCCCGTGCAGAGGGCCTACAAACCTACAAAGGGGGGCCACTTCCTTCTCTCCGATCAACCCTTGGTGCCGCCTAAAATGGTCACGGTGGCCTCTGAAAGGTCATTTCTCACCCTCATCCATCCCAGGCTGGGGGTTGCGAGTATTGGCGCCCCGCGATAGAATTTGGCACCCATCTGATTGTTTTTCCGCTCAAAAGTTGCGACCCTCTGGTCCCGATGGTGCCCCCGAACATGTTCTCCCCAGATCGGCAATCCTGGATCCGCCTATGTCCGAACCTTCCTCATATAAGTCCCTACCAAGTTGACTGCCCGATTTGCGTGCAGGAGATGAAACCACGCTACCAAACATCATCACCCAGAAGGAATTCATGAACAGAGGCAGCAAAACAGAGACTTTTCCACTCAACCAAGTTGAAACCATCCCGACCACGTGACTCGACACTTGACCTCAACTCTCTGAGAAGAACCATCCAACAGATGATCCATCTTCTACCGCTATCCCTAATACATTTCACATTTTATCTCGCCGGCCAGTCTCCAGATGGTATCGGATATTACCTTATTTGTCATGGGGAGAGCTGAATGATGAAAGCTAAACACAACGTCGCGGCCCCGTAATGGCAGGCCTACTATTGGCGCTGAATTATTTATACATGCTGTATCTTGTCGGATGATCGAAGACATATCTCATTATATTAGAGTTCACCGGAGATGTAATTTGAAAATGATTGAGATAACAAATGGGCCGCGCGGCGGATTCGATAGAAATAGGCGTTGGTGTGGGTATAGGCGGAAGGTGTGAAACACGTTTCGACAAATCGATACACTGATGTCCAGTCTTTATGTGGAGGGAGTTTGGACTTCAAATTTGGATGAAGCAATTTTTCCCCACAGCAATAGGGTCTGTGTACGGAGCCGATGTGATACTTTCTTTCAGTTTTAACTCTTTAAAGTCTTGTGTTGTTTAGTCGTAAAAGGATGTGCCGGGTTTGACACCACTAATTGGAGAATGTGCCGGCGTTAGGTGCCCCATATATTAGCTCTATAACTCACATCTGGTTACAGAAAGCTGCGTAGGCGTTGGCTGACAGAGACGCCACTTTGAAGCCCTCAGTCCAGCATATAATAATCCGCCGCAGGTCATGAGGTTTATCGATGCTACAAAGTTGTCGGCTCCAACATTCACGCATGAAGCGTCTCTTACTGGGCTTGTTAGCGGGCAATGCGTATGCGTTTCTGAAGATGTATTTTTGCATTGTCTCACAGCATCCAGGATGTTTTTTATAGACAGCTGATGACACAAAGTGAAATAGCTGCAGCAAAGGGTGCATCTTTCAGAAGAAGCTCATAGACTGTCATTATACTCTACGAACCTATGGTTTTACGTGAATAGTAAATGAGGCCCCCTGCTTCTGACAATCACCGCTGGTCGGGTCGACCCCTTTGATGCTGTTGAGAGTGTCGTGGTTTTCTGAGCTCTGACTCTGCGGCACCTCTGGAATGATTCGCTCCCGATAACTAAGCCATCCGCGTCGCTGCGGCCTCTCTCCCAGCTCTGGATGGCCCGTCGCGGGCTGTTATTAAGTGATTGTGGAGTGAATGCGTCGTGTTACCGATTATCAGCTGGCAGGATGGATGCCAGTGGGCGTCCACCAGCTCTAGTCACGAGCAAGACCAGCTGATTACACCCACGCCGCGTACCTATTGTACCTCCAGTCTTTACGACCCTGTTCCGATGTTCATCACCCTGACGCCGAGGTAGAAAGACGGAGACGGACTGGAATTATCCGCCCGCGTCCGCGCCCAACGTCTCAATCGGCCCAAACTTTATTAGTCGGACACGGCCGATTGTTCAATTTGTTGTGCAGCGGGTATGCTATTATCGATGTCGAGCCGGCTCTAAAGTGCGGCCCACACGGCGGTAAATTAACCGGGCTCGCGTCTGGCCTGTTGTCCGAGGCCGATGTAATGGTCTTGTTAACATGTTGTTAGGCCTGTTTGAACTACAGTAATTCCGTGGTGAAGATAATGCGCAGCAGTTTTACATACCGGGGCAATTGGGTTGCGGTTCATGCTCCCGGGAGACGAGGAAGCTGGAGGCGGCTCTGGTGAGAAGAGACCGAGAGGAAAGAAGAGAAAGGGAGCAAGAAATCTGAAATGTGTGGTAGAAATGGTAGCGAGTAAAACTAACGTACTTTACGGTTGATAGATGCGGATTTGGTTTAGTCAAACGCATTGATTGACAATCTGAGCTGTCTCATAACAAGATTGACTACGTTTTAGGTCCAAGTCATATCAGGTCAGGTCACCAGTCGAGGTTAAATGACCCAAACTCAAAGAATGCTTTGAGGTGCAGCAGTAAGAGCAGGCTTAATCTATCAATCTGCTGCAAGAAGTATCGAGTTACAGCTATACTTACAATCCCATCTGATGGCGCTGCGCGATTTTCGGCCACCTTGGGAAAACCTAAACGGGTAAAAAGACCCCCAATGGGACGAAGGCTAATGCAAATGTGGCACCTTTTTCATAGGATTTAGAGTGAGTTACCAGTGATTCACAGATCTGCCTTACTTCAAAATTTCCTTGTTGATAATTTGATTTGTCGTAGAACTAATGATTCTCTAGGCAAACGGACGTCATAAGAGAGGAGTTTGGCCCCATCGGCCCTGCAATGGTCCTGGTTGTTACCGTACACTCCGCACAGCTTCCGACAGCCGTTATACTCGAAGGGGAAGGAAGTTGAGGCGTAAGAGTTGAGGCGCTGAAAAAGAAGTGCGCTCACGGAACGTTGCTGCTCTACTAAAGGTGAGTGCCGAAGGCGCGAAGCCGTAGTTGAACGCAAGATGAAAATGGGAGCTATGCATGAATGTATTTCTTTAGGTATGTATGTTTAACGAGGATATCAAAGTCAAAGCAGTTAGCATAGCCAAAGTGATAGCATCTAGTAGACACCTCACATCACATCACATCTATTTTTGTCAATCAACATGCATAAATGATACATACATGGTATCCGATTGACACAAAAGCATCCTCAGACGCTTAATTCAAGGTACCGTGGATAATATCTTAATTAGGCGTAATATCAGTGTAGAAAATCGCAATCCAGCGAGTGGGACGTGATCGTATTTCCCATAGCTTTAACGACGGTTGGCAGTGTTCTGCCCGTATTTTTACTATTTTAATGCAGTCTCATAGTTGTGCTTAAGATTTGGGATTGGTGGCGTGAAAAGCTCGACTCCGGCAAGTGCTGAAGTGGAACTATGTCTGCCCAAAGCTTGGTCGCCCAGTCCGCAAGCACCGAAGCTGCCGGCAGAGGTCAGAAAAAAGTATTTAAGCTCCCCGACGGAGATTAATTTGTGCCTCAATATAAGGAAGTTTACCATGACGTAAATCACCGAATCTTACAAAAGGGAAAATAACTATTCCCAACGCACAGAATGTGTAGCCTGGGCAGAAGATTGTGTTCAACCACCAGATCCTGTGATGAACGCACAAGTGACGGCCAAATTACGCTAGAATTGTTGGAACACTTTGAATACTTCAACCATTTGTTTTTCACTAATCAGCCCAAAGTTTTGTTTTTATAGCTGCAGTAGGGGCTCAAATATGCAAAATGTAATAATAAACAATGTAATGCAATTAAAAACATACAATATACATAGCAAAATAGCACATCTGATCACATCGCATTTCGAATGCAAATGTAGTTTCCATCGAAATACAGTTTGTATTTTAAATGCGATGTGTATTTTTTAAACAAATTTTGTCCAAGTCATACACAGTACGGCTGTCGGAGTCGGAGTCTCACTAAGGTCATTTTTTTATTTCATTAGGGCCACTCCCAACAGGCACACTTGCCCAATTACAGGAAGTATTGGCGTGGGTGTTTAAGGATCCTCTCCACCGGGTCAGATCGGACACGGAAGGCGGTTTCCCCGCGGGGATTGAATCCACGTTAATCCATGCTATCCGACCCGAAAACTGGCAACGAAGCCACTAGGCCGCCCGGCCCCAATGTGGAATGTGGCACCTTGGTCGAATCCAGGAATTTAGTGTACTTAGGAGTATTTTTTAGCCTATAATCATGGAAACATCCGTTGTTTCTCTGTAAATAAAATGTAAAATGAGCTCAATATTTTGATTTTTAAAATGCTCCTCTAGGATGAAAAATAAACCTCTGCCTGTATATGACATAATGATCTGCATAATCTGGCAACTACTGCCATATTCCATAGGCTTCAAGGGCTTCAATTGGCTGATTACTCCCCGTGACGTCAGCGCTGTCGTCACACCTAACAGCTAACAACTGTGTCTGCCTGGCTGTGGTACATTTGAGGTAAATTTCAGGTAAGGTTTTTAGCTTTTCTTCACGGAAATTTTGAGTTTCAAGACGAATGATATATTGAGTACCGGGTTTTCCGGTATGCTGTCTAACTTTGTTATCTCAGTTCAAGTCACGTTATAAAGGTGCCATATTCCCTTTAACGTCCCACGAAACACAGGGACGGCTGCCCCGCTCAGGTCACCTCTACCAGCCAGATGCCAGCAGACCTACGTTGGGTAAACTATTGAGCGCCGGAGCGTCTCAGGGGAACCGATCCCAAATCTGGAAATACACTGCTACTGCCTGTATCTTTCTGAGCAGCGGGCCGGAGCCCAACGCTCTACCAACTGAGCTACAGGGGCAACTTTTATTCGAAATATAAGCTGTATAAAAGTAAAGTTTGTGTTCGAATACAGATTATACTGGAAATATAGTTTGTATAAAAATCCAGCTTGTATTTGAAATGTGATGAAAATATATGTGTTCTCTTGAATAAAATTTCAATTGTGTTTTAATTACACTTAGGATATTTGAAACCCTGAGGAAGGTATAAAAGTGAAACGTTGGTTGGGCTGATTAGTGATTAAACGGTTAAATCAGCGTAACAATTCTAGCGTAATGTGGCCTTCAGTTACTCATTTATCAATCTGTTTCATCCCAAACTCAATGACATACTACATTCAAGTGTGTATTTATCCCCCAGGGGCAGCAGCCTCAGTTTTGAAAAAAACTCGTCTTTTTCGAGATTTTCCTAATGGAGAGATTCCTGATATGCTGGCTAAGTGGGGGTTCTGACCTTTGGCTGAAAGTTGTCTCCAAGCATGTGTTGGGGATTTTAAGGGGTGCGCTATTGCATACGATTTTCCTATTTTACGGCAGATTATCCGCACATTCTTTGCGGAAAGATGGTTTGATGTTGGAAAATATTTATGTTGCGTACCCTCATCAGTCTGTTTCATGTCATGCATGCTACAGTTCTGGCTTGACTGAATGGTTTCTGATGTGTCCAATTCTCCGTACTTATTTTAAAAGGCACTTTATCCAGTCGGACCCCGCTTCCTGAATTCGTTGGATGATCATGGTATAAATCATTTCTTCCATCAAGCCAGAATGCCGAGCCTAATTTAAAAATCGATCTACCGCAGGGTTGGCACGTTTATGGACTAGTTTTTAAAGGTGGCGAAAACAAAGACGCGGTGGTGGTTGTTGGCTTCGGGACCGATTCGGGTAATATTCATACCGGGAAAGTACTCGTGGTGTTCTCTCGGAACTAGGCAGGGTTATTTTTGTCTTCAGAAAACTTTATTCCAAAATTAAGGGCTAAATTATGTTCTGTGATGGTGTAAAGAACTGAAAAGAAGTCTAAAGTTAGATTTAACTCAGTGTTTGTACTGGCATCGGCTCTCGGTAATATTTTCGCGAGAAGGCTCCCCAAACGGAAAGTCTTCCCACAAATCTACTCATTTCATGTTGTTGTTTTTGCATAATATAAGCTTTTATTGAATTATATTTAGTGTCTCGCTTGCAATCAGTTTGGTACTATCCCTCATCTCCGCAACCCTGGCAAAACAAGTAAGAAGCTTTGTGACATTGTGGCTCTCAGTTTTTTGACCTGGCTGGGCAGTTCTTGTAGGTTATTAACCTTAGATATGTGTGCGATGTATCTGTGTCCGAAACATTATTCAGCTTGTGCTATTAGTGACTTATAGCTCAAATCGTGACAGTTTGGTCAAGGAAAAGTGACTTGAAATGGTTAATCTACACAAATGTTCGGCATGACTGTTTTAACTCTCATAAATCATCACATTGCTGCATTGGAATCGTCTGAAACTGTGACATGCATTGTTGCAAGGAAAATTAGTGTGGCTGAATATGTGCGGAATATTTTACCGCTGCTGTGAAACCATTTATGACCGCTGATTTTAGGCAATAAAGATTTGACGATATCAGCCGTCCCATTAGGGTTATCAACGTCATCATTATATAATCTGATAAGTGATTTAGCGGTTTCTTAACAGCAAATTTGGACGTCATTCACAGGCTATGCAAGCATATTCCTCATCTTGTCGACAGCATCTCCGATTTCAATTCTCTAATAAAACTAATCAGCACACATCGTTTGTATTGAGCTTTTGCTCGTGGCTATCATACCTCCCGTTTAATCATATCTAAAATATAGTCTTTTAGTCATAGGCGGATCCAGGGTGGGAAAGGGGGCTCTTGCTCCCACCTTTCTGATGACCCTCGGCGCCGCCTGAAATGGTCACGGTGCCCATCCAAAAGTAAAAAAAATGAAATGAAAAAAATGAAATAATTTTGCTATCCAAAAGTAGTACCTCCTGGTTTGGATGGTGCCCCCGACCATTTGCTTCCTTCAATCATCAATCCTGGATCCGCCTATTTCTTCAGTCTTATCGCAAATATATTGCTGGACATTGTATGAACAGTCGCTAAAACTTTGGCGGCCATAATTCCGATGCCGGTAACTGCATGTTCCCAAGGCACAGAACTACGGGCTCTACCTCGGAATGTAAGAAAGGCACAACACTAACATTGTGGCTGAGAAATCTCCATATTTCAATAGTTCTTTTGAAAGTGAGAACATGAATCAGACTGAACCCAATGCCCCCCCTCCTCCTCTGGTTTCGCTACTGTCCAGGATTCGCCTGAACCCTTGAGGACGATGGAAACTCTGGGAGCTTCTCGGGAGTGCCCGTCTTTGTGTGGTGCTAATGGCCACTGTAATTCTCACCAGCTTACTGAGCAGTTTAATAAAAAAAACATAAGCTGGTGAGAAGACAGCACTGTCTTATCCACGATCTGCTCATTGGGTTGTCTTCCCGTTAGCTCAGAGCTAGGCCCGGAGTTCAGCTCAGTGATAATGTGTGATGAGAGCGTGTACACAATTCACGTGTAGTTTTGTGACTACGAGCTTTTTAGGGAAGATATTCTACCTTAGAAGCGAACGCAGCCGGAGCTGAATCTCCACTACTGTCGAAACGGCATCAAAGGCAAGCGCTGTACCAGAAACATGATATCAACATTCATTGTGGTGCCTGCTCTTATAATTTCTGCATCGATCAAAGTATAAGTCTTTTGAGGGAATGGACTTCGACGATGCCCGTCTACGACGTCAAAACACATATTTAGGGAAATATTTTCTAAACTTGCATGCTAGAAAATGTAATGGGATAACAAATGAAACAGTGAGTGTATGCACCTACGACAATATATATTTTGGTACGGTCATTTGCCAGGACATGGGCGTCAAAAGTGAAAGGGGGTGGGTGTACGTGTTTTCCCAACCCCACAAATCAAGAGGGGGCCTTACTCTAGATTGTGGGACTCGACTTTGGTTTTTTTTTCCTACTCTCTGCGCGGCCTTAGTCGTAAATGTGCGGGTGAAGTGCATCGTCATTGGCGATTTCAGGTAGCCAATATGCTGAAAACTCGCCTCTCTCTCCTCCCCCATTCCAGTCAACGTTAGTCTGATTTCATTTCCCCGAGCATAAATTCCGTGGTGACGCCCCTGGGTCAGAGTCAAAACTAAGGTCATTTATTTTCCTCTTCACCACTCCCCCCAGTGAGTCCGCACTTGATTGCTGAATACGGATTGTGGGTTCGCCCTGTGGGCGTGGTCACGTGCGAAAGGTCATGACCCTGTCACCTTTGACGCTGAGAGTTCAGGGCAGCGGCGTTGCCAGCCACTTGCAGGAATACCTAACCCAGGTGTTTACCTGTTTATTGAATGTGTATACTATCGTGCGTTTTCTAGGAGCGTGGAAACATTTCTACGGATATGCTTACTGAAACATTGGGAGTTTACGATATGCTTTTAGGAATTCATAGACAAAACAATCAGCTGTTTTACGTATATGCGATAAAATGTTAAAACATATTGAAGAGGAAAAACAAAAAAGCCGAAGAGAATGCGGAAAAGAAAGATACAGCTTTTGAAGATAATTGGCCGGTTGTGGTCATGAAGTGGGAGAAAAAGAGAAAAAGAACTCTGATACCCGAGAAGTTGAGAAGAAAAATATTCTGAATGACAAACTTGCAAAACTAAATAGCACTTTTCACTGAAATTTATCAAACGATCAAAACCAGGGTCTTAATTTTCCTAGAAGATGAGATGGAGGGGGAATGACTCTGTGCTAGCGATGAAGGGATGTGGAAGTGAGAGGTATAATTTATATATTTATTTGTTTATTAGCTTCGCACACTTCCTCACTTGAGGTAACTTTTCAAGCGCCGTTGTAATGGACATGAAGTAATGCAAACTATGGAAGGACACGGTAGGTAAGGATGGATGAGGGTAAAGGAAGGTGGAATACTACCTGGAGGGATCGCTGTGCTGCCCAAAGTGCATGCACTCGCTGCCTCCAGGTGATTTACGGATGAGAAGGATAATAAGGATAATGATTTCCGACTACTACATACTGACACACACAGACGCATACTCACGTGAACAGAACACAAAAACTGAACAAGATGCAGATGAAATCAGCGATGCTCGGCTTCGTAATGAAAGTCCCAAGGTCAATGACTATACCTGAAAATTGCTTCGACTGAGGAAATTCGTCGATATCATACCTAGAAGTATTTCCGTAGCATAGCGCTGAAGTGAGGAGAAAACTGCAACCCTCAGACCCGTAAAACCTGAAGAAAACTGTAACTAGGAGTTGGCACACGGAGGGCCTGGATGGACCAGGCTCCCCTTCCAGCTTTAGGAAAGTAATGGATGGGGGCTGACTCTCATGGCTACCCTCTGGGTGTTGGCTGAAAATATCTACATTCTTAGTAAATGTTATTGCGAAAGCTAGAATAAATTAGAGCCAAGTGAAGGGACAAAACTAAAGTTTTTCTTTTGCTATTTTCAGGAAACTGGAGAGCTGCTCAACAGGACAAATGCAATTTTACCATCCTTTTTGGTTGAATGAGCAGGAAAAATTTACCTAGGCTTCCATCGCTACCTCCTCCTTCCCCTCCCCCGTTCGAACATACGTGGCGAGGCCTCTGAGCGCCGCTGTTTGAGGAGATGTTTACCCTGTTTCACGAAATGGGAGCACCTCCAGGTCTTCTCTCCTTTAACCCGCGCCCCACCGGGGGTCCGGCGCCACCTTCGCCCCACCGGGGGGCCATCGATGGCCCCCCCTCTAACTCCGAAAATATGGGCGTTAGCGCAAATCTGCGAAGTGCAATAGAAAGCTCGCGTGAATTCAGTAAGAAATTACCTCGAATGTTTTAGTGCTCAGGTCAATGGTTTGACCTCCAGAGGTCAAATTAGGTCAAGATCGGCTATTTTCACTCAAATATGCAATGATTAAGCAAACTGGGCATAACTCTTATGTCATTAGAGCTATTGAGGCCTGGTAAAGTACATTTGATAGCAAATTGCCAGTACTTTTTCCGCTATGTGGAATGTAAAGACCTCCCGCCAGTGGTTTGACCGCCAGAGGTCACCTCGTGACCTAATATGACCTGAGGTCACGAAAGGTCAAAAAGTGACCTTGCCGTATATCAAATGAAAGCCAGTGACAAGACAAACACGATGGTGTTTGTTTCACCGCTCTAAGCTTAATTAGGTCAAAAGTTATTGTCAAAATACTGTTTTTGACCTCTGGTGACCTTGGATGACCTTGGAAAAGTCAAAGGGCAAATATGACCTCTGGGATCCGTGAAAGGGTGTCCAAAAACGTTGTTCTGAGCAGTCTGAGTATTTGCAATCATTTTTGTGGCTTTTATATCATGAAATAGCTTTTCCCCATGCTTTTCCAATGGGGGAGGTCGCCTCGTGACCTGACCTCAGGGCACGAAATCGAAAAATCCCGGATATACACCTTGTAGATCCTGAAGGGGTCATGAAGTGTAGGAAGTTTCAAATCGATCGATATTGAAATGTAGCTCTTACAGAGCTCTAAAGGTGAAGTGAGGTGACCTCGGTTGACCTCGTCTGGTGACCTGACCTTGGGTGACCCGGGGTAAAAATTTCAGGGATGATGGGAAAATGATGCAGTGAGAGGTAAAGCCCTCAACCGCGGTGCTGCGCCTCGTCGTGTTTCTGCTATCCCGGAAAAACCTTAGGGGGGCCATCGATGGCCCCCCGGTGGGGCGAGGGTTAACATCCTGATCTGAACTAACCCTCCCTGCCCATCGCTCTCCCAGCGGCTCTAATCCAGGCCAACGCGGACCTGGTCGCTGAGCTGCCTGGTGCCCGGCGCTGGGTAGAGGTCAGCACCTGCCGACCACCGGTCGGGTGCGTGCAAGCATGACAGCATTTGTTACGACTCGTTTATGTGGCAAATATAATTTTATCATCTTTGAACACATTTGCTAGGAGCGCCATTGCAATTTCAGCGGGACTTCCGAAATTACCAATCAATTCCCTGTTTTGAATCTGAGTGTTAAGTGCTAGCTTGGTATGTAGGCGCACAGCGGAGCGGGTACGCATCTTTTTACTTTTCTAACTTCGTCTTCCCTTTTTCATCACTGCAACCGCGTTCATATCACTGATATGCACTGGGCGTCCAGCACTGCACAGACAACTGAAAAGGTAATAACAAAGGTGAAAGAAACTGAATCGAGAAAAAACCGTCACAAATTGGATATAGGGCCGATATGCCTACTGATGGAGGATAGAACAAAGGGCGGCTGTTCTGACGACGACCTACCGACAGAGAGGAGTGCAGGCAGGCAGTCTCAGCCTCGAGCTCGCTGGCCGTGGAGAAGAACCTGGCGCCAAAGGTCGTGGAGAGGGGCAGGGGGCGCTGGCTGCCCAGAGCAGATGGACTCCCTATCAATACGCGAGAATTAAAGCCGGTTTGGAGATCTCTCGCAGCAGCTTAAAGGGAATGTGGCACCTTCACAACGTGATTTTAACTTAGATAGCCAAGTTGTAAAGTAAGTCGGAAAACCAGGCACTCCATACATCATTTGTCTTGGAACTCGATATTTCCGTAGAAAAAAGCTAGAAGCTACCTGACACCAACTCCTCATCAAACCCTCGCCGGGCGGTCATTGTTGTGAGCTGCTGATGTGACGAAATATGCTGACGTCACGATGAGCATCAGCCAATCGAAGCCCTTAAAGCATTTCAAGTATGGTAGTGGTTGCCAGATCATGACATCATCCACAGGCAGCTATTTATTTATTTTCCTAGAGGAGTATTTTTAAAAAAACTAAATATTGAACATATTAAACATTTTTCAGAGAAATCATGATTGGTTGCATTATTTTTTAATAAAAGTACGCCCTAATGTCACTAAATTCCAGGATTCGACCAAGGTGCCACATGCCCTTTAAAGGCAATGTGGCACATTGGTCGAATCCAGGAATTTAGTGTAATTAGGGGTATTTTAGCCGAAAATCATGAAAAAGTCCTGAAAGGGAGATTGCTGATGTTAAATGGAAGAAATACATTTTTGTATTGTATTTATGTGATGTGAAAGGCACCATAGCACAATATTAACGCAATTTATTGCTTTTCGATGTTTCGTTATTCATCTAAATTTCTTAAGCAATTTCGAGCCAACCATTCAATCAATGAACTTCACTAATCTTTTCCTAAAAATTTTAACCAGCCGGGATATTTTTAAGCCTCTACTTTCGGAATTTCACATCTTCGATACTTCATTTAAAGTCTGAAATCACAACGCTGCAAGTTAACATAAACCCTGATATTAATCCAGGTATCAAAGCAGCGATTGGACACGACATAGGTACTCAATGTGTTGAAACAGGGAAAAGCCTCCCTGGCGGTGTTGCAGGCATGGCGTCTTTAACCCGCGCCCCACCGGGGGTCCGGCGCCACCTTCGCCCCACCGGGGGCCATCGATGGCCCCCCTCTAACTCCGAAAATATGGGCGTTAGCACAAATCTGCAAAGTGCACTAGAAAGCTCGCGTGAATTCAGTAAGAAATTACTTCAAATGTTTTAGTGCTCAGGTCAATGGCTTGACCTCCAGATGTCAAATTAGGTCAAGGTCGGCTATTTTCACTCAAATATGCAATGCTTAAGCAAACTGAGCATAACTCTTATGCCATTAGAGCTATTGAGGTCTAGTAAAGTACATTTGATAGGAAATTGCCAGTACTTTTTCCGCTACGTGCAACGTTGAAACCTCCCGCCAGTGGTTTGACCTCCAGAGGTCACCTCGTGACCTAATATGACCTGAGGTCACAAAAGGTCAGAAACTGACCTTGCCGTATATCAAATGAAAGCCAATGACAAGACAAACACGATGGTGTTTATTTCAGCGCTCTAGCTTAATTAGGGCAAAAGTTATTGTCAAAATACTATTTTTGACCCCTGGTGACCTTGTATGACCTTGGAGAGGTGAAAGGGAAAATATGGCCCCTGGAATCCGTGAAAGAGTGTCAAGGAACGCTTTTCTGATCAAACCGAGCATTTTCAATCGTTTTTGTGACTTTTAGATCATAAGGAAGCTTTTCCCCATGCTTTTTCAATGGGAGAGGTCACCTCGTGACCTGACCTCAGGGCACGAAATAAAAAATCCCGGATATACAACTTGTAGACCCTGGAGGGGTCATGAAGTGTAGGAAGTTTCAAATCGATCGACTTTGAAATGTAGCTCTTACAGAGCTCTAAAGTTGAAGTGAGGTGACCTTGGTTGACCTTGTCTGGTGACCTGACCTTGGGTGACCCGGGGTAAAAAAATTCAGGGATGGTGGGAAAATAATGCAGTGAGAGGTAGAGCCCTCAACCGCGGTGCTGCGCCTCAACGTTTTTCTGCTATCCCGGAAAAACCTTAGGGGGCCATCGATGGCCCCCCGGTGGGGCGAGGGTTAAGGCACGCGCTCCCCCTTCTTTGGTAGACATTTCATATTCATACTGAGGTTGGAACCTCGTGTACCGGAAATCAGAAGGCTGCATTGGGATTTTGTCTGTTTGTAGATATGCGAGACCTTGGTAGATAGCTTCAATAGCTCACTTTATGGCCACCTTGCAAACATTTATTGCAACACCGCTGAATTACGCATGCACGGCAGAACATTTTAGACGAGCAGAAGAGGCATGATGCATCAAACAATATCAGCAAAATTGTTATTGTAAATAAGCATTGGAAAGGCGTATAAGTACTCCAGCTTGCCGCTCAGAACTCTTGCAAAGGTAGCGAGCAGAAAATTATTAAGATTGTGTCCTCCTGACGCTCTGGCGCTCGCTATTCACTTGGAAAATCCGGTACTCCATATATCATTTGTCTTGGACCTCGATATTTCCATAGAAAAAGCTAAAACCGACCTGACACCAACCCCTCATCAACCACTCGCCGGGCGGCCATTGTTGTGAGCTATTAGTGTGACGACATATGCTGACGTCACGATGAGCATCAGCCAATCGAAGCCTTTGAAGCATTTCAAGTATGGTAGTGGTTGCCAGATCATGCCATTGTCCACAGGTATATATTTCTTATTTTCCTAGAGGAGTTTTTTAAAAACAAAATATTGAGCTTATTGAACATTTCTTAGAGAAATCATGAGTGGTTTCAATATTTTTGGCTAAAAGCACGCCTAATTATACTAAATTCCAGGATTCGACCAAGGTGCCACCTTCCCTTTAAGATCCAGTTTGGTACTTTTCAGCCCACACTTGCTATTCTTGTAGTTACTACAATTACCGCGCTTAATGTTGGGTAGAAAATGGAAACCCCTATCTGGTCAGAACTCCTTGGATGAGCCTCAAACTTGAGGCATATGAATGGATTGTTTTCTATTTTTTCTTTTATTGATAGGCATATGCTTGGAACAATCGCACGATCTTTCAATAACAACTCATCCATTTCCCTCCTCAACTGAGTGATCACCTCACAATCACATTGCTTCCACATCTTGCCAAGCCATCTGTACCAGTTCCGACTGAAAAAACGGGACCAAAATATAACACCGCTTGGCACAAGGCACATACATGAATGACTTGTCACATGTGGTAAGAAAACCAAAAGCATGGTCAGGGTGTTTTCGTGGATCAATTACTCTCACAAATACACATGATTAAATTACAAATAAGTGCAGGACCGATGGACTGTGTTCAAAGTTGGGGGGACGGAAATTTTCAAGTTATTTCTTTCCAGTTAACGCCATAGGGTTAATGGAAAAGAATCATTAAAGTTGGGGGCAGCTGCCCCCCCTGGAACCCCCTCCCGGTTCCTACGTCCCTGAATAAGTGCCGCCGACTAGATTTGGACATCCTGAGAAGAACCTAAGAGCGCTACTCACCGCTTTAAATATATAGTTTCTTTTTATTTTTGCTGCTGGGAAATGTTCGTATTTTAAGGTGTGCATGTTGTTTTCACAACTCTTAACAGAGACTCTTCCGCTTTAATTCTGCTCTTTCAATTCTCCGGGTTGAAATCAAGCGAAATATCCCAGCAACTTGTAAACCTTGGACTTTGGTAGCAATCTGAAGAAACAAAATAGTCATTATATCGAGTAGAATCCAAAACCATTCCTGATAGCCTAAAAAGAAAATGACTACGGAGGTCATTCCTGTTTTAGTCAAGCCTCGTGCAACACAAATACGGAGCACAAACTTAAAAAAAATGGTCACAAGCAACATACCGCTCCTCCAACAATATTTATTGTTTTCTGCCGCTCAGCCAATAATATAGAAACTAGTTTATTTGAGGGTGTAAAACTCATGTTGGCAAGTAATCGAGAAAAAATCAAAAGTAGCAACAACAAAACTTTTAACAGTATAGGTAGACGATGGAAGGATTCACCTATTGCCGCGAGTTAACTTGTAACCTCCAAAAGTGTAACCTTGCGAATGACCAACAACTATTAATTTTGCTTACTTACCAACACGTCATTACCACTTGATCAATTACGAAACACTAGTTGATACATACATACATTCGTACATACATACATACATACATACATACATACATATACATTACATGTCATGCATACATACATACACACATACATGTCCATTTGAACGTCAGCATGTTGACTTTTCAGGAACTGTTTTTTTCAGTTCTGGGGAAGGTTTTGGCCCCTATTCCGTGTTAGGATCATGCCCAGATTGCCCATTCCCCCCTGGATCCGCCCCTGGGCAGCAGCAACTTAGCATTCAGCCGTAACACCACCAGGCAGACCTAGATGTTTTCCAGAGGGAGGACCTGCTGTCATCAGAGATGTGAACTATGAGGTCGAAAAAGAGCGGACTAGCTTGAAGGGGACGCCAATTTGCCCTTGAGGCCCGCTTCTCCTGTTTTGGAGCGCCAGTGCCCTTCGGTGTGTGCGTATATCAGACATCATAGATGTCCTCTGAGTGTGGCGTGGCCTGAAAATGTAGCTTAGTGTCTGCTTTGTGTACATAGTAGGAGCTGCTTTTTTCTCTCAAGTTTGTACTAGGGGTAAAATAAGTGAAATATGAGGCCTCAAAGCGGCACGTTTGATGGTCGAAAGGATACTTTTGTCTTTTTATCGGTCCATGTTCTTGTTTTACACAGCAGACCTAGTTAGAGGGTTATAACAGCTTTCAACGAAGAGTGCAATAACCTTCGCGAAACGGAGAACTTAAATTCATTTACCAAGGACTAGAAAGGCACTAGCCCCCAGTGGAGAAAAATTGACAGAACTGGGGCTCATTGGGAGGGGCTGGGGACTTTAAATGTTCCCATTTTTTCGGCAAACATGATCTGGTTCTTTCGGTCGAGAACACCCTGTCCCCTTTATTCTCGACCGAACAGAGCAAGGACCATATGTTCTGATAGCAAGGACCAGTGGCGATCCAGCCAAATCAGTCTCAGCGGAGGGCAGACGCTAGGCAGCGGCCAATTGACCTGCAACATATATGACGCTCTTGAGTAATAACTAGATTAGTTAATCCGATTCCAGATCGGCTAGAACAATTAAGCTAAATGTGTTGACCGTTTAAGCTAGTTTTATTTATTTTAGAGATAGTATTACCCAGAGGTTCAGAAAGTATGCTGGCTGTCACAAACTCAATGCGACGTATGCCTCCTCTGTCACAAAAAGCTGGAAATGATAATTGTATACTTGAATACTATTTCCAATATGCTGAATGTCATCTACCTGTCTCTTACTTTTTGAAACAGACAAGGTTCAAGCACCAAGCCATTATTGCATGAAAGTATTAAGCTGTGTTTTCATTTTTAGATCATGTTTATGTTTTGGAAGGAAAATTTCCAATCATGGATCATTGTTTCCAGTATTGGGATCATAACTTTTATTGGCAACTCTGACTGCAGTTTCCCCTAATGATATGCATTTCCCCTTTTGAAAAAGTTTCTATTTTTGGAAGGAGTGTTTCCAATTATGGTACATTTCCCCATGATTAAATGTGGCAATTATCATGAAAATAATTATTATTGGGAACTAATCTATGAATGGGAGCGTGCACCTACACACAATTGGGAACCCTGATCACAGCTCCCCCCCCACTGAACTTCTATCTCACATATCAACAAAAGGGACAAAAATGTCAATGTCAACATAGGATTTGGATCTACCTAAAAGTGTGTAAAGTGGACCTAGGAGCATTTTTATAGAAGATCAAATGCTTAAAATTGCCCCCAACACCTGATTATCACCTGCCTATTCATTCCTTCTTGCAGTAAAAACTCTGAGGCAACTACCCTGCATAGATGTAAAATTATGTCTATTGGCCTAATAGGTACCTACAGAGGTATTGGAAGTCTCATACCAAAGAAAGATCCGGTGTAGTCAAAGTCTTGCTTTAACTCCATGCAGTTCAGGTCCTGTGTGTTGCTTACACACTGGTAGTAAAAACACCCCCAACCAGCATTTTTCAAAGTCTCTTTCTGAGATTTTCTGCGATTTCCTGAGATGAGAAGGGGGTCTACTAGGCCCCCTCCAGTGCACGTTAGTGTGTGTTTTAACACTTTGTGGAGGACTGCATTGGCACACATTTGCTATCTGTACAATATTGACATGATAATTTGATCATGAAATCTCACCTGAATTACTGTTGTTGCCAGTCTGTTGCTGACGCCAACTCTCCCAACTTCCTCCAGCTCCAAATCTACCTCACCAATCTTGATCTAGGGCACAAATAAGGTAAGGCACAAGCAAGCTAAGGAATGAAAAACCAAGTTTGATATGTGAAAGTGCATCAGTCTCAAAGTAGCCTACATTCATATTAGATTAGCCATGGGCAGCACTATTTATTCCAGCCAGTTTTAGCCAGCACTTATCTCAGATATACCCCAAAAATATGCCCTAAAAAAGTGGCTTCCCACCTGTGTACATTTTTTTGGCAGGCTCTACATCAAATAAACATTACGAACTTGTCTTGTCGCTGTTGCGTAGTTTAGGTAGAATTGCTGCCCAGCTATGCTTATTTCTTTCACTCATTTAGTACTTTTCTTAGTAGCTTTTAGGCGTACTTAATACTAAATGCAAAGAAATAGGGACCGCTAAATCGAAGAGACCCAAACTTTAAATATTATTTAACCTGACAAAATGGACAGAAAAATACTTGATAACGTATTTGCGTTATCTTTAATGCCTTAAATATGCCCACAATCATGTATTTCTTGAAAAAATCGACTGTCACATTTCGGGCATCTAGGCGGCATTTTTCTGGCAACTACTAACAATCGGCACCATTGGGCTGCATGTTAAAATCTGGCAACTGTGACAGCGGTTTGCGGGTTTTCTGCAGCGGGGATCCATCGTTTTAGTAGAAACTGAACACAGTACCAATATTGTATCACTGATGGTACGCTGTGCAATTGAAGAAAAGAGTTGCTAAATTAAATTTATCGCTGCACACTTCATTCTGTATTTCGAAAATATGCGGTTTGATATTGAAGCATACTGTCACGATCGCTATTTTGTCACAATTATGCACCTCAATTTTCATAAATGTGTCACAAACCCCAGTAGCCGAGTTGGCAAGTTTCTGCACCTCTGGTATTACCTTATGTTGTATATTTTATGGAGTGTGTAGTTGACAGGATTCCAATTTTGTCTGAATCTTTCATAGTTTAAACAATTTGGAGAGCTTGATGGGTTCATTTATTTCTTAGTGGGTCTTCGGGTGTCAACGTTACAACAAGAAAATATAAAACTGGTATATATGCATTCACTTTCCGCCGGTCTCTCCAAAGAATAAGCCCGCGGGATATATTACCTGGGAGCAGCCTTTATTTCCATCACCCATCCCTGGGATTGCACTTGTGCCAATAATGCTAGCATTGCAGGTTGAGCCCAGTTACCGCTCCACGGATATGAGACAGGTTGGCATTCGCCCCAATTAGTTTAGTCTCCGAGCCAGAGGCGATCCCAGTCAGCGAGTCTAGTGGTGCATTTGAAGACGCGAGAGTAAAACTGCCTATATGTAAAACAGGTTGTTGTAAAGACAGCCAACACATTTCAGAGGGATTTTAGAGTGTTTTTCTGAGGCTATAAATTGTTTATAGCGGTGAGACTCCACTACTGCATGTCTTGAAACGTATAAAAACGCCAGTAGGAGTTTTTTTCGCTCGAGATGACAGACAGCATGTATGAAGACACAATATGCACATAGATAAAAAATGAAGAACCTTTCCAAGAACCCAAGTCAGGTAATACAAAATGAGGCAAGACCAAATATAAAAACTGGAGATGAAAGTCAAGCAACATCATACACACAAGGTAAAATCCTTGAGCTAGGCAGGAATGGGAGGGCAAAACTGCTTCAAGCGACTCCGTCCAATAAGGAGAGAATCAATACTGTAAACCAGTTCAGTGAGTCATGTTCAGGCTGACATCCTCTTGAAAAAGCATCAAGCATTAAAGCATTCAAGCATCATCTTGAAAGCATCAAGCTTCACGTAGCACCGCCGGGGCGCATCGATTTTCCGCGCTTTAATAATCGCTGCCGCATCATGTTTGCAGTGCAATATGCAACAGGCATGCAACAAACAATGAAATGAGTGGGCTCAATTTGCCTCGCTTGAGGCAGCGGCGGGAAAAGAGGTGAAAAGGTTGCCAAACACAAATTTACAACAATTTTAGAGCTTTGATCAATATGTACAGTCTTCAATCGTCACAAGTCAGGCAGGTCCCAGTGCAAGACTGGTGCGGCACAAATACGGCTCTTCGTACACTGGGTTTTTTATCAGTTTTTTATGGATGAATTTTCGCTATTGTTTCTAAAAAAATTCTTAGGATTCATCCAGCTGTACAGTCCCCCGCAATTGAAATTGCCATAACTAGGCTCGACTGGTTTAGGATGGATATCTCGCAACCTATGGTGCCTCTATTTTTACAGACGGGCTCATCATGTGTATTTTTTCAAGAGCTTTCCAGTGGTCACCATTATTTCTTAATCTTAAAGCTGGGTAAAAAAATATTACACAATTACTGATTTTGCTGCATTCTGACGGGGTATTCTTCGGCTGACTTGCCACCGCCTCTGATAATCCCCGACCCTTCGCTCGACTGGCACGCATACCTGGGTCACGTGATTACTACGTGTTTACCACGACAGGTGCAAGGTCACACGTAGTAAGTAGTGTGTGACGCGCAGGGGGCACAGTGTTCTGAACCGAAGGGATCAGTACTGTCTCGCAGGTGCCTCGCCCCAGGCGGTCCACCAGTAACCGAGGCGCCTGGGCACGAGAGTTCCGAGACTGGATATGTCTGAGTAATGGCTTCAAACAATGTTTCCAGCCTCATAATGCTCTCAGGCTCATTCTTGAAATATGTATTCGGGTGGATAGGAGTTTCATGGGGTTTAAAAAGACACCTTGTGCCGGATTTGTGTTATATAGCACCCGCCCCGGCGGGTCTCCGAGCCACCTTCCTCCCTGGTGTGGAAAGGGTTAAAAACCTTGCCTTGAACTCGGATCATATGCAGGATAGAGAAAAAACGCGAACACTGGTGGGTAACTCATAAGAATTGATCAAGAACTGCATCAGTTACTTTTTGTCTCAGATCAATATTGAGGTCATGACAGGTCAAAGAAAGTGATAGGGTAGAGAAGAGTTTGTGGGCCCCTTCGTCTGACAGAGTTAGGTTAGAATCGATTGTAAGGCACCATTCGCCTCCTCTTTTTTACGGAAAATCAAACCATGTATATATACTATACTAGATCAAAACATAAAAGTGGCGTGACCCAAGGCCAGGTCAAGGCCATCATCTGATCTAGCATAATCAACATGCATATCAATCAACTTGCAATAACAATCCATACGTACGTATGGTCACCATTATTACTTAATCTGACAGGTGAGTAAGAAAATATTACACAATTACTGATTTTGCTGCATTCTGACGGGGTAGTCTTCGGCTGACTTGCCACCGCCTCTGATAATCCCTGACCCTCTCGCCCATACCTGGACCACGTGACCTCACAGATGAATGGGCAGTTGGCATTGCGCCAGCTCATTCAACCCTCCCACAATCTCCTCGTGTCTGAGGGGCACTCGTATTGCAATTGCTCCCACGGTGTTGCTGTGCGCTGGACATCTGGCGTCACTGGCCTGGGGCAGTGCAGTGGCAGAACCACGAGTGACTTTTTGAGGAGGGGTCAAAATCCAATAAGATGGTCACAGGGGAAAAACACCGGAAATCTTTTGTTGCGGAAGGGGTAAACAAATTTTTCCTCCTGGTCCGCTTTTCCCTCCTGCAACAGCTTTTCCCTCCTGGATCTGTCCTTGTGCTTGGGTTGCGAAACACATTCGCTGTCACTAGGTGCCGGGCTCTCGTCACCTGTCCGTTGATTTAGAGAGGAAGCTTGTAAAACGGCTGAACCAGTGATATAACTTTGTTTCTAGGTTCCAGTAAAAACATATTTTTTAGATAAGTGTCAGAAGAGGGGGCAGTGGGAGCCATAGGCGGATCCAGGGGAAAGGGATGCAGGTCCCCCATCGACCCTCGGCGCCCCTAACATGATCACATCACTCCTCTGAAGGGACGATGGCGTCCCCTGAACTGTCACTTCCCAGCCCCCTCCCCCAGGATGCAAAAATCGGCGCCCCGCCATAAGACTTGGCACCACGTGAAATGTTGTGCCGGCCAAAAGTGGCACCCACTTGGTACGGATGGCGCCCCACCCCCCGGCAGGGTGCCCCCATCGGCGATCCTGGATCGGCCTATGGTGGTTGCAGGCCCCCAATTTTCATTAAACATCCCGATTTAAGAAACATTGAGAAAAATCAGACATTGTGTGGGCAGTATTTTGCAAATGTCACAGGGAGCCTGAACCTGATGAGGTTTTGTTTTTAGAAGGGATATTATCTTGTCTACAGGAGGTTTGAAGATTCACTGGCTCCATCACTGTTTCGTCGGTGGCGACGATTATGTATTATCGGTCTTTTTTCAAGATAAATGGGCTAAATACCATCTCCACAAATTTTCAACATTTCCAGCCTGATAAACTTTGTAGAGCCTATTTCTCGGGTGCAGCAAAACCTGCCCTTGCTTGACCCAAATCACACAGCCGTCTCCTCTCAACCAACGACAGACATTGCTTTAACCTGCGCCCCGGTGAGCCTCCAAGCCACCTTCGCCCTGGTGGGGGTGTTTGAACACCCCCTCGAACTCGGCCCCTATGCGGGCAGGATAGCGAAAAACGCGGAAGCTGGTGGATAGCTCACAAAAAATCGTGAGGAAACTATATCAGTCACTTTTTGGCTCAGGTCAATATTGCGGCCATGAAAGGTAAAAAAGTGGCATTTTTAGTAGTGTTTTTGGGCTCTAGCGTCTGACAGAGTTGAGCTAGAATCATTTTTTCCCCATTTGCTTCATCTCGTCACGGTGAATCTAATTATGTATAACATGAACCTACTAGGTCAAAACACAAAAATGACCTGACCTCAGGTAAGGTCAAGGTCCCTCTTTAGCCTAGCATTGTCTATATGGATATCAATCGACTCGCAATAGCAATCCAAACGCAATTATATCAAAACAAAAGCTGTATCATTATTTCATCCAAAGTTATTGACCTAAGCCTGAAAACTGCTTAACTAGCCCCAGATGACCTCTCAGAGGTTACAGGTCAAAAATTGCAACATGAACCTGGAAAGGGGCCCAGGATACTACGATTTGGAGAATATGACGGTATTATCAGATGGACTACACAAATACAGCCCAATTTCTGTTCTTTCATGTATTTCCAATGGAGAGGTCATGGTCCGTACTTTACCTTAGGTCATCGATATGAAATATCCCGGAATAAATGTTGTAGCACTCGGCGGGCCCATTATGTGGTATAAGCTTCAATCCGATATATTTACCCGTTTCTTACTTATGCTACCTTAAACATTTTTGTGACCTGACCTGAGATAACCCAGCCTTACAATTTTGGGGAAAGTTGCAGAATCGATCAAGGATAAGGTGTGCCAAGTACGGCGACGCTTCGCGCCACCGTTTTTTTTGTGCCGCCGGAAAAAACCCGAGGGGGTTGTTCAAACATCCCTTCCCCCGGGGCGAGGGTTAACTGGGGGGGGATTTCATTAAGCTGGCCTCTAGACTGACACCACTTGGTGCAAGCTTGGCAGAGCGGTTGTGATAGTCTCTAATAATAATTGTTGGGGTTAGACGACGCTCTCAACTCCCAAAGTTATATGGCGTCACCAACTCTCACCCTGTAAGTAGGGATTTGGTGCATCAGATCAGCATATTCAGGGGATCTGCCGGGGACATGAATCCAAGGAGGTGAACCCGGGGAGCTGAGCCAGGGGATAAGTGCTAGTTTTTTTGCGCCCTTTTGACAACACTCCAACTTATCGGAACGATATTCATATTTTATGCTGCAAAATATTACATATTTTTCACAGTATTACAAAGGTCTAGAAGCCTATGCAGCAGCTTCAGCGGCGATGGTGATCGTTGTGTGTATCACCAGCGGTAAAATTGACCAGTGATGGATCTAGCCGGTAGGTTTGGTGGGACAAGCAAAAATCGAAAAACAAAAAAACGTCACGCAGTGAAAGCCTTCGCCACAATATAACTAGCCGGTAGGTTGGGGGGGAAGTGGGAAGTAAACATGACTCGAAAAGCAGAACAAACAGATTTCACTGGGTTGTATTTCTTATATTTCTTATATATTATCACATATATTACATATATGTGGCCAAAAGATTCTCGCTTTCGATATCCAGGGGTAATTAACCCAAATACGATCTTAAATATCAAGAGAACCAGGCTCCAATATTCACACTGAAGTTGAGTGGCTCTGTTTGAAGTTGATTGGTTCAGTTGAAGCACCAACACCCTGCTTATGAACTTGAAAGGAGCCGGGGAAAAGATCGACAGCTTGGGGAGGCAACATCATGGTTTTGCTCCGAGATTTTTCGTTCGGGGAGCAAATACGTATTGCCCACCCTCCCCCCCAACTTGGGTCCGCCACTAAAACTGGTCTGCGGTTTGAGGGATCTCGCTGCCACGTGCGATCACAGGGGGTAGGAGGGCAGCGAATAATGAATGTTCTCCTGATAAAATCCACCGACTCGAGAGCTACTACTCTTTGGATTTTAGTGTGACATTGGTTCCAGTTAATGTTGCTGGTAAAATTTTCGAGGTGTCACTGAAATGAAAATATTTTGCGATAAACATATTTTAAATATTCTGGTTGGGCGAAACCAGAATATTACCCGGGTGACTCTGTAACCAAAGCCTACGCTGCTCCCTTGACCTGAGAGGGTATATTACCAACAGAAACATAATATAGATCACCAACAAGATATTATACAACAACGTATTAAGATACCAACAAAGCATGAATACAATTGGACTGGAAACTTGAATATCTGTGGACTGTCAGTTGCAGCTGCTGGGGAATGAACTTATTAACCCAACCCTTGGTAGTAGCTTAAAATGCATAGATAGCACCAAAAAATACCAAAAAGCTGTGTTTTTGTGAACTGAAAAATATTTGTATAATGGTTAACAAAAAGGCTTGATTGTCTAGGGCACATAGATACTTGTTGGGACAGAATTGAGATCTTTCAAACTGTGACGCCTTCTTTGATTGATTTAGGACCTTCCGCAAAAAGTCAATAATAAAAAACTGAACAATGACAGGTAGTGTGAAAGCTCCGATTCTGCAAATTTCGAGAAATGTTTGCAGGGAATAGATAGTGTTTGCTTTTCCTCAAAATTTCACAAGGGACCCCAGAGGAAAATGAGTGTTAAGTTGAACCGGTTTGGGCTCAGCCCGAGATATTACCCGTATATTGTTTTGGGACTTCATTGAGTTTAAATATTTAGCCTTGATAAATTGTTTGAGAAGTCCCGCAGCCTAATATTGAACCGCTTGGACTAAAGGGTGTTTTAAGCTCCAATTCTGCGGAGGTATCATCGATGCAATCTTTCAAAAGCCTAGCTGGCTCAGAGAGGCCCCTAGTTGTCGTGCACCCTCAGCTGTCACCTTAACGTATCTGTATTGGTTTTGGTCACCCGGAGAAGAGGTGCATAAACATTTATCACCATCTTTGTAGGATATTTTACATAATGTATATAATTTATATATACATATAATTTTTGGAGTTTATCGACGCACCAACTGCTAGTGTCATATGGCGTCGCCAACTTTTTTTGTTGAAAAGATATCCCGGGAGCCAGCTTGCTCCTTGTTCAGGGAAACTGCTGGGCCTTGAACCTGGGTCGGCTGTGTGAAAGCCAGCTGCACTGACCACTCCACTGCCACGCCGCTACCGTTTAATTGAAGTTGAAGACATTCCTTCATCTGAATACTGATTTATTTCAATCAGCGTATTTTTAATGTAAGCTGATGACCATTGTTGGTTGGCAGCCCCTACCAATGGTCCCCAGCCCTTGGAATTTTCCCCTCACTGTCAAACAGTACCCTTCTAGCTCGAAATACCTGAAGGCCTTTTCCCGTTTGGCAAGGGTTAATGCGACCTTTTATGAAGGTCATTATGAACACATAACCTGGCGAGCAAGGCAAGGTAGGAAACCGAAGAGCCCAATAAAGAAAACAATAGCTCTTTTTCGATTAATATAATGCTCGCCTTGTGCTCATCTCCCAGCAAGATGAGAGTTGGCGACACCATACAGCCTCAACAGTCGGTGTGTTGTAAAACCCCCAAAGCTGCTTTGAACCCATTTTCTTCCCTTTTCCGCTAAAAAACGAAAACAGGCAATACCTGAATGCGTGTATTTTACCCTCGATACATGAGCAACGAGCAAACAGTGGGATAAAATGTAGACATCATATCTGATCCTAATTTCGGAACATTCTAAATAAATGAGCATTCAGCACTTATGAAAACCGACAGTTTTAGTCATTTGTAATGTAGTGGCAGGTTTCAACTCCTTCCCTCATGCATTTACCTACAATTTTTTTGTGATTGAGACCCATTAGTCAAACAACAATTTTGCATGCTCCCTTCTTGTTATTCATATGGAGTCTTGGCGATGTGGCGTGCATAAATTGTAGTAAAATATGTTTATCATTTTCAATTTAATCATTTTCTGGTCCATAAGTCCTGATTAACATATGATATAGAAGTATTTATTTATTTTGCATCACAATTCTGACAATAATATCAGTAAACTCACAACAGGAACAGACACCCATGAACAGACATATATGTTAAACCTGATAAATAATTTGCATTCAAACCGACCAAACAAACTCAGTCTATTCCATTTAAAAGCTAAGCAGAAAATGTAAAGGAAAATATATGCCCACATACATAAATTGAATTGTCTTGGTGCTCTTCTCGAACCCATCCTCATTTTTTGGCGAATGATTGGGAACCAATTTGAATGAGAGACTCGTCGCCTTGCACCACGTTATGGTTGTCTACCTGACAACTTATGGCTGTAAATTAATTACAGTTCAGGTCAGGTGAACAAGTTTTAATGTGATTTCCACGCCCATGTGAGGAAATTTTGTTATTCTTAAATAACGACGACAAAGTCAGAGAAAAACGCGACTGCTATAGAGGCCCAGTTCGAGTTTCGTCCTCATTCAAATGTTCTTTGAAATAAAACTTTCCCAGATATCGTCTAGCTATTTTGAGATCAATTCAATAATGACGCCACCAGAGATCACCAAAGTTCATATTTTCGAGTTTTTTTGTGTCTATATCTTTAGAACAAGACGGCAAGGAGCTTTCAGCGCCATTCCTATGTTTTGTATCACCTTTGAATCCTGAGTTAACATGATGATGATGATCATCATCATCCTGAGTCAACAAGGGGGAGAGAGCTGGAATGGCCCCCACGTCGCAGTGGGTGCGAAAAGAGGCGAGGCGGTGTCTGGTTGACTTACTTGGCTTTTCCTATTACTATCCCTTGCACCTGACTGGATTCAGCCTGATCAAATTTCATTGGAACCTTCTTCACCTTCGGCCCGGTGGGCGTGTCTCAACACCCTCCCTCAGGTTTTTTCCGGCTATACATAAAAATTCCGGGACGAAGCGCCGCCGTACTTGACGCACCCTATCTGTAATCAATTTTTGCGGCATTTTTCCAGAATTTTAAGGTTGTGTCATCTCAGGTTAGGTCAACAGTGCAGGTTAAGTTACCTCACTTCCAAACATTTTAAGATGGCATAAGTAAAAACGGGGTGAATTTGTCTAATTAAAACTCATATCACATAAGCCCCTCCAAATAGTGCAAAATATGTTCCTGGATTTTACAGATCGATGACCTAGGGTCAGGTACAGAACCTCTCCATTGAAAATGCATGGGAAAACGGAAATTAAGGGAAAATGGCTTTATTTCTGCTGATGCAGCATAGAATACCTTCGCATTTTCTAAATCGTAGAAGCCTAGGCCCCTCTCCAGGGTCATGTTGCATGTTTGCAACTGTGATTTATGAGAGGTCATCTTGGATTACTTTAACAGCTAGACCTAAGTCAATAGTTTCGCAGGGAATGATGGTAAATATTTTTATTTTGATACCATTACGTATGGATTGTTATTGCAAGTTGATTGATATGCATGTTGATTATGCTAGATCAGATGATGGCCTTGACCTGGCCTTGGGTCACGCCACTTTTATGTTTTGATCTAGTATAGTATATATACATGGTTTGATTTTCCGTAAAAAAGAGGAGGCGAATGGTGCCTTACAATCGATTCTAACCTAACTCTGTCAGACGAAGGGGCCCACAAACTCTCCTCTACCCTATCACTTTCTTTGACCTGTCATGACCTCAATATTGATCTGAGACAAAAAGTAACTGATGCAGTTCTTGATCAATTCTTATGAGTTACCCACCAGTGTTCGCGTTTTTCTCTATCCTGCATATGATCCGAGTTCAAGGCAAGGTGTTTTAACCCCTTCCACACCAGGGAGGAAGGTGGCTCGGAGACCCGCCGGGGCGGGTGTTATATAACACAAATCCGGCACAAGGTGTCTTTTTAAACCCCATGAAACTCCTATCCACCCGAATACATATTTCAAGAATGAGCCTGAGAGCATTATGAGGCTGGAAACATTGTTTGAAGCCATTACTCAGACATATCCAGTCTCGGAACTATCGTGCCCAGGCGCCTCGGTTACTGGCGGACCGCCTGGGGCGAGGCACCTGCGAGACAGTACTGATCCCTTCGGTTCAGAACACTGTGCCCCCTGCGCGTCACACACTACTTACTACGTGTGACCTTGCACCTGTCGTGGTAAACACGTAGTAATCACGTGACCCAGGTATGCGTGCCAGTCGAGTGAAGGGTCGGGGATTATCAGAGGCGGTGGCAAGTCAGCCGAAGAATACCCCGTCAGAATGCAGCAAAATCAGTAATTGTGTAATCTTTTTTTACCCAGCTTTAAGATTAAGAAATAATGGTGACCATTGGAAAGCTCTTGAAAAAATACACACGATGAGCCCGTTTGTAAAGCTAAAAGCACCACAGGCTGCGAGATATCCATCCTAAACCGTTCGAGCCTAGTCATGGCAATTTCAATTGCGGGGGACTGTACATAATATCCAGCTGTACAGTATCAACGCGTAGCTTTTCTGTCCTGAGATGTATGAAATACGCAAAACACGGCAGCGTGCATTTGTTCCACCTTCCACTGCCATAGTGCTCATCTGGAATCGACGTGGCAGCTAGTTCGGCAAAATCAAGAAGCTTGAGTCAGTCTCAAACAATTTTATGAATATCTGCCAGTTTAGGATGCAACACCCATGTTTATACTATTTTGTTGCGTTTTTCCCACAGGGCATCTCACTCAGAATGCGGTATATTTTCCATTAACATCTCATTATTTCATCTTAAATATTTTCCGCCAGTCTCTCAACATCTCATCGTCCCATCATGACATCATTACCCTCTCTGCTGCTGAGGCTAACATTCAGCAGGACAGCACCGGAAACGTGCCATTTATTAAGCATTGTCACACGGTCGGAACATTGCATTACAATTGTTCGCAGAATTTTCGCTACGCATCATAATTTTAAGTAAGTTGTAGGATACGGCGCGTGATGCTCAAGTCAAAATAACATCTCCCACTGCATAAGCTTTCCAAATTCTCAACAAACATGTTTACCTGAAGCTGTCACAATTTGTGTAGAAGTTAGTCGCTCTGTTATTGCTCTTGTTTACAGTCTCCTGGTTCCATTGAACGGATATCCATTAGAAATGTGATCCGGTTGGAGTGCGCCAGTGACACAACATTTGACAACTGATCCGGTCTTAATCCGGATTTTGCCCCACCAAGCCGGAACAATCCGTTTACACTCCAAGACTATCACTCCAAATACAATCCGCATACAACGATACAACTATATGGACAAGAATGCTAACCCAGATCCAGACTCGAAGTTACCTGACTTTTTTTGGCTAATCTCATCCGATGCGGAATCAGTTTGAGGATCAATTCGGGTATCCAATCCAGGTGACACTCTGGTTTCGCTGACAAACTGAATCAAGTAGCAAAATGTGAGCAAAGCGAATGTGTCGCCTTCTTGGTTAAATACTGATAGCGTACTTTATCACCCCTGATCTGTGGATGAGCACGGACTTCATGCATCTTCTTAATAATGTGCAAGGCTGGATTAAGTTACCTTATAATATCTGCCGCTGTTTTCTAAACACATATATAAAACCACGAAAGCCTGTGTTCTTGCAGTGAATAACAAGTGACTATTTAGCGGTTACTCATTGACTATTTGTGCGGTCTGTATCTCCCCTGGTGCCGAGAATCATTCGTTTAATATTGGATCATTTACCAATATGTTTGAGCAAAATAGCAAGGATATGTGATAGACACCAATCTCATTTTTAAGTGCATACTGTGTTCTTATAACCTCCTGAGACCCCACGTATAGGTATCTATACGCAGGTTTGAATGGCTCTACCACCTCTTACCAATGTAGCAGCCTTTTAAAGCTATTATGTATAGACAGCTTGACATTTTAGCTTTCTTCTGGTGTCAAAATCATCAACTAGACCCAAGGGCAAGTGAGTCCAAATTTTCTTTGTTTGATGATGGACGCAGGCGCCGGATGGTTTCGTGGCTGCTCCGAGGAAGGTAGGTAGTTCAAAAAATGTTACGGACAGAACTTAGTTTTGATAAGCGTATGAACAGAAAGCTTAGATTATTGGAAATTTGTTAGTTTTCGTCCGGTGTTTTTATCATTTTTGGTTGCCGAACAATCTCCTTCGAAGATGGTATATATATATAGGATTTTATAATCCCAATAAATTATATTTATAAATTTCGGAATTTAAATTTTTGTTCATTATTGAGTTCCTTTTGTCCAAAACACCAAAAATCAAAAAGGGTTTGTACTTGCATCAAGTACTTTGGGCTCGGGTCTCAAGAAGATGATTAATTGAACTCTGGAATGACTGCTTCATTATTGGGCTCTTACTTTAATATTCGCTCTAGTTTTCCCCGATTTGGCAGAAGTTATATCCAAGTATGAGCGCTTGGTACAGTTCTCAAACAAAGCTATTTTGTTTCAGGGAGTCAGGAGTGCCTACCAAATAGAAGCTAGGTTCCGCTTTGGCACACTTAGACCGCTCACATGTACCAGGTGCACTCCGTATGACCACTCTTCTAGGAAGTACCCTCTTCACCAATTACCTTCACTTGGAAGCTTGCCCTTTTCATATTTTCTGATGGAAAGGAGTCGGCACAGGGCTTTCCTCAAACTCGCCGACGTATCGGTCAATGGACACGAGGGTTCGGCCGGTTCGTTCCTCGGAAGTATGATATAAATCACCCTACCCGGGGGCAAAGTGCCAAAAGCTGTCCGGCGTGTTGTAAAAGGTTGTTGCACAGAAATGAAATCCCTAAAGATTCAGGATCATGACCTTGGGTGGACAACCGATACAGCGCCTACTCGTTGTCCGCAGGAGGTGCATTTGTCAAAGGATGCACGCGCAAAATCGGCCCTTGCCTCTTGGACTTAAACGGCTTATAACTAAGCTAAAAAGACCGTTGGTGGCAAAAAACATAATGTTATTTTCAAGATCAAAATACATTGCTTCTACACCTGTCAGTTTCTGTATTCTGGTTTGGTCCTATCACGTCATTTTTGGCACGTGCAGCTCCGCGAAAGGGGTGCACGTCAACACCCCTTCTGGCTCAAAACCTGTATCTCTGTATGGGCTAAACGAACAGCCGTGAAACTTTGCACACATGCCGCTTAACATGTTCAGTATAATTGCTCAAAAAATTGTTTAGACACCTAGAAGAGTTATTAAGTTATGACGTAATATCTGAGTGCGTGCAAATGCACTGTTTTCAAGCCAATTGGGGAACTTTGTCCGGGATGTTAGCTTCTTGCTTCAGTGCTGGTAAGAACTGATTGGATAAGCAAATAGTTTCAAATGGTATCTTTCTGATTGAAATCGACCATTGTTCTCCATATTATATAGGAAATTGCGCAATGGGTGTTCTGCCCAATACTCCAGCACGCGCAACATCGCCTGAGGGACATAGTTACACCCCTTTCAGTTAAACTCAAGTAGATTAAACGCAGTTCAGTTAACAAACACTAAATTTTGCAGATGCAATGCTGCAAATGTTTGATATATTAACACAACGTTTTGTGAGACTACAATACTATTGCAAAAGTTATGGCCATTCATCAAAACACATGTATATGCGTGGTCCAATGCAAAATGTAGCGCACTGCAGTACCCTTATTGGCAGTGATGTTTGGTAGTAATTTGGTCCGCCTGTAGTTATTATGTGCCGCATCGCAGCTCCCGTCTGAAAACTGAAGAGGTATGCTGTGCGCCTAAGCATATGTTCCCTGGTATGAACAGTAGCGCGGGGTAGCCCCGTGTTTGCCCGGTCTCTTCCATTGTAGCACCAAACCCTATGAGTTGAGATCAAAAGATCATTACCCACATTTGACCTTCATAGCCCACGTCCAAAGATACATTACATGCAAATGCCAGACCATGCTTGCTTCTGTCGCTAACTAAGGTGGACTTTGAACTTTTTCCAAAAAAAGGTTACCGAAAGAAATAGCGTGGGAAGCTTGTAAATGGCGAATCACTAACAAACATGAGAAAGACGCCAGCGGACAATACCGACATTGAACATCTCGTCAGTTAGAAAGTAAGACGTTAGGCTTAGAAATGTTGAAATATTTTATTTTCTAGGTCATCTCCAATGGTGTTGTTACTGAGGCACTGCAAAAAAGTGAATCCACGTGTGCAGGGTTGATGTATTGTATACATGTCTTACACGAGTAGCTCGAGGTTAGAATGGATTTGAAGCGATGGAATGTTGTGTTTGCTGATAGACTTTGGGTCCTGAATAGATATTACATTGCGGGACCTGCTTAAAACATCATGATCTATCATATTTTAGCTGCGTTTTTTGTAGAAAGAGTCTTGGAACCAAGATGCATAGCCTCAAAAAATAACGTTTATGTCCTAGCAGCTCTGATGAGCGCAAAAAAGGCGACAAAAATGTCACTATTACCCGAGAAACGCAAGACAGTTGCTCAGCACGCCAGCAAAAAGGACTCGCAGTGATTTGAGTACAGAATATGCAGGGTGCATCATTTTCCAAGATAATATTGCAAACAATTTATGCTAAGTTGAATGGGAGATAAGAACAAATTTCACAAAGGTTCGCCACGGTGACGTTTTTCAAACAATCTGCGATGGCGCATTATCAGGAAATTGTCAGTTAGAGAAATAAGTGGCATCCCTGATGTCAGAATCGATATTTTCACAAAAAGAGCTGTCATTATGCTGACAGGAAGCGTCTCTCTGATAATAAAAAAGCAAGTAGATACGCAAATAAGCTAATCTGAGCCTCCCGAGTTGATAACGTGATTTCCTGAACAGCTCTGGGGCCCTCAGCTGAGCTGGGCCCGCCGAGGCTGATGAGGACCCTTGAGCTGGTATGGGGCTCCTGAGCTAATAAAGTGCTTCCTGACTTGATCTGGTACCCCTGAGCTGGTCGGGACCACTGAGCTAATTCCTTGTCCCCTGAGCTGATAAGGTGCTCCCTGAGCTGATCTAGGCCTCTGCTCTGGTCTAGGGGATAGGAGCTGATCTAGGCCCCCGAGCTGATAGATCTGGTGCCCCCTGAACAGATATGTTGCCGCCTGAGCTGAAATAATGCACCCTGAGTCGATCTCCTGAGCCCTTATTGTGCCTCCTGAACTCATATTATGCCCTCTGAGCTAGTCGGGTGCCCCTGAGCTAATCAGGTATCCTTTAAGCTGATCTGAGCCTCCTGGATTGATAAAATGATATCCTGAGAAGGTCTGGGCCCCTGGGCTGGTATGGGGCTCCTGAGCTGATTAAGAACCTCCTGACTTGATCTGGTACCCTGAGCTAATCTGGGCAACGTCTTGGTCGTTCTGGTGCCCTTTGAGCCATAATTGTTCCTCCTGAGCCCATATGATGCCACCCGAGCTATTCTGATCCCTCTTGAGCTAATTTGGTGCCCTTTGAGCTAATCTGGTACCCTTTGAGCTCACCTGGGCCTCCTGAGTTGATTACGTGATTTCCTGAGCAGCTCTGGGCTCCTGAGCTGATCGGGATCCCTGAGCGGATAAAAGGTTCCTGCTGATAAAAGGATTTGCGGTTCTAATGGTATGCATTTTTTTGTAATTTGACCCTGACCTGACCTCAGTTTAGGTTAAATCCTTGATTTGACCTAGCAAGGTCAAGTTATATATCATTCGATTCGGCTTGCTGCGAGGATTCATACAGTTTAATTCGTTTTGCTCTATCTTGCTCTATCCCCAGTTGTGCCTCCAGGGACTAGACTAGCTCAGTGGCATCCCGAGATTATGGGAGTTGGCCTTGTATTCTTATTCTCTGCCTATTTAAGATCAGCTCAGGGACCTCTGATATGGACCAGAGCTCCCCAGCGCAGCTCATGCTTCGCCCAAAGACTAGACAAGCTCAGTGGTCCCTAGAGATGGGGTTATCAGACTAGCTTAACGAGCCCCAGGTAGGCTCATAGGGCCATGAACCAGCTCAATGAGCCCCGTAACATTTTAAGGCGCCCGATCACCTCAAGCGGCCTCAGGCCAACTTGGAGAACTCTAACAGGCTCAGCGCCAAGACCAGCTCAGGGTACCCCCAAGCCCCATACCAGCTCAGGGTACCCCCAGGAGCCAGATCCGATCTTGGGCCTCCAATCAATTCAGGGGCTATAAGTTAGGTCAGGGGACAAGATCAATGGACACTAAATCAGCTTAGGAACCTTTTATCAACTCAGGGATCCCGATCAGCTCAGGAGCCCAGAGCTGCTCAGGAAATCACGTAATCAAATCAGGAGGCCCAGTTGAGCTCAAAGGGTACCAGATTAGCTCAAAGGGCACCAAATTAGCTCAAGAGGGATCGGAATAGCTCGGGTGGCATCATATGGGCTCAGGAGGAACAATTATGGTTCAGGGGGCACCAGAACGACCAAGACGTTGCCCAGATTAACTCAGGGTACCAGATCAAGTCAGGAGGCTCTTAATCAGCTCAGGAGCCCCATACCAGCTCAGGGGCCCAGACCTTCTCAGGATATCATTTTATCAACCCAGGAGGCTCAGATCAGCTTAAGGGGCACCTGATTAGCTCAGGGGGCACCCGACTAGCTCAGAGGGCATAATATGAGTTCAGGAGGCACAATAAGGGCTCAGGAAATCGACTCAGGGTGCATTATTTCAGCTCAGGCGGCAACATATCTGTTCAGGGGGCACCAGATCTATCAGCTCGGGGGCCCAGATCAGCTCCTATCCCCTAGACCAGAGCAGGGGCCTAGATCAGCTCAGGGAGCACCTTATCAGCTCAGGGGAAAAGGAATTAGCTCAGTGGTCCCGACCAGCTCAGGGGTACCAGATCAAGTCAGGAAGCACTTAATTAGCTCAGGAGCCCCATACCAGCTCAGGGGTCTTCATCAGCCTCGGCGGGCCCAGCTTACCTGAGGGCCCCAGAGCTGCTGAGGAAATCACGTTATCAACTCGGGAGGCTCAGATTAGCTTACTTGCGTATCTACTTGCTTTTTTTATTATCAGAGAGACGCTTCCTGTCAGCATAATGACAGCTCTTTTCGTGAAAATACCGATTCTGACATCAGGGATGCCACTTATTTCTCTGACTGACAATTTCCTGATGATGCTGTGACAAAGATTTTTGTCAGCCTTTAATTAATTCATAAACTTTAGTATCAATTATTCGACAGGATTGTCTCATCTGAATTCATTACCCACCAACATGCTCTCGTCAGGCTGTGTGCTCAGTCTTGTTCCCATGCACGAGCGTGTGAACGCCGGCGTACCATTCTGTGAACGCCCAGGTTATCTAAGACGGCTTTTAGTGGTATCAAGCGGCTCCCTCTGATGTCTAATGGACACCTGCGCTGTACTGTACGGCATTGCCTTTGATGTCTCAGAGTCCATCTGAGTTCCCAGCGACAGTGATAGGCGGTCCCTTTGTCATATGCCACATGCATTAGTAGCGTCCGTCGGCTGTGACTGAACCTCCGTGTGAAGCCAGGCTTGTTTCATTAATGTTATCGAGATGTATCCTTAGTGTAAGTGCTGCCGCCTTTGATATTAGCCGCCGCCGACGTATATAAACCCCCGTGTTTTGTCAATAGCAGGTCAGTATCAAGCCAGTGCCAGTGTTAGCACGAGCCTCAGTGCAACGCTCAGTAGACGCTGTTGTGACAGCGAGTAGATAAATGTAACATTGTGAAGAATTGTCTTGGTAGAGTGTTTGGTCTAAAAGCTAAGTCATAAAATATATATATTAAAATCCGAATAAGCTCCTGTCTATCGCAAACACAACAAACTAGAGGTCTTCCATTACGCCACGCACTCACAGCCAGGCCCAAGAACAAGTCTTGGCTACAGATGCGCCATCGCAGATTGTTCGAAAAACGTCACCGTGGCGAACCTTTGTGAAGTTTGATCTTATCTCCCATTCAACTTAGCATAAATTTTCTGCAATGTTATCTTGGAAAATAATGCACCCTGCATATTCTGTACTCAAATCACTGCGAGTTCTTTTTTGCTGGAGTGCTGAGCAACTGTCTTTCGTTTCTCGGGTAATAGTGACATTTTTGTCGCCTTTTTGCGCTCATCAGAGCTGCTAGGACATAAACGTTATTTGTTAAGGCTATGCATCTTGGTTCCAAGACTCTTTCTACAAAAAACGCAGCTAAAATATGATAGATCATGATGCTTTAATCAGGTCCCGCAATGTAATATCTATTCAGTACCCAAAGTCTACCAGCAAACACACCATTCCATCGCTTCAAATCCATTCTAACCTCGAGCTACTCGTGTAAGACTTGTATACAATACATCAACCCTGCGCACGTGGATTCACTTTTTTGCGGTGCCTCAGTAACAACACCATTGGAGGTGACCTAGAAAATAAAATATTTCAACATTTCTAAGCCTAACGTCTTACTTCCTAACTGACAAGATGTTCAATGTCGGCATTGTCCGCTGGCGTCTTTCTCATGTTTGTTAGTGATTCGCCATTTACAAGCTTCCCGCGCTATTTCTTTCGGTAATCTTTTTTTGGAAAAAGTTCAAAGTCCACCTTAGTTAGCGACAGAAGCAAGCATGGTCTGGCATTTGCATGTAATGTATCTTTGGACGTGGGCTATGAAGGTCAAATGTGGGTAATGATCTTTTGATCTCAACTCATAGGGTTTGGTGCTACAATGGAAGAGACCGGGCAAACACGGGGCTACCCCGCGCTACTGTTCATACCAGGGAACATATGCTTAGGCGCACAGCATACCTCTTCAGTTTTCAGACGGAGCTGCGATGCGGCACATAATAACTACAGGCGGACCAAATTACTACCAAACATCACTGCCAATAAGGGTACTGCAGTGCGCTACATTTTGCATTGGACCACGCATATACGTGTGTTTTGATGAATGGCCATAACGTTTGCAATAGTCATTGTAGTCTCACAAAACGTTGTGTTAATATATCAAACATGTGCAGCATTACATCTGCAAAATTTAGTGTTTGTTAACTGAACTGAGTTTAATCTACTTGAGTTTAACTGAAAGGGGTGTAACTATGTCCCTCAGGCGATGTTGCGCGTGCTGGAGTATTGGGCAGAACACCCATTGCACAATTTCCTATATAATATGGAGAACAATGGTCGATTTCAATCAGAAAGATACCATTTGAAACTATTTGCTTATCCAATCAGTTCTTACCAGCACTGAAGCAAGAAGCTAACATCCCGGACAAAGTTCCCCAATTGGCTTAAAAACAGTGCATTTGCACGCGCTCAGATATGACGTCATACCTCAATAACTCTTCTAGGTGTCTAAAAAAAATTTGAGCAATTATACTGAACATGTTAAGCGGCATGTGCGCAAAGTTTCACGACTGTTCGTTTAGCCCATACAGAGATACAGGTTTTGAGCCAGAAGGGGTGTTGACGTACACCCCTTTCGCGGAGCTGCACGTGCCAAAAATGACGTGATAGGACCAAACCAGAATACAGAAACTGACATGTGTAGAAGCAATGTATTTTGAGCTTGAAAATAACATTATGTTTTTTGCCACCAACGGTCTTTTTAGCTTAGTTATAAGCCGTTTAAGTCCAAGAGGCAAGGGCCGATTTTGCGCGTGCATCCTTTGACAAATGCACCTCCTGCGGACAACGAGTAGGCGCTGTATCGGTTGTCCACCCAAGGTCATGATCCTGAATCTTTAGGGATTTCATTTCTGTGCAACAACCTTTTACAACACGCCGGACAGCTTTTGGCACTTTGCCCCCGGGTACCCAGATAAGGCATAACGCTGACCGCAGTTTCATTGTTGCGATTTTTGGTATCCAGAATTTCGGGAAGTGAGGCGACCTTGAGGTTTTGTTACTCTGCGCTTATTCGCAGGATATGGGCTGATGCCGGCGGTTAAGTCAATTCAATATATTGTTGGCGTTAAGGTCGACTACAAAACTGTGTTTCCAATGATTCAGAAATAAACAAACGTTACTGTAACTCATTTTTGATAGGGCATTCTCGTTCCCAAAAAAGGACACCAAATTATCAACATTGTGAGCAAAAATTGTTTTCGCAGCAGACCGTATTTAGCAGCAGACAGTCTGTGGCAGCAGACTGTAGCAGCAGATTGTAGCAGCAGATTGTAGCAGCAGATTGTAGCAGCAGATTTTAGCAGCAGATTGTAGCAGCAGTGTTGCGGACTGGATACGTCGGGACTGTGTCTCCGGTCGCTCCGCAGGTTAGCTCAGTCGGCTAAGGCGCTGTTCATTAGCAGTTACTCAGCGATGGTGAGTTCGAGGCCGAGCGGGCGCTGAGCTTTTAGCTCTCGTGTTAGTTTGTGGGTAGAATATTCGAGAAGGTTTCCAATTGTTCCCGCCCCGTGTTAATGTGTCGTCGAATTTCATTGGTCCTCGTGCGTGGGCCGAGCTGAGGTCGTTGTGCCAGCGGGGTCGGGAGGTCAGTCCAGGACCGGACTCGGCCAGGTGAGTCGCACTGTTCCGCCTCTCCCTTTCCTCCCTCCGGAGTTGATCTCAACGATTCGGTGGGTTACAGCCCAGGGCGATTCTCTGGGCTTCCTTCCTCCTGGGCTTGATCGAAACAAGCTCTTTACATTCTTGCCATAATGCTGGATAGTAACTAGCATGTCCGGGTCCGATTGGTGGCTTCGATTGGATTCAATCCTTCTCCCTTTACCGACCGTCTCGCCCCGTTGCTGGCTCGCTTGATGTGCTATTGCCATGTTCCGTCTCGGTGTGTATGCACAATACCGTTAGGGGGCGAATGGGTCTGGTTTGTTTGATGCCGTGTCGTTTGGCCATGCGGTTTTGCTTGAATAATTAGTTACCATCTTTATACACACTGTTTTCCTGCCGTCGCTTTTCCCCAAACGAACCCCAGACAAAAGGTTCGTAACACTGGTGTCAGAAGTAGTCACGTAACCCACGTTTGTTTTCAATTATGGATGGTAAGGGTATTACAACAAGGAGTCAGACCCAGAAAATTAGTGAACCCAATGGTATGGAAAAGGTGGAGGCAGTGACAGCAGCTCAAGCTGTGTGTTCTGCGGCTCAGTTCCCCAGCTCAGTAGTGAATCAATATCACGGCCACCCTTCTCAAGCACAGTTTGAGGAACTACAGAGGCAGGTCCAGACGCTCACTGACTTGATGGGCTATGCCTTTCTGATTCCATGCCGGCTGTTGATGTAGGTCAACATGGCGGGGAGAACCTGTCTGACACAAAGCCGGTGGCAAGCTCCATGGGACATTTTGTGCCCCAGCCTTATGATGGAACAATATCGTGGGCGGCTTATAAGGCCCAGTTCCAAGCTATTGCTGACCAGAATGGATGGAATAATCGGGAAAGGGCTACTCAGCTCATTGCGAGCCTCAGAGGGACAGCATTAGAGATTCTTGGCCATCTGTCACAGGGTGTCGATTTGGACTTTATCATGCTTTCAGAGGCGCTCGACCAGCGTTTTGGGATTCCTCACCAAGAGGAGCTATTCCTTGCCCAGTTCAGAGATAGAGCAAGGCATCAAAATGAGACGCTCTCTGAGCTCGCATACGATGTCAAGAGATTGGGAACGCTAGCATACCCCGGGGCACCCGCTGAATTCCTTGACCGGCTGATCCGTGACCAATTTGTTGAAGCATTGAACAACCCAGACATGCAGATATCTGTCATACAAACCAACCCAGCAACGCTTCTTGACGCGTTGACTTGTGCCCAGAGGATCGAGGCTCTCCAGAAGTCGTATGGGCGCAAGGATATCCTCTTCAGTGGCAACACTGGGTCAAACGTCCATACGGCAGCACCAAATACTAGTGGTGCGACACCAACGCTTGATGTGATCTCAGAGAGGTTGGACCATTTGGAGCGGACTGTAGCTGAGGGAATATCGAGGCAGACACGGGCCGGGCCTCCGGCTGGGGCTACTCAAAGGGGCCCAGGGGTGTTGTGCTGGCATTGTGGGAAACCTGGTCACATTCAGCGCAACTGTCAGCAGCGCCATAGAGCTTCCCATCCAGCGGATCACTATGAACCGAGCGGCGTAACCCGGTCGGGAAACTAGGTGAAGCTGGTGATGAAGGGCGATCACCAGCTGGACAGATGTCAAGCCCTGATGTAGAGCATGGGTCAAAGTCAGCCGATATTAGATCCCTGAGGGTGATGGGAGCAATAAATGGCAGGACCCACCCGCTGCTCATCGACACTGGCTCCGCAAAATCATTGGTGAGAGCTGACCTGCTCGAGGATATGGACCTTGGCAGATCAGACGTGGAATTACGTGGAGTGACGGGTCACACACTGCCTTTGCGGGGCCCAGTCGAAATCGAGCTGGAAATTGAGGGCGTTGTAAAACGGGTTTCTGTTTCCGCGGCTGACATCCAGGACCCGTGTATCATCGGGCTTGACTTCTTGTCTAGACACAGCTGCCGAATTGATATCCCGAATTCGCAGCTGATCTTAAGTCACGATCGGGTTCCATTGGTGGTTCATGATGACGTTGAAGAGCATACCTTCAGAGTTGTCACACGTGAACCAATACGAATACCTCCAAGGTCAGAGATGGTGATCCACTGTCCAAAAGGTGACAACAGCAATGCCGACCTGGCAATAATTGAGGCATCTGGGGTTCTCGATGGGGGCATTCTAATTGGGAGAACTCTGTGCGATGGTGGCAAAGACCAGATTCCAGTGTTGATGGCCAACATCTCGGACAGGTTTGTTCACCTACCGGCAGGCACAAGTTTGGGGATATGTGAACCAATTCTCGGCGTTGGTGTTCAGGGCTCTGTCTCTAGTGAGCTTGGCATCGACTTGCCAGAGCACCTCGCAGACGTGTTCGAACGGAGTCGATCGGAACTCACAGATGTGGAGAGTCAGCGGCTGAAGGATCTTCTCATTGAATACGTTGATGTATTCTCGAAGGATGACACGGATTTTGGGTGCACAGATATTACGGAACATACCATTGATACAGGTGATCAGCGACCTATTAAATGTCCACCAAGGAAAATCCCGCTAGGAAGGCGTGACGAAGCCCAGAAAGTGATCGCAGACATGGAAAACCAAGGCATCATTGAACCCTCTAGCAGTCCTTGGTCTTTCCCGATCGTGATGGTGAAAAAGAAAGATGGTAGCCTTCGCTGTTGTGTCGATTATCGGGAACTCAACAAGGCCACTGTAAAGGATTCATATCCGCTTCCTAGGATCGATACAACTCTCGATGCACTGTCTGGCAGTCAGTGGTTTTCAACCTTGGACCTGAAATCAGGTTACCATCAGGTAAAAATGGCCGACCAGGACAAGCCGAAGACCTCATTCTCTGCCGGGAGCGGGTCCAAGCTTTGGCAGTTCAGGGTCATGCCATTCGGGCTATGTAACGGGCCTGCGACGTTTGAGCGCCTTATGGAACGAGTTCTGGATGGCCTTGCGTGGAAAACATCACTTGTGTACCTCGATGACGTCATTGTCATGGGAACAACATTCCAGGAACAACTTCAACACCTGAGTGAAGTGTTCAAGAGGCTGCGTGATGTTGGACTTAAGTTGAGCCCCAAAAAGTGCACTCTCCTTCAACGAAAGGTGAGATACTTGGGGCACATCGTCTCTCCTGAAGGGGTGGCCGCTGATCCAGAGAAAACAAGTGCTGTGGAAGACTGGCCTGTGCCAAGAGGTGTCAAACAGCTTCGGAGTTTCTTGGGTTTGTGTACCTACTATCGCAGATTCGTCAAGAACTTTGCGCAGATAGCTGCTCCACTGCACCAACTTACTAAAAGAGGGCAGAAGTTTGACTGGACGTCTGATTGCCAAGTTGCTTTTGAAGCTCTGAAGAAGGTCTTGGTGACTGCTCCAGTTCTGGCTTACCCGGTAGAGTCAGCATCGTTTGTGCTTGACACTGACGCAAGCAACTGCAGCATAGGAGGGGTCCTCTCACAAATCTTGGACGGACAAGAACATGTAATTGCATATTACAGTCGTTCTCTCACCAGTCCCGAACGGAACTATTGTGTGACTCGAAGAGAGTTATTGGCAATTGTTGAAAGCATGAAACACTTCCATCACTATCTGTATGGACGGCAATTTCTCGTTCGCACGGATCACGCAGCCTTGCAATGGCTTCGAACCCTGAAAGAGCCAGAAGGTCAGCTGGCAAGATGGATCGCGCGGATGGACCAATATGACTTCCAGATCCAGTACCGCCCAGGGAAGACCCATCACAACGCAGATGCGCTTAGCCGACGACCCTGCGATGCTGCGTGTCGCCACTGCAGCCCAAAGGAAGAAGTCTGCAGTCTACACTGCAATCAGGCTCTGTTTCATGCTCAGGGTGCAAGCAAAAAGAAATCTCGCCCGTCTTCTGCTGTGTCTCTACAGCACACGATATCATCTTCATCATCTCCGACTGCAGGGGATTCGGAGCCTTCCAAAGGGCCACTCCTTGTTGGGAACGAGGAATGTGGCTCTTCACATCAGGGCGTTTCCTTGACTGAAATACGCCAAGCCCAGCTGGAGGACGAAGGTATGGGTCCAATCATTCGGCACCTTATGAAAGACAAAGTCAGACCCCCATGGGATGAGGTTAGCTGTCTCAGCCCTGAGGCAAAAGACTTGTGGTCTCGTTGGAATGTCCTCAGGGTCAAATCTGGTGTGCTCCAGCACAAATGGGAGTCTGTAGATGGCCTCTGTGTTCACTGGCAGGTTGTTACGCCGCGTAAGCTCAGATCACATGTTTTGCAGGAACAACACAACAGCATATCCAGTGGCCATCTGGGTACCAAAAAGACACTTGGTAGACTTAGACAACGCTTCTACTGGATGGGCATGCGAAGTGACGTCAGGGAGTGGTGCCGTGCATGCCAGACATGCTGTGCTAAAAACGGGCCCCAAAGGAAAGGAAATGCACCTCTGCAGCTCTACGTTTCTGGGGCTCCAATGGAGCGCGTTGCAGTCGATATCGCGGGTCCGTTACCCACAACCACCTCCGGAAACAAGTATATCTGTGTAGCTATGGACTATTTTACGAAGTGGCCTGAGGCGATAGCTATACCGAATCAGGAGGCAGAGACCGTTGCTCGCGCTCTGGTGGATTACTTTTTCTCACGGTTCGGGGTGCCATTCGAGCTACATTCTGACCAGGGAAGAAACTTTGAGTCCAAAGTGTTCAAGGCATGTTGTGACTTACTGGGTGTTAGGAAAACGCGCACTACACCATTAAGACCAGAGTCAGATGGCATGGTCGAGCGATTTAATCGTACGTTGGGCCAAGAGCTGGCCAAGTTCTGTTCTAAGGCACAGAACGACTGGGACGAGAAGCTACCGCTCTTGCTGATGGCATATCGGTCATCGGAGCATGAGACGACAGACTTCTCTCCGGCTAGGGTGATGATGGGGCATGAGATCCGGCTACCCGTGGATCTGGCGATCGGACGTCCCCCGGAAGTGGAGCCTCCGGTAGCCAGTTCTACGTATGTGGGACGTTTGCGGCATCACCTCGCCGAAGTCCACCAGCTGACGAGGACGAATCTGAGGGTTGCAGCCGATGCAATGAAGATGAGACATGACGCAAGGGCAAGGTCTTCGGTTTTCGATGAAAACGATAAGGTGTGGTTCTACAACCCCAGAAGAGTCAAGGGTAGATCACCTAAGTTAATGAGTGATTGGGAGGGCCCTTACACCGTGGTAAACTGTCTTTCGGAAGTCACTTACCGAATTCGACGCACTCCACACTCAAAGGCAAAGGTTGTGCACGCCAACCGCTTGTGGAAGTGTGAGCAGCCCGCTTGTGGCTGGGATCACGCACAAAAACCACCAGCCACAACGGATCTTGGACAAAGCTCACTGCAAAAACATCGAAAAGCATTCGAACAGGTACCGGAAGCTTTTCCTGTGAGTGCTCCCGCAGTTCGCTATAACTTGCGACCTCGTGACGCACAAAAACAGACATCCTACGTGCCCCATTAGGCTGATCCTCACTAATGGTATGTCTTGCTCCGCGTTAATGCCCATCTTGACGAGGTTTGTGTCTTGTTATGACCAAGACATGCGTGTACATATATGCATAAGTTCAACACGTCGTGCATTGATAGTGCTCTTGTTGTTTCGTCACCGTGTCCCGTGGCTGCCGCTGTCTGTTCCTTCTTCAGGATGGATCCCTTGGCGGAGGATATTTATTTCGGCCTCGTCTGATGCTCGCCTGGATCTGGAGCTGGGCCCTGCTGATTGGGACTGGCTGGAGTCCCTCGTTCAGAGCCGTGGCAGGATCCACCTATCTATTGATTCGGATTCGGTTTGTTCAAGAGATGCCGCGCAAGAAGAGCCATCAGATCGTGAACAATGACGGTTACTTTCGAAGCGATGGCGTCCAGCTCACCCCAATCGGTTTCCGTAGGCTGAGGTCAAGGCTCCCAACTTGGTTGCGGCTCCAGGAAGAGGAGACATCACAGCTAAGCGATATTTGGTGTGCGTTCAGGATGCTTAGTTTTTGTTTATTAAATAAGTCTGCGGGTCGCAGACTTCTCAGGAGGGGGTAGTGTTGCGGACTGGATACGTCGGGACTGTGTCTCCGGTCGCTCCGCAGGTTAGCTCAGTCGGCTAAGGCGCTGTTCATTAGCAGTTACTCAGCGATGGTGAGTTCGAGGCCGAGCGGGCGCTGAGCTTTTAGCTCTCGTGTTAGTTTGTGGGTAGAATATTCGAGAAGGTTTCCAATTGTTCCCGCCCCGTGTTAATGTGTCGTCGAATTTCATTGGTCCTCGTGCGTGGGCCGAGCTGAGGTCGTTGTGCCAGCGGGGTCGGGAGGTCAGTCCAGGACCGGACTCGGCCAGGTGAGTCGCACTGTTCCGCCTCTCCCTCCCCTCCCTCCGAGTTGATCTCAACGATTCGGTGGGTTACAGCCCAGGGCGATTCTCTGGGCTTCCTTCCTCCTGGGCTGGATCGAAACAAGCTCTTTACATTCTTGCCATAATGCTGGATAGTAACTAGCATGTCCGGGTCCGATTGGTGGCTTCGATTGGATTCAATCCTTCTCCCTTTACCGACCGTCTCGCCCCGTTGCTGGCTCGCTTGATGTGCTATTGCCATGTTCCGTCTCGGTGTGTATGCACAATACCGTTAGGGGGCGAATGGGTCTGGTTTGTTTGATGCCGTGTCGTTTGGCCATGCGGTTTTGCTTGAATAATTAGTTACCATCTTTATACACACTGTTTTCCTGCCGTCGCTTTTCCCCAAACGAACCCCAGACAAAAGGTTCGTAACACTGTAGCAGCAGATTGTAGCAGCAGATTGTAGCAGACTGCCCGCACGTTGAGCAGTTATTCAAGACACCAGTCAGACTTCGTATTTACATCTGAAGACATCCGAAATCTGACCGGTGTCTTGAAGAAGTGCCCATCGAGCTCGATATGTCCCTGTCTAATACGATCTACCGCAATATACAGACCGTCTGTAGGAGCAGACTCAAGGGAGGACAACAATCTTAGACCTGTCGCCAACCTAATGTCTTACACTGAATGCTGTCGCTTTTAACTTTTCAGTATAGGCAATTAGTAAGGCATACATAAATCATAACGCGACAAATAGTACCTACATAGATACCAAACAAGGGAATAATATGTGTTAATTTGTAATGAGGCTTACTGAACATTACACATATACATAGTTATACCACCTGTGATAGGGGATGAGGTGGATTAGTGGATAGCACCCTTGTCTTCTAAGCCACTGATTCCGGGTTCAAGTCCCGGCGGAGCCTCTGAATAAGTCGATCTGATCCCCAAAATCCCTTCCAACAGGGTGAGAGTTGGCGACGCCGTATGACCCTGGCTGTGCGTCGTTAAACCCCAACAATTATAACCACCTGTGTAAGGGCTGCCATAAACACTACAAAGCAACGCTGACGTAAAATAGAAAAACGGAGGGGGGATCAAATCCGAAGTCTTTAACTCTGTAGCCCGCCGCTCTACCAACTGAGCTACCAGCAATCCACGCCAACACAGCGACAGCTGGCAAAATACCGTATTCTTGTAGAGTAACGAGTTAGTGTTTGGTGGCTTAACTGCTAGCGAACACATTTTCTTCTCTTGACAACAAAAACTATATAATATATAATCAACTGCAATAAATGAATAAACAACTTGTTTGATGTATCGGCCCCCGGTTTTCAATCCAATGTTTATACCACCACCCCGTGCACACTTGTGCGTACTACTTATAGTACGCACAAGTAACATGAACCATTCTACGAGTAATGACATTAAGCTCAGGAGGAGTTCTCCAACCACAAAGGCAGCTGGCACAAATGTTTCGACCACACAACACTTTCCACTCAACATTTGCATGACAAGAAGCGTGCAACTGTGATCAGCGGGGATCTACGTTTCAGAAAACGGGTAATTTTCCTAACTAACTGAATTGTCGGATTAAAAAAGGGTTTGATCAATGCCCCTTTGGGCTTCCAAGCTGCTCTGTTAAAGCTTGCCTCCAACGGCGATAACACTCGCTTAAGCTTCAAAAGAAATGGTGCTGCAACTCTCTAAGGTACACCACAAAGCCCAGGTCATTCTTCGCTCCTGCCGGGCAACAGTGACCGCATATTTCATAGTGTTTGATGAATTCGTGCAGTATGACACTAAACATGACTCAGGGCTCTCACCAAGTCCTCCAGAAACGAGCACTCCATTTCGCAGTATTTATTAAATACTAAAACAAAGCTCCGGTCATAGACCCGGCCTCGGAACACACGTGGCGTGGTAGATGGCTGCATATTAAGGTACCCCGACAACAGCCCGGCACATGCGCCACGTTGAGTATGCATACATTATATAATAGAGTCCTTAATGGCCAAAAATATTCAGATCATATCTAGGCCGCCGCAAAATTTCCGCCCCCCCCAAAGAAGAGAGCAAATCCGCTGGTTGACGATATTCGTCAATCCATACTGTATCCGTATCGGAAAAGCATGGCTAGTTGACAGAAAATGGCAGTCCAAGTCCAAACCAAAATCCGACATTTCCCAAGTTTTTTTTACCGATGTGATTTAGCACGTCAGCGGTTTTGGAATGTGTTTACATATCTGATACGTGAAGCATTCCCATCCCCATTCACTTACATGAAAAGGCTAGGCGAGTCCCAGCCAGTAAATTTTAAGAACCTAAAGCCTTTTGGATTTCATGTGCAGCTCTGGTTGATGTATTTCATATAAACCGGTGTTGATTAGAATCAGGATTTGTGTGGTCATTCATAGTTTTGTGATGTCGCATGCCCCAATTCCCAATCATTTAAAGGGTTAGGTCCTTAGGAGTGCAATTTCTCTTTTCTTTCCCATACTTCCCATTATATCTGGCTTGTTGTTCATGGCTATTTCCAAAATTTAATCCATTTTCTTCTAAAATTCCCTTTAGATTCTCATCTTCTCCCTTTGGGAAATTTGGGCATTTGATGGTCTGCTGCTCACTCACTACCCCTCTCCTGCACAATAAACCGTCACGCAATAAAGAAAGGTCCTGTCCTTTGAGGTCCAGGGCCTAATTAGCTTATTCTATGGAGGCGACCGGAAGAAATTGTCGCAACAGGAGCGAACCATTTTCTTTCTTGTTTTTTTTGTCGACTGACAAGTTATTCGTGGGATAAAATTAAACGTAATTCGTGTTTACCCATCGTTCATGATGCAAAGCTCTGCATGGTTTCGATACTGAGCATAGCTGCGATCAAATGCAAGGAAGCAGCAATAACAACCAGACAAGTACTTTATTACAGACCACATGGGCTTTTAACACGCGCATTGACGGGGGAGCCAGTACCCGCCTCACTCGGATTTTTAGGCGATAGCATAAAAACGACTGCGCGTAGCGTGACCGTACGTAGCATACCTTTTCTCTCATCATTTTTACAACTTTCGTCAAAATTTTAAAGTTAGGTCATCTCAGACCAGGTCACCATTATGGGTTAAGTGACCTGACCTAAAATAAGTTTAAGATAGCATAAGTCGGAACATGATGAACTTTTCCGATTAAAACCCATATTGCATAATTGGCCCACCGAATTCTCTAAAATCCGTTCTGTTATTTTTTATATTGATGACCTAAGGTCAGGTACGAGCATGACCTCTCCACTGGAAATAGATGGGAAAATTGGTTTAACTGAATAACTTACGAGCATATAATGATAGAGCGTTTATTTTAACTTCATTGGATTTGCCTTGTCTTTGCAGTTCTAATGATACAAATTTTACCTAATTTGACCTTGATCTGACCTCACGTCATGTCAAATAATTGATTTGGCCTAGCAATGTCCGGTACCGAATATGCTCAAAATTCACCTCCCCCGGTCAGCACCAGCCCGGGTCCATCCCCCTTCTGTAAAAACCAGGTGGCGGCGCCCCTGCCAATGAAAATATTTGAACTTTCATATGCCTAATTCAAATATTAAGTATTTGTCAAATTGTTATCGCTTTTCATAACAAATTTATAGTAACGAGAACTGTTCGCGCTGTTGCCACCTTGAAGCCTTAGCGGTTATTTTGGTTTGGAATGTTTTTGTTGTGTTCAAGGGCATGTCAGCTATATATGGGACAACACTTTATGTATCTGCAGCCTCCACGCTAAACAAATTCGAGTCAGTCCACTCGGGTTGACATTTATCTTCTCTTCAAATATTTAACTCTTTAAGTCTTACATCTACCTTGAGAACTAAATAACATCAACGCATAAGTTAAAATCATCTCACAATTCCTCTGCAGGCATTTCCATCACAAAGGTTCATCGCTGCAATGCAAGCAGCGTTGTTTATTCGGCACAAGACGCCGAGCTCAACCAGCCTCCATCATCTATCGAGGGTAGCGCGTGCTCAAGGGTTAGAGGTCACGCAGGTCGCCGAGGCGTCTAACGGCTGACAGTAGGGGGGCAGGCGGCAGCGATGGCGCCACTTGTCTTCAGTTATTGATACAGAACAGGTAGACACCTCTCGTTCGAAACCATTAAATAGGTGAATCCAGAGCAGAGGGGGCGAGGGAGACAGCATTTTTTAGTATGCATTTTTTAGTTACTCACCCTCCCACTAGCTGAACACCTGTGACACGTCAGGAGGTCACTGGCTGGTACAACTCCGCCGAATATGCCGGGCCGCTGGCGCCGAGTACTGTGCTTGTCCCGAAAAGGCACGACATAAAGGTGCTTCTAGAAGACGAACCAAACATTCTTTTAGGCTGAAATTATTTGTATCGTCGAGCTAGGATCCTAAGCTATCTTCATGCTAAATTTCATCCACTTCCACCTTTTTAAGGACTTCAAACCATGGTGAGAAGCAAAGGTGGTCCGAGAAATTTAGCGTCTTGTAATACATTTTGGACTAATTACTCGAAAGCCATTAGAGATAGGTGGGTAGTATAAGTGAGCGAAATGACCGCAAGTAACTTTCCTATTCAGCCATGTCAGTTCTGAGTTTGTGAGTGACATGAGCTTGGAACTAGGAAGATGCAAATAAAAAGTTGTTTGACTCAATTTCTATTTATGCCTATAAAACAAAGAATCTCACATTCACAATTTCCATCTCCAGATATTATCAGGCGGAAGCAATGTTCTTTCATTATTTGAAATGAAAACTCAAATCGGTCAATTAGATTGTGAGATATTAACGTTCAAATGAAATGAACCAAAATTTAGTCTTCCGGAAGAACTGTAAAAAGTAGGCCAAATTTTACGTTTTGCACACAAAACTATGCCTAGGCACTACAAAATTTGCCTAGCTACCCCTAGGTAACTGCCTTTCAGCTAACTGAGGACTGTCTTCTGACATTTCGAGCGCACAAGTTGGCCATCAACTTTTAGCAGGTTTTTTGCTCGCGTGAGAAATGCCGCGTTTTCGCGCAATAAATATTGTCGGATCAGCTCAATGTTTTCCCCTAGCTGGCCCTTGTTATCGATTAAAAATGACATAAATTTCAAGTTCGTAGCTTAAGAATTAAAATCAGAAAAATATAAAACAGAAAAAGTTTGAGCCAAAATTTCTCAAAAACTTTTTTGGATTTCAACTCGGGGCTTCAGTTTGGGTGTCTGGAGCAGAAGGGCTATCACCCTACAAAATTCCAGAGCTCTGACATTAATTCTCAGGACTACCAGACGCCAACAACTACCTCGGCCTGCGGCCTCGGCAGGTGCCGCTCCGGCGCAGGAGAAGCCGGTGACAATGTACGTTAGCCAAACAGTTCGATTGACAGGCGAGTGTTTTCAGCAGTTTGATACTTATAACAACGCCATATTTGAGTTTTCGGTTTTGTGTTCTCATTATGGCTCCATTTAATCCCCTGTCTAGGCCCATGTTTTCCTAAATTAGCATGTATCTGCATACTGCACCACACTTGCCCTCTGTTCATGTCATCACATAAATAAACACACGTATAATGTTTGTTTTGTTAAGCAAAAACTAAGCATGACCAGAAGAAAGGCGATGCAATATAATATATGACGGGTTTTCCGACACTGTTTCACCTATACCTGCAGATTTTCACCCAATTCAGCCTATTTGTTACCGAGATATGCCCCAGCTCGAGACCTCAGCCCCACCACCGAACTGATGTCCTGGATCCGCCTATGCTCGAGCTCTTTAGCCCCACCCCCGTGCTGATGTCCTGGATCCGCCTATGCTCGACCTCCTTACCCCAACCCCTTACTGATGTCCTGGATCTGCCTATACTCGAACTCCGTAGCCCCACCTCTGTAATGCCCTGGATCCGCCTATGCTCGAATTCCATAGCCCCTACCCCCTACTGATGTCCTGGATCCGCTTATGCGCGAGCCAACTAGCCCCACCCCCATACTGATTTTCTGGATCCGCCTATGCTCGATTTCCTTAGCACCACCCCGTACTGATGTCCTGGATCCGCTTATGCTCGAGCTCCTTAGCCCCTCCCCCGAACTGATGACCTATATACGCCTATGCTCGAGCTCCTTAGTCCTATCCCCGTACTGATATCCTGGATCCGCTTATGCTCGAACTCCTTAGCCTCTACCCCCGTACTGATGTCCTGGATCCGCTTATGCTCGAGCTCCTTAGCCCCACCCCCGTACTGATGTCCTGGATCGGCCTATGCTCTAACTTCTAAGCCCCACCTCCGTACTGATGTCCTGGATCCGCCTATGCTCCATCTCTTTAGCCCCACCCCCGTACTGATGTCCTGGATCCGCCTTTACTCGAGCTCCGGAGCCCCACCCCGCACTGATGTCCTGGATCCGCCTATGCTCGAGCTCCTTAGCCCCACCCCCGAACTGATGTCATGGATCCGCCTATGCTCGAGCTCCTTAGCCCCACCCCTGTACTGATGTCCTGGATCCGCCTATGCTCTAACTCCCTAGCCCCACCCTCGTACTGATGTCCTGGATTCGCCTATTCTCTATCTCCCTAGGCCCACCCTCGTACTGATGTCCTGGATCCGCCAATGCTCGAACTCTTCAGCCCCTACCCCCGTGCTGATGTCCTTGATCCGCTTATGCTCGAGCTCCTTAGCCCCACCCCCTTACTGATGTCCTGGATCCGCCTATGCTCGAACTCCGTAGCCCCACCTCCGTACTGTCATGGATCCGCTTATGCTCGAGCTCCTTAGCCCCACCCCCTTACTGATGTCCTGGATCCGCCTATGCTCGAACTCCGAAGCCCCACCTCCGTACTGTCATGGATCCGCCTATGCTCGAGCTCCTAGCCCCATCCCCGTACTGATGTCCTGGATCCGCCTATGCTCGAGCTGCTTAGCCCCATCCCGTACTGATGTCCTGGATCCGCCTATGCTCGAGCTCCTTAGCCCCACCCCGGACTGATGTCCTGGATCCGCCTATGAGCGAGCTCCTTAGGCTCATCCCTGTAGACAGACAGACAGACAGACATATATTTTCATAATGAAACATACAAAAGTTTTCAGTAATTTTTCGCGATTGGTGCAAAAGCACGAGTGCTTATAACACGCACCGCTCGCACAGTCAGCCCCAGACGCCGGCCACCACCACGAGAGGACCACCCGGTGCCGCTGCCTAAATAGACCACGTGCCGCTCCGCAGCGCCACCTCCACTCCAACCCGGGCGCTGAAAGTCTGAACCTGAGTATATTCCTGGCTTCAACTGTCTTTCTGTTCAAAACGCTTGCTTTGAAGTATAAATTTGAAAACAGATGCTGCTACTCTTTCCGCGTTCTTGTCGTCTAGAAGAGAGCCATGAAGTAGTATATTGAGTTTAGTTGAATGGTCTAGGCTACTTAACGTGATTTGTGTTGCTTCGAATATATCTCTAAAGTGTTTTGTTCTAGCGTAATGGAATAACGGACAATTAAGGAAGTAATGTGATGTGTCCTCTTTTCTGTGGCCGCAGGAGCAGTGTGGAGTTTCGTTGGCTTGAATTTGGAATTGGGGGCGTTTAATTTGCTCATTCCCACTCTCAACCGAGCTAACAGGTAGTTATGACTGATGTCTGTACTGATGTCCTGGATCTGCCTATGCTCGAGCTCCTTAGCCCCACCCCCGTACTGATGTCCTGGATCCGCCTATGTTCGAGCTCTTTAGTCCCATCCCCGAACTGATGTCCTTGATCCGCCTATGCTCAAACTCATCAGGCCCATCCCCGTACTGATGTCCTGGATCCGCCTATGCTCGAGCTCCTTAGCCACGCGCACTTACTGATGTCCTGGTTCCGCCTATGCTCGAACTCCTTAGCCCCACCCCCATACTGATGTCCTGGATCCGCCTTTACTCGAGCTCCGGAGCCCCACCCCCGCACTGATGTCCTGGATCCGCCTATGCTTGAGCTCCTTAGCCCCACCCCCGAACTGATGTCATGGATCCTCCTATGCTCGAGCTCCTTAGCCCCACCCCTGTACTGATGTCCTGGATCCGCCTATGCTCTAACTCCCTAGCCCCACCCTCGTACTGATGTCTTGGATCCGCCTATGCTCCAGCTCCTTAGTCCCACCCCCATACTAATGGCCTGGATCCGCCACTGCTTATACAGTTGATTTAAGCAGGCAGTGCAAGGAGTCACGTGTCATGGTATGACCACAAAGAGGTTTTTTCGGCTGGGAAAGAAATTGTGTGCAACGGTGGATCCTTTAACCAGTGTTGCCTATGGTTAGAGAATGCATTAACTAGCGGGTAGACAGATAGATAGATGTTAAACTTTTATTGGACGGAAACAATATGACAGGTATAACAAAGAGATTGACGCAAAAGCCCGAAGGCTTAAGTGGTGGGGCCTCTCTTATCTCTCTCATAAAACACATCACTTTTACCGGACGTATCACACACATACACAGTAAGATTCGGACACACGTAAAGAAACAAAACACAACAAACCAAACAAGCAAACCAGTTCCTGACCACCATTTTGTTTTTTATTCGTCGCAAGTCGCCACAGCGCGCAGGCACCCACCGCACGGCCGCCACCCGGCCGTCCGACTGATATGAATATCTAACAGACAACGCCCCGCCGCACGAGTAGCGCAATTTGACATCTGGGGGAGGGAGGGGGGCGGGGGTGGCTTGAGACCCCTAGTTCCTCTTGTGTCCGCCACTGTATATGACCCAGAGCTCTAGAGTCAGAATATTCACACCTCTGTGAGAAGAGGTTTTGACATTCAGACGTTTGGAAGTGTTGCAACGTTGTCGTCTGATCGGTGTAGAAAACGAAGAAACATCTGATTAGATCTTGACGCGATTTCGCGTTAATTTGCAGTCCTCCCATCAGTTTGATGAAGAGGAATCTTGGGTTGGCAGGGAGTAGGCACTTTTTCTGAGTATTATTTCTAGAATATGAGACACGGCCACCGCAAAGGTACCTAAAATGTGTGCCGTATGACCCTGGCAGTTGGTTCGTCGTTCAACCCCCAGTACCTAAAATATCACAGGATTTGGTAAATGGTTATAAGGGATGCGCTGTCTTTGTTTGCTCACTCGCAGCGTGCCAACGTGTCTTCTCACTGGGATCTTCACCAAACCTTCTGCAGATGCCCAATTTCCCTATCGAACACCTTGACCAGTCACCGACACAGAAACATCAACAGACTGCAATCTAGCTCACCGCACCGCGCCTCCCCTTTGAGAATCTCTGCATCCGCCTCTGGCCGATGGTGCGGCCTGCTCATGTCTTACCGCAATACAGGGCGTCGTTTTTCCATCACTCATGCACTGCTGGCAATTAGAAAGGGTGCAATGGGCTATTGGAAACAATTACACTCGCCCGCACAGCGGCTGCCGACGCTGCAGTGCTGGTTATTGTCTTATAAACTCGTCAGGCTGGCCGGCTGTTCACAGCCGGCTGGTGTTTCTCACGTGAGTCAATGATGCGCTCAGCTGATTTGCAGCAGGTGTTGATCATGTTGAAATGCTCGCCAAGGTAAGGGCGTTTTGTGAAGGGCGGTAGATTGATGGGATGATTGGAAATGATTTGTATTTTTGCTTCGAGTGAAATTTTCTGGGCGTAGTTAGAAATGAAACGAACTGGCAGTGAGTATGTCAGAGTGTTTTCGGTCTTGTTTGGGTTTCCCAGTCTTGCGAAGCGTTTTCAGTTCGGGGCTTTGTAAGACAGACAGGTTATTTTCTGCTCAGAGTTCTAAGCATTACTTTCCAATACCTGCCAGAATAAACTTAAACTGCATTGCCGCCGATAACCAAGTCATATGTAATATATATTATTCCTGCATGAAATCGGGTGAAACAGTTTAGCCAGAATGTCTGATTCAATTAGACCAATGCCACACATTTTGCATGAGTGAAAATCTCTCCGCTCTGCTGAAATATAAAGCTGTATCGTGCCGATGTCTTTCTCGAGCTCTGAACGACTGCGCTGTTCGGCTGAAAGTTATCGCGAAGCATGTGGGAACAAACGTCAGAACACAAATTGTGAATATATCTTGACAGTATTTCTTCTCTCAAAAAATGGACCGCAGAGCTTAGAATAATTAGGGCTGAATCACCAGATCTGATTTTTGGCGGGCCTTGCATTTCCAACGAAAAATTGCTCGCACTGGCAAAAAGAACCGAATATAATTCCGAAAGTGTGTCCTTTAAAGATTTAGGTGACTGGAAATTTGTTTAAAATGACCAGGCTGTGAACATTCTTGATTGATATTACCATAATGAGTGCAGAATGGAGGAATTATGAACAATGAGCTTGAATATGCCTACAACTTGCCATATTGACATAAGGCTCCGATTTTACCATTGTAGCTCTGGCTCACAATATATTTAGAAATATCCTCCTATCAATATTGTAAGGCCTAGCTCACAATAAGAAAATCCTTGCGGCGACGTGATTCTCGTCAGAATCCTTCCGATCCTCCGGGTCAGTATCCTGGGCTACATGCTGCCGAGACTGCGTCGCAAAGATCCCACTCGGAGTTCGAGGCTCAAGGGCTGCTTTGTTGCGATGGTAGCGCCACCTTCACAAAAGTTTAAATCTTTCTTGTATAGGTGTCGCTACGAGCGATAGTACTGACAACGGTGTCCGAATCTAAGTGTGGTATAAGGCAAACATTAGCTGAATGGAGAATGGAAACTGGAGTCCATGTTCATCGGGGTTGATAAAGAGCTTGCAGGCCCAGAGACATGTTTGTGGTTCGTAACAGTCTGTACTTTTTCTGAGCCGTCTGACAGCCTGAGCTTGGGAAATCCCAACCCCGGCCCAAGCAGGTGTGGGCGATCTGTTTAACACGCGCCCCGCTGGGGGGGAAATTCACCCCTCCTGGTTTTCCCCAGATAACGCAAAAACGAAGAGACACAGAACAATGAAACTCACAGCACCTTATCCCTGATCAATTTTACGCATTTGACTAAATTTTTTAGGTCAGGTCATGTCGGGTCAAGGAGCTATCCAAGGTCAAGTAACTCGACCTGAAAACCTAAAATCCTGAGTTTGAAGCGGCGCCTAAGGAACATCAGCTAACCGATCAGTTTGAAACTTTCACAACATGATGAGGTCATTAGGGTCTACAAATCTGCTATCTCGGAATTTTGATAGTGGTGACCTAAGGTGGGTCAATTTTTTGTTCGCCCCATTATAAGTCTACAGTGAAAATAGAAAGGGCTTGTTTTTAGTAAATACTGCATAGAGAAAGCTGAAAATCCTCAAACCGGGTATTCTTACCATAGTTTTGACCATTAAGTTGAGTTTATGACCATATGACCTCTCGAAATTGATGTCAGGTCACAGAAGCACACAGAGATTGTTTTGATAATAACTTCTCACTGAATAGAGATAAAACTCCTATTTGCTTGCATTGTGCTTATATTGTCACGGGGAGTCGATTGATATGCAAAATGGCCATACCAGGTCACCATGTGACCCTGACGTTGGTGGAGGTGAGGTCATTTTTTCACAATTTGACCTAGCAAGGTCATATTATCCATCATTCGATTTGCAGCGATGAGAGAAATCCAATGATGCACGAATATTTGCTCTAGCTCCACTGAGTAAAACTCCAGAGGGGAAACGTACACTGCCTTGTTGTAAGCCTATGGAACCTTCTATGACCTATGCGGACTTAAACCTGAAAAATTCTTATAATTTTTTTTCGCCTCGTCAAGAGCTTTCAAACGCCGTCCGCAATTTTTCTTTAGCTTTCCTGGCAAATGAGTTTCGGAGGAGGAGGGGCGAAATACGCCCCCCCCCCAGCGGGGCACGTCATGCCAGGGACCCCAGCGGGGCGCGTGCTAAGCTCCATTTCACTGCTATCAGCTGCAATTGTAAGAGAACGGATCACTTCGGAATGGCCCTACCCACTTCAGCACTCGATCGACTCACACGCTGCTTCTTTTCGTTGAGCGCCGCGGTCGTTTCAGCACCGTCTTTAACAGCTTCCCCCAGCGAATACCGAAAGAGACAAATACATTCCTGCACCAGGGAAACGCAGAATTCTCAATGATTCATTGAACATTTTTAGGAGATATGTTCTCACATTTGTTTTGCACTGTTAAGTTTTTATCAACTTCACTTTTCCTATCAGCCTTTTATCAGCTGCATCTGATTCATCACATATATTTTAAAGCCTTCCCGCTTTTTACATGTGTGTCACTCACTTCTGTATACAGTTTTCTTTTTAACACCAGCACTGGAGGGGGTCTGGCACTAACGCGCACTGGAGGGGGCCTGGTAGGCCCCCTAAGATCTCGGAAACTAAGAAGCGTAGAAAAACAAAATTTGAGAGGTGGGTGGGGGTGATGGTGATCTACAACATGACCAATTTTTATTGACCTAGGTCAATATCTTCAAGGTCAAACGAGGTCATAAAGGTCAAAACTTGGCCATGCTGGGGACCGACCGGTAAATGCCGTTATTATGCGGGAAAATTGCGGGAATAAGCTAAAAGGCGGACCAGGGTCATATAGAGAAGGTCTCAAAGAGCCTTCCCTTCAATTTTGGGGTCAAGGTCATTCAAGGTCATTGACCTGTAAGGTCACAATATAGTATACTACTTATAATGTACACTTTGACTAACACTACAGCCACTGTTTGGCGAGAAATGTGGATTGACCTTTGAAAGTGACCTTTGACTTTGCCCTTTGACCTTGACCTTGGTATTGGGGTACCTTATTGATGACGTCATAGCATAATGTACGTCAGACCGGGTAACGTCATTTGACCGGAAGCACTGTGGTCAGTGACCTTGAAAGTGCACATATGACCTTGACCTGTGACGTTTGACCTTGACCTTGACCTTCATGTGAGGTGACCTTGACATATAATCCCGGTTATATGGTGTTATGACTTCACCACTCGGTCTCCAATGCAAGCTATCTGGTCCGACCGCGCGATTACGGCGATCTCAAAATGCAGGTCTGACTTTAAAAGCCGCTAAGTCAAAAAATTTCGACTGATTTTCAAAAAATCTTCACCAATCGACGCGCTATTAAATTCTGTTTAATGTGGCAAAGTCCCGTGTTTCGGCCACAAGCGGTTCTCCGGCCACCTCGGAAAAACAGGTGGGGGGGCCTCCGAGGCCCCCCTCCAGTGCGCGTGTTAAATACATGGACTTCGCCTTTTAGTGGAATATGTTCTGTTGGCGATTTATTCAAAATGAATAAACAACATTAACAGTGGCTTCTATGGCAAAGAAATACAAAAGCCTGCCAACAGCGGCTTCTATGGCGGTGCAGGAGACTGTGTGCCGCAGTGTGCGCTACAAGCCTCAGGGGAAGTTCCCAAGAAAGCTGTTGGTCTGGATGACCATCTCCTCCAAAGGGGTGTCTGCGCCGGTGATCTGCCCCAGCAGGGGTAATATTGAAGGCGCGTTTTACCGCAAGATGTATGTACATACATAGAAGATGTTCTCCTTCCATTCTTGACCTTGAAGTATCCTGCTGGAGGGTATGTGTTCTGGCCTGACCTAGCTTCCGCCCACCATGCTCGCGCGACGGTGGATTTTCTCAAAGAAGCGGAGGTGCCTACGGTCGCACGCGACTTGAAGCCCGCCCAATGTTCCTCAGATCAGGCCGATTGAAGAGTACCAGTGAATTTTCAAGCAAGCCGTGTACCAGGGCGGCTGAGTGGCGACATCAGACCAAATGCTGAAGTCACGCATTCGACGCTGCGTCCAAAACATCCGTCCAGACACTCCGCAAAAGCTGATGGCGGGGCTTCCGAAGCGCGTGCGGCTGGCAGACCGTCTGGGTGTGGAGCATCTCATTCACTGGTGGGAGTTCGAGAAGACATGTGCAAGTTATGCGATGGTCAAACTGTTATGGGAATCAAATGAGATACACGATTGTTACAGATGCTCAGATTTTGTCCAATTCCTTAGTTATCACCCGTTATAATCACTCTAGTCCGAGAGCTTGTTCTTAAAGTGAATGTGGCACCTTGGTTGAATCCTGGAATTTAGTGTAATTAGACGTACTTTTAGCCAAAATTAATGAAACCACTCATGATTTCTCAGAAAAATATTTAATAAACTCAATATTTTGTTTTTAAAAATACTTCTCTAGGGAAATAAATAAATATCTGCCTGTGGATGATGTCATGATCTGGCAAACACTACCATACGTGAAATGCTTCAAGGGCTTCGATTGGCTGATGCTCATTGTGACGTCAGCATATGTCGTCACACCAGCAGCTCACAACAATGGCCGCCCGGTGAGGGGTAGATGAGGCGTAGGTGTCAGGTAGGTTTTAACTTTTTCTACGGAAATATCGAGTTCCAAGACAAATGATATATGGAGTACCGGGTTTTCCGACTTGCTTTACAACTTGGCTATCTCAGTTAAAATCACGTTATGAATGTGCCACATTCCCTTTAATGCACTACTTCTCCTAATATCGTATCAAAGCAGCAGTTGAAGTATGATCTCAAGTAGCTCATATATCTGATCTGTAATGCGTAAAGAGAGACATATGCCTACCGGGTATAATTTTCTGAGCGGAGAGCTCATTTTAGCCATCATTCATAGCCGTAGGAACCGGAGGGCCAGGGAGTTGAGTTCAGTTGAGGGGGCACCTAATCAGCTGAAGAGGCACCGTATTGACTTAGGAGACAGAATCAACTTGGGGAGGCATGAGATCAGCTCGGGGGCCTGAATCAGCTCAAGGGGCACTAAATCAGCTATTAGGGCACCAAGCAAGCTCGGAAGCATTAGACTAACTCAGAGGGAATTATAAAGGTTCAGGAGGCACAATTATTTGCTCAGTGGGGCACTCGATTGTCTCAGGGGCACCAGATCAGCCTAGAGGGCAAGTAATCAGCTCAAGGGGCCAAGACCAGCTGAGAGGCCACGAGAAGAGCTCAAGGAGCACCAGATTGGCTTCACCCGTACGATTATTGGCGACGATGAGGCATTAGGTGGACACATTTTAGGCGCCCATACTCTTCCCGGGTGCTTGGAAAGGCTTCAGAATGCCCGAGCTGACCGAAAAAGGTAGTAAGTTGTCCAACAATAGTTTCAATCGCTACATGCAGTCCAGTTACATCTAGGTTCAACGGCGTAGGGCACTAAATTTCAAGCGGCACGGCCCAAATTGGGTACACCACCTGGCCACCAAAAGGGCACCCCGGCAGTGATGGGGGCACGTGCCCCCTGTGCCTTCCTGGCTGCACCCCTGGACAGTAGATCAACTCCGGGAGGCATTAAATAAGCTCAGGGGGCCCGGATCAGCTCAAAGGGCACTACAACAGCTAAAAGGACACCAGGCAAGCTCGGAGGCATCAAACTAACTCAGAGAGTATTTTATAGGCTCAAAAGGCACAATTATTTTCCCAGGAGGGCACCAGATTGACTACGAGGGCACCATATCAACTCAGAGGGCACATGATCAGCTCCAGGGGGCACCAGATGAGCTCCACCCGTACGATTATTGGCGACGATGAGGCATTATCTGGAAACGGATTACGTGCCTATACTCTTCCCGGGTGCTTGGAAAGGCGAGAGAATACCCCACCTGACCAAAAAGGCACTTAATTGTCAAACAATAGTTGAAATCGCTAAATGCAGTCTAGTTACATCTAGTTTCAACGGCGTAGGCCACTAAATTTCGAGCCTCACGGCCCAAAGGGGGTACACCACCTGACAATCAAAAGGGCACCCGGCACCGATGGGGGCACGTGCCCCCTGTGCCCCCTGGCTGCGGCTCTGGACAGTAGATAAACTACAGGAGGCATTAAATAAGTTCAGGGGCCTGGATCAGCTCAACGGGCACTAAAACAGCTAATAGGGCACCAGACAAGCTCGGAGGCATCAGACTAACTCAGAGAGCATTATATAGATTCAGAATGCACAATTATTTTCTCAGGGGGCACCAGATTGACTACGAGGGCATCAGATCAGCTCAGAGGGCACATGATCAGCTCCAGGGTTCAAGACCAGCGCTCAGGGGGCACCAGATGAGCTCAAGGGGCACCAGATTAGCTCTGCCCATACGATTATTGGCGACGATGAGGCATTATCTGGAAACGGATTACGTGCCTATACTCTTCCCGGGTGCTTGGAAAGGGAACAGAATTCCCTAACTGACCAAAAAGCACTTCATTGTCAAACTATAGTTTAAATCGCTAAATGCAGTCTAGTTCCATCTAGGCTCAACGGCGTAGGGCTCTAAATTTCGAGCGGCACAGCCCAAAGAGGGCACACCACCTGGCAATCAAAAGGGCACCCCGGCACCGATGGGGGAGGCACGTGCCCCCTGTGCCCCCCCTGGCTGCGCCCCTGCTTGGACAAACTACTTCAAACCTTTACTCTTGGATAAACCTTTGTGAAGTTAACTGCGAACCTGGAGGCGATGGCAGGAACTATAGCTGCAATAGCCTTCCATGCGCTCCTGCCATCTCGTGGAAAAAGAGTGAACTAATAGTATTATTCAGCGCACAGCGTGCAACAGGTTTTAGCAGAGTCCATGGATGGATCTGGACAGGGAGAGGGGGGGCTGCGGACCGGATCGCGAATGTAACTATATCCGATCAGATCTCCGTTTGGGGAGGTGGATGTAAGGGCTTGATCTTGTAGACTTGAAAATAAAATCCTTGACTTTTCCCTATGTTTAGAGAAAGCCCTGATAGAGCGGCAGCTCGTGGTCTATTTACTTTCCAAAGCCCAGTCGATGTCCCTGGAACTGTTTCGAACCCTACGATAAAATCGTGATATGCAAAGTGTAGATATTTGTACTTGTATTGATAATTAACTTAATATGCGATCGATAGCATCTGTAACTGAGCTCAAGTGAACTCGCATAGGTATGTACATACCTGCATTATTTACCAATAGTAATAAACTGTAGGCAGTTGTTCAGCATTAAGAGGATTTACGCTACAAAAATGCCGCTTCGTATACCAGCATGATCCCACAAGCATGTGTGCTTATTCGATAACTTTGGATAATTTTCGCTGCGCAGTAAGCCGCATCGCGTCACCTCAGCGACGGGATATGGGTTATGACCTGTATTTGCGCCTAAAAGCCACCAAATTCACCAAATTTCACTAAAAGCCTGCCAACATGTTTATGAAGAATTTCTTCCCAAGGGAGCATGTCCGGCAAGAGTACGCAGTAGATCATTGGGCAAGAGTGCGCATGCTTAAGAGATAGGCAAATATAATTTTCACTCGGGACAGAGTCCGTCATTCATATTTGGAAAACCAAACGTTGCAACATAGTTCTTGTATATTCAGAACGATATAAAATCATACAATCGCCTAGTTTAGCGACAAAAAACTTCGCGATATGGCCTATGCACCTAAAGCACAGCGGGGCATCAGTGCGTACCCCAGCCTCCTCTCTTGCGTACCCTTACCGACCCAATCCGGCAAGAGTACGCACGTGATTTATTATTTTTGATGGGCTCGTGGCAAGTTCCTTTCAGAGACATTGAGTTGAAACATGGACCATACATAGACAATTCTTCAGGCTAAGCAACCATATAAAAATATTAGATGTTAGACTTATAGGAGAAAAGTCAAAGCCTTTAGAAAGTTAAGTGCGTACTCTTGCACGGACTTCCCCTATTACCCCAGTGGTTAGGATGGTCTTTGGCTAAGAGTCTACCCCGAACTCCAGCCTCCCACCCCCACGAAGGAAAGCGTGCTTCGCCACTGGTTCTACTGATCTGCGTAACCCTACATTGGATAAGTGACGGAAAAGGCTCTGCTGTTTTTTTCGGAGAACTCCGTTTCCCTTGGTAGCACCACCAAATTGAACCAGGCGAGAAAGTATCTAAAAGCCGCTCCTTTAAGCGGATGAAACAATCATAGGGCTGAGTGCAAGCATTATTCTTCCTAGCTTGAAAGTATCATCTAAGTGCACTCTGAGGAGCTCAAAACTTCTAGATGTTGTTGCAGCTTCCATAAACGATTCCAGCAATTCCAACCAGAGGTGAAGGGTGCACGAACGCAGGACGGCCATTGTGAGCCTGGGGGTGCCACTTTTGGGCAGAGCGACTATCAGAATAATGTTTCATTTCACTGACCATGACGACTAAACGCGATAGAATGGTCGCCTACGCCCGCTGCGGCCACGAGCTGATGCAAGAAAGAAGGAGATCAGTCAATGTGGAGTCGGCACAATACCACCGACTAGCTTGTGGCATACATGACGTTTTGTGATGTTTCAGTGGCACCAATGATAGTTCAGGGAGTCAGCGAAGGGTTTTTCAGGGGGGCGCCGTGGTTCCCGGACGGTTTCCCCTGTATATATTCATCCCGTTCAAGAAAACAGTTTTGAGGCGTATTCGACGTATTTCATGTGAATATTCTTTGACAAACTCGGCCGTTAAACGAACTAAGCTTGAATTTCTAATTAGCATGTACCACGGTCTCCACCGCCCCTAACTAGCGAATTGAAGACAAGTCCAAAACGGACTTAGCCGTGTTAAAAAAATTGGCGAAAAAAACTCGGATATTACAACAGCATTTTAACACGCGCATTGAAAGGGGAGGGCGGGTACCCGCCCCTTCAGGTTTTTCGGGGATAGCATAACAATGGTGGCGCTACACGCCGCCATACTTGGCATACCTTTTCTTATCATTTTACAACTTTTCTGATAATTTTAAGGTTATGTTATCTCAGGCCAGGTAACCAGTACCCGTCAAGTGATCTGGCCTAAAAAAGTTTAAGATAGCATTAGTCAAAACAGGGTGAACTAACCCGATTGAAACTCATCTCACATTATTAGCCCACCAAGTTCTCTAAAATATGTTCCGGTATCTTTTATATTGATGACCTAAGGTCAGGTGCAAGTCATGACCTATTAATTGGAAATACATGGGAAAATGGTTTTAACTGACAAACTTAGTAACATATGGTGATAGAGCGTTTATTTTAACTGCATTAGATTGGCTTTGACTTTGCGGTTTGAATGATGTGCATTTTATCTAATTTGACCTTGACCTGACCTCAGGTGAGGTCAAATCCTTATTTAACCTAGCATTGTCATATTTTATGTTATTCGATTTGGCTTGTTGCGAGCACTCGAAGTGTTCAAATTGTTTTTCTCTATATTTACTTGTTGAGATTTATTGACCAAAAACCTTCATTTACATGTTATCCTTATGACGGTATGTTTGGACATCTAGTGACGTTAAATGTGAACTGAAAAAAGTTTCAAATATTTTCGATATTAGAAGTGGATGGGCTACCCTACGCCATTTACTGTTTTTCGCTACCTACCGTGGTTCTCGAGATCTTAGGGGGCGCGGCGGGTACCTGTCCCCCGTCAAAGCGAAGGTGGCTCAGACCCCTGTCAATGCGCTTGTTAAAAGGCAAAACATATCCTAATCACAGGCTACAGAGAAAGTCCCACTTTTAAACCATGTATTGACACAAAAATTTTATGACACTGAATTTGATGCTTTTCCTTTTATTTTATTTTCCTGTGGACGACTTTCCTTCTCTTCATGTGGTCGAGGAAGCAGTTCGAAGCGGGCAGCGGGAGTTAGTAAGAGTTAGTAAGTAGGCAGCGGCAGCAGTTCAAGTGGGCAGTTTGGTAAGGTTCGTTTCAGACGAAATCAGGCCAAACGTGTTCGAGTGATGCACAAAAGTGACAATAATGATCAGGAGAATATCCTGCCTGTTCTTTCTGCTACCACTCTTGGCAAAGGCTTTGGAACTTTTCGTCTACGATTTCTTATTTAAACATGTCGCAAGAAGCACTGCTTCCTTTGTCCTTTGTTGGTCATCATCCGGGAGCTTTGAAACGTGCATACATAATACATGCGTACATATGTACATACATACGTAAGCCCACCGTGGAGAGCCCGGTCGATAGATTGCCAGATGGAACCTAGAGAAAGGAACTGCCTGGACGTAATAAGCAGGGCTCTTTTTCACCAAGAAGAGAAATATTCACGAAAAACACAATCAAACAGCACAAGTAATGAAACACCAGCGTGTCGAAACACCAAACTTCCAAGCACAAACCAGAACAAGTAATGAATCACCAGCATGTCAAAACACCAAACTTCCAAGCACAAACCAAGAGGTGGGTAAGAGACAAAAAAATAACCATCCAATGTTTACAAGCCCCGGACACCTCACCACTCTTCTGAAAAAGACGGCAATTTGGACAGATCCGAAGTTTGGTGGAATTGAATCCCTTAGGAATAGAATCCCCCAACCCACTGCAGGACTACTGCAAGCTGAGACACGGTGCGGCCGAGGCCTCAGCTACAAGAGAGCGGGGGAAGAGGGTATCGGTCTCAAAGATCTCAAGGTTGAGTGTGCAAAACGGCCCACCGGGGAAACCTCAAGGTTGTCGGCAGGGTGCGGAGCTCAGGGGATCGGAGACTGAAAGAAGATGAGAGAAACTATAAAGACCCGAAAGGCCTGAGGTGTCAGCCTGAATGGAGGTAAAGTGGGATCCACTCCGGAAATTCTCTCCTGAGCCCGGAGTCGACACCACTGTCCCTTCGTCACCAGCGCAAGTTTGATATCACCGCATTATCACGTGATGCAGGTCACGGGGCGTTGACACGCCAACTGAAAAAGTTACCATGATCAAATAACTGGTGTTTATCATCCGGGCGACGGACTAACGGGTGAAACACTAGAGCAACACCACCCCTTCTTCCGTCGGAATGCTACAACAATAATGACACATTTACATATCATTTGGCCCGGTTCCAGAGCGTTGATATTAAAACGCGCATTGACGGGGGGTGGGTACCCGCCCCCTTCGGGTTTTTCGGAGGCAGCGGAAAAACGGCGGCGCGTACGCGCCGCCGTACTTGGCATTTGTTGTCCCTCATTATTTTTACAACTTATGTGAAAATTTTGAGGTTAGGTCATCTCAGGTCAGGTCAGCAGTACGGGTCAAGTGACCTGACCTCAAAAATTTTGACACGCGCATTGACGGGGGTCTGAGTCACCTTCGCTTTGACGGGGGGGGGGCGGGTACCCGCCCTCTCCTAAGATCTCGAGAACCACGGTAGGTAGCGAAAAACGGTAAACGGCGTTGGGTTGCCCATCCACTTTTCTATCGAAAACATTTAAACCATTTTTTCTCAGGCCACATTTAAGGTCACGAGAGGTCAAAACATGCTGTAATAGGGATAACATGTAGATTAAGTTTTTTTCGGGCATTACATCTGAACAAGTAAAGATAGAGAAAAACGACTAGAAGTGTATGAATCCTCTCAGCAAGCCGAATCGAATGATATATAATTTGACCTTGCTAGGTCAAATCAAGGATTTGACCTGACCTGAGGTCAGGTCAGGGTTAAATTATATGAAATGTATATCATTAGAACCGCAAAGCCCAGGCAAGTCTAATGCAGCTAAAATAAATGCTCTATCACCATCCGTTACTGAGTTATTCCATAAAAACAATTTTTTCCCATGTATTTCCAACGGAGAGGTCATCCCTCGTACCTGACCTTAGGTCATCGATATCAAAAATACCGGAACATATTTTAGAGAACTCGGTGCGGCCATTATGTGATATGAGTTTCAATCGGATAAGTTCACCCTGCTCCGACTCATACTATCTCAACCTTTTTTAAGGTCGGGTCACTTGACCTGTGCTGGTGACCTGACCTGAGATGACCTAACCTTAAAATTTTCACAGAAGTTGTAAAAATTACGAGGGAAAAGGTATGCCAAGTACAGCGGCGCTACGCGCCGCCGTTTTTTTGTTATCTCCTAAAAAACCCGACGGGGGCAGGTACCCAACCCCCGTCAATGCGCGTGTTAAGATACCATAAGTCGGAGCAGGGTGAACTTATCCGATTGATACTCATATCACATAATGGGCCCACCGAGTTCTTTAAAATATGTTCCGGTATTTTTTATATCGATGAACTAAGGCCAGGTACGAGGCATGACCTCTCCGTTGGAAATACATGGGAAAAATGGTTTTTACTGAATGACTCAGTAACGGATGGTGATAGATCGTTTATTTTAGCTGCATTAGACTGGCCTTGTCTTTGCGGTTGTAATGATATGAATTTTATAGAAATTGACCTTGACCTGACCTCAGGTCAGGTCAAATCCTTGATTTTACCCAGCAATGTCAAATTATATATCATTCGATTCGGCTTGCTGCGAGGATTCATATAGTTCAAGTCGTTTTGCTCTATCCTTACTTGTTCAGATGTAATGGCCGAAAACCTTAATTTACATGTTATCCCTATGACAGCATGTTTTGACCTCTCGTGACCTTAAATTTGACCTGACAAAAAATGGTTCGAATATTTTCGATGAAGAAAAGCATGGGCTACCCAACGCCGTTTACTGTTTTTCGCTACCTACCGTGGTTGTCGAGATCTTAGGGGGGGCGGGTACCCTCCCCCTCGTCAAAAGGTGGCTCAGACCCCCGTCAATGCGCGTGTTAATATCATTGTACCAAGCCTGAAAATGTATGTTATTCGCAGTATCTGGCTCTTCAGTCCTGCATATCTCCTGTAGGCTCTAGTGCAGGTCATCGTGAATAATAAATTGTCCAATTGGTTGTCGGTAGCCTCTGGTGTGCCGAAAACATTTTAGTGGTCTCCCTCCAGTGCCCTACATTTATTAATGGTTTTCCGCACGAAATTGGGCAAAAATATTTTCCCGTGTGTGCTGAAAGCTTAAAGATTATAATGAAACTACCACCTTAGAAGATAGACTGCGGCTCTAGCGTGGCTTTAATGGCGTGTGGTCATCACCCGTTGCATGGGGCCTCCTCCTAAACCTATTTAATCCACCTTCGTTCTCGGTGACCCCCAGAGGCGGGGAAAAACGTCGTATGAGAAACACTTCACAACACTATAGAGATGAAACCCATGACAAGGCAGTAGTTTTGAACAGTACGTTGCCTTTTGTGGTCTATTTAGGTATGTATTTAATGTATTTATGTACAATGTATGTATGTATGTACATGTTAATGACTATGAGTTTTTCTCAAGGGCTGTCTCATGATACGTCCTGATCCGCAGAGCCTCAAAACCTGCTGGATTTAATCCCAAATTCTCGCTTACGATATACCTACTAGGCTAACGCGCGATCTCGTCGGCTGCTCTATCGTGTGATGTGGATGGGTGCAGCCAAATCTACTCAGTGTGTGTGGTCCCAGTGCAGAACAAGTTGCCTCTATGTGAGGTTAAAGTATCACAGAAACGCACCGTGCAGCTCATAGTCCTGCTAGGCTCATATACTGCTTTTTCACATTAATTCTGTATCATGAGAATACACCACACTTTACAAGCTCAAGATATAAATATTCTGAGAGAATTGACTTCAAAAAGTGAATCCCTGATTTTTATCTTCACATCTCCTTTGAGTTAATTCGCACACAAACACGCGCTGTCTTTTCGCGGGACGTCTCGGTCGTGTAAATGCTGAGAGCCAAGAGCTGCGGCGGGGAGAAGTGGGCACGCCTGGTGATGCTATCTACTCTGTAATTTCTCACGATGTATGGTATTCGGACATCCTTGGCTGTCCATAAGTTACGTAACGCGAGAGGGCGTGTGGGGGGAGGGGGTGAACATCACAAGATATCACGACGTAGTTTTTCATGGCTCCTTTGCACCAATTGTCGTGATGAAATGTCCGTATATGCTGCCCGAATATATATTTCCATTGATGGGCTGTGATAATTGCAATAAATGAGAAAAACTATGTCAAAGTGAGCACATTTTGTGGCATATATTTTAACTTCCAAATCAATATTTATTTTTCAACAGGACCCAGTGCAGCACATTGATTTGATCCAGGGCTTATATTTTATATTTTTATATACGCACCGGTTTGAAGTGTGTGTTTATTTGTTTACGACTCTAAGGGCTCTATGGTAGGGTCTCCCGCGCAAGAAAGACATTTTCATCGGATTTGCTGGATCTGACATTGGTCCAAAACCTTTACCAGTTTGTTTTGGTCATAATGGGCATGGACGTTAAAAGTGGAGAAAGGGGAGAGGAGGACGTGTACCGCCCAATTGGTGAAGCAAGAGGGATGCCACCCTCCCCTAGAACAGAACTGAAACGACACTGACACTAGTATTGTATTTTTACCGCTGCAAACCGGCGTAAAAATTACAAATTCACCGTTAGATAGCTGCCTCGGTTGCGCCGTAAAACAGCCAGTAAGTTTCGGATTTAGCCTTCCCGGCCTATTCCTGGTAATCGTCCAGCCGGAGTCTGTCCTCCATCCAGTCAAGCTTCGTACGGATGCCCCCGCTGGCGGTATGTGAATCTGCGGTCATTCGATACGTCTGAGTGAGCTGTAAACATAGAGCAGGCATGATCAACACGGCTCCACTAGAGCCGGCACATTTGTACATGTGGCAGCATATCTATATATATATATATATATATATATATATATATATATATATATGCATGATGTTGTTTCCTCCAGTTCGTGTAGCTAACTTAAATATCATTTTAAAAATAAATTTGTCCAAGTTGTTCCCAGTTCGGTTTTGGGAGTCGGAGTCTCACTAAAGTCATCAAGGGACTTGTCACGGAGACCACAGTTCAGTCCAGGAGCATCACCACGAGTTTCTTTCTATGGGGGCCAGATTGAAAGGAGCCTCCCATCCCTGATCCATAGGGGCCCCACACGGGGGTGGGTCAGATATTAAGCTTTTTTACCTCACTATATCTAATATTTTTGTGCAACAGAGCGTCCTGATCTGATAAGGGTACATCTCTGAGGGACCGCCGCGTGGCCCTCAGCCGGGGCGATCGTGCCGAGTACCAGCGCGTGAACCGCCTCTGCCGCTCTGCCATTCGTAGGGACTGTGTGGCGCTATGCGATGGAGAGATACGCCGCGGCGGGCGAGGTGCACTGTGGCGAGTGATTCGACCAGTGATTGGACCTAAGCAGCGACAGTGCACGACGCTAAACATCACACCTGATGCACTGAATGGTTTTTACATTTCGGTCGGACCTAATACTGCAGCCAGTGTCCCAGCGGCAAGAGCATCTATACCTACTCTTTTACCACGGGTGACGACTAGTGCTTTTAGAGTCCATCCCATTGATTTTAACACGCTGTGTCTGACTTTAGCGACAATGAAGCCCTCTAAATCGGTAGGAGTAGACGGCATTGGTGTATACATGCTTCAAAAGTTTTACTACGGTCTTGGTTTACCTCTACTTGATGTCATTAATTCAAGCCTCATCTCTGGCTCAGTTCCGTAAGCGTGGAAGCATGCTATGGTCACGCCTATTCCCAAAACCGCGAAGAGCACGAAGCCGTCTGAGACTAGACCTATTTCCATTTTACCTGCCGTCACAAAAGTAGTAGAACGTGTTGTACAGCACCTACTTTCCAATTACTTAGAAGAAAATCACCTCCTCTCGGACGCACAGCACGGTTATCGAAAACGTCATTCCACCGAAAGGGCCCTTCATGTTATTACAGATAAAGCGCTCACCGCTATGGATAAAGGCTAAATTTCTGTTCTTGTACTTCTCGATCTTTCAAAATGTTTTGACGTTGTACCGCACCACAAATTGCTCCAGAAATTATCAGCATATGGAATAGACACAGACTAGTTTCGGGCCTATCTCGAGGGGCACACACAGTAGGTCCAAGTCAAGGGAGCGGATGGTTCGTCCGTTTTAACTTCAAACACACGTGCTAATAGCATCGGCGTATATCAAGGTGGGGCCGCTTCATGTTTACTTTATATGTTGTACGCCAACGACCTGAGCCTGTGTGTTGAACGCGATGTAACCGTGGTACAGTATGCTGATGATACTCAGGTCTTAGTTAGCGGCAAGAAGTGTGATATCGTTCGTATCATTGAACGGATGCAAACTGCTCTCAACACCCTATACAACTGGTTCTGTTTTAACGGGATGAAGTTGAACTCTGAAAAAACACAGATGATCGTACTAGGTACACGGGCGATGCTACGCGACCTGCCACCCATTACATTGAACTTCTGCGGTACTACCATTAAGGAGGATAGGATAGTAAAAAATTTGGGTTTAATAATGGATCGCCACCTCAGTTACGAAAACCACGTCGACACGGTGACTAAGAAATGTACAGGCATTCTCATTGCTTTCTCAAGTCACGCTCGTCATGTTTTACCAAAGAACGCACTACCATCGATTGTACAAGCACTCGTCATTTCAATACTGCGCTACGGTTTGTCTGTGTACGGCTCGTGTGGTGTGACTCAGGTGCATCGATTGTAGAAGATAGTAAATGTTTGTGCTCGTGATGTGACTGGGAGGAGGAGATTTGACCACATAACAGATGTTGTTGAGCAGCTTGGCTGGCAGACTGCCCAGAGGATGATTATTTACCACACAGTGAGCGCGGTGGAGCGGGTGTTGGCTACGGGACAGCCCCGACTGTTATGTGAGACCATGGGCCGGCAAGCCAACCAAGTGCATGGTCACGATACCCGTCGCTCTTGCCAGTGGACCTTGCCGGCAATACGCACAGAGGCGGGTCGACGGCGGCTGTGTTATCGAGGCGTGTCCTTGCTGAACCGGGCTGGACTTATACCTGGCTCATTGAATTTTAAGACTGAACTTAAAGCGACCTTGCTAGACATTTTAGAGGATTGAGTTGTGAATGCTTTTATTTTCGCTCACTACTGTTTGGGTATATGTTTCTGCAGGGGAGTATGTCGGTATGTATCCAACCCTTTTATCTCAGCCTACTTTGAACCGATTTTAACATGTGACGTGAATGTGTGAAAAGCCTCATTCTTTTGGGGATCATGTTCAAATAAATCTGTTATCTGTTATCTGTTATCTAACTAATGATAATGATAAACAATAACTAGTTAGGAACGCGACATCACTCAGGGTATTAATACCGGAATATTGTTACATACAGACCAATTGTTTGCCCTAAAGATAGAAAATCGTACAATCACGGTTAGACGACCGTACAAAGTGCCTTCTGGCCACCTGGAGACTGGGTGGCGGCGGCATCGAAAGGATGTAATAGGGGATGACACATTAAAATAGAATGCAGTGATGTTCATTGCCTACATACCTATGTATGTACATACATACCTATATACCTACTCAATTAACTGCCTCGTGTAGCCTGTGATTTCCTTTGGATCCCCATGCTTACGCGGCCAGTCAGAACTATCTATCCCTCCTCCTGAAATGACCAGTTTAGCATGTTATACTTCTAGTGTTTCTTACCCAAGCGAGCCTTATAGGTCACATTTACCGTGTGATTAGTACTTGCCGATAAATGTTTGAAAGTTGAAGAAAATATCTTGAGAAGCTCTAATATGTATCCTGATGTATACAAATAATTAAGACTCAATATCAGTGCCTGCAATGTTACCGCCAAGAAAAATTACGTAGCAAACTTATGTGATGAGCTCAAGTTTTCCATCACTATCAACGTCACATACAATACAGACACCTAACCCATACATGCACCGGCACGTGCTCGTCTCCTGCACCCGTCCCCTCAGTCAGACAGCAGCCACAACCACCACGATTTTCAATACGCACATGTAGGTTTTATAATCCACCATGCGACCCCTCCCCACCGAGGCTTGAACTCGGTGTTAGCGTGACCAGCGTGACCTTTCTAACATCTGTGCCCGCAGGCAAGTGGCACCCAGCGGAGGGCGGCCGCTGATTGGTGGAGGCGCGTTCACTTGTATTGAGATAATTGCAACGGAAATATATACATGCAAATGATAAAGCCTTAAACCATGAGCCAGGAGATGTTTGAAATTATATTTTTCAAACGTTTCTAACCATACTTTGCTTATTATTAGCTTGATGATCTGCTCCACCTCTCCACCTCTCCAGATTCAGGCAAGGCAGCGCGGTGGCAGTCTGCACAGGCCAGCCGGCGGCCGAGTTAGCTGAAGTCAGAAGTGCTTCTGATTGCTCAATGATATGAGTTTCTCCTGAGTCGAGAGGAGTGGGCCCCTTCCCGAAGGTAACCAAGGGAAGAAGGAGATAGGCGTATATAAAACTAAAACTTAGCCATTGGAAGGGTTATGGAGATAGAAACGCTGGGGTAAAATTACGACAATATACCAAGAGATGGAAGCACTTGCTGCTTTGCTTCATACCGGATGTTGAAAATGTACTAGGCTTCAGTTGAGGATCAAAACATTGTCTCTATTTTAGCTTACTTTGTATTTCTGATCCTTTATCGCGAGAACTAAAACTAGATGGCAAAACCCAAAAGTCATTTGCAACGGAATCGTTTTGTCTAATGAGGACAGGATGGATTCATGATATAAATGCGGATTTTTGAAAACTTTTGAAGGCGCCCGAATCCGAAAACTGTCAATTACGACAGGGTTAAGACAATGATGGTACTATAGAGGCTGTTTTAAAAACACTACAGCTAGGGGCGTCGCCATGTTTGTTTTTTTTACCGGGGGGGACGGAGCCCGCACTGGCGATAACCAGGGTAGAGACAAGATGGGGGAGGGGGGCTGACAGGCACAACTTTGAGCAAATTAAGTGTGCTTGAAAAGCATCTAACGACGATGCACCTTACCAACAGATATACGTGGGTGCATGCAGGTAATAGAAGAAATGCAAAAAACCTAGATCGGGTCCAAAAATCTTTGGGTGACGTCCCCCTGATTCCTGAGTTCAAGGGACGCGTTCCCCCGCCCCGCCCCCTGCGTTCGACACTCATGATGATTGGGCACCCCAAATCCAGAGACAGAAACACACACCACAGCCCTGTAAGTAATTTCAAAATTGCATTGGTGGTGTAACATTTGGCTGCGCTCTGAGTGTAGGGGAAGTTGGGTGTATTGTGCCGCCCTTACGTAAATTGATCGTTGGACAAATTTATCATGCAGTTGGTATGATTGTTGGGGATACAATTACAAGCTCTGATCATTTTTGTCACTTTGAAAATTCTGCTGAGCTGAAAATTATATATTTTAGGAATTATCTCTGATTGGGGGAAACTCCGCAAAGGGCGTATTTACCAAAGTATGAAGGTAGTTGTGCCCGTTGGAGGGAAGATTTTGATTTAGTTGGACCCTTCCCCCACACTATGTCCAGTGAATGGCAGATCAGAAATAGGCATAAGAAGGTGGGCAAATGGGGGAGTTAAAATTTCTAAGTTTTTGTGTGCGGTGCCTGTATGGGGCTTGTGGTGATATTTTTTATTTGCTTAGGAACATATATTTCATTTGTTTATATATTTTTGCATAATTAGAAAGTGCCTCGCGTACGGAAGTGCAAGCAAATTAATTTTGTCATCATATGTATGATTAGGGCGCAATTTACCTGGGCACAACTGCTTTTTTGCACCAAAACCAAATACGTTGTCTTAAGAAAACCGCCATCAGGGAAAACATATACGTTTGTGCTCAAAGTATGTAAAACATTTATGGCATTGAATTCGAATCACTTTGGTTCCGTGACATCAGTGTTTATAATGTTTTAGTTCATAAACCCGTTAAAATCATAGGCAAGAATTCAATCTATTTCTTCAGACGACTGAAATACAATCCCTGGTACGAATACTTTTGAAAGCTGCAAGGAAGTCTCATCTAGAGATTGAAACTGAATGGTAGTGTGCAAAAACAACTGCCACTCACGTTTTTCTCGTGAGCTAGGGGGCGCAATTAAATAAGTGAGCGCAATATACCCAATTTCCCAATTATCTAAAAAACATAATAATAAAGCATGCAGATATTTTGTAAAATAATGTAGAATCATTGAAAGAAGATGGATCATATACCCACCTGTCATTTAAAACTTCCTACCCGGCGGGATGACTCATCTAGCAGCATGAGGGCCAACGAGGGAAGAAGCTGCAACATCCAAAAACTATCATTATTAACAGGCCCCACGGGGGACCCCCCCCAAGATCGAGACCACGGGGAAAAACAAAACGCGTTGGCCCCATCCACTTCCCATCGAAAACAAACCATTTATTGTCAGGTCACATTTAAGGCCGAGACAAAACAGCCCGCAAGGAAACAAAATCAGTTTTCGGCCATTACATCTGAACAAGTAAAAAGCAAAACGATTTAAACCATATAATCCTCCACAAGCCGAATCGAATGATATATAATTACCTTCTAGGTCAAATCAAGTTACTACCGAGGTCAGGTCAGGTTCAAATTTATAAAATGCATATCATTAGAACTCAATGCCCAGGCGAGCTAATGCAGCTAAAATAAATGTTCTATCACCATCCGTTACGAGTTATTCCGAAAAACCATTTTCCCATGTATTTCCAATGGAGAGGTCATGCCTCGTACCTACCTAGGTCATCGATATCAAAATACCGGAACACATTTAGAGATCTGGTGGGGCTATAGTGATATGAGTTTCAATAGGATAAGTTCACCCTGCTCCGACTTATGCTATCTTAAACTTTTTAGGTTGGGCACTGACCTGTACTGGTGACCACCTAGATGACCTAACCTAAAATTTCACAGAAGTTGTAAAAAATAGAAAAAACCAAGTACGGCGGTGCTACGCGCCGCCGTTTCTATCTCCGAAAAACCCGGGGTGGGTACCCGCCCCCGTCAATCGCGTGTTAAGAAAATGACAAAAATAATTGAAATTCCTGACAATTATAGGTGCAATATCATAATATTTTCCGTACTGTGCGAGAACAATCTAGATCTGGATCGTTCTAGCTATGCCAAAAATGTATTTTCTCCAAGTATGCTCTGCCAATTTTTTTGGCGATGCAATTTTTTGACGTGGTCTTTTTTATAATTGAAACAAGCCCAGTACTTTAAACACAGGCCTCAGACCCCTCGATACCACAAAATAAAGCCGCGTTCTGTATTATTTGTATCAGAGGTGCCGTATTTGTCGGTATTAAGTGCTTCATAAATGCAAGCATGTCCCCTATGAAGACATCACAACCAAATAGTTATCTTTACAGAAACATCGAAAATGTCCGATAAAAGTGTTTATTTATTGGACATTGTAAGACGTTTCCATACACCGCATGGCTATTCTACGCCTCGAGTCGTAAAGGGTAAAACAAAATGGATGAGGGATGTAAAACAATCGCGCATGTCAAACATTCACACATACACACATGTCGAAATGGTTGATAGGAAAATGATGCTAAAATATCTGAAACAATATTATAAAATACCGATAAGACAATACAAAATGGTCACTGCAAGCAAACCCTAAACTTCACCTTGTTCCACGATTCTGTCGCTGCGTCTCAATCAGGTGCCTTTTCAGCTCGCACTTGAATCTTCCCAGGCCGTGTTGGCGGATGGCCTGGGGAAGTTCGTTGTACATGTGCACAGCCGAGTATGAAAACCTCCGTCTGCCGGATTCTGTGCGAATCGCTGGCGTAACCAGCATGCCACTTTGTCGGGTATTTCGCCCATACATGTCTAGCCTAGTTGTCAGGTGTTCTAAAATGCTCTCTGGCTCACCGGTTAACAGAACCTTTTTTAAGACTGTCAAACGATGGTATTTGTACATATCATCTACAGTGAGCCAACCTAGCCTATCAATCACGTCACTGATGTGATCGTGTCGTCTTCGCCCCGAGACAACACGTGCAGCATGGTTTACCACTCTTTGAAGCCGCTGACGCTGGGTTGCGTAGCTGGCGCCGTACACTGTCAGGCAGTATCTGATCAGAGGCATCACCAAGCCCTGAACCAGCGTAATCAGTGCTGGCTGAGGGAGACTGTGTTTGCAATGGCTTAGTCCGCACAGCAAGCCCGTACAGCGCCGCACCACGTCATCAGTGTGAGTTTCAAATGTCATGCTCTGGTCAAACCAGACGCCTAGATTTTTAGCAGTAATAGAACAGCTTAGAGTTGAGCCCATGAAATTTAGGGAAACAGGTGGGAGTCGTTTAACCATTTGCCGGGTACCGAGGGCAAGAAGTTGTGTTTTGGCCGCGTTGATTTTTAGTCCGTTTTTGCCGTACCATCTAGATAAAAGTTTCAAGTTGCTTTTCCATCTTGTAAATCATCTGTCCGAGATCTCTGGGTGAACCCGTGATATATACTTGACAGTCGTCAGCATACATCATCAGACTTGCAGTTTCTGAAAAGAGCGGGAGGTCGTTCGCATAGATGCTATACAGCAAAGGTCCTAAGGCTGAGCCTTGAAATGTGCCAATAGGATTAAGAAGGGCTTGGGACAGCTCAAACCTATTCTTGTGCTAGAATTTTGAATTTTTACTTGTTGGAAATGATTTTTCAGGCAGTTATGGAACCACCGCATATCCACGCCGTATAGTTCTAATTTACGCAAAAGTGAGGCGTGAGGAATGCAATCGAAGCAGCGCGAGCAACCAATTAGGCAGAGAAGCGTAATTTGGCGTTCATCCATGGCCCGAAAAACACGGTCAGTTACAGTAAGAAGCGCTGTATCGGTCGAGTGGTTCGCTCTGAAACCGTGCTGGCTGGCGCTGAACAGGTGATGCGGGGAAAAATAGGTGAACAGCTGATCGTAAACAACACGTTCTATGATTTTTCCTATAGTTGTTAGTATGGAGATGGGCCGGAAGCAGCTGAAATCGTTGGATTTGGCCGATTTACGAATAGGGTGAACTATGGTTAATTTCCAAGTATCGGGCACAACGTGGCTGGTGATGCTAGTGTTGACGATATGAGTTAACACATATCTCAGAGGGTGGATAAACATCTTTATAAATCTAATACACAGTCCGTCGACACCACAGGATGAAGAGTTCTTCATTCGGTTGACTATGGACTCCGGGCAGTCCGGTGTGATTGGACACAGCTCCAAAGCACCAGTGTGAACGCGAGGGAGGCGCACAGGTAGATCGGGGCCGGATGAGTCTACGGACCGCGATGTGTTTACACCAATCTCGGCAAAGTATTTGTTGAGCGCGTTGGGGTCCACGTCGTCTGAGCTAATGGGTTTAGTCGTCTTTTTGGATGAGACTACCGGTCTTACTGCCCTCCACACTGACGCTGGGCCGCGCTCGCGAATGTCCCGTGCGACGGCATCACGGGTGTCACACCGTACCGCAGATTTCACGCGCCGGTCAATCCCCTTGTACCTCTCCCGGTCGCCGTCCCGCAGTGCCGCTCGCCTCTCGGCCATCAGCTGTTTGGTGGTGTCTGTTACCGGTGGGGCTGTAGGATTCCGAATCTTGGTTCGTTTCAATGGAGCTGCTTCATCCAAAATTGGGCGTGTAACGTTAAGAAAATTTTCCATTGCTCAGCTGGGTCGAAACTGTCATACACCGGGTTCCAGTCAATGTCTTCTAGGCGCTGACGTCCTTCTTCCACGTTAATTCTGCGCCAGCTGCGAGCCGTCACAAAACTCATGGATTCTTCACAAATTGTAGGGTATATCGGGACAAAATCATAGAATATATGCCTCTTGGCGTTTTCGTGTCGTTTCTGGTAACTTTTCATCATTTTCTTGGTTGTTTTTCATTATTTGACTTACGTTTGGTGACGAAAGAAATCAAACACGCGACAGGATTAAACAATTTTCAACATAAGACGAACAGAGGATATAGCTATGGGGAGGTAAAAAGATTATGAACCACGTAGAGAGAATTTGCTTATCCATTGGCTCCAAAAGAGTTTGTTGGGTGGTTGATGGTATTTGAATCCAGGTTGAGCCGATAAAAGAGCAATAAAGAACCACTGTTTTATATTTGGAGTCATACCATCCTTCATTTTAAATTTGGGCTTGATGAGTGGTATAATGAACATTAATGCAGGCAGCATCATTTTTGATAACACTATTACATCTTAACCCTTGCCCCGGTGGCGGGTACGAGCCACTTTCGCCCTGGTGGGGGCGGGGGCTAAAAAAAACCCCCACGATCTCAAAAATAAGAAAACTAGAAAAAAGCGCGAAACGGCAATCGGAAGCTCTTCAAAAATGATATCGAAAATACTTCAGTCATTTTTCTTGTCAGGTCAATATCAAGGTCACCAGAGGTCAAAATAGGTCAAAATTGTTAATATGAGGTGTACTAAGAAAACCTCATATATCTCAGAAACTATGGTAGCTAGAAACATTTTTCTAAGACCATTCGAAAGCTCTTGAGATTAGCTTTCCTTAAAGTGTCATTTATTTACGTGTCAGGTCAAAGCCTAGGGAGCTACAGGTCACTAAATATTGGGCATATTCTTGGGAATGTTCATAGCCACCCATGCATAAGGGCGTTTACTTTTTCGCTAATAGCTTCCAAACCAAACAAGATACAGCCATAGTTTATACACCATTGCAATCCTCTCGTCAATACGAATCGAATGATATATGATATTGCTATGCCAGATCAAATTTAAGAATTTGACCTGACCCAGGTCAACGATCTGACCCAACTTGACCTGGTATAGTCATGATATATATCATTTGACTTCCAGTGACTATACAAACACTTTGGTGACAAAATAAAAACTCTATCTTAGTTTATTCAAAAATTATAGAGAAAAACATAAAAATGCTTATTTGACCTAAGGTGACCTTTTAAAGGTCACAAGTGAAAATTTTGTGGCATCAGCTTCAGAAATGGGCTAAGAGCAGGTCGCAACCGATGTTTGAAGTTGATTCCATCCCTACTTACTGAGAAAAGCTCATTTCGTGATTTTCCCAATGTATTTACAATGGGGAGGTCATGCTCTGCATATGACCTTAGGTCAGCAATATAAAAAAATCATGGAACAAATGTTGTGGCTCCTGCTGGGCCCAATATGTGGTATGAGTTTCCACTTGATCGATTAACCCTTCTTTTAGTTATGCGGTCCTAAGTATTTTTTGAGGTGAGGTCACTTCACCTGGCCTGATGACCTGACCTGGTATGACCTTGAGCCAAAATTTTCAGGAACGATGTAAAAATAATGAAGGAACAGCAAGACCAAATTTGGCGGCGCTGCGCGCCACTGTTTTTTGGTTACTTTGGAAAAACCTGAGGGGGTCTAAAAAGACCCCCACCCGGGCGCAGGTTAATACTAGACGTAGTAGCCTCTCAGGCTGCCGTTCATGGCATGACATTAACCAACAGAACGCAATAGAAAATGCAGTAATTATCAGTAGACAGCAGTAATATATCAAAATAAAGATGTATAGAATACGTACATAAAAATCCTTACAAATGTTTATAAATACTTGCGAATACCTGGCGCCACAGACCTAAGGAGTCCATCATGCTACGTTTTTGGGTAATTTCGATACCGTTTTTCAAAGAGCCGGTCTCGATCGAGTTATTAGTGGATGATCGAATTCATTAGGGGAAATTATGCAATTAATTGAGATATTGCGGAAAAGCCTTGCATGACTGTATCTAATGAACTGCATCACTGCTCAATTATGAAGCGTGGGATAAGGTGTTTTGCAGCCCGCAGGTATGTATGTACATAAGTTGTTGATTATCCATTATGTCTAAGGACTTTCCTTGCTTGCTAAATCTTTAGCTACAAGTCAGATGGAAACAGTCACTTTTACACCACGGGACACGTATTTGTGGATTCTTCCTTATTCTTTGAGCATTTAATTTAGACTTGGTTTTCACCTTTTGGTTGGGGATGCCCGTGTCACTATTTGGGGTACCCAGCACATCATTGAGGGTGCCGGGGCACGTCCAAAAAGATAGAAATCCACACTCCTGTTCGTGGTATCAACAATAGTAAATACGACTTTATTTCGCTTGTTCTTATGCTTATTGACGTGGAATTTACACTTTTTCCAGTTTTTTTTAAGGTGAACTCCCGCTGGCACCCTCCCGGACTAACGTTGCATTTTTGGCTTTGTGTCCCTGTCCCCCTTTCCCCCTTCCGTGTGGCAGTCGTCATAGCCAAAATGTAGTACTTCCCCTACAAAAAAGCCCTGGTGATATCCCTGCTCACTATCAATTGTTATGCTGACCTGATAGATCCATTGATGTTGCCCTAATTTAGAAGGAAACGCCCGTCTGTCCATGGGTTTTGGGTCTTGCCATATATTTTTTATTTAGCATTATAGTCTCAGAAAGGTATAAGCTGCTAAAACATCGATAATGTGTTAGGCTCCGACTGAAGTGTCCTGCCTTGTCACCACTTCAGCATGTAGCGATGTAGCACATGCTTATCTGTATTCCAGGGAATACAGAAGCTATAGCTATACCCCTATAGCTTCCGATGGTGTTTCGGTGTGCTTCCCATGATGGTCCTTAGTTGTATGTCACAAGCACCGACCCCCTTCCCCCCATCGGCTACCTCCAAGCCAGGCTCCATTTGTCTCTATTCAGAAACTAGTTTCGAAGTTCCTGCTTCAGCGAATTTGGCTACTGTCTCGTCTGTGTTGGAGAACAACATTGGATGGTAAGCAGATAATTAAGCTGATAGAGAACAAACTGCTGCAAGGAATGCTAGAAAATGACATGTAAATACAATGTCTGGTACATTATCTATGATGCTACAATTTTCATCGCAACTTTTCCGCTGAGTTGCTGAGCAAAGCAACTGAACGTGCCTCCACCAATCAGAGGCCGCTATTCACCAGCAGCCGTTTGCCCGCGAGGCACAGGGGTGACGGGGATTCACGGTTTCGACGCAGCTGGTCGGGGTAGAGCCTCAGTGGGGAGGGGGTGGCGATGCGGACTAAAATAACTACGTGCTTAGTGGTACAGAGGCTGGTAGTGGTTTATCGGTGAGCGCTGTTGGACTGAAGGAAGAGGAACGCGTGCAGGTAGGTAGTCATATTTTGAGTATGCGGTTATATGGGTGAGGTATGTTGATATCAATGGACAAAAAAATTTCTAAAATGAGTCTGGTAGGTATGTGAATATGATCACATGGGAATGTTGCTGGCTCTGATTGTAAATTTGAAGTGCTTTTTTGACATCCAGGTTAATGTTCGATATTTGCAACGCTGTCAATATGTCAGCTCTAGCACTAGTTTGTGGACTGCAGTTTTCGCTGGCAAGCTCTCAGTCCTAGATGACTCCATCCTAAGACCCTCAACTCTCAGTTGTAATGATGGCTCTTTTATTGGAACATAGGCCACGAGTGATGTCACAGGTCGGGTCAAACAGTACGGATGATAAATCGTAGAAGATAAGGATATTTTTGGAAGGTTTTGGTTTTAAACATACGCAAGCTTTTGTTGAAAATAGATTCGTCATGGGCGTGAAGCCTATATGTTTTTGTTCAGTTTCACACAAAGCTGGATTTTTGTCGAATTTGGCGATTTTAGGACCTGGGTGGAGGAAAGAAAATGCCCTGCACAGGGTAAAAGCTCGCCCAATCGCCTTGCATGTCTTTGAGTGACAAAAATGAAAGTTGCGTTGGACTGAGTGCAACGCCAGGATTCAAAGCTGACTTCGACTTAGCAAACTATGTCTGCATATCTTTAAGGTCACCACAGGATCATTTTATGGTCTAAGCGTGACCTTGGTTGATGTTTGTGCCCCTAGATCCATATTTTAGGTTGAAATGTAGGAACGGAATGTATTAAGCTCATTTGGACAGAAGTTTGACCTATAAATTCTACAATCCCGTTCCATACTGCTGATGTACCAAAGAACGTCTAGTTACCTTACGTCTAGTTACCTTACCATCTGAAACTAGACGTAAGTTACATTACCTTTGTCTAGCTGTTGGCACGTGCCAATACTTCCACCCCGCAAAACTGTTTCAGCTTTCGTTCCCACACAGGCGAAGGATTGGTGGGGGAGGAAAAGGTGAGCCGAATGAGGATGCTAAAGAAACGCGAGGTGATTAAATATAAGTCTGGTGCTTATATTTTATATACAATAATTACAAGTAAAGACTGAATATACTTCGGTATGGGGGCATTATCACAACTGATTACCCGGAAGAAATGTTCCGAATCTTTATTTGCAATAATATTATTTATATAATATGAGCACCAGGGTGATATTTCATTTTTTCCAATAAGGTTCAAGAAAGCTCTCCACCCAATCACTTAGTGTTCAGTTGTATAAAAACATTCAATTAATTCTTTCAGTAAAGCTCTGAACCAAACCGAGACTTATAGGAACTCTTCTGAGTGGTTGAAGTTTTTTTAAAATATTTAACTCTTTAGCACTTTCAACGTGTGTCTAGCTTCAAAATATCCCGTTCTAAATGGACGGCATAGAAGCCGTGCACCTCAGAAATTGAATTGACGAATCTTTCAAGATGTTCAAGCATTGGCAACACAACGCTAGTGGATCGAAAATTCGGTCATTATAATCCTTCGGTTATGGAGACGTTTTCACGTCGCCCCCTGCCGTTATCACACCAATTTGATATCTTTTTGAGCCGTTGCAATACCTACCTACCGATCTAAACAATTTTCTAGCGCTCTCCTAAAGTTTCGTCACGTTTTGTCAAACTGACCAGAAGATGCTGATACATATAGGATCGCTGTAAGGAGGCTATCTGAGAGTTAACGCCGCTGTAAAATCGCTACAGAATAGTACAATTTGAGGTAAATGGTGTAATTGAGCTAAACGGTGAGCTGGAGTTAAACGGAACCAAATGGTAGATTAACGGTGTCAAATAGCAGCGGACGGCTGCTCGGACGGTAATGAGCGGTGCTAGGATTTAGTGAACGGCTATAAACGGTATGAAACCAATATCAAAACGTTGTGCAATCCCTATGCTACAGTACGTTTGGGAAATCAGTATTGATGCTTCCATACTAGCACTGATACGAACGTTATGGTCGGTCAGGACAGATGCATCTGTCCTGGTCACTCATCCAGGATGTTTCGATCAGCACTAGTACACTGTAAAAAAGTTGAGCATCCAGAAGGTGCTAATCAGACAGAAAAATCTACCAATTTTCGCTGCTAGTTTTAAGCCAATTTTCGGGATGCTAAATGTTTTTGGTGCTAATTTATCGATTTGGCACCACCATGCTTTTCGGTAACATGGTGGTAATATTACGACTTTAGCACCTGAAGTGCTGAACTTTTAGCAGCTCTAGGATGCTAATCCAATTAGCAGCGAGAAGGAGCTGTAAAAAATAGCACCAAGCTAGTTTTTTTAGCAGCCTAGAAAAGTGTGAATAGCACCCAGATTTTTAGCTTAAAAATAGCTCTTCTGAGGCGGAAAGTGCTAAATTGAACCATCTCAGCAGCACCACAGGTCACCAAAAATTCCAGATATACTAAAATGAGCCTTTAAAGAGCGAATGCATCCATTTTAAGCACGAAATTTATATTTAGTTGTTGTCAGCATCAAGTTAAAAATTGGCTGGCCCGCTCTTCTTTGCCGGTGGCGACGCACCTGCATTAGGTCATCCCACGGGTCAACATCTAACCCCTTTGCCAATATCAGCCCCCCCGCTAACATTTGAACCATTTTTTGTCAGGTCACATTTAAGGTCACGAGAGGTCAAAACATGCCCGTCATAGGGATAACATGTAAAATTCAGTTTTTCGGGCATTACATCTGAACAAGTAAAGATAGAGCAAAACGACTTGAACTATATGAATCCTCTTAGCAAGCCAAATCGAATGATATATAATTTGACCTTGCTAGGTCAAATCAAGGATTTGACCTGACCTGAGGTCAGGTCAGGGTCAAATTATATAAAATGCATATCATTAGAACCGCAAAGCCCAGGCGAGTCTAATGCAGCTAAAATAAATGCTCTATCACCATCCGTTACTGAGTTATTCCGTAAAAACCATTTTCCCATGTATTTCCAATGGAGAGGTCATGCCTTGTACCTGACCTTAGGTCATCGATATCAAAAATACTGGAACATATTTTAGAGAACTTGGTGGGGCCATTATATGATATGAGTTTCAATCGGATAAGTTCACCCTGCTCCGACTTATGCTATCTTAAACTTTTTTTAGGTCGGGTCACTTGACCTGTACTGGTGACCTGACCTGAGATGACCTAACCTTAAAATTTTCACAGAAGTTGTAAAAATGATGAGGGAAAAGGTATACCAAGTACGGTGGCGCTACACGCCGCCGTTTTTCTACTATCTCCGAAAAACCCGAGGGGGTGGGTACCCTCCCCCCGTCAATGCGCGTGTTAACTTAATGAAATCAGTGCACTGTATTTTATGGATAGCTTTGAGGCTCATAGAAGGCTCTAAAGCTGACTATCCGCGACGGAGGAACCCAAGTACATGGTTTACAACCACTTACAAGGAAATCCGCTAACTCTTTCGGGATCTGAGTGGCTTAGTCGGTTAGCGCTTGCGCTCGGCTCAGCCAGTGGCATTCTGCATGTGCTGGGTGGCGTGTGTTCGAGTCCACCCAGAGGCAGAATCTGGCGCCCTGCTCTAGCCCGAGCTAATTCTTTCCCTCTCGCCCCTGATGCCATATGACCTGAGCAGTTGATGCGTTGTTAAGATAAAAAATATAATATTCAGTCTTTAAGTGTCTTCCGGAATGATGAACGGAATCTGACTCCGTAGTAGCACGCACTTCATGCCATAAATTTCCTATATTCCATGAATATGGCTCGCTGGTGGGCTCCGGGTCTTTAAAACAGACATTTGTTGGAGGCAGCATCTCCGGACAGCCACACGTAAACCAGCTTGGGAAATTCGTGATTATATTCTCAAGGAAAATAGAGCTGGCATGTCTTCCAGAAACAAAGCACTAGCCGGGCCTTATGATCCAGGAACATTCCCTGATATGTCTTTCAATAAAAATACTCCGGTGCTGTGTAGAGGCGCTGAAGTCAATGTGCAAACGCAACTGTTATTTGTGACCAGAAAGTTATAATCTGCCTCGCAAATAAGAATCACAATGCTGGAGGCAAAAAGGCAGTGACACAGTACCTAGCCTAAACAGCAAAACCATCTACCTTTCAGTTGGGTAGGCTATAGTTTCCGACAGACTATGAAGAGCTCGGCTCGGTACCAAGCCTCTGCCAATTTGTCATTCCTGAAAGCTGGCTGGTATTCGAGGGCCTGAATCCGAAAGATTGACATGAAATGGCTCCGTTGAGAAGCTGGTGACTGGTATAGCTTCCCCTGTTTCAAGGTATTCCAGAACTTACTGTCGTGAACGGCACCACAGAACCGGGGTGTGGTGTGAAGCTGGTGGAAGATTTCGTAAGCCATCCAAAGGGTGAAACTAGGCAGCAAGGTCTTCTTCTAGCAGTATCAGAGCTTTTAAATAGTTCGCAGGAGAATAGGGAGAAGCACCTGCCCCAACGACGTTCTCCAACGAATGTTGTCAGAGAAAGGTTCGCACCCGGAAGGCATTCCTGTTATGTCGGGGTTTAGAGTACTAGGGGACTGAACGATTTAATTTCAGGTCTTTTGTGGAATAACATGCACTTGTATTGCGCTGCAAATACATCTGACAAGTAAATGCCTGCATGTTAACTCCCATATACCGCTCTTATACGCACGCACATGCCACGCTGTCTTTACTGGTAGGTTATGCACCCCTTTCATTCCAGTTTAACAACGACAGACTGCAACGCCGGGCGGCCAATCACGCCTCAAACATGAAATCTTTAACCCTTTTGAGGCGATCTTTCCCGTTGTCGTAGATGTTTGGAATGTAGCTCATTGAAATCAGAATTGAATATATAATGGGTAAAAAGTAAGTTCGAGTCTGAAAAGTAAAAAAATTGTTTTTTTGAACGACCCTAGGCTGCATCTACGGCCTCCACCAAGGAGCTGAGATCCGGTGTCTTGGTCCCGCGAAGAGTTGCGGGATAATAATCTGTGTCGTCACTGACGGCCGAGAGAGCAGAAGCGGAGCTGGCTGCAGCAGAGGGGCCAGATGTGGCGGCGTTGGGGCTGAGGCTAGCGGAGGTGGTCTCAACAGCGGCGGCACCGGCATGGCCGGGATTTCATTCATCGTTTGCCATCAATTCATCCAGGTGACCGGTCTTATGGCTCGATTAGCTGCTGGGCAGCGGGCCGAGGCCTGAAGACTGCTAGTACAGGGGTTGACTGGGCGCATGGCTTGGCACTGACGGCGTTGAGTGTAGGCTCCCTTGTGGCGCAAGCGCTCCATGGTGACACCTTCTACTGGGCCAATCGTCATCGGGCGGTCCGAGCGCTGGTCTCTCAAGGGTGCAAAAACCTTCCGGGTGCTCCGGCACTCTGGCAGCCGAGGAAATATCGCATAGGCTATCCAGCCTGGCGTGAAACCGGCCCTCGGAGACCTTCCAGCTGTGTGGCCCACCTTTTTTAGTGTAGTCCATCTCCTTCCACAGGCTTTTTATCTGAACTAGGACCTTGTCTTTTATCATGGTCGGGATAGAAGCCCGGTCCCGCAGCGAGATGGTTTCATCCGCAACTTAACTTATGTTTTTTTACTGGAGTTCGGAGCTCCATCTTGTTGAGCTCTGATTAGCAAAACGCTTCCGATCACATCCAGATTCAGAGGGAGCTTGTTGTGGGGCAGTTCATATGACGCCATTTGAAATGCTTCATGATAATTCGCCTTCCGTTTGCGGGCGCTCATGTCTGGAAAGCAACACGAATTGACTTAAATCATACTTTCAAACTCACCCTACATCTCAAGAATTATGAACACGGTACGTATCTCAGACAGGTAAGCTTGAATATTCAGCGAGGAAAGCAGGCCTCTCCTGAACCGGCATGACAAAATCAATGTTTGAGGCCTTGGCGCATATCTATGAGGGACTTTTCTTATCAATCGCGCTTAAGTGAACAGCAGTGCATGTGGGACTTGTACTGGATTTTTAATAACTAAAATCAACGTTTTTTACCGCCAGATAAGCAATGCAGTCAGACGTTTTTCAAGTTTGATGCAGATAGTACGCAGGACCAATATACTCCTCTATCGGCCTTGGAGACTCAGCCCCGCTCAGAAGGCCGTGAAACGACGCCCAGCGGCAGTACCATTCTGGCCAGCGTGACGCAATACGCGGAAACTTGTGCAACATTTGTTCTTGATTCGAGATTATGGAGAGTACAGATCTGTTGAAATTTTGTTATTTTGTAGGCAATAGACAAGTCAATCAGCATGTATTGTTGGCTAATTTTTAATTTGTCATTCCTAGCAGCAGGAAGCAATTTGGCTAAAAAATCATGTTTTTGCCCTGCAAACTATTTGTTTTTGCCAGCACGAAAAAATGATCAAATAAACTTTGTTTGGCCTGATTCGTGATCACTGGGTACCAAGACATCCGAAATTGCCCGGGGAGCGGGGATCAAAAATAGATTTGCAAAATCAACCAACCCTAGTGTTCACGTATTGAAATTAACAAGTGCATTGACATATCCACCCCTTAGGCTTTTTGGAGATAAAAAACAACGCTGTGTGGTGCCGCCGTACTTTGCATAACTTTTTGTTGATCATTTTACAACTTTAGACACAATTTTGAGGCTGGGTCATCTCAAGTCAGATCATCAATACACATCAAGTGACCTCACCTAAAAAGTTTAAGATAGCATAAGTCAGAACAGAGTGAACCTATCCTATTTAAACTCATATAACTGATATAATAGGCCCACCGAGTTCTGCAAAATACACTCTGGTATCTTTTATATCGATGACCTATAGCGAGGTAAGATCTATGACCTCTCCATTGGAAATACATGAAAAATTAAAACTGAATAACTTAGTAATGGATGGTAGAAGATGGTAGAAGATGGTAAATTGTAACAATATTGTAACAATAGCCTTATCGTTGCAGTTCTTATAATATAATTTTTGACTTAATTTGAACTTGGCCTGAAATCAGGTCAAGTCACATCCTAGATTTGACCCAATTTGCCTTAGCAAGGTCATATTCTATATATCATGAGATTCGCTGTCGGCTGGGATTTCAATGGTCTATATTTTGTTGTTCCATCTTAACTAGTTCAGATGAAATGACTGAAAACCTTCACTTATAAGTTATCCCTATGGTAGCATGCCCTGACCTTAAGTGACCTTAAGTGTGACCTGCAAAAAAAGAGGCTCGAATGCTTGCTATGGAAATTAAGATGGGCTATTCAACGCCGTTTGCCGTTTTTGCTATTTAGCGCGGTTCTAGAGATCTGATTAGCGTGGTTCTAGCGATCTTAAAAAGGCGGGTATCTGCCCCCCCTGTCAAAGCGACGGTGGCTCAGACCCCCGTCAATGCGCGTACTAAGGGGGTTCCACGCATGTGCAAGCGTATTTTAGTATAACAGGTGTAATAAATGGGACAAGCATCCAAGAGCCAATGGAGAAAAATGCCTGTATTGGCAGATCGAGGCGATAAGATCATTCCGAATCCTCTCCCGGTTTGGCGTGGGCGGCTAAGGGTTGGGCAATGTGAAAAGTATCAATGGCCGTAGAACATATTTACTTGCATTTTAGACATTGACGATAAGGATCTGACCGCACTATTCTTTCCTGCATCCGCTTCTGAGTATTATTGACATTTTACTTTTTCCTCTATGTGAAATACGTCACACAGTTGTCTGACCTTTGCTAATCTATGCAACAAAAAAGGTAAAGTATACATCTTTCACCATCCCTTGATCCGCCACTGAATTTTTAATTTTCACATAAATGAAATATATGAAAATTGTGCACAAATTATACTTTGCTACGCACTAGTTTTTGTTTGATCAAGCAATAGGGCCGAGAGTTATGCACATTGTAAAGAAAACAGTAAAAATATATATTTTGCATGTCCCTGCCCACAATGTTTTATTTTTCAATACATTTCAGTTCAGCGTGAGACAAATCGATTGCATTTTAAATCTTTGAAATAAGATGGGTAGATTCTGAGATCTTAGGGGGCCTATTTTATCTTCAACCCAAACCGAAGTTGGGGTAACCAGGAGTCTGACAGGAGCAGGGTTAAGATGCAGGTGTTTCAGGTTTTGAACCTCGTCTGGATGAATTATAAAGCAGGGCCCAGGATTCGATGACCAGTGGTGTTGCGTAACTGCTAACAGCCAAGGCCGGCTAGGGGATGCATACCCCGTCCCTCATCTACTTTAGCTGGCCATGACCTAACGCGAAGCCTGCCGATGCGTGATCGGAAGAGTAGCATGTTCGGTGGCACAGTATAGCTTCAGGCCCGGCAGTGCAGCACAGTTATATCTTCAGGCCAAACACTGCGGCGTAGTTTGGGTCCTGGCTCGACACTGCGGCACAGGATAGCTGCGGGTCAGATGCTGCGGCACAGTATAGCTTCAGGTCAGACACTGCGGCACAGTATAGCTGCAGGTCAGACACTGCGGCACAGTATAGCTGCGGGCCAGATGCTGCGGCACAGAATAGTTTCAGGCTGGGCACTGCGGCGTAGTATCGTTTCAGGCCAGACACTGCGGCACAGTATAGCTGCGGGCCAGATGCTGCGGCACAGAATAGTTTCAGGCTGGGCACTGCGGCGTAGTATCGTTTCAGGCCAGACACTGCGGCACAGTATAGCTGCGGGCCAGATGCTGCGGCACAGAATAGTTTCAGGCTGGGCACTGCGGCGTAGTATCGTTTCAGGTCAGACACTGCGGCACAGTATAGCTGCGGGCCAGATGCTGCGGCTCAGTATAGCTGCGGGTCAGACACTGCGGCACAGTATAGGTGCGGGCCAGATACTGCGGCGTAGTATCGTTGCTGGGTCGACACTGTGGCGCAGTATATGTGTTGCGGGCCAGACACTGCGGCACAGTACAGCCACAGGCCAGAGACTGCGGTGCAGTATAGTTGCGGGCCAGGCAGTGCGGCACAGTACAGCTACAGGCCAGATACTGCGGCACAGTAAAGCTACAGGTCAGACACTGCGGCGCAGTATAGTTGCGGGCCAGATACTGCGGCGCAGTATAGCTGCCGGTTTGACAGTTGGGCACAAGACAGGTGCAGGACCTGCACCTATGCACTGCAGGTGTGGCGCCCAGTGGTGAAAAATATTTCGGGTGGCAGACTGGCATGATCTATAAAACATCCCACCAATAAAGCATGAGCGTCGAAACGGGGCCGTCAGTCGGGTTTGGCCTTCCACTTTTGATTAGCAATATCCCAATCTTAGCTAATTCGAAATACATGAAGGGCGACAATGACCTAAATGCAATGAGTTTTTATAATCTAGAGGAAAAAGTTTCTTGTCAGCATCAGATTGAATATTGGTTTCTTCATTTTTTTGTCAGTGATGTTGCTTGTTCAATAAAGCATTTGCGGGAACAGACAAAACATCTTAAGACATACGTATGTTTAGTTCAATCTTAGCTCCATGCAAGTGACAGTATTGAACAGCACCCCGCCACCGCCCGGGCTCGTAAACACCTTCGGCTGGGGTCCGATCGGACTCACTACGATCTCGGGAACTGGAAGAAATACGAAAAAGTTGGAACGGCGCTGGTAGTGCCTTACTGTCTTCTATCCTGGAACTGAGTTTGAAATACATCCATTTACCTGTGACGACTCAGTCGGCCAAAATGGGTCAAATTTCAATCCATTTAGAAAATTACGTACAACTCTGAAACCATCAGACCTATAACAAAACAAAAGACAAAAATATTTTTGTCTTGATCTTAACACGTGCATTGACGGGGGCGGGTATCCGCCCCCTCGGGTTTTTCGGAGATAGCAGAAAAACGGCGGCTCTTTACTTGGCATACCTTTTCCCTCATGATTTTTACAACTTCTTTGAAAATTTTAAGGTTGGGTCATCTCAGGTCAGGTCACAAGTGCAGGTCAAGTGACCCGACCTCAAAAAAAGTTTAAGATAGCATAAGTCGGAGCAGGGTGAACTTATCCGATTGAAACTCATATCACATAATGGCCCCACCGAGTTCTCTAAAATATGTTCCGGTGTTTTTGATATCGATTACCTAAGGTCAGGTACGAGGCATGACCTCGCCATTGAAAATACATGGGAAAGATGTTTTTTTACGGAATAACTTAGTAACGGATGGCGATAGAGTATTTATTTTAGCTGCATTAGACTTGTCTGGGCTTTACGGTTCTAATGATATGCATTTTATATAATTTGACCCTGACCTGACCTCAGGTCAGGTCAAATCCTTGATTTGACCTAGCAAGGTCAACTTATATATCATTCGATTCGGCTTGCTGAGAGGATTCATATAATTTAAGTCGTTTTGCTTTATCTTTACTTGTTCAGATATAATGGCCGAAAAACTGAATTTACATGTTATCCCTATGACGGCATGTTTTGACCTCTCGTGACCTTAAATCTGACCTGACAAAAAATGGTACAAATGTTTTCGATGGAGAAGTGGATGGGCAGCACAACGCCGTTTACCGTTTTTCGCTACCTACCGTGGTTCTCAAGATCTTAGGGTGGGGGCGGGTACCCGCCCCCCGTCAGTGCGAAGGTGGCTCAGACCCCCAGTCAATGCGCGCGTTAAATTCAAATGATACGCGGCATGACCTTGTAAGGTCTTTTTGCATTAACCCCAGGTCAAGGGCAATTAATGACCTTTCATGGGTATTTTGCGTTCCATTTGAATCCTTAGGTCATGTTCATTACTATGATTCCAAAACTAAGACTGGATCTCGCTTCCTTCAAGCGATATAGACATAAATTTGACACCCATGAACTTTGCTGACCGTGACCTTCATTGAGCTGACCTCAAAATAGATAACAGAATTCACATTTTTGTTTCAAGAGCTTTCGAGCGATGTTGAGGAACTGGATCTAGTTCTTCTAGAAGTCGAGCTACACTCTGGTTTTGTCAGCCTTGCTTTAGAAGAACAAAATCACCTTACATTAGCTTAGGAATGACGTCATAACTCCTTGACCTCAGAATAGGTGGAAGTCAATATATCTCAAAATACTTGATGTCAATTCTCGTTCATATGTTGTCAAATTAATCACCCTAAAGGTCTGCAGATCGACGCATGCCATGTCGTCTTATCCGCCTCGACATGTATGAGTTTTTAATTTTTCACATTCGCTGTGGAGTCATTTGCACTTATGCCTGTACTATATATCTATATGATTCATCTAGGTATTGTATGAAGTAAGTTCAAAGGCTACTGGCGAGTAGATTAAATGTTGCCCAATATAGGGAAGTGGAGTCTTAAGTTTCTCAAGGCTTTCACTTTTCTTCTATAAGTCTAACAGCAAAATTTGTATGTGGTTGTTTAGCCTGAAAAATTATCTAAGCATGGCCTATGTTCAACTGGTGTCTCGAAAGGAACTCGCCACGAGCCCATCAAAAATAAAAGTCACGTGCGTACTCTTGTCGGAGTGGGTCGGTAAGAGTACGCAAGAGAGGCGGCTGGAGTGCGCATTGATGCCCCGCTGTGCTTTGGTCACAGACCATGTCGCGAATATTTTTTGTCGACAAACTAGGTGATTTATGATTTTATATCGTTCTGAATATATAGAACTATGTTGCAACGTTTGGTTTTCCAAATATGAATTGCGGACTCTGTTCCGAGCGAAAATTAAATTTTCCTATCTCTTAAGCATGCGTTCTCTTGCCCAATGGTATACTGCGTACTCTTGCCGGACATGCTCCTGGGAAGAAATTCTTCATAAACATGTTGGCAGGCGTTTTAGCGTGAGCTCCGGTCCTAGAGCACACTCCTATCTCAGCTTTCTTCGATGACAGACCAAAATACGATAGTTTTGAAAATAGAAGCATGGTATACAAGTTTACCCAGTTAAAAATATTACTTCAAGGGTGCCCAGAAACTTATTCTGCTATGTACTCCCGCGGGAAGAACAGGAGCACGTTGAATTTTGGTGTACGGCCTAGGCACTGACCTTGCTTTTATACACGGGTATCCACCATCTCAGTGGTTGCTAAGTAACCAAAACAGCTGCTGCGTACTCTTATCTCTTGCGTACTCTTACCCGCCCTTACCCTATTTAGTGTTTACTTTTAGGCCTTAGTTTTGGACGCTGAATCTAAATTGATCACCGTAAACAACATTTCAAATGTTTTTGTTTCCCTAACTTTATTTATATCTAAACAAGCTACTCATTATTATCGATTCATTGTTAAGGTCAAGCAAGATCAATAAATGTCAGCGAAGGTCATCAAAGGTGAAGTTAAAGGTGGCTGTAGAAGGCCAACGGAAAATATTCAGGACCCATTCATAAATAGGGCCAGAGGATAGCTGTGAGAGGTTCCAGCATTTGCGTGAAAACGCGTACTGGCGCAAAAGTGACCCCATTGTGCCTGGGGTTCTGAGGTTGACCCTCGCCCCGGTGAGGGCGTTTGAACATTCCCGCGGGCTTTTTTCCAGTGGCACGAAAAAACGGCGGCGCTAAGCGCCGCCGTACCTGGCACAACTTATCCTTGATCGATTTCAAAACTTTCTCCAAAATTTAAAGGTTGGGTCATCTCAGGTCAGGTCATCAGTGCAGGTCAAGTGACCTCATCTTCAAAAATGTTTAAGGTGGCAAAAAGTAAGAAATGGGTAAATTTATTGGATTGAAACTTATGCCACATAACTGACCTACCGAGCGCTACATAATATTTTCCGGGATTTTTCATATCGATGACCTAGGGTCAGATATGGATCACGACCACTGCATTTAGAATACAAGGAGAAAACAGGAATTGGGCTGTATGTGTGTAGATACAGCTGATAATAGCTTCGTATTCTTTAAACCGTAGTATCCTAGGCTCCTTTCCAGGTTCATATTGCAATAATTCAGCTGTGACCTATGAGAGGTCATCTGGGGCTGCTTAAGCAGTTTTCAGGCTTAGGTCAATAATTTTGTAGAAAATGATGATACAGCTTATATTTTGATACCATTGCGTTTGGATTTCTATTACGGGTCGATTGGTATGTATTTTGACTATGCAAGGTGGGTTAGTGACCTTGACCTGACCTGAGGTCAGATACTTTCTAGCGTAGTCATACATTAACATCATTACATCACCAACATTATACATCATTTGATTTGCCGTGACGAGAGGAAGCGAATGGTGATTAAAAATGATTCTAACTCAACTCTGTCAGACACTAGAGCCCAAAAAACACCACCCCAACATGCAATCTTCTTTGATTTATCATGACCTCGATATTGACCTGAGCAAAAAAGCGACCAACGTAGTTTCTTCACGAATTTGTATGAGCTATTCGCCAGTCTTTGCGTTTTTTCGCTGTCCTGCATAGGAGTCGAGTTCGGGGGGGTGTTTAAACACCCCCTTACCAAGGCAAAAGTGGCTCGGAGGCACACTGGGGTGCATGTTAAAGCTCCGTGACATTTAAATCTAAAGGAAAGTTTTCCCTTTCCCACCAGCACTGCTTCTACTGACACCATGAATCTATTGAAGGTGCCATGCTTAGGTAAAAACATGACGTAGGGTCCTGCCAGAGCTTAAGGTTTTGCGATATATCATCAAACAGGTGAAGCGTGCTGGACCTCGATTATGTTTTGAGCAAAGGTAAAACATATTTTGTTTTCCAACGGAGGCCCATTTTTCGGAATCTATGGCATTTTTTGGAAGAAAATAGCTAGGGGCGTTCAACGAGAGAAAAAGGAGTTTCCAAACACACATAATTAGATGTTTGAGCGTGATATCTTGCTATTAGGTGGGGCATTCCAGGACAGATAGACCAAGGCTTGACACCACCATATCTAAAAAAATCTGAAACTTTGCCTCCGGTGTAGTTTTGGGCCAGAAACACGCCTGTGAGAAGCTTAGCCCCCTCCGACAAACGGTGACCGAGTTATAGCCCGAGGCATTTTCGGGAGGTCACCTTGTAGAGTCATCTTTGATGTTTCATAACTAAAAAACGCATAGCTTGATTAACAAGTTTTGTATATCATTGAACTAGTCTTGAATTATAGTTTATTCTGCAAAAAGAAAATGTCAAAATTTGAAACTTTTTGACTTTTTATTTGTTTGACCTTTCTTTGTTGACTTAGCTTGGCCTTTTTGCAGTTGAAATTGTCCTTTTAGACACCTCGAAAAAGTTTCTTCATAAAATAGATTTCCATAGAAAAAATAAAGAAAATGCGTTCTTGCTATTAGTTTCAAATTTTTAGCACCTTAAGCAGGCATGCAGACGGTTTTTGACCACCGCGGTAGTACAGCCTTATGTTTAGTGCCGCAAACAAAGCGATTGCTTTTTATGATCGGTCGCTTGCAATCATATGGTATTGTCTTTACGAAATTTTCATCGTGCAAGTGTCAAAATATATTAGAATTAACAGCGCCCACACAAGGGGGTGGGCAACCGGCCTCTTCAGGTTTTCCACAAGTAGTAAAAAAACACCTTCGAGCAGCGCCACCGTACTTCATGTACCTCCAACTCGAAATTTTTGTAGCTTGTGGGAACATTTAGGTCTGGGTCATACCAGGTCAGACCGCCAACCCAGGTCAAGAGACCTAACCTCGAAAATACTTTGGGAGGTGCATCAATAATATCAAATTTAGCCTATCGTGGTTAGAATCACATTACATAGTAAGATCGCCTAGCAAGTTAATTTTTCGTAGCAAGATTTCTATATCGATAACCGGGAGCAGGGTCAGGGTCATGATCTTTCCATTAGAAATGCATAGGGCGATTGGTAAATTTGGATAAATTGCAAGAATTGTCGAGAATTGCGATGGATGTTTTATTTTTACGTTGTCGTGTCTGACTTGCCACTGCAGTTTGATTAAAATTATTTTTACCATACAGACCTAAGCCTGGCTCTAAGTCAAAGCAGGCTAATTTTGAAAGTTGACTGGGCAAAATTATAAGATACATAGTCCGTTTGGGCTCAAAAAGATGTGTTCCAATGGTGCTGAACATTTCTTTCTACGAATCTCCTCTGTCACCTATCATGCCACAAAATTTAGGTTTCCACTTAGTTCCTGTAAGAAATGCTGTGACCTCAAACAACCTCAAGGGTGACACGACCTAATGATTGTATGTAACATATCCGGTAGTGATTAAAACTGGTTATTTAGCGGCACCAATACCAGTGCACTGTGTCATTATTCATCTGGGATTCTCGTATCCGTGTCAGCTATGAAATGATCGATCACCTTGTAAAAATATCATGATTCAACCTGTTCAAGTGACCAAGTCGAATGTGTTACAATTTCAGGACATTTTTTCGAATATATGAGCAGATTCAAATTACTTGTTGGGAACGAAAGCCTTTCAGACACGTTTGTTTACATTGCATGAATCCTCTCAAACGTATGCTGTGCTGCACTGGGTCACCTTGTATTGATACTATTTTCCATCTCCGGAGATGATGTAATCGTGTGAGTTAGTGGTGCGCATAGGATAAGTTATACTTGTTTCAATTATTGATAAAGTCACGACATCTTTGTAAATTTTCGTTTAAAGCTGAAAGGTCCATTACTAATAAGGTAATTTGCCCTCGTCTAGCCCGAAACAATGAATCCCTTTTTATCACTTTTAATGGATGCAATTTTTATTTTTTATAAATATTGTCCAAGTTGTTGCCACTTCAGTTTTAGGAGTAGGTGTCTCACTAGAGTCATCAAGGGACTTTTTACGGAGACCCCGGCCCCACCACCCAAACGAGCAACTCCCACGATAAAGTGTTAATAAAGGAAACAAAGTTGAAAGTCCCACAAGGCATAACGACGACCGTTTACCTCAGGTCACTCTCCTCACCAGTCAGTTGCCAGCTGGCCTTCAGCATTTACGGTACCTACCACCTCCCAGTTGACCTAAATTATTTTTCCAGAAGTTGCAAAATGTTGTGTTAGAGGTAGATGGAGTACGGTGGCGCTGCGCGAAGGTATTTATTTTACTGCCCGTAGAGACCTGAGGTGGCCGGTTGCCCACCTCCTCGGGTGGGGGCGTGTTAATTGTCATAAATTCTGACACTTGCACGATGAAAATTTCGTAAAGACAAAGCAGTATGATTGCCAGCAACCGATTACAAAAGCAATCGCTATGTTTGCGGCGTTAAACATAAGGCTCAGAAGTGCAGAAAGTATGCTGGCTGTCACAAACTCAATGCGACGTATGCCTCCTTTGTCACACAAAGCTGGAAATCATAATTTTATACTTGAATACTATTTCCAATATGCTCAATGTCATCCACCTGTCCCTTACCTTTTGCAACAGACAAGGTTCAAGCACCAAGCCATTACCGCATGAAAGTAGTAAACTGTGTTTTCATTTTTAGATCATATTTATGTTTTTTGGAAGGAAAATTTCCAATTATGGATCATTGTGTCCAGTATTGGGATCATAACAATTATTGGCAACTCTGACTGTAGTTTCCCCCAATGACATGCATTTCCCTTTTTGAAGAAGTTTCCATTTTTGGAAGGAGTGTTTCCAATTATGGTACATTTCTCCATGATCAAATGTGGCAATTATCATAAAAATAGTTATTATTGGGAACTAATTATGAATGGGAGCGTACACCTACACATAACTGGGAACACTGATCACAGCTTCCCCCCCCACTGAACTTCTGTCTCACATATCAATAAAAGGGACAAAAATGTCAATGTCAACGTAGGATTTGGATTTACCTAAATGTGTTGGTAAAGTGGACCTTAGGTACCGTTTTTATAAACAGATCAAATGCTCAAAATTTGCCCCCAACACCAGATTATCACCTGCCTGGTCGTTCCTTCTTGCAGCAAAAACTCTGAGGCAACTACCCTGCATAGATGTAAAATTATATCTATTGGTCTAACAGGTAAAAATGTATTGGAAGTCTCATACCAAAGAAAGATCCAGTGTAGTCAAAATCCTGCTTTAAATCCACACAGTTCAGGTCCTGTGCATTGCTTACCACCACTGGTAGTAAGCAACACACCCCCAACCAGCGTTTTTCGAAGTCTATTTCTTTCTGAGATTTGCTGTGATTTTCTGAGATAAGAAGGGGGTTCTACTAGGCCCCCCTCCAGTGCACGTTAGTGCCAGGCCCCTCTCCAGTGTGTGTTTTAACACTTTGTGGAGGACTGCATTAGCACACATTTGCTATCTGTACAATATTGACGTGATAATTTGATCATGAAAATATCTCACCTGAATCACTGGTGTTGCCAGTCTGTTGTTGGCGCCAACCCTCCCAACTTCCTCCAACTCCAAATCTACCCAATCAATCTTGATCTAGGGCACAAATAAGGTAAGGCACAAGCAAGCTAAGGAATGAAAAGCCAAGTTTTTTTATATAAATTTTGTTCAAATTGTTCCTGGTAAGGCTGCTGGAGTCTGAGTTTTACTTAAGTCATCAAGGGACTTGTCACGGAGACCCCGACCCCACCACCCAAACGAGCAACTCCCTCAATGGAGGGTTGATTTAGAAGCCAAAGTTTAACGTCCCACAAAGCACAGGGACGGCTGCCCCGCTCAGGTCACCCTCTCACCAGTCAGTTGCCAGCCGACCTGTACGTCGGGTTAACTATTGAGCGCCGGAGAGTCTCAGGGGAACCGATCCCAAGCCTGGAAATGCACTGCCACTGCATGCTTCTGAGCAGCGGGCCGGAGCCCAACGCTCTACCAACTGAGCTACCGGGGCGGTTTAAAATGTGAAAGTGCATCAGTCTCAAAGTAGCCTACATTCATCTTAGATTAGCCATGGGCAGCACTATTTATTCCAGCTAGTTTTAGCCTGCACTTATCTTAAATATACCTAATAAATATGCCCTCAAAAGAAGTAGCTTCCCCCCTGTTTAAACGTGTTTGGCAGGCTCCACATCACATAAACATTTCGAACTTGTCTTGTCGCTGTTGCGTAGTTTAGTTAGAATTGCTGCCCTGCTATGTTTATTTCTTTCACTCATTTAGTACTTTTCTAAGTAGCTTTTAGGCGTACTTTATACTAAATTCAAAGAAATAGGGACCACGAACTCGAAGAGACTCAAACTTTGAATATTATTTAACCTGACAGAATGGACAGAGAAGTACTTGATAACGTATCTGAGTTATCTTTAATGCCTTAAATATGCCCAAAATCGTGTATTTCTCGAAAAAATTGATTGTCACATTTGGGGCATCTAGGCGGCAACTTTCTGGCAACTACTACCAATCGGCACCATTGGGCTGCATGTTAAAATCTGGCAACTGTGACAGCGGTTTCCGGGTTTCTGCAGCGGGGGTCCCTCGTTTTAGTAGAAACTGAACACAGTACCAATATTGTATCACTGATGGTACGTTGTGCAATTGAAGAACAGAGCTGCTAAATTAAAATAATTGCTACACGCTTCATTCTGTATTTAAAAATATGTGGTTTGATTTTGAACCATACAGTCACGATCGCTATTTTGTCACACTTATGCACCTGGATTTTCGTAAATGTGACAAACTCCAGAAGCCGAGTTGGCAAGTTTCTGCACCTCTGGTAAGGCTGTACTACCGCAGTGGTCAAAAACCGTCTACATGCCTACCTTAGGTGCTAAATGTTTGGAACTTATGGCAAGAACACATTTTTTATTATTTTTTCTATCGAAATATATTTTATGAAGAACAATTTTTGAGGTGTCTAAAAGGGCAATTTCAACTGCGAAAAGGTCAAGCTAGGTTAAAAAAGAAAAGGTCAAAGAAATTAAAAGTAAAAAATGTCAAATTTCGCAGTTTTCTTTTTTCAAAATAATGTTTATTTCAAGACGAGTTCAGTGATATACAAAATTTGTTAATCAAGCTATGCGTTTTTTAGTTATGAAGCGTCAAAGATGATCCTACAAGGTGACCCCCCGAAAATGCATCGGGCTATAACTCGGTCACCGTTGGTCGGAGGAGGATAAGATTCTCACAGGCGTGTTTCTAGCCCAAAAATACCCCTGAGACAAAGTTTCAGATTTTTTCTAGACATGGTGGTGTCAAATTGAAAACGTTTTGGTCGTTTTGTCCTGGAATGCCCCAGGTATCAAAGGGCTCGCACACCAAAGGGTATATCAAAGGAAATATTTGCGTATTTATATCAAAGGGCATATCTGCACCTCAATGGGTGTCTGTCTTAGTGTTGAAGAAAATGAACATCACTCCCCTGGCTCCTGTTATTTTATCTGAAGATTTTGGCAGGATTTAGTTTTTCTGACCCTTGAGTTTTGGGTACTACCTGAGGTTTAATGCATTTTCATCTATTCGGCATGGTGTAACGCACGACTTGCTCGCCTCAACTGGACATATATTCCGGTAGTATTTAGGTAGGGAATTATCAATCATCACTAGAACTCACCAGATGGCGATCAATTAGTCTTGTCGCAGACGCCCCTCTCCTTCCTTCCTCGGTTACGTTCGAGCCAGGTCCACTTTCTCTCCACTCAGCAGAAACTCGTCTCGACACTCCTGATTTCAGCGAACCCGGCCGCCGACTCACCCTTGCCGACTCTGCCGCCAACTCACCTATACCAAAAACGAGCCATGGATGGGGGAGCAAATAACCAAACTGATGGAGAGAAAATATGGTTAAGAATGTGTGAAAATGAAACTCTAAATACTTTTCAAGTGCATACTTTAAGACACAATCATTTTCACTCAGAATTTGTCCCTAAATTTATTGCAATGCAATTGAGCGCATCTCCAGCAATCAGCGGCCGTCGTCTACCAGCAGCGTATGCCCGCGGGGCACAGAGGTGACAGAGGTCACCCTGGCGATCGCTGACGTAGAGTTGAAGCGACGGTGGGGAGGGGGTCGTGAGGCGGATTATGAAACCTATGTTGACAGTGGCTTATAGGTGCCTGTGGTTGGACTGAGGGAGGGTGGGCATGTGAGACATTTCACCTCTTGGGTAGATGTATGGGTGAAGTATTTGTACCTTGTTTGGTATCGATAGCACTGTAAAAATGTGAGTCTATTAAATTAATTCGATATGTGAATATGTTTGACCGGTAGAGTTTCTGGTGCTCATGTAGAGTCCAAAGTCTTTTCCGACGTCAGAGTAGGAGAGAATGGGTTGGTTTGTGTCGCTTTGGACCCTGTACTCATTTATACCTTAACTAGGGATAATAGGCGTGACATTTCAACTCTGCGGACAGTTTTAGCCTTCGGTTATCTTGTGATACGGTACCAAATCAGCAAACCCGCTTGTGTTCCGCCAGTGGCATCACTAATATACACCTTTTATTTGCTTCAACTCACCCCACTAATTGGTCAGGTGTCTTCCAAATACGTAAAATCTCAGTGTATTTTATGAGGAAAGTATTTACGCTTTGTGACATTTCCCGCCCATGTAATTTCCTCTTTGTTCTCCCATAACAAGTAAAAATAATTTGTGTTGCTTAACTCGCGGTCCGCTCGGGTCTCTGGAATTACGCACCCCACTGGGGGCACATTTCGCCCCCCCCTCCGTAACTCATTTTCTAGGGAAGCTAAAGAAAATTATGGACGGCGTTCAAAAGCTCTTGACAAGACAACGAGAAGTGTATGAACTATTTTATGTCAGGTCAATATTGAGGTCAGCATGGGTCAAAGAATGTTTTCATAGGCTTACAACAGGGCAGTGTATAATTCCCCCTCTAGATTGCTACTCAGCGGAGCTAGAGATTCTCATTGTGGCCAATCAAATGATGTATAACATGACCTCGCCAGGTCAAATGATGAAAGTGACCCGACATCGAGCTAGTTCAGGGTCACGAGGTGACCTGGTATAGTCATGTTACATATCAATCGATTCCACTGAGAAGATAAGCACAATACAAACAAAATTGAAGCTTTATCTCAATTCAGTGAGAAGTTGTTGGAAACATAATCACTGTAGAATCCTGTGACCTAACACGTCATTTGATAGGTCAGATGTTCAAAAACCCAACTTGATGGTCAAAATTGTGGTGCCCGAAATTGGCAACATCTCAGGTACGAGCAGTGAATGCTAAACCAGAATGCAAAGGAAAAGGCATGTAAAGCTGGTCTGTTTCACCGTGAACCACCCGTGATGTTGAATCATCTGCCAGCGGCATACCATCAGGTGCCTCACTTCAACGTGGAGGGCTCTTATCGATTATTAGCTGCTCTTTAGTTAATAGTTTCGCGCCCATATTTCACACTTGGTCGTCACATTTCAGCCCTAGGGCGCCCCAATGCAAAGTACAGCAACTGCAGTCCGAAAAATATCCAAAGGTCGCCCCTGCCTGAAATCGACTTGAAAAAGTAGTTAAGGTAGTTGGGCCCAGTTTCATTGCTATTGGTTTGGCCAGGGACGCTTTGAGAAGTACCTACTGGTTTTCCCGTTTTTTTCAGCGTTTTTTCTTCTTAAAGTTGGCGTTGTTATACTCAGCATTGCAACCACGCAAAATTAGTGTCACAAAGACGCCATTCATGATACCAAAGGTCACCCCCTAATGGTAATTTGGTCACCCCTGAGCGTTTGCCCCTCCCCCTCCAGCACTTTGGGGAGGCATGGCCGGAATGCCCCCCCTGCGTCCACCATTGGTTTAAAACTGTTCATACTTATAGCTGCCTTGGGCTGGGAGGCCCCTTTGAAGTAGGCCTCCTTTAAGGTTTGCCCCCCCCCACTTTTCAAACGCTTCCTAGCAACGCCCCTGCGATTCTACACCTCAGTGTGCACATTGTGGGGAAAGTTTAAATACCAACTGGATCGGAGGGAAATTGTATTGGCCCTGACACCCCATAGCCCACACCTATTCATCCCAGAACTTTGCTCCTTCACCAGGCGCAAAGTTCGACGGCAAATCTGGCAACACTCCGGGCTGTGCTCAATGCCCCGCCGCTCATGCAAGGACGTCACCTCCGACCCTACAGTGGGGCAGGAGCAATAGATCGGAGCTGCTTCTTTCTTCTACCGGTTACGTTTGCACAAGCGGGCAACGTAAAGGTAAGTTTCACTATTTCAACCAAGACGAGTTCTCAACAGATACCACTTTATCTAATCATGTCTACATTGTCGCCAACGTCAGCGCAAACCATCATTTTTGGGAGAAAACCCGGCCGTCAAACCTGGAGAGATCCATTCTAGATCAGAGGTAGCGGGGGCTCTGCTCCTCCCACCGCCTCCAGTTACGCCTTTGCAGTGAAGACTCTTGTATGACGTCACTGGTGCGGCAAGGCCGCGGCAGCCGCGGGGAGGGGGGGGACGGGGCGGCCTGACGACTCGGTCCGTAGTCTGCAACTGTGCAACCGCTCAGTTGCAACGGCACTGTGGCGTAGAGAGGTGGGTCCTGCGGCAGCGATATTTGAAAATATTCATGATTTGACAGTGAAACATTGGGGTAATTGACACGTGGAAGTGCGAGAATGGAGGAACGTTGTGTTTTGAGGCTGGGGAATATCAGCTGGTGGAGGTAGGGGGTGACGAAAAGTGTTGTCAGTGTGTGTGTGTTAGCGTGATCTGACAATCCCGCTAGCCTCCCACGGATCGTCGGCGCTGTACCGTCGGATCGAAATCAGGTGGGCTGTTTGCATAGCCTGAAACTGCTGAGTTGGCAACAAATGTCAAGGAGGTCACGTGCTCAAACATCGACCATCTGATGTAATTGCGCAGTTGTATCAGAGAGCAGCACAATGTAAAACAGAAATAAAGTATTTAAAACAGTGACCATCTGTTAAACAATATTCCAGTACATACTTCGAGTATTTCCAGAGTGCAATGGACATTTCCGACGTTTCTAGGCTTAAGGCTATCATCGATTTCGCCGCTGCTTCACTTTGCACGCTCCACGGTCGTGGTCGGCTGACCGTGCAGTTTAGCCTCTGCATTTAATAATCATCTCCGCCCGTGGGCGCCGATACGCATAAGAGGAGGGAGGAAGTGTCCCAACAACTGACGGTCAGAGGGGACGTAGCCCCTGAAATCGGGACTCAGCCCATGTATTTTGTATTATCTTTTTAGCTGAGTGAGACTATACGAATGCTCCCAATTCTAGTGTCGTTCAAGTGCGTCGGTTGCCTTTTCAGAGACAGCCGTGGCCAAACTCTGCCCACTCTCTCCGTGCCCCCTGATGTTGCCAGTCCTGATTTTTTCTCCAAGTAAAAATTATGTGACGACGCCTCCGTCTCTGCTCGACCTTGAGCGTGTTGGACATGAATGCTTATAGCCACTGGCGGATCCAGGCGGGGCGGGGGGGTGAGGGGCCGTGGCACCCATCAAAGTCTAAAATAGTATCTTTTCCCTCCCAAATGACCAAATTCTGGTCATTGTTTTCTTAATGAATACTATGCTTTCGCGATTTGTTCTCGATTCAGCCCCCCAAAACGTTAGTTTGGCCCCTCCAAAATGTTCTACTTGATCCGCTAACGGACATGAATTCTTATAGCAAGTACTGCGTCCCCCTCTCAACAAGCTGAGCACGGATCGGCACCTAGCGTAGGAAACGGGGGCCCGGGTGACCTGCCCTCCACTTCTCACTGAAAACACTTGCGATTGCAGCCAAATTGGAAACAAATCGGTGGTTTTGTGCACAGTTTTGGGCAGGGAAACAACGGGCTCAAGCGCGACTAGTTTTTATTTCTACAGGAGAAAGTGTATTGCCCGCAGGAGATCGTAGATATTCACTGGCTCCTCACGTTTTTGTGGATGGTGACGCATATAAAGTGACAGTACTAGTTTTATTGTCGTATCACGCAGTGTAGTGGTGGTGTGGTTGGTGACACGTCAAAAGGAACGTCAACATACCAGATCTAATGATAATAATTCTGGGGGCTTAACAATGCACCAACTGCGGAGTTTATATAGATACCAGATCTAAGCTAGCCGTGAATACCTTTTTAACAATGCGGACACCTGTTGGCTGTTAGCAATATCAGGAGTCATATAGGTGGATCTAGGATTGAAGTCGGAGGAGGTGCGTGTGGTCGGTGGGCGCCATCCGGACCAGAGGGCGTCTGTTTTGGACGGGGTGGGTGCAGGAACGGATCCAGGATTTCGCATGGGGAATGGGCAAAGCCTCAGGGGAGGGTAGGGGGAGCGGCCAATCTACCACCCGGGGTGGCCCGTGGTATCATATAGGGCGCTTTTATGATACGAGTTTTGCCTGTTGTCGAGATCGTTTTTAACAGTGCTGACTGAAAGAACTCGCCCAGAAACGGCATCATTTTTTAAGTGTCTTTGTTTGAACAAATACCAATGAAACAGGGCTTCTCTTTCAGCACTAATTTTGGAAGTCAAATTCGCACACGGACAGACTTTGGAGATCTTGAGGACAAAATCGTCATTCCCCGATTCGCCATGTCTGCACTTAGTGGATTGACAATATTTATTATATGGTAATTGACAATGTTTTACATGAGGGCGAATTTGTGTATGCATTTGGAGGGGACCCGATCAGAATTAATTCTGCTCGTGCTTCCTCCCGAACTTTCAATATTTTTTACACAGATGACGTAGGAATTTTTCATTTTAGTCATTGCAGTCTGAACACAACTTTTCTCTTGAGAAGCAAAGCGAAAAAAGTACCAAATTTACACTTGTAAATGATAGTTAAAAAGCATACAGAGTTATCAGTATATCCTGAATATTTTTGAAACAAATATAAAGGATGATTGTCAACATGCTCAATATTTGCTCCGTCGAAAACATGATTTTACTAACCCTCTTTATTGCATCGTAGCATGCTCTCGTTGCAAAAGACAGCACAACCACACAACGGGTGGGCACACAACCATATATCGCACGGGCATGAGTGTGCCCTGGGGGATCCTGAGTGATTAGTAAGCAAAATATGGCACCGATCGATACCCAAAGCATACACTAAATGAACGCGGGGCAACTTTTACTACTAAAAGCTGAGGTCGATCCATGTTATAATGGGGCACCCCAAAGCTAAAAAGGCGGCCAAGCATGAAAGAAAGGCACCGAACCACAAAATAGAGGATATCCGGAGGGAAATGTTGGAGGTACACGTAAAAGAGAGGCCGGCCAAGGCTACAAAAGAACAGGAAATGGTGGGATAGCAGCAATGATTGGGGTGTGCCGGCGCAAAAGCTACCAGGGTTATACCGCACCGCCAGCTCCTACCCTGTTGCGAGGTATTTGGGAGACCAGACCAGGTGAACTTATTCAGAGGCTCTGCCAGGACTTGAACCCGGGACCCGTGGCTCAGAGTACAAGTGCACTATCCACTGAGTCATGCATTTCCTGACAATGGTGAAAAGGGGACGCGCAATCATGCACTATAGGGCAATCCAAAGTGGGCGAGAGCGATACACTTTGCAGTGGGCCGCTCTAGGGCTGAAAATTGGCAGTTATTCATGATACACGGCGCCCAAACACAAAGCAGATGGCGGTCGGAGGGGAAATGCGGGCGGTCCACGTTGAAGTGGGGTGCCCTAAGGCTGTAAAATATTGGCGAAGGGTAGAGAAGGGGCACATAGTCATGCTTTAGAGAGCGGTCCACATTGTAGTGGCCCACCCAAGGGCTGAAAAAGGTAGTCAATTGTGAAATAGGAGGCTCTTAATCACAGCATGGAGGGCGGCCGGAGGTGAGTAAGGGCGGTCCTCCTTAAAGCTGGGAGTCCTAGAGCTGTAAAAGAGCGGCCAATAGTGGGTAAAAGAGGCAAACAATTATGCCGAAGAAGGCGCCAAAAAGTAGATGTGGTTGGTCCATGTTGTGGTGCGGTGCCTCAGGGCTGAAAACGGGCGGCCAGTTGTGAAATATAGGCACCTAACCACAAAGCAGAGGAAGGGTGGCCAAACATCGACGGTCAAGTGGGCCACCCAATGGTATGCCTTGGGAACTGTTTCAAAATTAGGGGTAGCTTGCAGTGGAAAAGGTCAGCTTCAAATGACTTTTTCTCGCCCACCTCGGGTGCCCCCGGCGCCTCAAATCGGTAGGGGGTAGCCCTTGGATCCTAAAGGGGAGGTGGCAACCCTATTTGCCCTTTGAACATGGCGAGAGACTCAGTTTCCTCGGAACACCAAACAGATGTGATACATACCGACTACTCTGCGACTTTTCAGGGCGTGAATTGTAAGCGGGTAATTTAAAGGCTACATAATTCATACAATATTTCTGGTAACGCAGTATATTGGCAGCAATGTTTCTTGATAATTTGCATGCAACGAGTTATTTTAAACGAAAAATGTTGAATTGGACACCTGTCCGCTCTGGCACACAGATGGGCAGTTTGCTCTTTCCCCTCTGTTTGCTCAGCTATTAAAAAAATAAAACTATTTTTCCCAGAAGACTCAAACCTACCTTAGGAAGATCTAGACACTCCTTGTAATTGGTGAAAAGAGCGGGAACTTAAACTAAACCCTACTAAATGCAAATTGTCACTATGAACTTAAAATAGTTGCCTTATAAGACGGGTTACAAAATTCAAAATATACGCCTAGTAAAAGTTACAATGAAAAAACATCTTGGAGTCTGGCTTGACTCAAAATTAATATTTACTGATCTTGTAAATGTCACTGTAAGAAAGGCAAAAAATATGGGGAATACCAACTTTATTTTTTAAGGCAAGTAGAGGTCCAGGTTGACTTAGATACGAGTCAATACTTGCTGCTTGTTTTGGAAACACTCAGTTCAACTAATATCATGGATGTGTCATGTGTGGTGATGCACAACGGAAAAGCACAACTAAGAAAACTAAATAAACTTCAGCATACCTTTTCATCTGGCTAGCCTATCAAGTACAATCCTCTCGGCCTTCAGAATCTCCGTCCTAAGCTGATCATCTTTCTCACTTCAAGGTCTCTACCTGGTGAGTAGACGCATCCAATACGACATTCTATTTCTATTCATACAATTTCAACTGGAAGTGTTGACTGCATCCATCTACTCGGATGTTTCCCTTTACATATCCCAGGCCGGTATAGGACAGCGTCAGTAAATCATTTGTTTCACGTTCAAATTGCAAAGTTTGAAACCGTAAAACGCTGGTTGCTTTGTCGATCTCCGACAAAAACAGACACATTTCGGCGCCCTCAGCCTCAATCTGACCTCTTTTACGATTCTCCTTCTGTTGTTAAATCTCAAGTAAAGAAGTATGTTGTTGGATGATGCAACAAAACGATATTGTCTTTATTTGGGTGGGTCATGATTACCTGTCGCTTATTACTTACCTATAGATAAACCAATTCTCCCTCCTCTGCTGCTTAAACACTCATGTTCTTAGACATTTTTGGGCACGCAAAAGTCACGAGATATATAAGGGAACATTTTATTTTTATTCATTCCCTCGCCTCATCAAACATATTTGATAGGTAAGCTAGGGAAAAACATCCCTAGACTTTTTTTACAAAGTTACACCCATGAGTGTGCATAGCATACGTCTCTGCTCGTACCGCCAGTGCTGTTAAAGCACAAAGTCGTATTCAGCTGCTCTGTGTTTTGGGCCCAGTTGGGCCGGTCTCACTAGAGCTAAAACCACCTAGTAGGACTAACTTTACTTTATGGCATTGGAACAGGTGTTTCACTGCCTCTGCCAAGCATCACTGGGCGTTCCTCGAGTAAGTGTAGCTGATTACACTGATGGATTCTCGTCCTGAGGCCAAACTTTATCGCCAAGTGTGGATGGTTAAGAGTGAATTAAAGGGAACGTGGCGCCTTTATAACGTGATTTCAACTGAGATAGCCAAGTTGTAAGGCATGCCGGAAAACCCGGTACTCAACATATCATTTTTCTTGGAACTCGAAATTTCCTCAGAGAAAAGCTAAAAAAACCTGCCTGAAATGTACCAAGAATTTGCCCAAGCATCAGGCCACAGTTGTCAGCTGTTGGCGTGACGACATGCTGATGTCACGGTCAGTCAGGGGTAGAAAAATCTACCATTTTGCCATTCTAAATGGTGACAGCCCAAGGTGGGCAAAGTAACAAAAATTACTTGGCATGTTCCCTCCAGACAAATACGTAACAAATCACTGAGATTGGCTCCTGTAATTAGAGCTCGCACTGTTTTTTAACAACTAGGATGATCCATGAGATTCCATTGGTTTCCTACTGACGCAAAACGTGTCAAATTCTGCAGTTTGGTCTGAAGACACATTTATCACTTGACATTTTCAATGGTGACACACTGAACACTTTTTTGCTCCCTGCGGTCAGTAATCGGCCAATTGAAGCCCTTGAAGCCTATTGAAATTGGTAGTAGCTGCCAGATCATGACGTCATCCACAGGCAGAAGTTTATTTCTTACCCTAGAGCAACATTTAAAAAGTGAAAATATTGAGCTTATTTTACATTTTTCAAAGAAATCATGGACGTTTTCATGATTTTCGGCAAAATACCCCTAAATACACTAAATTCCGGGATTCGACCAAGGCGCCACATTCCCTTTAAAGGGAATGTGGCACCTTGGTGGAATCCTGGAATTTAGTGCAGTTAGGCGTACTTTTAGCCGAAAATAATTAAACCACTCATGATTTCTCTGAAAAATGTACAATCAGCTCAATATTTTGATTTTTAAAATCCTCATCTAGAAAAAGAAATAAACATCAGCCTGTGGATGATGTCTGATCGGCACCCCATACTTGAAACGGTTCAAGGACTTCGATTGGCTGATGCTCATCGTGACGTCAGCATATGTCGTCACACCAGCAGCTCACAACAATGGCCGCCCGGCGGCGGGCTGATGAGGGGGCTGGTGTCAGGTAGGTTTTAGCTTTTTCTACGGATATATCGAGTTCCAAGACAAATGACATATGGAGTACCGGGTTTTCCGACTTGCTTTACAACTTGGCTATCTCAGTTAAAGTCACGTTAACACGCATACGGGGGTCGAGCCACCTCATTGACGGGGGGACCGCCCCTAAGATCTCGAGAACCACGGTAGGTGCGAAAAACGGTAAACGGCGTTGGGCGCCCATCCACTCCCGTCGAAAACATTTGAACCATTTTTGTCAGGTCACATTTAAGGTCACGAGAGGTCAAAACATGCCCGTCATAGGGATAACATGTAAAATTCAGTTTTTCGGACATTACATCTGAACAAGTAAAGATAGACAAAACGACTGAACTATAGAATCCTCTAGCAAGCCGAATCGAATGATATATAATTGACCTCAGGTCAAATCAAGGTTGACCACCGAGGTCAGGTCAGCGTCAAATTATATAAAATGCATATCATAGGACCGCAAAGCCCAGGCGAGTCTAATGCAGCAAAAAAATGCTCTATCACCATCCGTTACTGAGTTATTCCGTAAAAAACATTTTCCCGTGTATTTCCAATGTGAGGTCATGCCTCGTACCTACCTAGGTGATCGATATCAAAAATACCGGAACATATGTTAGAAACTGGTGGGCCATTATGATATGAGTTTCAATCGGATAAGTTCACCCGCCGACTTATCATCTAAACTTTTTGAGGTCGGGTCACTGACCTGTACTGGTGACCTGACCTGAGATGACCTAACCTGAAATTTTCACAGAAGTTGTAAAAATAATGAGGAAAAGGTATACCAGTACGGCGCTACGCGCCGCCGTTTTTCACTGTCTCCGAAAACCAGGGGGCGGTACCCGCCCCCGTCAATGCGCGTGTTAAATGACCGACAAAAAAATTCAAATGTTTCGATGGGGGTGGATGGGCAACCCAACGCCGTTACCGTTTTCGCACCTCCTCGGTTCTGGATCTAGAGGGGGGGCGGGTACCGCCCCGTCAATGCGAAGGTGGCCAGACCCCGTCAATGCGCGTTTAAATAAATCGTACCCACCAACAAATGATAAAATATCCATAATCGATGTATAAAACATCGATAAATCGACCCACCGTGTGTCTCGTTATTCGAATGGTGACGGGGCGGGGTCGTTATTCCTCTGACGGGGGGGTCGATCGTCGGTCACTGGTTCTAGTGCTTACCGTGACGAGTGTTTTTTACCGTTTTGTTGCATGCTTTCCTCTACTCCTCCTCCCGCGGGAACTTCCCCATACTTTTAAAGTACTGTTTTACCAATGTGTTTTAACACGCGCATTGACGGGGTCTGAGCCACCTTGCATTGACGGGGCGGACCCGCCCCAAGATCTCGAGAACCACGGTAGGTAGCAAAAACGGTAAGCGGCGTTGGGCGCCATCCACTCTCCATCGAAAACATTAACCATTTTTGTCAGGTCACATTTAAGGTCACGGGTCAAAACATGCCCGTCATAGGGAACATTAAAATTCAGTTTTTGGCCATTACATCTGAACAAGTAAAGAAGACAAAACTATTAAACCAAGAATCCTCTTAGCAAGCCGAAAAATAATAATTGACCCAGGTCAAATCAAGGATTACCACCAGGTCAGGTCAGGGTCAAATTATATAAAATCATATCATTAGAACCCAAAGCCCAGGCAGTCTAATGCACTAAAATAAATCTCATCACCATCCGTACGAGTTATTCCGTAAAACCATTTTCCCATGTATTTCAATGGAGGTCATGCATGTCCGCCAGGTCATCGATATCAAATACCGGACATATTTAGAACTGGGGGGCAATTAATGAGTTCAATCGGTAGTTACCTGCCCGACTTATGCTATCTAAACTTTTTGAGGTCGGGTCACTACCGTACGGGACCGACCTAGATGACCAACCTAAAATTTCACAGAAGTTGTAAAAATATAGGAAGGTATACCAAGTACGGTGGCGCCGCGCCGCCGTTTCCTATCTCCGAAAACCAGGGGGGGTACCCCCCCGTCATGCGCGTGTTAAGAAGGTGCCACATTCCCTTTAACACCCGCACTAAAGGGGGTGGCACTAACGCGCACGGAGGGGGCCGGTAGGCCTCAAGATCTCGGAAACTAAGAGGGTAAAAAACGCCGCTGGTAGGTGGGTGGGGTGGTGGTCACAGATGACCAATTTTCATTGACCAGGTCAATATCTTCAAGGTCAAACGAGGTCGTAAAGGTCAAATATTGGCCATGCTGGGATCGATTGGTAAATGCGGATTATGCAGGAAAAGGCGGGAATAAGCTAAAGGCGACAAGGTTCATAGAGAAGAGGTCTCAAAAGGCTTCCCCACAAATTTGGGTCAAGGTCATTCAAGGTCATTGACCTTTAAGGTCACCAAGGTATACTACTTATTATTTACACTTTACTAACACTGTAGCCATTGTTTGACGGGAAATGAGGATGACCTTCCCAATGACCTTACCTTGGCATTTGACCTGACCTTGTATTGGGGTACCCTACCGATGACGTCATAGCATAATATATAACGGGTAACGTCATTTGCTGGACGCACAGTGGTCAGTGACCTTGAAAGTGCAGATATGACCTTGACCTGTGACCTGACCTGACTTTGACTTTCATGGAAGTGACCTGACATAAGTCCCGCTTATATGACGTTATGACGTCACCACTCGGTCTTCAATGCAAGCTAACTGGTCCGACCGCGCGTTTACGGCGATCTCAAAATGCAGGCCTGAATTTGAAAGCCTATAAGTCAAAAAATTTTCGGTCGATTTTCAAAAGTCTTCACCAATCGACGCGCTATTAAATCTGTAAAATGTGGCCACGTTTCGTTTTCGGCTACAAGCGGTTCTCCGGTCACCTTGAAAAACAGGTGGGCTGAGGCCCCCTCCAGTGCGCGTGTTAAGTGGTGGCTCCTCCCACCGGCAAAGGTAGTCTCAATTTTTCTGGAAGTCCGGAAAACGTACCATATTCGTCAGGATTATCACTAAAAAGCACATCAAACATCCGTATTCGGGCTTATTTATTCGTCATGCATTCTGATGGGCTGAGACGTTGGCAAGTGTAGGGGCATGGCCACTAAATTTTCCGAAATATTGCAGAGTGCTGCAGTGAAGAATATGTTTGGCTGGTAATTTTAGGTGGAATATGGCTTTATCCTTGTTTAGGCTGGAAATGCAAAACAATGTTAAACATTATATAAATTCATATTTCTGGAAAAAGTTGAAACGTCTAAACACAGAACATAAACTAAGGCATCAATGTAAAACAGAAGAAAAATTAAGTATAACTTTTACTAATAAGATTAGTAAACTGCCTCTTAGCTTAACAGAAGCGAGGGAAGGCCACATTTTCCCTATTATTACCCACTAATTTTTTTCTTTTAGGCTATGAGCTACATTCCTTCATGTTAAGTTTTCTTTTGTTCCAAGAAGATTAAGAAATCTTAGAACTACCTCACAAACTGTCTTTTATAGCCGCCCTGGGTTTTTGTGCCCCTACCTGGCGCATACTGCTTTTCGACAGTCCCAAAAATAGAGCCAGTTGAGAGTTTGGCCAATCTGATTTAGCGGTCAATTGAAAAGAAGGCACAGGAGAAAATAAGTGCCCTCTGAAAATATATCCGATAATAGTGCAAAACTTTGAGGACGTTGAAATATCGTATAATGCTTACCAGTGGAACATTGCTGGATAAAGGCTGACTGGCTGTAACCCTCGCCCCGGTGGAGGGGTTGTTTGAAACCCCCCTCGGGAATTTTCTGGTGGCGCAAAAACAGTGGCGTGAAGCGCCGCCGTGCTTGGCACACTTTATTCTTTATCAATTTTGCAGCTTTTCTAATAGTTTTAAGGTCATGTCATCTCGGTGTAGGTCACCAGTTCAGGTCAAGTGGGACCTGACCTCCAAAAAGGTTTAGGATAGCATAAGGAAGTGCAGGATTGGTATATCCAATTGAAACTCATACCACATAATGGGCCCACCAAACGATAAAAAGAATATTCCGGGATTTTTCACATCCATGACGTAGGGTCAGATATGGATCATAGCCTCGCCATTGGAAATGCATGGGGAAAACGAGTATTGAGTGCAAAAATGAATATTTTCTGGAGATACAGCTTAGAATACCCTCATATTCTCCAAATCATAGTGCCCAGGCCCCTTTCCTGGTTCATGTTGCAATTTTGGGCCTGTGGCCTCTGAGAGATCATCTGGGGCAACTTAACGCTTGCCCCGGTGGTGGGTACGAGCCACCTTCGCCCTGGTGGGGAAGCTAAAAAAAACCCCCCACGATCACAAAAAACCAAGAGAGCTAGAAAAAAGCGCAAAACGGCAATCGAAAGCCCTTCAAAAATCATGTAGAAAATACTTCGGTCATTTTTCTTCTCAGGTCAATATCAAGGTCACCAGAGGTCAAAATAGGTCAAAATCGCTAATATGAGGTGTACTTAGAAAACCCCATTTATCTCAGAAACTATGATAGCTAAAAACATTTTTCTAACACTATTCGAAAGCTCTTGAGATGCTCTTTCATTAAAGTGGCATTCATTTTCGTATCAGGTCAAAGCCTAGGGAGCTACAGGTCACTAACTATTGGGCATATTCTTGGGAATGTCCATAGCCACCCATGCATAAGGGCAATTACTTTTTCGCTAATAGCTTCCAAACCAAACAAGATACAGCCATAGTTGATGCACCATTGCAATCCTCTCGTCAATACGAAGCGAATGATATATGATATTGCTATGCCAGGTCAAATTTAAGAATTTGACCTGACCCGGTAACGGCCAACTACCTGGTATAGTCATGATGCGTATGATTTGACTTGTAGTGACTATACAAACACTATGGTGACAAAATAAAAGTTATATCTTAGTTTATTCAAAATTTATAGAGTACAACACCAAAATAATGTTTATTTGACCTAAGATGACCTTTTAAAGGTCACAAGTCAAAATGTTTGGCATCAACTTCAGAAATGGGCTAAGAGCAAGTCGTAACCGATGTTTGAAGTTGATTCCATCCTGACTTACTGAGAAAAGCTCATTTCGTGATTTTCCCCGTGTATTGACAATGGGGAGGTCATGCTCTGCACATGACCTTAGGTTACCAATATCAAAAATCCCGGAACAAATATTGTAGCTCCTGGTGGGTCCAATATGTGGTATGAGTTTCAACTTGATCGATTAACCCTTCTTTTAGTTATGTGGTCCTAAGCATTTTTTGAGGTGAGGTCACTTCACATGGCCTGGTGACCTGACCTGAGATGACCTTGGGCTAAAATTTTCAGTTAAGATGTAAAAATGATGAAGGAACAGCTAGACCAAGTTTGGCGGCGCTGCGCGCCGCCGTTTTTATCACTTCGGAAAAACCCGAGGAGAGGGGGTCTAAAAAGACCCCCCCACCCGGGCGAAGATTAAGCAGGTTTTCAGACTTTAGTCAGTAACTTAGCGGGAAATGCTGATGAAGATGAAGCTTTTATTTTGATATTAGGTGCCTATGTGCCTAGGCCATTTTCATGTTTTAAGCTCGTATAGTCATATTATTTATCATTCGATTTACGACAGGAAGTGAATGTTGCCTACAAAATAACTCTAACTCAATTCTGTCAGACGCTAGAGTCCAAAAACTCTTCTCTAGCATGCCAGCTTCTTTGACCTGTCATGCTCTCAATATTGACTTGAGCCAAAAAGAGACTGATATAGTTACCTCGGGAATTTTTATGAGCTATCAACACCCGTCGCTTTTTTCGCTACATGCCGCATAGGAGTCGAGTTCTAGGGGGGTGTTTGAACATCTCCACCAGGGCGAAGGCGACTCAGAGGCCCACCGGGGAGAGTGTTAAGTTGGATGCTGCCCACGATACGAGTTCGCAAGAACACCCCCTCCCCTCCCTTCACAATGCAGAACCCGTGTAGTTGCGTTCATATTGGATTTAAAAAGAGCTGTTAAAAAAACTAGAAAACGCTTTGCGTCTGCCACTCAGGATGTTGTGTTATATGGACAATACAGCGATTTTGGGTTACATTTTGGTCACGCTCACCGAAGATATACCAGCTCTGGTGATCCATTCGATCTTGGTACTAACACGTGTTTACCGTTGTAAGCAAGCACTCGGATTCGGAGACCTGAAAGGAGTGGGAGGCCTGGAAAGTATAAGAAAACATTTCGCAGATCAGTCTTCGCCGTTAGAAACCACAGACAATGCGTTGGGATGGACAGAATGGCTCTCGTAAAGCAAGGTCAGTTGAGACAGGTATATAGGTAGTTTGTGCAAAGCCTGGTTAATCCTCAACCACTTCACAAATAGAGGAAAACCGGCAACTCTACCAGGTGGTTTCCTATCACAGGCCATACGGTCTACCCTGTTGGTCGTTTCCCACCTCACCTGACATCAGAATGTATATTTCGACCATTTGGCGTCAATTTTGACCATTTGTTGACCATTTTGACCATAATTTCCATTTTGTCGAAATGCTAACAATGACTTTTATAGGCAAAGTTGGTCTTGAAATAAGGAAACCACATTGGATGACGGGGTGGTAATTGATGTTTTTGGCGATTTGTTTCCACACAACACCATACAATTAATGATTAAGAATTTGAACACAGGTGGCTCATAGTCCCCTCGAATACTAGTAAATGCAGAAGCTTATGACGGTTTAAAAGGAAAGCATCACTATACAATTTGATACGCATTTCAGAAAGATAGTGAAAAGACGGGAGTGACAAAGAGTTGTGCTTATTGTTGCGTTGTTCGGGGGCCAAATGAAACATGTGGCCTACGGTGTTGATTTCCCATGGGTGCCAGCCCCAGCTGCAACACAACTGCAAACGGCAGCCCACTAGTTCTACTGTATGGATAAAAGGTCACAAGCGGACACACATTCCTCGTTTGATCTCTGTTGCTGCAAAATCACCATCGATACCGCGTTTTGGACAAAGGTCGGTAATTAGACTTCCGGATAGGATAGTCACGATAGTTCAGCTCTACTTCCCGCAAAAGTCGCTGTAAAGAGCATGAAGTATTCGTTGGAAATGGTCTGACGAGTGAATGAATATATTTGGCACCTTTGCGTGATACTTGTCAGTATTGCCAACGCCACGGAATGACAGTCAAATTGGATGCCTTACTCACAGCCGGTTATTTCTAGCACAAGAACGTACAGCTGTCACCGAGCTGTTACATGCGCCTCCGCTGAAGTCATGTGCTCCTAAATCCCCTACCTACCCTTAGTTAAGGGCTTTTTACAAGGCGTTCTGTGCAAAGCACCTTTGCCCGCCTCTAAATTCCCCCTACCTACCTGCGTGGTGTACAACTTTGTAATCTGCATGCATGGTGCGCTGCTTATGTTGGCGAATGAGCCTCTCTTCTACCAATTCGATTGTGAAAAAAGTCCACAAATGGTATCACCGGTCATGATGCTGTACAGCTATTGATTCAGGAGACATTGTGTATGCATGCAGGATTGTCAAAGACATTCACAAGACCCAGGTTTGTGAGTATCCAACGCCTTGCTGAAATTTTCAGGGTAAGATATCTCTTGATACTAATTTAATAGTCACTAAAAATATACACCGGCTTAAAAATGTCTGGTGTTGTTGGTGTCACTAATCGATACATTATATTTCTTATCAATGTTTTCGACCGAGGGCAGGATTTTTTACGGAGCTAGGACATTCCTTTCTAGAATTCATGTGCTGTGCTGGGATGGCAACGCTGGCACCTCTCCCTTGGACTTCCGAGAATTTGGCAAGGATTAGGTTATTCCTTACGACAGTGGCGGATCTAGGACTTCATTTCGGGGCGGGGGGTAGGGGTGAGGGGCTCGAGCTTCCTCCTTCGTCAGCCTTCGACTATGCAGTTTCTGTAGGCAGGGGGTCAGGGTGACGCAGTAGGCTAGCACGCGTGTTAGGCCAGATCACGTGATACTTGCAGTGAGCAAAGGATCGCAGGATCGAGCCCCCCCCCCCGAGGGAGATCAGGCGCTGCTGCCTCAGCTCCGGCCTAGGTGCCCTCCCCCCCTCGTATATAACCATCGTGTTTGGTGCGACGGTAAGACCTAAGAAAAAAGTTTCTGTAGGCACTTTGACATTTGGAAGGATTTTGCCCTCTAGCATGCATTACATCCACCACTACCTCACGATAAGCAGTACAAAGTTCCGCGGAAACTTTCCTTCAATGTTTTAGCAAAACAGTAGTGTTTCGGTCTGCTTGGAAAGTCGATGCCTGTAAGCGGCTTTCGTGCCTGCTGGTTCCTGATTGTGAGGCCACTCAGGCCGGGCAATATCACTGCGGGATATGTTTGCAGTTATGGCCTTAGTTATGCAGTTTATGGCCTTCGAGGACTGCGGGTTACGTGCTCTGGTATCACAAATATCGCTCTCTGCAGACGGCAGGGTTGTCGTAGGAGCATGCAGTTATCTCTGCCGCTAATGGTGACTGTGTAACAGTAACTTGGCGGAGATAACATTTCAAGCCAAGCAACTTGGTCCTTAATAAGCAAGTTTGGGGACTTACGACCCACAATACTGAACATGAAATCTATTTCCTTTGCTGCAATAAAATCCAAATAAAATAAGCTTTTTATCGGTGTCTGTTTGTGTAGGGAGCGTGCAAATTCTAGCAGTTTACGTTTGCTCACTGACTGCTTCGCAAATTTGATTCGAGCATAGGGTAAAAAATAATGGCAATACTCTTTTTACTAGAATCTACGAAATGCAGCTAATATTCATTTTTTACATCGTCAAATGCCACAACCGTGATTGTCATGTCGACCTCCGTTGCTGTCAAGATGTCAAGAGGGGAGGGCTCTGACAATATCTGACGATTGCTGACGACGCGAGGAGGGGGTTAGTCATTCTGACTTTTTGCATGGGGGAGGGTCTCAACACCAACAAATTTGGCTCACTTAATATGCAAACAGTCCCTAATTATGGACTAGGTACTTACGTCTTGGATGATGTTCCAAGTCGCTGTCTATAAGACTAGATGCCAGTTTGATCATTTCAGGAACCATCAAGGTTTATTTCAAGAACCATGACTCAATAAGTTAATCCGATCGCCCAAATCCCTCTCAACAGACAGAGATGGCCTACGCTACGTTACGAAATTATGTTTCCGTAGCTGTAGTTCTGGAAATGAAGCGTAGCCTACCTGAGCGTATTCTGTAGCATACTACGCCAAAATTCAGTGTATCGTAGCGTACTACCAAAAAGTTACGTCTTATATGTATATACCCTCTCGTAGTCTCGATCGTGGTACTAAGGATTCTTGGTAACGATTTACATTAATTCGAAATTTGAAATAGAAGTGATAATATTTAAAAGATAACGACGAACCATTGCTTTGAAATTACAAACTTAAAACAATTTCAAGAGAAATGCATAAAATCGCTGTCAATTAAGATCGGGACCTTATGGTGGATAGTGAAAATCACGGGCACATTTGTTGGGCCTTTAAAAATTAGAAGTCGGTTGATTTCGATTCATAATTTGTTTTGTCAACTGGTGACAAGAATTCCCAACCTTTGATCACACAAATCAGGTCACACACATCAGGTCATCAGGTCACACATCAGGCCAGGTGAAGGTCACTATCTAATCTAGCATAGTCAATATGGACATCAATCGGCTTGTAGTAGCAATCTCAACGTATTGGTATCAAAATAAAAGTTTTGTAGTCAGCTGATGACAATATAAAAGCTTAAGTGTTTATATAAATCGCTGATACTACCTGACTTCAATTATTGTGCTACTGCCGGGGGAATAGTTATGTTACTAGAATAGAAAAGCTCTTCAAATGGCAAAAACGGGCAGTAAGAATAATAGCTAAAAAAACATATTTATCTCCAACAAACTGTCTGTTTATCGAGTATAGACTGGTAAAGATACATGATATAATACTAGAACAGAATATTGCTATTATTGCACAAACACTAAAAAAAGAAATCCCAGAGGTAATTTCATCCCTCTTTGCCATTCACACACCAAGAAATACCCGATTGGTACAACATTTTGATGGTTCTTTTACTGCTACAGTGTATATAAAATGTGCTTTATCAATTCATAGACTGAGAACATGGAACCAAATTATCTGTCCCTCGTTTCCTAATATAGATGATGTTTGACTTGAAAAAATTTTCTCTAAAGAAAACGCTTCGCAACTTTTTTGAAATCAATATATTACTGAGGAGGCAAGTGGATGGGTGACTGAATTTTCTGTGTGCATATGCTTCGTTTAATCTCTTCTTTAATTGAACTACTTTGATTAAATACTAATAGCTCTCTTTTCCTGACTCAACTTTTCATACCTTAAAAAATTTACCCACTAACAAAATAGTTTTCTTCGTGGCTCCACCGAATACAACTAGGTGACTACTCGTTTGGTGGAGCCAAAGAAAAAATACTACTAACAATAGGTAGTTGGGTGGGTGTATCAAATAAAAATAGAATAGGGGGAGTGGTACAGCCAGCTAACATAAGTAAAACTAATATAATTTGGAAGCTGATGAACAAATTTTCTGAACTGGCTGTATGGGTGAGGAAGGGCACTTCTGCCTATCTATTAAATGGGTAGTGGGTAAAAAAATCCTGCAAATTTATTAACACAAGTCTGAAAATCTGCTAGAGTAGCCCAGATGACCTCTCAGAGGTCACAGGTAAGAAATTGCAACAGGAACCTAGAAAGGAGCCCGGGATACTACGATTGGGGAATATGAATGTATTCTCATCTTTATCTACACAAATACAACCCAATTTCTGTTTTCCGCATGCATTTCCAACGGAGAAGTCATGCTTCGTACCTGACCTTAGGTCATTGATATGAAAAATCCCGGAATATATGTTGTAGCGCTCGGTAGGCCCATTACGTGGTATCAGTTTCAATCCGATAGATGCTCCCCCATTCTTACTTATGACACCTTAAACGTTTTTAGAGGTAAAGTCACTTAACCTGCAATGGCGACCTTACCAGGGATGACCCAACCTTAAAATTTTGGGAAAAACTGCGGAATTGATCAAGGATAAGGTGGCCCAAGTAAGGCGGCGCTTTGCGCCGACGTTTTTTCGTGCCGCTGGTAAAAACCCGAGGGTGTTCAAATACCCCCACCGGGGTGAGGGTTAAAGTATGAATGTGTGAACAAAATGTTGATATCGTAGTGCGATATATTTTTACCTTAGCCATAGCTAAAGTACCGTTATTTCGTAATTAATGAAATATAACGTATCGTAATTCCGTAGCGTAGTTTTAGCCAAAATCGAACCGTAACGTAGCGTAATTCGGTCACGTAACGTAGCGTAGGCCATCTCTTTCAACAGGGTGATAATTGGCAACGCTGCATAACCTTTGCGATGTGTGCGTCGCTTAACCCCAAAAATTAACCTGCCCTACAGCGGTCAATACGGGCCCCCCAATATTGTCTTTTAAGAATTACAAAAAAACTACTCAACTCAACGTAGCACAATTCTGCCTGAGTCTTGTTAGGTCATGCATTTATGAGGTTATTCCCAAAGGATGGCACTCGGTCTTCGCCTTGCTGTGCTTGATCTGTGAACAGTAATCTAACTCCCCGTCCTAACCGGACGGTTACCGACCGACCTGTCGGCGTCAGTTGCAGGGTAATTCTGGAGCTTTGGCCGGCAGAGGAAAGGTTCAGCTTTGGTAGCAGTATGGTAGCTCAAGTTGAGACGAACTGTTGTTTACCAACAATCAAAACTTAGATGACATCAATAACTATTAAAAAAACGATTTAGGAGAAAAAGGTAATGATGTCCAGTTTCCATAGATTTTCCAGCATGAATTCCAATTTGAATTATTATTCTAAAACATGTATTTCATTTAATGAGTAAAAACATCAGCAAATAACACGGATATCGGCTTCTGACGCAGACCGCCGGCGTCAAAAGTTGGACATTGTTCAACTTTTGCTGCGACGCGTTGCAACGTCGTGCGACGCGTTGCGGCAGTGCGTTTTGTGTCCTGACCGAAAATCCCGGTCGTTGCAGCAGATCGACGGCGTGCGACGCCTTGCGACGCGTTGCGTCTTGGTTAAGACACCGGGTAATACGGAGTGCGTTCGAACTTAAGTTGCAGGCTTTTTAATTCCGTCCAAGTTGTTACAAGTTCGTTATTGGAGTCGGAGCCTCACTAAATTCATCAGTGGAGTTGTCACGGAGACATTGACCCGACCATCCTAATGAGCAGCTTCCGCGATGAAGTGTCAATTTGGAGGATAAAGTTTAACGTTCCTCAAAGCAGAGGGACGGCCCACCCCGCTCAGGTCCCTCTCTCACCAGTCAGTTGCCAGCCGACCTGTACGTCGGGTAAACATAGAGCGCCGGAACGCATCAGGTGAACCGATCCAAACCCTGCACATGCACTGTCACTGCATGTTCCTGAGCAGCGGACCGGAGCCCAACGCTCTACCAACTGAGCTACCGGGGCGGCAATATGCTTCAACATGCTTCCATTGATGGCAATTGAATAGGAATGTGGCTTAGGCTATTGACCTCGGGTGACCTCAGGATGCTGCTCTTTGAACTTCCAGGATTATTCCAGGGGGATGAGGTGGCTTAGTGGATAGCACCCTTGTCTTCTAAGCCACCGGTCCGGTTCAAGTCCCGGCGGAGCCTCTGAATAAGTCGATCTGATCCCCAAAATCCCTTCCAACAGGGTGAGAGTTGGCGACGCCGGATGACCCTGGCAGTTGGTGCGTCGTTAAACCCCAACAATTATTATTATTATTATTCCAGGTCAATGACATGAAGTGACACAGTTTGGCAGGAAACAGTAGATTCAGAAACATCCAAGCGCATTAGAAGCCATTTACCGATGCTGCAGTTAACTGTGTATTCGGAGAGGCCAAAACGTGCCGGGTTATATTGAGTTGCAAAGGTCAACTGAAGGATATTGAAAATGTCTCAAAACGCGCTTCTGTGATGGCAAATTTCTAAATTTTGGCGCTAAACCATTTCATGGTAGTGTTTTACATGGTCTTGGCATGTTCAGGTCATACATGTGACCGCTTAATATCACCAGTTGATCTATGGTCAAGAAGTCATATAGGTACCATCGACCAGTTCAGGTCACAAGCAATACGGTGCAGCTTACCACATTTTTTAATACTTCTTAGATTTCAAGCGAAGGAGGGAAGGGGGTTGAATTTGTCCCTATAGGAAGAAGTTTTAAAACATGTCCTGCAGGACTAGGATTAGGAAATGACAGAGGCATAGGTGGAACCCAGTGAGGGAAGGAGAGCCGGCAAGGGTCGAAAAAGTCGCAATTTTGCCATTTTAATGGTGTCAGTCGAATAGCAGAAAGGTGACCAAAGTTAGCTTATATGTTGTCACCCAGATTAATACGGGAACAGATCGTCAAAATTGGAAGCTCTAATTTCAATTTGCACTGTTTGACAACAAATAGGGTAGTGCAAAAGTGACCATGTTAAACTGAATACAACAAATGCGCCACATTTACAAACGGGACTGTTACACATTAATAGTTTAAAATTTGCAATGGTTACCCAATGACAGTTGTTTGCCCCTAGGAACAGGTGCCCCCAATTGACCCCCGCGCTCTGGAGCCCTCCGCCGCCACCCCGGCCCCTGTTACTTGCCTGCCTGCAGGATGCAAACATTGGCACCCCAATAATATGATGTGGTGCCCCTAAAAGGCTACATGTTAGGAATTAGTGCCCTGGGTGCAAGTGTCGTCCCCTGTTGGGGCCGAGTGGAGCCACAGGTCAAAAGGTCGGCTACGGTCGGAATTTCTGAAACCGGGTATATACTCGGGAATCATTTCAGGAACTACCAATTAATAAAAAAACCTGAATTCATCATCACTGTTTGTTGATGCATTTTAAAACACCTGAAACATTGAATGCAAATGATATCCAACAATTTTCTATCATCTTTGGCTAGTAAAAAATGATAGCGAAGAGCTTTGTTGCGGTACATTTAAATCCTTTGGTAGTCCCAGCCTCCATTCACTCCATAGAGTGCAGTGGGGCGGAGTGCGTTCAGTCGACATTGATAAGTCGGTTGGAAACCGGTTTTATGTTCTGCCGGATGGAAAGTTTAATGACTTCATACGGTACTGTTCAGGAGCCGGAATGGCATCGAATATTCAGCCAGCGGGGTTTTAATAATTGCAGCAGGATTGGCCAGCTAGTTCACAGGCAATCACCGCTCCCGACCCGTCATCAGAGGAGGAGAAAATGGAAGTCTGAAGTCGTATCTGTGTGTTGTTGGATAGTAGAGGGAGACACTCCACCACTTTTGTCCTCTCCTCCGCTGTTCCACTACTTGCAGACTCTGCAAGTGATAGCTGAGTGGTGGCGCCGGTTTCTACAACCGGGAAGTAGCTGGGTAGCAGGTAGCAGGTAGCTGAGTAGCAGGTAGCAGGCTCACAATAATTCAAAAGCGCCACCGGTGCCAAAAGCTTTTTATTTTATTAGGGCCACTCCCAACAGGCACACTTGTCCAATTACAGGGAGTATTGGCGTGGGTGTTTAAGGATCCTCTCCACCAGGTCAGATCGGACACGGAAGGCGGTTTCCCGCCGTGGGGATTGAACCCACGTTAATCCATGCTATCCGATCCGAAAACTGGCAACGAAGCCACTAGGCCACCCCGGCCCCTGCTTGTTTAGAGCAGCATCACCCGGAACTCATTAGAAGATGGCAATAGAGAAATACTTTTCTCCAACAGAAGAATAAAAGGAGAAGAAAACATGCTACTTTATCTAATTTTTCTTGGATATCTTACAATAGAAAGTCTAGTTTCTTATGTAACCTAGAAATAAGCAGTGTCTTGTCCTCGATATATATATATATATATATATATATATATATATATATATATATATATATATATATATATATATATATTAAAAATAACTATGTAAATCATTTTCGGGTAGCGCTTTAGAATTAATTTATGATAAAAGGTAGCGATAGTGGAGTAAAGTAGTAGCGGGTAGCGGTTTCGTGATTTGAAGAAAAAGTACTGGAAGTAGTGATAGTGGTTTCATTAAGCCAAGGTAGTGGAAAAACCAGTAGCGGTTTGAAAAAAAATTGTTAATGGTGATCACCTCTGGTGGATAATCACTGAAATTACTGACCCAATCTGAGCACATTTGATGGAATCAAATTACTGAAATCATGGCGGTGGCTATTGTGTGAGGCTGATATGAGGACATCAGCAAACTATGTAGCGCATGTTTTTGTGATTTTGTTTACGTCTGTTCCCCAGGAAACGTGTTTTTGACAAGCATGTGTAACGTTTGACAACTCTGTAGCCGACTTCCCTTTCCCTTCGTTTGCCTTACTTATTTGCCAACAGCCTCAAACGACTCATTTAATAAAACGGGAGTTTGTGGCAGTGCCATTATGTAAAGAAGTAGGTTGAGAAAAATGATCCTGTGATTCCTAGCCATTTTGCATTTGTCATTTGTCGGTGTTTTTGGACTTGATGATAGCGTTGTCGCCGAAATATCGTCTCACATTTGGGTTTTTCTCTGTTATATAAAAATAATAAACATTGGCGGACAAATGATCATTTTTCTCAACTCACTCCTTTACCTAACTTGTCAATTGTGTTTGTAAATTATCGCTTTAACGCTGCAAGTTTTACCCTTAGCTTCAGCGTGTCATTTCCAATTCTACCTCTGGGCCAACTTTTAGCGTTGATTGATTAGGTGTCGCTGTTCCAAGTATGCGTGGCCGAAACCGTCTCCGATCGTCGGTGATTTATGAGGTTTATCCGCCTGTAATTATCTTTCAAATTGGGGCGGAAAATTCCTAGTACTATTAAGCGTTCTTATCAGCACTGCCGCCGGCCTCAGGTTGCATCAGTCGTTAATCTCGCGTGCTAGGCTCAAACTATGGACCGTCGTCTCTTCCGCTGACGCAGAAATTGTCATGTTTTGGACAAGCGCGCATGCGCCAACCGACGTGTCTTCTGCGTTCGTGGAGAGACGCGGGTTCAAGCCCACTAAGAGGCAGACTTTGCGTCTGTTCTTGTCTAAGCATAGCTTATATGCCCGGCTATGTTACCATGTGACGTCACATATGGTGCTGAAACATATGACGTCACGTATGTTGCTTCTTATATGTCTATAAGAACCATGGCGCGGTGGAAATTGACATAAGTCTCAAGAATATTGAAAAATCAGCGAGTGTTGGCTGATAAAATCACCGTTTCATGTAGTCCACTGGCTAAAGCACCCGGACGGATCGGCGCGAGGATCAGAAGATAGCAAATCTTGTCAAGCTCTTGGTTCTCATATGACCTATGCAGCACCTGGAACACTGGCGTGGTGGAAATCACTGCTGGATGTAGAGGGGCAAGGGGTTATGTGCCCAACATGGTGGAATTCTGGCCGATTTTCTTAAAAATACTTTTTTGTTTATGATTTTTCACGACGATCCTGTCACCGCCCCTGGTGGAAGTAACTTATCATCGAAACTCGGTACGCTATTATTTCAAAGATCATTCAATAATCTCAAAACTTATGTTTGTTTAATGATAGGGAATTATTCTTGAATAATAAAATGGGGACCTGGATATTTCAAGCTGACACTATGTGTTGGGATTTCCCATCTTTTAGGGACACCAAGACACCATCTTTGCTTGTTTCGACAGAGTGTAGCCATACTACCAGAGGAGAACCAAATGGGAAACTGAGCTTTGATGTGTTTAAGGTTTTGCCAATACTTTTATCGTATTACCTTTTTCATAAAAAATGTGGTGAAAACAGTTGTTTGATGTGAAATACTCTCTTACACTCTTTTTCAGCTTAGTATATCTTCGCCCGTAAATACCGAAGCTGTTATAAGCGACGACTTTACCTGTTATTGAGACACTCGCATTTGTGAGACAGCTGAACAGATAAATACATTGAATACATAAATAAAGTCACCTATTTGAAAATTCAGCCCCAGGCTTTACATAACCTGCATTGCTTATGTTTTACAATTTCCTCATCTACTTATCTATTTATTAACGCTAGAAACTCTTGGGGTAGCATCACCCAGGGTGAAAAAGAAGCGACTGCGCTGGGTTTCTGCAAGGGTTGCTGCCAGAGCTATAGAGTACCAGGCTGGTGCAAGCTTTAGAGGGTTTTAAAGTTATCTGACTTTACCACACGCCCCCGGGGTCCCTGGCATGACACGCATCGCTGGGGGCGTTTTTCGCCCCCTCCGTATCTCATTCCCCACGAAAGCTAAAGGAAAATTACGGGTGGCTTTCGAAAGCTCTGACAAGACAAATAGATTTTATACGGGTTTTTTATTTCAGGTCAATATTGAAGTCAGCATAGTTCAAAGAAGGTTCCATAGGCTTACAACAGAGCAGTGTACGTTTCTCTCTCTAGATCTGCCCTCAGGTGAGCTAGAGCAAATCTTTATGCATCATTGGATTCCTCTCATCGCGGCAAATCGAATGATGTATAATATGACCTTGATAGGTCAAAAGTGAAAATGACCTGACCTCGAGCTAGGTCAGCGCCACAGAGTGACCTGGTATGGTCATGTTGCGTATCAATCGACTCCCCGTGACAATATAAGCACAATGAAAGCAAAATGGGAGCTTTATCTCATTTCAATGAGAAGATTTTGGCAAAACAATCTTTCTATGCTCCCGTGACCTGACATGACCTTTGAAGGTCAGATACTCAGAAACTCAACTCTTTTGGTCAAGATCATGGTATGAATAGACAGTTTGAGAATTTCAGCTTTATCTCTTCAGTATTTACTGAAAACGAGCACATTCTATTTTCACCAAAGACTTATAGGGGTGACCAAAAAAATAACCTCACCTTAGGTCAACAATATCAAAATTCACGATAGCAGATTTGTTTACCCTAATGACCTTATTTTATTGTGGAAGTTTCAAACTGATCGGTTTGCTGATGTTCCCTGGGCGCCGCTTCAAACACGTGACTTTAGGTTTTGACGTCGGGTCACTTGACCTTGAATAGCTCCTTGACCTGATATGACCTTAACTCAAAATTTTGTCCGATTTGTCAAATTGAGCAGGGATAAGGTACTGTAAGTTTTGTTGTTCTGCGTTTCTTCGTTGTTGAGCTATCTGGGAAAAACCAAGAGAGGGGGTGAATTTCGCCCCACCCCAGCAGAGCGCGTGTTAAGCAACTAACGGACGTCGTAGATAGAACATTGAAAAGCTTTCAAACGAGCTCACTTTAAAAAAACCAATGCAGTAGTTCTCTTTCTGCGGCCACCAAAAAACACCCAACTCCACATAGGCTTAAGTTGTAAAACACGCCCGGTGTTGCGACGTTGCCATTAGTGTCGCGTGTTGCCGGGGAGCTTGAACGGAGGCTGATTGGTGCAGACTAAAGTCAGACGACATGCCGTCGCAGACGGAAAAAAACTTAAAAGCGTCGGAGTTTTTTTCCTTTTAAAAAGAGTTGAATTCTGCATTCTAAACACAGCCTGTCGTGCAAATAATGAATCGCAGATAATGCAGATAATTGCAAACATGCGAGCTTCTGGTCTTTTCTGAAGAGCTCCAGTTTTGGCCAGTGAGGCGTAACTCCAGTCCTTGATCTTATGACAGGTTCTGAGGCGCGACTCCCTTCCATAGGCAGACAGAGGGAGGAGGTCGAGCGTGTTGGAACTACTTCACCTCTAATTAGACATCGGCAGCTTTTGTACAAAATAGTGACACTCGCACCCTCTTATATTGGTGCCCGCTCCTCTTACCCCGCCAGAAATGTCGCTTCTTCTCACGATTCATCTCCTCGATTAGTCTGTCTGCATCTCTATTCGGGCCGTCCTCCGGCCATTTCGATGCCCCCGTCCAGGTGCCCACCGGTCTGCAAGTCTGGTTCCTCCATGACCTCCCCCATAAATAGCGTCGTGACTTGCAGCCACTAAATTCAACAGAGATACTCAAGCAGCCCCAGCGTAGCGTGAAGGTCAAGCTACCTACTGCGGCAGTCCAGGCTCAGGTTTAAATGAACTGGCTAACATTCATATGCTCGCATGCATTTACGTTGTGATTTATCGTGCAATTTACTCTGAAACCATTTTTGTAGTTTGCAGTCTCGCTCACCGCTGCAGTTTACACACGAGTAGAGTACTGAGATTGGACATAGTACAGTTATTTGCAGTAATTTTCCTCATATAGGCTATGAAATAAGTGTCGGCAGCCAGTATTGGTGACTTGTTATGGACGACAAGCTAATAGATATTTCTGATCAGTTTTATGATCAATGTTACCAACGAGCTGGTCGCATAAAGGTGTGTGATGCTAGCGGTAAATTTGACTTTTAATTAGAGCTTTATGGAATTTTCGTTAAAAACTCACAAGGGGGCCACGTAAAAAGAGCTCTGCGTGGGCTACTGATCCCCAAAGTCCCTTTCAACAGGGTGAGAGTTGGTGGCGCCGTATGATCCCTGCAGTTGGTGCGTCGTTAAACCCCAACAATTATTATCTGCATGAGCTATATATGACACTTTTCAATAGTCGAAAAGCCACCCTTGTTTTCATAAGTCAGTGACGTTGCTTGGCAAACATTACTGCTAACCATACATCTGTCCCAGAGACCTGTCGCTTGGTTTAGAGCTGCCATCACCCGCTCCGGAAAAGACACCCTTCGTTACCCTGGAAAAGGTCACGTCGGACTTGACGATGAAGAGTCATTACCCTGAGAAATGAGATGGTACTTTAACTCTGTTAACTTTGGCGTAGTTAGCCTTATAAATGGTGGATACGTGCAGAACAGCGCTCGCTCATCATTTTACCACATCCCTAAAATGTTTTACCTCGGACCACACTAGGTCAGGTCACCAGGCGAAGTCAAACAAGGTCAAATCCTTTCAATTTTTTAGCTCTACCATAGCTACTTTCTTAAGCCAAACAATATGAAACTTTCTACACTTGATGACCCCTCTGAGGTCTAAGAAATTGATATCCAGGATTTTTCTATTGGGGGACCAGAGGTTAGTTCACGAGGTGACCTCTCCTATAGGAAAAGCACGGGGAAAAGCTGTCTTATGATCTAAAAGTAACAAAAATAATTGAAAGTGCTCAGATGTCTCTGGAAAGCATTCTTAGACACCCTATCACGGATTCCAGGGGCGATATTTTCCCTTTGACTTAGCAGAGGTCACCACTGGTCACCAGAGACCTTTCGTGACCTCAGGTCATGCTAGGTCAAGAGGTGCCCTCTGAAGTTTAAATAACTGGTGAGAGGTCACTATTTTCCTCATAGCGGAGAAAGTCCTGGCATTTTCCTATCAAATTTACTTTACCAGACCTCAATAGCTCTAATGACAAGCCATAACCAGTTTTCTTAAGCATTGCACATTTTAGTGGAAATAGCTTATCGTTACCCAACTTGATCTCTGGAGGTCAAACCACTGACCTGAGCGCTTAAACATGCGAAATAAACCCACACTTAATTCACACGAGATTTCTAATGCACTTTGAAGACATACGCTAACTCCCATATTTTCGGAGTTCGAGGGGAGCCATCGATGCCCCCCGTGGGGCGAAGGTGGTGCCGGACCCCCGGTGTGGCGCGGGTTCTCATCTATCTATCGATTAACATCTACGTACTTGCAGTGCCTAAGGCTGGTTCTCTTGGCTATCTTATTTGCATCATAGCAATGCAGGCACGAACTATATGCCATAAGGGGATCATGTTGCCGATCATTTGAAAGAGTACGCGGCGGATATCTCATACTAAAGTGTGCTAATGAAAAACAAAAATGATATGGTTTTGAATCACACAGTGATCATGTGAATGACTTGCAGTCTTTAAGTAAGGACAACATAAAAAGTGAGGATGAGACACAAACATGGCGGCTGACAAACCTACCGGATTACACTTCTGCAAGTTTGCGTCAGGGTTGAGAAAGTGGACAGGACCTCTTGCACCGATTCCTACCAGCACTTAGTGCTACGCCAATGCTCTCCATGATCGGGCAAAGTGCGCTCCAACTGAACATGATAAATGATCGAAAAACAAAGTCTAAGACCTTGATATGGACGGTCAAAAATGATAAAACACTGTGAGCCCGGAACGGCAAATCAGCCCAGGAACACGTCAAACATGATGGAAAACAAATCAGTCAGTTGACTAAAATGGCTTAAAACTGGTGGGGAAGGACAAATCAACCATTCATCATTACATCGGGCCTAGAGTTAACCGTTGAATCATTGGTAATAAATGCTGCCCGTAGCTGACCTGTGTAATACTCATTGTGTATGGCTCCGTTCGGTTGGAGTGTGGCAAGACCGAACGAATTCAAATCTAATCCTGCACATACCCAAAGTTTTTTTCCGGGAAATCTGGGCCGATCCATTTTTACGTCATAACTGCCAATCCAAATCAAATCCATATCCGATAACTAGGTACATGCGTACGGTCAAATTCGGAGTCCCTCAAGTTGTCCGAAATTCCAGCCGGAGTTACGAATCATCGTTCGAAAGGACAGCTCAGGCTGGTTTTCAATTGAAGATCTCAACTGAAAGCATTTGTGGGCTTCGGCAGCTACTAAGAATAATAATTGAAATCAAAATCCATGTCCAGATTTAAGACGACTCAGATGCCTCTGGCAAACCCATCCCATCCCCGACTGGTTCGGTGCTCCATTCGGAAATCTAGTCCATGATGGCCTTTACCGCCGGGTCACGGGTACGAGTATTTATGGCCGCATATCTGACATCAGGAAGCGGCAGTAGCGGCTCTCAGTCGCCAGCTCATGACCTTCCTCACGACGGGTAGAAAGATATGCCGATTGGGGTTAGCCTGAGAGCTCGACAGGCTGTTGGGCTGTTTCCACGTCCTGTGTGAAAAAGGTGCGGTTAAGCTGTCATATTTCTTGGTCAAAAGAAGCCAAGTAGTTGTTTTGAAAAAAGCGCCAAGCTTCTTAGCGCTATTGGGATTCAATTTTTGCCGAGTTTCTTCTTCACTCTTTTAACATTTAATTTTTAATGATACTTCCTGGGCTATTTGAAAGCCGGGTCGGTCATTTTAGGATCTTGTTGGTAGCATTATGCCTGGTATCCTTACCTAAGTCGTTGTCTATGGAGGATGCGGTAGCAGGCTCTACATGTGGGTGAGCTGGATTACTATGGCCATTAGTCAAGCCCTTGCCGCGTCACGCTTCCTCTTGGCTGGACCGGTGCCACCTTCTCCGTCGTGACCTCATCACCATAGTTTTAGTTTAGTTTATTCTCTGTATCACCAACGGGCCAGAGGTCCACCGATAAAGATGGAGTCACCAGTTATAAAACAAAACAGACTAACGCTTCAGATGGCATAGGTGGGTGCAGAGTCAGGTGACCCCCAAATCCTATCGTGGGGGCGCCGGTACTCACATACTGGGGAAAGACATTTAAGGGAGCGCCATCGACATTTCAGGGGTGCGTTGTGACCATTTCAGGGACGCTGAGAGTCAATCGGAGAAGGAAACAAGTGTCCTCCTAGCCTCCTGGGTCCGCCTATATCAGATAACAATACATCCACAATGTTATAAGTCTCCAACATACGACTAAGAGGACCAGCCAGGTCAGACGCTACGTCGTAGTATAATGAAACAAGAAACATGGCTCAATCGTTGTTACGAGATAAAGCCAAGGGTTCAAGGCCCGGCGGCTTCCCTGAACAAGGAGCAAGTGGGCTCCCGAGAAACCCTTCAAACAGGGAAAGCGACCCCATATGACCCTGGCAGCTGGTGCGTCGATAAGCCCCAAACAATATTGAGATAAAACCAGCACACAAATAAAACAATTACCGTATCCAAAACCGTAACTTCCATATCCCTACAGCTGTTTGATAAACCCAATTACCTTTCTTGTGCATTAGGCAGAATCTGAATTCCAAGTATCGTCTTCACAAACTTAAATAAGCAGCTGCATACACTGGAAATATCTGTGAAGAGCCCAGTTGTAACCTTTTTCACAGGCAAGTGGTACGTGAAGTAAGACTGCAGTAGAGTGTTGGAAGATAAACTAGAGGGAAGATTAAACCAAGAAATGAAGAGTCAATTGGCATTGTAAGTATTTTATTGACGAACATTAACACGCGCATTGATGAGGCTCTGAGCCACATTCACTTTGAGGGGGCGGGTACCCGCCCCTAAGATCTCCAGAACCACGCTTGATAGGGAAAAACGACAACGGTGTTGGGTAGCCCATCCACTTCTCTATCGAAAATATTTGAAAAAATTTTTGGCAGGTCACATTTAAGGTCACTAGAGGTCAAACATGCCATGATAGAGATAACATGTAAATGATGGTTTACGGTCATTTCATCTAAACAAGTAAAGATAGAGCAAAAACAATTTAGATCATTGGAATCCTCGCAGCAAGCCGAATCGAATGTTATATAATATGACTTTGCTAGGTAAAATCAAGGATTTGACCTGAACCTAAGGTTAGTTCAAGGTCAAGTTAGGTAAAATGCATATCATGAGAACTGCAATGACAAGGCAAATCTAATGCAGTTAAAATAAACGATCTATCACTTCCATTCCTAAGTTATTTAGTTAAAACCATTTTCCATGTATTTCCAATGGAGAGGTCATGGCCCGTACCTGAACTTAGGTCATGGTTATAAAAAATACCGGAACATTTTTAAGAGAACTCTGTGGGCCCATTATGTGATATGAGTTTAAATCGGATAGGTTCACCCTGTTCTGACTTATGCTATCTTAAACTTTTTTGAGGTTAGGTCACTTGACCTGTACTGGTGACCTGACCTGACATAACCTAACCCTAACATTTTGACAAAAGTTGTAAAAATGAGCAGAAGAAAGTTATGCCAAGTGCGGTGGCGCTACGCGCCGCCCTTTTAAGCTGTCTCCCAAAACCTGAGGGGGCGGATACCCGACCCCCGTCAATGCGTGTGTTAAGTCATCGTGTTTTCGTTGAGCTTCTAGCGTTGCCAACCCAAAAGTCAGGTTAACTAGGGTAAGTGTAGATCAAACCACTGGTGGTAGGTCATTACATTTCTAACAGCGGAGAAAAGTCTGGCATTTTCCTATCCAATGTAGTAGACCAGATCTCAATAGCTCTAATGGCATAAGAGTTATGCCCAGCTTTCTTAAGCATTGCATATTTGAGTGAAAATAGCCTATCGTGACCTAACTTGACCTCTGGAGGTCAAAGCATTGACCTGAGCGCTTAAACATACGAATTAGTTTCTTACTGAATTCACGCGAGCTTTTTAATGCGCTTTGCAGATTTGCGCTAATGACCATATTTTCGGAGTTAGAGGGGGCCATCGATGCCCCCGGTGGGGCGAGGGTAGCGCCGGACCCCCGGTGAGGCGCGGGTTAACCCGCTTCCATACGGTTAGGGAAGGCCTTTGGTCCAAAGACAATTTACATAGCTTGGTGACAGGCACTGACGTTCCTCCGCACTTCCACGAATGACGCGGGCACTAATGCCACCCAGCCCACGTGTCTTGAAACGACCAACACTGCACAGGTTTAACCGGATTGTTGGACCTGACACCTCAGAACACCAACGGTCCTAGACTCGGGGTTGGATCCCCACACTTTAAAATTCTACCGGAAATCAGTTTCATGGTTGACACTCGGTTTGCCCCGACTTTTCATTGTCGAGGAGGAGATAGACGGATTCAGGAGAAGGGGAATGGGAATGCAACTGTTTAAGGTGAGGGGAACGGATCAGTGAAGGGTTATCTGGTGAAGGGTGTCACTTTAGAGCGGCGCAACCTATCAGAGGGGCGCCGAAAGCTTGTCGCCGGGGCGCCAATAGTGGCATCCTGGGAGGAGGGGTGAGAAACATCGGTTCAGGGGAGGAGGGGCACCAAGGATATTTCTGGAGGACGTCAAGGCTTGATGGGGGAGGGGGTACATTCCCCTCCATGTCCCCTGGATTTGACAATGAAATGCGACCTGTTTCAATTTACTGCTGCGTGAGCGATTAGTATCGCGTGGATGCTTATGCTTAAGTCTTTAGGTGTGTTTACTTTAAACTATTTTATATCCCTGATTGAAGCCTCACTCGTGACCGGGAGCAGGAATTGAAAAAATTTGGTATTTTGGTCTTGGTTCTCGCCGTCCTCAGGTAAGAAGAAAAAGGAAAAGCAAGACGAACTGGATGGATAGATGAGCTGCTCCATAGGCTTCACCAACAGCCATTGCACACGACTTCTAACTGCTATCTGGGCTTATGCACACGCTGCCAAAAGCAGAAGAATCACTTATGTAACAGTCGTTGCAGGTCTGCCCGTAGCCCTCTGGCGCCGCTTATCTGCGATCGCGTGACGTCATTGCAGGCCTTCTTTGACGTCACTCCCAGCCGTATGATTTTTTGACGATGTGAGATCATAAGTGGTATGGTTAGAGGTCTGCACGAAACAACATTTTGGAATGCATGGTCGTTCCGGCTGTCTTAACTCGCGCAGTGGAGGACGGTCTAAAGTTCCCCCTTCCTATCTATTTTACCAAGGTGGCTGGAGAACCATCCGCAGCCAGAAAATGGTATTTCGCTACATTTGGAAGATTTATGGCCGGCGATTGGCTAAAACGATTTCAAAATCTTTCAATAATGTTTTGTCTTCCAGCTTTTCAATGTATAAATATGTATGGTTTATTAATAGGTATTGTGAGCTTAGCTCCTTTGATCGCCTCTAAAGCATTTGGGGAGAATTTAGATTCAAGACAAATGTACGGGAAAGGAAAAAATATGATTTGGAACCTGGTTATCCTTAATCTAAGGAAGTAATTTAGCCTAGGTTTAAAGCAAGTTAATTTCGAATTTCAAAAACAACAGCCGGGTATGCTGCGAAATACAGGTTAATTACTTATATTAACTTTAGGGGTACAAGTATCCTAAGATCAGCGTGGATTTTCGAAAATCATTGGAGGTGCCTAAATTTCAAAGAATACTAATAGTCATCACCTTAAAAACAGATAGCATGGCTTAATATTTGTTCTGGCCCTAAAAACCCTGAAGCAAATAAAACTAGTTTAAAATCATGGAAATGATAAACAATAAAATTTAAAGTAATTTCTTACACTAGCTCAACGTTTCATTGGGGGTGCCCGGACACCCAAGAATGACATAAATCTACACCCTGCCTAAGGTTACAAAACATCCAGTGAAATAAAGGTTGTGTTGAGGAAAGCGCAATTTAGTAATTCTGGCTTAGTATATTTTTTTCATCAAATAAATCGCTTCTAAAGGCTGACCACCCTAAAAATACCCATTTCATGTTGTCCCAAGTGATGGGAACAAAGTTCCGACTTCTATGTATTAACATGGGCCAATGCTGTATAGCTAAGTCTGTGTCAGTTAGGAACAGCAGAAACCATGCACTGCCGCTCAACCATAGAGCCTGAATTTGTTGCAAATAGGACCGAGATCGGACAGAGATGGATCTTAACCAAAGGAGGCAGTCGGTCGAGGCAGGCAAAATCTGGAGAATATGGTTTTTTGTATAATAGAATTCCTCAGAATCAGCTGAAAGTGAGAAGAGCTCCATCACTTTGAGTGGAACCGAGGCAGGATTTTAACCAACCCCTGCATCCAACTCTTGCATGTGATAGAATGTTTAACCTTTCCGGTTTGCTGCCTCTGTACGTGATATCATTAATCACATAGGACAATAGAATAGACGGCATGCAGTGGCACATCTCGCCTGTAGGTTTTTGGGGAAGCCGAAGTCGACAAAAACGTCAAGCAGTGAACAATTTTGCTATAATTCAATTATACGGTAGGTTTTGGGAGTAAACCCAAGTTCAAGAAGAAAAAAAACAAAAAAATCCCTCACGGGGTGAAAGATCTCGCCGCAAGGTGCTTGCTTTGCTATCCAATGCCCAATGTTTACATTGAAGTTGAGAGTTGAAGTACCAAAATCTTTTTTTATAAACTAAAAAGGAGTTGGGGCTAAAAGGACCTCAACAGCTTTGGAGGGTGGGGGCATAGTTTTGCCCCGAGATGTTCTGTTTGGCGGGGGAGAGTGCAAATGTTCTCCCCCTGGATCCGCCACTGACGGCATGAGTTAGGTAAAGGCCATGCATCGTTGATCGGTGACAGAAATCAGATTGGCCGGAGGGGGAGGTAGTGCGAGGGTACATGCCTCTATGAAAATATGTTTTTAAATGATTGTTCCGTGCAGCTTTTGTATGCCTGTTTCCTGGAATTCTGCGGGTCTGCTGTGCGTAACAGTAGCACCTGCCTCGAAATTCGGCAGCTCGGGTTATCAACATGTGATGGTCTGCGCTGGGACAGTGAAGTCGCTCATCAGAGTCAAGTCGCTGCATCGGGAGTTTATTATATTTTATCATCATTATTATTGTTGTATATTATATTGTGCTTCACATTACTTATTGTTTTCGCCCAAACTACAGAGCATCCGACGCGTCAACGCTTTTGGCTTCAACTCCCTGCCCTACTCTGTCCGCAACAACACTGTGTTATATTCCTGAATGTTAAATATTATCGTTTAAGCATTCATTACACATCATAAAGTCTTAGAGGCTGGCGTGGAACAAGGCTCGTTAATCGCAGCAGCGGATCCAGAGAGCGGGTAGTCTCCCACCACCCACCCCTCAGCCCCCCCCACTTGGGCCACCCGGATGCGTCCGAAGAGTGCTCCCGACTGAAAGCGCCAGGTCGCCGTTAGTGGGCGCCCCCCTGACCGAAAGTGCCCCGTGATCAAAATCCTGGATCCGCGCCTGAATTGGTTGCGTAAAATAATCCCTGCCCACCACCAACAAACGCGCCGCGGACCTCACCGTACTGAGGGCAGCAGCGGCTCTGACATCACCTACCCTACCGTCACGCTAATGAGAAGCTTATCGCTCTGGATAGCGTCATACTGGAGTCAAACTGCATTCGTGGGTAGCAGCATTAATATAATTCTGTTTATACAATTTCTAAACAAAATCGGAGTCTTACCTACGAAGACCGCGCGTCTTTCCCAGACCTTGCAACGGCCTGCGAATAGGGACTTTGAGAAGTCTCAACGCTGGAAAAACGCAGTGTTCTCAAGAAAGGTGTGCCTGAACTTTGAGAAAACTGCTTGTTTTTTTGGCAGATTTGTTTCACTGTAGTTTATGACGATTAAACCGAGACATTTATTTGGGAAGGCTGTATGGAAAAAGAACTCAATTTATATATAGATATTTTCAAACGGTGGTAGCTTTCGGACATGCAGCGGCAAGGAGCATTATTATAAATTGACAAGATGTTAAATGGCCTGCCTCCTCGAATGCGGAATGCAAAATGAATTTAATCATCCAGGACTCGAGGAGGCAGGCTAGAAACTATATCATTTAAGACCAGTCTTAGGAATTTTATAAAATCTCCGGCATGGTTGGGCTGATGTGATGTGTGTTTTGGTGATGCGTGATGTGCGAGTGCATAGGTGTTGATTTGATGTCTTTTACGTCATCTTTTATTGTTTTATCATGTCGACGTGGACAAGTGAAAAGCCCTGCTGATTGGATCTTGTTTGAATATATCTGAATCATCAACTGCAATCAATTTCTCTTGCGCTGAACTCCATTTTGAAAAAGAAGATTCCAAAATTCTGAAAATTGAGGGCAGGGGTTCAAAATGTACAAAATTTCTGCCTTCTTAGGTTATCCGTAACTCTTATCTCTTTGGCTTGGTTTTCACGGAACTAGTATGGATTGACAGTAAATTGCTTGGAAATGGTCATATTTCTCATTTAGGTGAAATTCAAATTTAAGGGCCAGAAATTTGGGGGTAATTATATGAATTTTTTCATATCTTCTTTTTGCAGAAATGCACGCAACAGGTACAGTGTAATATCTCTGATGTCAAGCAAAGTGCTGAAATGTCAAAAATATGTCAGAGGCGGATTCAGGGAGGCAAAATAGTGAGGTAAGACACAAATTACCCCCGCCTCTCAGGTATGGCTACTTTTCAAATTATCCTGCCTTTATCCACCCCTGCCCGACCCGGGGAACACTCCTGGATCCGCCTATGGAAGAACTGTGTTCATTTGGTGTTCGGACTGAATGTATATCTACGATGCTTTGCCCCATTCAATGCAGACACAACATTAAAATACGTTTTCAAGTTAGTGAACCCCCTAATTAAGCTACCTGAGCACGCCCATGATATCCTTTTATCATATAATACAGGAATGGGGTCAATACATCCTTATTTTACCCCTCCCGTCCGTTCTATAGGCAGTTTATTCACCCTTGGAAGAGTTCGAATGGATAACAGTGTAGACCCCATTTTGAGCTCCTGGAACCGCCTACGGACAAAAGTATATCGAAATACACATCAACTGTAACCCCAAATCTCATTCAGTGTTAGAACTAAATGCATAGTTACAAATGTTTTGTCCCATTCAATGCAGAACCAACACTAACATGAACTTGAGTGCGAGTGAACCCCCTAATTACGGTACCTGAGCACGCCTATGATTTAATTTCATCATATAATACACAGATGCGATCAATGCATAGCTATTTTTACCCTCCCGAACATTCTGTACGCAATCGATTTACTTTGAAAGAGTTCGGATAGATAACATTGTAAGCTCCCACTTTGAGCTTCTGGAACCGCCTATGGCCAAAATTATATCAAAATACACATCGAGTGTCATACTAAATCTCATTAATAGCATTCAAACATTACAACTGCCGCCAATTCGTAACAGACACCTTTATTGTAGGACAAACGCAACGCCGGCGAAAATGCTCGGCTTCTGGAGAAAATGTTTTGTTTCTGACAAACATTTATTTTTAATTTTTCAGGGAACATGCTCTATTTAGTTTTCAGAAAATTCAAAACATTTCAAGAGCCTATCTCGAACCGTTTTGGAGATACCACAGAAAAACCTGAGGGGTGGGCAGAATCTGCCCCCCTGTTGGAAATACGGTTAATGCCAGAATTTACTGCGAACTACTAAAGGAAACATCTATCACATTACACGTTTTAGGGCTGAGTTTTGCTATCTGCGACGCACGTCACCATCATGATTTTTGATTATACCGACTTGTTTGCAGTTTGGTAATAGGTGTTAACAAGCCACAGAGGTTTCTATACATTTCCTGGTATTTATACCCAAATCACAAGTAATCCGAATCACAAATGATGACGTTCATACAATAGGAATCTGGCAGAGATGTCCAAAAGCATGTTTATTGTGAAACAAATAATGGAAAACACCTGCTTGGTTCGAATATATCATTCTATGAGCACCTACCTTGTTTGTTTGTTAGACAGGTGACACTGCACTCCCTTGGCTCCTTTGTTAGTAGCCCTGTCTCCTTGCAAGAAAGGATTTGTTATTGCTATGACATTGCAATCGGAGTAAATTTCAATGCAAAAACTGGAGCGCAATGTTGGGGTAGTGTTTAAGTGTTTGCTCCGCCTGGCTTTTGTTTTTCCGTGCTTTGAAGCTTTGTAATGGCTGTCAATTAAGGACAAGGGTATGCCTAAGAATATAATCATGCTCCTAAGTACGCACCCATTGGGACCCCTGGCGTAATCTGGGGCCCTACTGTGAAAGGAAGGGGGTATTTTACTCCCCACTTACCTCATTTCGTAGAAAGGCTTGAGCGATCGTTGGGAATACTCCAAAGCTATTAAAATAAAAACAAAGGTGTTTTCAGAAAGTTTTAGGACCAGGTCGATCTTGAGGTCACAGGAGACCAAATAATGCCTCCCAGGAGTAAAACAGGCCATTTCAGATTCTCTCCGATATATTTTACCAGGCGGTGCCAAAAATACTTTTGGGCGAGATTGGATTCCATTTGTCGTGGTGAATCGAATGTATTTTGCTATGACTACACTACGTGTCATGATGAGAGCGAACCGATCTTAAACCAGATTAGGGTCACATGTTGATCATTCTTTTTGACAGCTCGTTTGATTCTACAGGATTAGTTGATAGCACTCGGCGATTCAGCACTGTTTTTCCTTCCATAGTTTTGATCCATTTGTGTCCATTGTAGCAACACTAGAAAATTTCACCACGTATGAGTGAAAGTCTACACAAAATCTGAAATTAACTTCTTCAGTGCGATCTGCGTTGCCACAGGTGGGGCATGTATAACCGGTGGAAATGAAGAACGGTGTAATGTCCAGATCGAGGTTGAACAGTTTAGGCATGCCCTGCCCTAGACTTTGTTAGGCAAAGGCGCAGGAACTTTTTCCAAGTCAGGGGGGGTGGGGTGCTGATTGTCACCAATGGTGGGGACAAATATTATTCGGCCTATCTCTTGCTTTGTAAATGGAAGGTCCAGAATCGGCTCAAGTTGGGAGGCACTACCCATCCCAGCTCGAAAGTTAGGGGGGGCAGCCGCCTTCTGCCTCCCTCCCCCGCTTCCTTCGCCAATGGTGTAAGAACTTGGTCTACCCTGTACCTGCGCTGTTTTTCGGGACGTCTTCGTACATCGGCCGTATATCCAGTTGGTGTATTGGCGCGCGTGGGTATAAACCTGATGGCGCGTATACGGCCTTCCAACAGACCGTCCGACGTTCCCGAACTAGGTGTATTGATTCCTCGGCCGCCCCGTGCCCGCCCATACCCATTGCGTGGTACCTTGGAGTGGCATTGAAACCATGGCATGGCAACCATTGCTTAGCATCAACGGAAGCGCTTCTCATGGCTATCAAAATAATCGCTGTGACCGTTCGAGGCCTGTGTTAATCACTGATGACAGCCCACTTTAGAGCCCTCCCTGCTCATTGGTGCTGCCCGCTTCAACTCAAGTGACGTCACAGCGGCTTAGGGAAGGGTCCAGGATAGTGGAGGCAGGGGTTTGTCTCTCGTAGCAATATTAGGTCACAACCAGTGGCGGATTCAAGGGGGTCTAGGGGGCTCAAGCCCTCCCGAAATGTCAAAGTGCATATAGTTGATGCATAGTCGAAGGCTGTTCCGAGGCAGTTACGTGGACGCTCGACCCCCAAGCCAACACCCCCGAAATTTTGTCCTGGACCCGCCACTGGTTACAACGCATCTATGAAGTCTGAGATGAAATATCGTTATATATATATATATATATATATATATATATATATATATATATATATATATATATATATATATATATAATAAATTTCGTCCAAGTTGTTCTCAGTTCGACTGTTGGAGTCGGAGTCTCACCAAAGTCATCAAGGGACTTGATACGGAAACCCCGACCCCACCAACCGAACGAGCAACTCCCACAATGAAGGGTTAATTTAGAAGCCAAAGTTTAAAATCCCATAAGGCACGGGGACAATGGCCCCGCTCAGGTCATCCTCTCACAAGTCAGTTGTCAGACGGCCTACGTCGGGCAAAGTATTGAGCGCCGGAGCGTCTCAGGGGAACCGATCCCAAGCCTGGACATGCACTGTCACTGCATGCTTCTGAGCAGCGGGCCGGAGCCCAACGCTCTACCAACTGAGATACCGAGGCGGCTAGCTAAATTGTGTTCAAGAACATAGGTGATTGGTTTTAAAAGCAAATGGGAGCTTCCTTTAAGCTCTGGTGGCCTTTCTTGTCTCCGGAAGCTGCGACACTGACAGCAGCCGCCCCTCCCACTGAAGTCCCAGCCGCCCCTCCCACTGTAAGGTCCTGGATCCGCTTCTGTTGCTGCGGCATTTTCCTCGAGAAAAGCATGTATCGGCTTCGCCTCGTCTTCTCAACGCCTGCGGGTCGCCTGGGTCACCATTAGGGTACTACTATCCCCGGGTTCACTGCTCTAGGCATTAACTCTAAGCCCCTGCAAAGCGCAGTATAATGCCTGTAGATTTAGAGGCAGAACTGCAAGGATGAGTTCCTGAAGTAGGAATGCGCAGCATTTCGAGATACCAGAGGTTGCCTAAGAATATGCACGAGCACAGTAGAGTTAAGCTTTCATCTTATTCCCAGCTCAGCATTTCTAGATATTGAAGCTTGTCTAAAAATCTGTACGCACCCTTTTGACTTACAGGGAATGTGCCACCTTTGGTCGAATTTTGGAGTTTAGTATAATTAGGGGAAGCTTTAGCCAAAAATCACGGAAGCGTCCATGATTTCTCTGAAAAGTGTACAATAGGCTCAATATTTTGGTTTTTAAAATGCTTCTTTAGAGGAAAGAAATAATTATTTTCCTGTCGATAATGTCATGATCTGGTAATCACTACCATATTCAATAGGCTTCAAGGGCTTTTATTGACTGATACTCACCGTGACGTCAGCATATGTCATCACACCAAAAGCTGACAACAGTGGCCTGCTGCTAAGGGTACATGTGGGGTACATTTCAGGTTGCCATATTGCTGTGTGACGTCCAATTGTGTTTGTATTTGTATTTATTTAATTCATTGCCCACGGGATGACCCCAATAAAAGGCAAAGTAGAGGGGATAAAACAATGGTACATCGGTATAGAGGGCAAACGACATTATATACACATGATAAAAGCACAAACACTGTACAACCGGAGCAAAATACCCAATACGGCACACGCGTATACAACGCTAAAATGATGAGCGTGAAGAATAAAAACATTCATGCGACAAACCTCTAAGAGTCATAAAACACAGTCCGGTAAAACACAGTCCCAAACCATGGCTACAAAGCGGCGACGTAGGCCCTGACTTTTGCACGAAATGTTTCGTAATTATCGGCAAAGATGTCTGCAGCAGGGCACATATGTAAGAATGTATTCAGTTGCCTCGGAAGTCGCGTAAAAAGACCCTCTTTTGTCGTGCCAACCCTTGCGTATGGCGCACGCAGCATTGTTTTTTCTTGCTGACGGGTGGCACGAGATGGTACGTGTAAGTAAAATGACTCAAGAAGAGAGGGAGAACAAATGCGACCCCTAAAAATGTTTCGGATAAAAATGAGATCATGCTGCTTTCGCCTAGCGTCTACCGATACAAATTTAAAGTGTCTCAGTAAGTGTCTATAGGCTAGTGATTGTGATCACTGGCGACTGTGCATGTTGAGCCATGTCAAAAATTTGTGCTCTATGCGGCTCAGGCGGTCGGTATGCGATGCAGCAGCGCCAGTCCACGCAACACTGCAAAACTCCATGTTGGAAGGCACATACGCGCAATATGAGGTTAAAACCGATTTGAGTGGCATTTGAAATGGGATTCATCCTAATGTACCTTCCAGATTCATCCTTATGTAAGGCAATCTTGCTAAAAGCGGCCTCAGTTGATATAACAAGACCCTGCGTCATCCAACTCGCGAAACCCGGAAGTTAACCAGTTTAGTTGCATGCGTTGTGTCATGCCCGTTCAGTTGGTTTGCATGCGACCCCTGCCTTATTTGGAACAACATGGCTCCATTACGGGCGTGCCCAGTTGTTGGGACAGACTTTCACGAAGAAAGAATTTTTTTATAATGTTTGTCGCTGGTGGAAACACCCAGTGCGCAGCTTGACACTGGGTGCTGAGCCTGAGACATATTTACTGCCCGTACTAAAACGACGTGTTTTGTATATTTGGGGTGATGATGAGGTGAGAGCCACTGAAGATGAGAGCATGAGTGAATATAACTCCCTCCGTTGCCCCCCAGGGCCAGCAAGCGAGGTGAAACCCTGTTGTTCACCAGCCCCCGGAAGCAACGAAGGGAATGGGGATTTTCTCGTCTGGTTGTTGATCCAAATGATGTCGATGTCAGAAAAAAGATAAAGTCAGGTCTATACTCACCCTTTTTTCAAATTAGGCTAGGTAATGTTTCCTTAGAAATCCACAGAGATAGAAGCGCAGGACGACTTGTTGCCTGGGCAAGCTGAAGCAGGCGTAGCCAGCAAACTTATGCCTTGTTCCCCTTGTCAGCACGGCTGAAAGTTATAAGCACCTCTAATCTCCATTCGAGAAAAACAGCACCAACGCAATAGACATATCTGGTATCTACTTTCCTAACGAAAATTGAACATAGTGCTAATCTATCATTCTCAAAATGGTAGGCTGCATGCTGTCGTCCTGCTGCTGTTTTTCCAGCAGCTCAACAGCAGACCGTCAGTGCGAAAACATTTAGGATCAGTTCTCAGAAGATGCTACAGCCTTGTGACGTAGGCCAAGTACTGCTCCCTGATTGGTGTTGACAAAACTGTATTGACAGACGGAACAGGGCTTAAGAAAATACATGTAGCCCTTCCTGGCCGATGTTAGCTGACGCTGAAATATTCAATGTGTCATTTTCACTGCAGCGTAGAGGCACAAGTGTGGCCAGGGAAAGTGATCCATTAATTTTAGGCTCAGAGGTAAATTTGTAGCATTGGTCTTCGTGGAATTTATATCTGTACTAATCCTCACTGCCACAAAAGTTTGGTGGGGAATGTGTGGTTCAGTGGAAGAGTACCTGCTTTCTGAGCCACAAGTCCCGGGTTCAAGTCCCGACAGAGCCTCTGAATAAGTCGATCTGATCCCCCAAATTTCTCCCAACAGGGTGAGCGTTGACGACGCTGCATACCCCCTGGAAGATGGTGCGTCATTAAATATAAAAAAATGATTACAAGACTTTGGTGGCGAATATGTTACAGAGAAAGCGCAAAACCTAGTAATTTGCGAACTACTCACTTGGGAGATTGAGAATTCCCTGAACAACCAGGGAGTTTGCGAATTTTCTGACCAGCCAGGGAGCTTGCAAACTTACCACTACATGGGGATGTGTCACACGTTGTTTCATTTGGCCTCTGCTCATCATTTTGGCCCGTCAGCTGAGGTCAAAACTAGATGTATTTTTCTACATTTATGATGTGTTTCATGATATGTTGGATAAAGGGGATGTCAGTAATTCGAACCCGGGTCCGTAGACATCCAAAAGGTTAAAAAGAGAAAGAAAATTATATCAAATCTTACAATTTTCCACTTATTCAGCCCTTATGTGCTTAGGTGTATACTTTATACGATTTAACCCTGTTCACCCTGTGTCGCAAATGAATTAACATGCGCCCCGCTGGGGTGGCGAAATTCTCACCCTCCTGGTTTTCCCCAGATAACCTAAAAAGGAAAACGACGCAGAACATCAATAACTACAGTACCTTACCCCTAATTACTTTTGCGGTTCTGACCAAATTTTTTAGGCCAGGTCATGTCAGGTCAAGGAGCAATCCAAGGTAAAGCGACCCGACCTCAAAACCTAAAATCACGAGTTTGAAGCGGCGCCTAAGGCATCAGTCAACTGATCAGTTTGAAACTTTCACAATATGATGCTGTCATTAGGGTCTACAAACCTGCTATCTGGGAATTTTGATATTGCTGACATAAGGTGGGGTCAATTTTTGGTAACCCCATTATAAGTCTATCGTGAAAAATAGAAAGGGCTCGTTTTCAGTAAATACTGGATAGATAAAGCTGAAAATCCTCAAAGCATGTACTGTTACCCAGATATTGGCCATAAAGTTGTTTTTTGACTATCTGACCTCTTAAAGGTCATGTTAGGTCACAAGACATGACCTTTAGTGTCATGTCTTGTCTAGTGTGCACACAGTGGTTGTTTTGCCAATAGCTTCTCACTGAATTGAGATAAAGCTCCTATTTTACTTGCAGTATGCTTATATTGTCACGGGGAGTCGATTGATATGCAACATGACCATACCAGTTAACCCTATGACCTTGACCTAGCTCGATGTCAGGTCATTTTCACAATTGGACCTAAAAAGGCCAAATTATACATAATTCGATTTGCCACGATGAGAGGAATCCGACAATGCATAAATATTTGCTATAGCTCCACTGAGTAAAAATATAGAGGGGAAACGCACACTGCCCTCATATAAGCCCATAGAACCTTCTTTGACCTGTACTGAACTTAATATTGACCTGACATGAAAATACTCCGTGTAATTTCTCTTCTCACCAAGAGCTTTCGAACGCCGTCCGTAATTTTCCTTTAGATTTCCTGGGAAATGAGATACGCCTTCCCCCAGCGGGACGCGTCATGCCAGGGACCCCAGCGGGACGCGTGTTAAGTTTGAACATTGCAGTCAACAGAACTTAAAAACTCACTGATAATTTGCTTCATCATTTGTGCCCTGAGCACTTCCTGGAGCTCAGGACGAATAACTTGCAGCCAGTTATGATTTGCAATTAGCGTTATACTCCTGAATTTGCATCATTAGCCATTAACGTGCTGGCAGAGGTGCAACTTGCCAACTCGGCTCTGAGTTAACATTTATGATAGTCGAGGTGTATAAGTGTGACAAAATAGCGATCGTGACAGTATGGTTCAAAATCAAACCACACTTTTCGAAATACAGAATGAAGCGTTTAGCGAATATTTTAATTTAGAAACTCTGTCCTTCAATTGCACAGCGTACATCAGTGATACAATATTGGTACTGTGTTCAGTTTCTACTAAAACGAGAGACCCCGCTGCAGAAAACCCGGAAACCGCTGTCACAGTTGCCAGATTTTAACATGCAGCCCAATGGTGCCGATTGTTAGTAGTTGCCAGAAAGTTGCCGCCTAGATGCCCGAAATGTGACAGTCAATTTTTCGAGAAATACATGATTGTGGGCAAATTTAAGGCATTAAAGATAACGCAGATACGTTATCAAGTACTTCTCGTCCATTTTGTCAGGTTAAATAATATTTAAAGTTTGAGTATCTTCGATTTAGCGGTCCCTATTTCTTTGAATTTAGTATCAAGTACGGCTAAAAGCTACTAGGAAAAGTACTAAATGGGTGAAACAAATAAACATAGCTGGGCAGCAATTCTACCTAAACTACGCAACAGTGTTAAGACAAGTTCGCAATGTTTGTGTGATGTAGAACCTGCCAAAAATTGAACAAGTGGAAGCTACTTCTGTTAGGGCATATTTATTAGGTATATCTGAGATAAGTGCAGGCTAAAACTAGCTGGAATAAATAGTGCTGCCCATGGCTAATCTAAGATGAATGTAGGCTACTTTGATACTGATGCACTTTCACACATCAAACTTGGTTTTCATTCCTTAACTCGCTTGTGCCTTACCTTATTTGTGCCCTAGATCAAGATTGGTTAGGTAGATTTGGAGCTGGAGGAAGTTGGGAGAGTTGGTGCCAGCAACAGACTGGCAACAACAGTAATTCAGGTGAGATTTCATGATCAAATTATCATGTCAATATTGTACAGATAGCAAATGTGTGCCAATGCAGTCCTCCACAAAGTGTTAAAACACACACTGAGAGGGGCCTGGCACTAACGTGCACTAGAGGGGGCCTAGTAGACCCCCTTCTCATCTCAGAAAACACAGAAAATCTCAGAAGAAGAGACTTTGAAAAATGCGGTTGGGGTGTGTTGCTTACACCAAGTGGTAGTAAGCAACACACAGGACCTGAACTGCCTGGAGTTAAAGCAGGATTTTGACTTATACACTGGATCTTTCTTTGGTATGAGACTTCCAATACCTCTGTACCTATTAGGCCAATAGACATAATTTTACATCTATGCAGGGTAGTTGCCTCAGTTTTACTGCAAGAAGGAACGACCAGGCAGGTGATAATCAGGTGTTGGGGAAAATTTTAAGCATTTGATCTGGCTATAAAAATGCTACCTAAGGTCCACTTACCAACACATTTTAGGTAGATCCAAATCCTATGTTGACATGACATTTTTGTCCCTTTTGTTGATATGTGAGATAGAAGTTCAGTGGGGGTGGGGGGGCTGTGATTAGGGTTCCCAATTGTGTGTAGGTGTACGCTCCCATTTATAGATTAGTTCCCAATAATAATTTTCATGATAATTGCCACATTTAATCATGGGAAACGTACCATAATTGGAAACACTCCTCCTTCCAAAAATGGAAACTTCTTCAAAAAAAGCATGTCATTGGGGAAACTGCAGTCAGAGTTGCCAATAATAGTTAAGATCCCAATACTGAAAACAGTGATCCATAATTGGAAATTTTCCTTCCAAAACATAAACATGATCTAAAAATGAAAACACAGTTTACTACTTTCATGCGGTAATGGCTTGGTGCTTGAACCTTGTCCGTTGCAAAAGTAAGACAGGTAGACGACATTCAGCATATTGGAAATAGTATTCAAGTATAAAATTATCATTTCCAGCTTTGTGTGACAGAGGAGGCATACGTCACATCGAGTTTGTGACAGCCAGTATACTTTCTGCACCTCTGCGTGCTGGCAAGTTGCAAACTGCATAAGGTATTACCCAGCCATATCATGTATCATGATATGGTTGCCCTGCGTGTTTTACAAGATTCCCTGGACACTGAAGATCTGATCGGTCTCTGGAGATGTTTATAATGATTTCCATGGGGAATGCTTTTCATGGAAAAATACTTACGCTGCTCAATTTCATGGACAATCAAGCCATTGTTTCACGTGTTAACTCATTGCGTTTGTGTGGGAAGCACCCAGAGTTAACATATTCCGGGCCTTTGCGCCGAAGTTGAAAACAAAGACAATATGTGGTTATATGAGGAAAATATATCGGTAAATTACTTCCTGAGCAGTTGCATTTTCTTCGCGCCTGGGGGTGTGCAACCAGTGCAACCTGCGAAGTTTTTTGGCCCTTTCCTGCTGGTAACGAGCGCTGTGTGATTTTGCGCCGCGCATGCATAATGAGCTTGGAAGTGGCTGTTTTTTTCGCAGGATACAACCTATATGCCATACTTGTGTAAAGCCAATTTCGCTTTGTGTCTAAATCTAAGCAAACTTGTGGATGAAAATGGAACTTATTTACACTTAAATATATTTTGAAGGCTTATAAATATTCAAAACGAATAATAATATACTTGAAGTTCCTTAACCAATGCATCCAAGATGACTAAAGGGTCTAAGCAGAGCTCTCTTGTATAGCAAGTACCTCTCCCAGAAATTGGTATCTACAGCTTTGGATTCTGAGAACGTATGAGCTCTGGCTTAAGCGTCGCCCCCGGCAAAAAGTGGGAGGACCAGTCACTCTTTATCCTGCTGTTAACAAGAAACTTCCCCCCACAACCAAAATTCATCGGATTTGGACTCTTTGTTTCCCTTTTCTCCAGCTGGTTACATCATTGTCCAATTTCTTCCCGATTTGGCTGGATTACGGAACGTTTTGGGATGCAAATGTGGGCTACAGGGGGGGGGGTTGTAGTCCTCTTACTCCGGTGCGGATGATCTCTAGCAGCCGGCCTGTTTTAACTCGGTCCTCCTCTGTCTTCGCAGGTGCCGGGTGAACCCATCGCTCCAACTTATGATCACCATCAAGTGCACCAGCTCTGACACTCCTGGCACACTCCTGTGTTCTGTGAGCCCGTGAACACCGCGCCGTGTTGGCCGCTAGTCGTGCGTCGTGTTCGCCGCCAGTCTCGCGGCGCCTGATCGTCGCCAGTGCGCCACAGTATGCCGCGAGTCGCCGGCGGCAAAAGTAACGTTCCGAAACTGTGCGGCGTGTGCGGCGAGCACGCCAAGTCTCATCATTTCGGCGGGCTCGCTTGTGACAGCTGTAAGGCCTTCTTCCGACGCAGTGTGCAAAGCGAAGCACACAGGCAGTTCAAATGCAGCTACCAGGGCAACTGCACCATCACCATCACGTCCAGGAAGTGCTGTCAAAACTGCAGGTTAGTGCCCCGGAGATGAACCAGAGATAAACACCGCCAGTTTCACAGCCAGAAAAGAATAAGAATAATAAAATCAACTCAAAAAAGCATTCGCTTAAAAGCTTAAAAACGCCGCCGTTCGTTCTTTCAAGCTGCTGCTTGGTTCTGATCCGTGTCTTCCCTGGGCTACTGCAGGCTCCAATGGCAACCATAGCCAATGTCTGCCGTCTTCACTGACTTGTTTATTCTAGTCGACCGGCCACGGCCTGCAACCTTCTGCTTCATATCAAGAACTTTAGTTTTCCCGGTCATCAGAATGGTGCATATGCTGTGGTGCTGTTTCAGACAATTCTGTACTGGTTCTGATGTAAATACCGCGAGGCACCTGGCGGCTGGCTTCGTTTACATTTTGATCTCAGCTGATTCGTAGGATGGATCCCAATAATGTATCTCACCGGAACTTGTACATGTGATATATATCCAGCATTTGTATCGCTTCATTTTAGAAGTGTTCTTCTTAAGAGACAGCCAAGCGGCTCCACCGTTACAACTCTATCAATAAATCATGCAGAGGTTGAAAAATCTGTGAAATCGCCAACAGTGTGGGTGACAAATACAGACCAAGTCGGTGGAAAAATAGATAATATTGTCCTCGTCTCAGCTTGAGAAGTTGACGCTCAGTCTGTCAACACCTATTTAAGATTTAAAATAACTCAAAGGGTCTGGCAAATAATCAACTTTTGTTTCCAAAACTCAACATTTTTGGTTTTACAAGTTTGGTTTGGAATTCCGTTGGCAGCACTCAAGCACTTTCTCCGCCCTTTGAAATAATGTTGAACTAAAATGAGCAAGTGGCGACACCCTGTTAGGAAGTAAAAATACCATGGGACTTTGTTATATCAAGGCTTCAAATTAGGTTTCGGCTAGAATTGATGTAAGGGCCGGTCCATAAATGACGTAGCAGACATTTGTGTGATTTTTTACCCCATGCCCTTTACCAGCTAGCTATTTTTGACGTCCATGTGCTTTAATTGATAGAGTTGTGACTGACGCCCCACCCCAATTTGCATTACAGAACTTTTTAAATGCCCCTAACAAGAGGTAATGAGTAATGACCAACATCTAAAAGCGGCTGCTGTATCATCAACCACTAGCTAATCAGATCTAGCCATAATTTATGCAGGTTGTGTGAGGTGCCGCCACCAGCTAGATATGCAAGGTATTCGAAATGTGTTGCATCTGAATTACTTCAAACAGGTTTTTAACCTACATATCAAAGCTGAGCTCCTCGTGATTGGCACCAGCTCAGATGCATGCTGCCAACAGCACATTGAAAGTTGTTGGGGCTTATCGACGCACCCACCTGTGACCCACTTGTCAACGTATTGGGGTCATACGGCGTCGCCGACTCTTCCTCTGCTAGATGAGCTTCTGTAGAATCGAATTTCTATTTGCCGAGGGGACCCGGTAGATCTTGAAACTAAACAAACAGCGTGGAAAGCCGGCGATTTATCACTCGACCTCCAGCGATGATGCCATCCTAAAATCTGCTACCAATTGGGATCGATGACCCATGAGTCAGGCACACATAACCATTATCACCACATGTACCCTAAAGACCCATTCACATCTAGTAGCATCGGTCTATATTTCTGCCAGCCAACACGGCAAAAGCACATGAGGGAGATGGTTTGTCGAGAGAAATCTTGGCAGAATACGTCGCAGATTCCGACAGGTGTGATGAGCATTTAAAACGGAGTGATCGCAGCCGAAAAAGCATCGGAAATGAGCTTGGTAGGCGATTTTAAACTGACATCGAGCTTGTTGCAGCTCAAAAGCAGGCGATCATGACTTTGGCCAAGGAGCATAGAACAGGTGCCGAAGGTGGGAGGCACTCCCTCCTAACTCGTGAACGAGGAGGACATTCAAAACTGTGAGACCTAGCTTTTTACCACTGTTGATACCCAAATGTTTCCACTTGAGCTTTAGTTAAACTACCCTGACATTGCTGTTCAACGCAGCTATCCAATGCTGGTTTAATGTCTCGCCCCCTGCCTCTGACCAATGTCCGACAAGAATCCCACCATAAAAATCCCGCGGCGATGCCCCTGAATGTGGCTGGTGGGTTCATTTAAAGTCATGCTTCAAGGTATGTCAGCCAACATGATTTGTGCCTGGATGGAATAAGAAGGCATGCGGGACATGGTTTTTAGCATGTTCTCAGGAAATGGGTTTGAGGACTCAAAGAATATGTGAAGTTGTCGCTGATCCTGGGTTTAGGTTTTTAGGCTTAGAATCGCATTGGTCAGTAATTGGGCAAAACAAACCAGAAATGACTTGATGTATCAACACTGACATCATGTTTAAAAAAAAAACTGTTTTGGTAGTTGTATTGATCATTTACAAAAAACCGGGTGTAGGTAGGGTTCCTAGGTCACTATGCAACTCTGACCTGGATTGAGGTCAAGCCATTTCACCATTTGACTTAACATAGAGTTCTCCTAATACCATTTCCACAATGAGAGGAATCCAGTAATTCCTAAATATTTGCTATAGCTTCACTCAGTAAGAAACTATAGGGAAAGTCTACAATGCCCTGTTGTGAGCCCATGGGACCTTCTTTGACCTCGGATGTTTTCCATCTTGCCCTGCCCTAAAAGTTGTGCTTATAATTTTTTTCGTCTCGACATGAGTTTTCGAACGCCGCCTGTACTTTTTTAGCTCCTCCAGGAAATGGGATACGGAAAGGGACGAAATACGTCTCCCAGAACTCTAGCGAGGCACGGGTTAATGTTTCACCAAGCCTATTCGAATGATATATAATTCGACCTTGCTAGGTCAAATGTTAAAACTGACCTAACCTAAGGTCAGATCGAGATCAGTATGGGTCATATTGTGTGTCGTTAGAATCCCAGTGATAGGTCAAATAATAGTTGTTGGGGCTTAATGACGCACCAACTGCCAAGGTCATACGGCGTCGCCAACTCTCACCCTGTTGGGAGGGATTTGGGGGATCAGATCGACTTATTCGGAGGCTCCGCCGGGACTTGAACCCAGGACTGGCGGCTCAGTAGACATCCACTAAGCCACTCATACCAAGAGCAGGTTAAACAAAATTATGTCAAATAAACGCTCTATACCCATTCTCTGCAAAGTTATAGCACTAGCACTAAGCATTTGCTTAAAGCATGTTCTACGTGTATATGTCCAATGGCGATTCCATGACCCTTATCTGACCCTTTGGTCATCGATATAAAGAGTCCCGTTGCCAAAAATGTTTGGGCTTGGTGACCCTATTTATGATACGACTATCAGATAAATAGTTTCAAGATTGTCTTTGTGCTATGACTAGACTATTTTTCTGATATGACATCTCTTGGCCTGGCCTCGTGATGTGATCAGGCCTTCAAACTGTAAGGAAATTTGGCAAAAGGGATCAGATAGCGGATATACAAAGTCCAGCGGTGCTGCGTGTCTCTAGTTTTTCAGTCTGTCAAAAGCAAAGAGGAGGGGGAGGGGGTACCCGCCCGCCCCCTTCCAGTGAGCATGTCAAAATACACAGACCACAGGGACTAACAATTTCTGTTTGTGGACTATACGCTCTTTCACTCTAAATTTGAAAACCGGGCTGACTGCTTGCAACTGCACAGAAATAACCTGCTGTTCTTTGACTAATGAATAGCGCTGATTGGACTGGAGGCCTTTATACAAAGCCCAGACAACTATTTTGAGAAACCAACGAGCTTAGATCGATCAGCTTCACCTTAACACGCGCATCGACGGGGGTCTGAGCCACCTTCGCATTGACGGGGGCGGGTACCGGCCCCCATAAGAAGAACCACTAGGTAGCAAAAGGTAAAGGCGTTTGGCTGCCCATCCACTTCTCCATCGAAAACATTTGAACCATTTTTGGCAGGTCACATTTAAGGTCACGAGAGGTCAAAACATGCCGTCATAGGATAACATGTAAATTCAGTTTTTCGGCCATTACATCTGAACAAGTAAATAGAGCAAAACGACTTAAATTATATGAATTCTCTCAGCAATTCGAATCGAATGATATATAATTTGACCTGCTAGGTCAAATCAGTATTTGACCTGACCTGAGGTCAGGTCAGGATCAAATTATATAAAATGCATATCATTAGAACCGCAAAGCCCAGGCGAGTCTAATGCAGCTAAAATAAATACTCTATCACCATCCGTTACTGAGTTATTCCATAAAAAACATTTTCCCATGTATTTCCAATGGAGAGGTCATGCCTCGTACCTGACCTTAGGTCATCGATATCAAAAATACCGGAACATGTTTTAGAGACCTCGGTGGGGCCATTATGTGATCTGAGTTTCAATCAGATAAGTTCACCCTGCTCCGACTTATGCTATCTTAGACTTTTTTGAGGTTGGGTCACTTGACCTGTACTGGTGACCTGACCTGAGATGACCTAACCTTAAAATTTTCACAAAAGTTGTAAAAATGATGAGGAAAAAGGGGTATGCCAAGTACGGCGGCGCTACGCGCCGCCGTTTTTCTGCTATCTCCGAAAAACCCGAGGGGGGAGCGGGTACCCACCCTCGTCAATGCGCGTGTTAAAATAAAAACTGCCTCCAAAGAGATTTTGAAGCCAATGAAAGAAGTAATGTGAACAGCATGAGGAGTCCACCAAGCGGGTCCGCAAATACCCAGAACATGAGAAGTCCAACTCTTATTCGTTAGAGCTAGCTAAACAACAACGGCCGACTTGTCCGAATTACAGGTTCCCCCAGCTTATTCTTCCAACAGCATTAGCAAGCTGATATTTCTGCTTGCATGTGCTGGAGGGCTTAATGGCCGGTGCACTGGGGACGCGTCGTCCCAGCAGCCCGTTTTGTACCCCAGAAACCAGACGGTGCACACTCCACTGCACGGAAAGCCGTGTTGACGCTGATGATAACAGAGCTGATACTCTCTTACCAGTGGCAGATCCAGGGCTTCATTGGGGGGGGCTAGGGGGCTCGAGCAGCCCCCGGCATCGTCCCGGATCAGCCCCCGGCTATGCATTTATTGTGGACACTCTGACATTTCGGGGAGGGGGGAGGGGTGGGACTTGAGCTTCTTAGCCCCCTCTTTTATCGCCTACTGCCTCCTACTTTATGGTAAATTTGTTTAATCTTCGAGACCAACGAACCCCCAGTTCTGACCTCTTGGGGTTACAGGGAGCTTTATGCAACAGAGTATGCAACAGAATATGCCGCAGAATATATTGCACGTTCTCATTCATAATGATGTTCTCGTTCACAGAGCTTTGGGCTTGTTTCAGGCTCCGTTTTTTTCAGAAATACGTTTGAGTAATGGAAAACTCCTCTCATGTGTTTTTATCTGCTTCCTGAATGCTTTTTCTTTCACCACTTTTGAGCGTACAGGTCCAGGTAAAGGAAAGCGTTGAAAATAGGTTGCTCGTTGTAGTTCTCGTAAGGATACTTTGAAAGATAAAAAGCTGTCAGACAAAAAAGGTTGTATTGAGGCAGTTCAAAGTCAAATAAATAAAACTCCTTCCTACAATTGCATCCAAGACAGGTGATAATCACACAGAGGGATAGGATGAGAGGCGAATTTTGAGCATTTGGGCTGTCTCTGAAATGGGTACCTAAGCAGAGGTCAAGAATCTCGCCAACTCGCCCACGCTCGTGGGTAGCCAAATGAGGTTCAAGGGCCCGAACTTAGGTAGCCAATCACGGAGAATTGACAGAGATCAAGAATTGCACTTACCAGCAAAAAACAAGTATTTCCACGATCTTACCGCCACGTAAAAAGAACTATCCATAATATGCAATGCTACCTTGACTGATTTTAGGTAACATTATAACTTTAGTGACAGACAATACAAATTAGTGGCAAATAATTTATCCTTACTCACTCGCGTTATTTCACAGATAAGTTAGAGATGGGTAGGTAACCACATCGGCAACGAAATTGACCCATATAAAGCCATGAGAAAATGTACTCTAAATTGCCATGACATAAGAACGGTAATATTCATTCTCTTATATGAATTTGACCATTTATTTTTAATAAAAAGAGAAAAATTTAAAGTCTATATCAGGATTCATAGTGAAATTAAACCGCATAAGATAGTAACTTCACTGCATACGTTGTACTTGAGGACTCGTTTTGCGGAATTAGAGATGGTCTGGTAGCCAGGCCGGCAACGAAAATTACGATTAGGGACCACCAGGTAGCCACTTGGGTAACCACAAAATTTTGCGTTTCTGGCGCGGGAGTAGCGAGAAGAAAGCGGTCAGAAATACTACGTGTTGAAGCTGCTGTGTGGGTATCTTACTATGAGGAGGCTGTAGAGTTTGACCTAAATCAAAATAGGAGGTTTTGTTGCCAGTGGTAAACCCACTACCAATTCTTATACATTATGCCGCAGCCAGAGAAACGTAGGACAAAGTGAACTCTGCCAGATCTCAAAAGCCCAGGAGAGTAGTGTGATTTGAGGGTGTCAATTAGAGGACACATTTTAATCATGTGCATGCGAGATATCCAAACTGTAGACCTGTGGAGATGAGAGTTGCAAGTTCTGGCTTTGCACCTACAAAATTATTTGCTGTTTGTTGCCCATGAAGTCAGGTAAACTGCAGGTATGTTTCTTTGGTGCCTACCTAAGTCAATTTTATCAAATCAAACTTAACAAAATTGTATTGATTCCACAAAAGTTTCCATTCAGCAGGTGAATGTGGTGCTGCTTATTTATCTGCTTCAATCTTTCTAGGATTTGCTGGATGATGGTTGTGGTATTAGGAGGTACTTGTCCTCGGGCTGAGCACCTATATTTGGTTGCAGGCATTGGAGATATTTAAATTATATGTATTCTTTTAACAAAATGTTAATTGAATGACTCCTTCAAGTAGCTTAAGTCTCAGCTTAGTGACTGCTACAGTCAAATGGTGGTTGTCTGCTATCTTAGCAATGATGACCTAAGCAACGATTGATCATAGCAAGCAGTTGCAGTAAGGGTACTAGACTCTGATGGCACATATTATTTTTTCACGTCTTTTTGTATGATGTACTTGATAACATTTTTGACTGATTAATATGCGCAGCTAATGGACACATGCTTGTATTACAGCACACACAACTTGTAATCACTGCACATATACTTAACCTTTTGCTGTTTGGTACTAAGAGTATGCTATATGTAATTCATTAGTCTCGAAATCACTGTAAATTTAATTACTTTCATAATTTCACTTATTGAGGTTAACTTTTCGCTCACTAAGACAGATATTCTGGGGAGCCATTGAACACGCATTACGGGGTCGAGCCACCTCGAAAGGGGCGACCCCCCCCAAGATCTCGAGAACCACGGTAGGTACAAAAACAGTAAACGGTGTTGGGAGCACATCCGCTTGTCCATCGAAAATATTGAACCATTTTTTGTCAGGTCACATTTAAGGTCACCAGAGGTCAAAAACAGCCGTCACATGCCGTCATAGGGATAACATGTAAATTAAGTTTATTACATCTGAACAAGTAAAGATAGAGCAAAACGATTTGAACCTAGAATCCTCGCAGCAAGCCGAATCGAATATATATGATTTGACCTGCTAGGTCAAATCAAATATTTGACCTGACCTGAGGTCAGGTCAGGGTCAAATTATATAAAAGCATATCATTAGAACCGCAAAGCCAAGGCGAGTCTAATGAAGCAACATAAACGCTCTATCACCATCTGTTACTAAGTTATTCAGTAAAAACCATATTTCCCATGTATTACCAATGGAAAGGTCATGCTTCGTACCTGACCTTAGGTCATCGATATCAAAAATACCGAACATGTTTTAGAGAACTCGGTGAGCCATTATGGATATAAGTTTCAATGGATAAGTTCACCCTGCTCCGACTTATGCTATCTTAAACTTTTTTAGGTCGGGTCACTTGACCTGTACTGGTGACCTGACCTGAGATAACCTATCCTTCAAATTTCACAGATGTTCAAAAATATGAGGAGAAGGTATACCAAGTACGGCGACGCTGCGCGCCGCCGTTTTCTGCTGTCTCCGAAAAACCCGAGGGGGCGGGTACCCGCCCCCGCGTCAATGCGCGTGTTAAAGCCTCAGTTCACGCAAAAGTTAATTTCACTCCAGGTAGCCATGTTGGTCACATCAAGGGATGTGGGTAGCCAACCTGACATGTTCTTGACCTCTGTACCTAAGGTGCATTTTACCAACACATGTATGTAGGTCTAAATCCTAAAGAAGGAGAAGATACAAAACCCCTGGATCGAGTCCCAACATTTTTGTCAGAGCATCCCTTTCTGAATCGCGAGTTGGGGAGTGAACTCCATCCCCCTGCTTTTGGCGTTTATGTGTCTATAACCCAACAAACTTTTCAGATTTTCATCACTTTTGCCGATACGAGGGATAGTAAGTTAGTGGGGGAAACTCTGATCAGAGTTACCGATAGTAGCTACGCTCCCAATAATAACAAATTTCCCAACAATACCTATGCTACCAATCATGGGAAAATGACATATTATTGGAAATAAGTAGGCGGAGCAATGATGGCATTAGCATTATTATTTTGAGTTTTAAAGTGGTGTTGAAAATGACTGTTATCTGCCAAGTTACTTTTTATTCATTTTAGACCTAAATTAATATTGAAAGAATAGACACCATACTAGGAGCTTTCGACGTCAAATCATCCTCAGCTATATAGCTGAGCTAATAGCTGGGGAAGACTTGACGTCAAAGGCTCCTATTATTGTGTCTATTATTTCAATATTAATTTAGGTCTAAAATAAAAAACTTGGCAGATAATGGTCATTTTCAACACCACTTTAAAACTTATTATTGAAAACGCTCCTTTCAAAAATGGAAACTCCTTTAAAATGTAAACACATGTGATAACACTTTCATGCTGTTATGGTATGTTGTCTGAACCATGTCTGCTGTATAAAGGAAGATAAATGCAAATAACATTCAAGCATGGGAGTACAATTTCGGTCTCCGTATGATAGAGGAGGCATACGTCACATTGAATTTGTTTGTGACAGCCAGAATACTTTCTGCACCTCTGGCTGGCAACACAGCATAATCTTGTCGGTTTGTGCGTTGCTAAACTTCAACCCAACAATAGCTCCAAGCTTGTTGCAACGTTTTATCGTTAGGACTTCACTCGTAGAATGGGCTGTCCCGTTTTCGATGCGGTAGATCAATGCCAAGTACCAATACAACACTACTGTAACAGTCACAGCTTCATCTTCAACAGAAACTACCGCTGCTGCCCACAAAGGTCAAGCAATCGCCGCGCCAAAGGTCACTGGGAGGCCCGGCGGCATGCACTCGGTTGGTTCAACCACCAGAGGGGCTCGAGAGGGGCGATGGAGTGCAGTCTTTGTTCTAATAACGCGGTCGACAACAATTAATAATGGGCATGGTTCAGGCAAAGCGGAAGTGGTCAAATGGCTGCAGAATTATTAGGCGAAAGCATGTAAAGCGTAGAGATGGAAGTTAATGATGGCGATGTTTTCTCGTGTCATGTTAACTTTAGGCAAACTGTATTTACGCTATTTTCAACAACAAAAAATAAGTGTGCATGGATTTCGTCAGTGGTACGGGCAGGCACTGTGATAGCAAGCTTTATATTTTAATATTCGAGGAACAATGCAAAACATCGGCAGGATAAATCAGAGGTTCGGCTATAGAAAATGTTAGAGTACAGGAAAGCATAAATCCGACCCGACCGTTGTGAAAGAAAATCTGGCGGGAGGTGTCATTTAAGTTATTAGCAGGCACGCACGCGCAAATTCCTGGACAAGCATTAGTTTCCAGTAACCTTCTGGGAAGCTTAGTTTGGTCTAATCTCTATGGTATGGGACCAAAGACTTGTCAGTTCATATCTCCCACGAAAAATGTTGACTAGGCTGCAATACACCTACACATTCTAAATGATGAATCGTTCACAAGACTACGGAGCTAGCAGTGGAGCTTGTGATACCAGTAGCTGCATAACGATGAGAATGAGTCACACGTGAAGGAAACACCGTTAAAGTAGATATATAATTGTATATACTTTGTGTAACTATTGCAGTTCAGTGCGGAAACCCACCGTAGTTGTTGCTTTTGAGTCAGCACTGATAGTGAACATGCACGATTGCCAGACTGATCACTGTATACGATGCGGAAATATCGGCATACGGACAGATAGCAAATGCGGCCGAGCGAAATAGCTTTTGTGATCTGTGGTGATAATATGGTTAAGGTATAAGGTAATACAGACAAGGTAAGGTAGTTGTTTGATTTTGTCTTGTTTACAGTGGTATTTTCTCATGGCAGAAGAAAATATTTCATCATACATCATGTTCTGAGTGGCAGACGAAAATATTTCGTTTGTCGTTTGAGGGTCTTCCGCCGCGAGCTTCCAGTGTTTTTTATGGAAACCGCCTCTTTATCGTTTTCAGGCGCGGGGCTCTCCTTCCAGCTGTTCCTAGTAGGGTCGCATAGGCCGAAGTTTATGTGTTTCGGGATGGTATTTCGTTTCTTCTTTTGTTAAGATACTTCACAGGTGTCGCCCAGTCTGCTTCAAAATTATTGTGCTTTACTGTGCTGATGTGTTGTTGTTGATTTGCACCTAGTTGGTATGCATTGAATCAGCAGATTTACATGAAAATTCTGTCAGAAGCCCATGCCTTATTCAGGGGATCCACTGGGGACTTGGAGCTGAGACCCTCGCCTTAGCAGGCAACTGTCCTTTGCCACTACCTCTTTATCACAAATGGAACTGTGGGATGAGAGAGAGAGAGAGAGAGAGAGAGAGAGAGAGAGAGAGAGCTAAGTATATGTATGGTGGACATTTAGGAAAGAGAATAGGCTAAAAATTAATTAGCGCATTTCTTTAAAATTGTTATCTACAACGGTCATGTTATGTAAAGTATTGTGTGGTTTACGAAAGTGTGTGCTCCCTATGTGTGCTGTGTCCTTGTAATTGAGGGCTGAAAAACCATATCTTATGGAGACCTCAATAATATACATCTACATCTACTAAGCCACCCCTTTCTGACAATCCCAGTTGTTCAACATGACTTTTGTGCACGTTATAACAATTTGACCAGCCGTCGTGTTCATATTCGTATTGTATTATAAACAATTCCACATGAAGGGTTTGGCATTCTCTCATTTCAATGAATAAAAAGACAAGGTAGTAAGATCAGATAAAGCATGCAAGAGAAAGTCACACAGGATGCCACTCCAGGGTAAAACAGTCTTTCTCCATACAGGCTCGCACATACATAAAAGTAAAGTAAGTAAAACACAGCTCCGTGTTAAATACCAGGTAGTCGTCCATCAACCTATCCGCCGTTACTGGGAATCTCAGGTGAGCATCACTCTCAAGTCTCAGCCTATCCCTGAAGTGCTCTGCTGTCCGCTCCACTCCACAAGCATTCAGAAAAGAAGACTCCTCAGTAACGGAGCCTTCGCCGGCCTGTCTCGGTGTGGACCGGTGAGAGAGGTTGATAGCGACGATTACACCTGTCTAGTTCCTCACGACGTGAAGTTAAACCTTATCGCTGCACGGGAGGTATCGCGCAGTAAACCTCGACACGGAAGGATCCAGGTTTTCGCTAAGGAGGTGAAGCATCGGAGGGCGACCAATCTACCATCTCGGGGTGGTCCTTGGTGTGATAAGAGTGCTTTTGTGACACTTACTTTGCCTGTTGTCGTGGATGCTGTAACAGAGCTGACTACAAAAACGGTAGAATTTTCGAAGTGTCTGTGTTCAAGCAAATACCAATGAAAGAGGACGTATCTATCTTGACTACTTTCGAAATTTGAATTCGTGCACAGACGGCCTTTGGAGATTTTGAGGACCTGGAAAATTGTTATTTGACCGTGACCTAAGGTCAAGGTCACGATGTCACATTTCAAGGTCATGTTGCATATCATTCGAATCCTTAGGTTAAGACGAACAAAGTAAAATTTCTGTAAATCAATCAAAACACAGGTGCCCACCAATTTGTAAGCTCGAGTTTATCTGCCTTTATTTCGCGGGGGATAAATAAATAAAAATTGTCTGCAGAACAGAACAAAGCAAGTACGTACTTAATCTTTGTTATCGTTTTTATTGACTTGTTGTTTCATTTCAGATATATTTAAGATATTTTGTGACGAATTATTCAAACATTGGGTGAGTGAGGCTCACCCAGCCGCCACCAAGCTTAAGATCCTGATGGGTTTTTTTGTGCCGATCGCGCCCGTTGAGTGTTAAATTTATGTATGCTGAGATATCAAATAAAATACATACATACATACATACCAACAGCCCTCAAACGTAGGGCCCGACAGGCCCGGGACTTTTAGTTTGTGATGGTTATGCGTGTTTTCATCCCAAAGTAGTTGCGAGCAGCTTGCACAAAATTGTCAGTTTAAGTTATGTTGGTTACGATTAATATCATGATGCTCAAAGTATGCTAAGAGTAGATAAATATTCCGTCTTGCTCACTGTTGCTGCTGCAAAGTCGCCTGCATGTAAACTATGAGCGCCTACTGATTTTAATCGTTAGTTCACTTGAATCCGTCTCAAACCAGTTGCTTTGCAACTCTTCAGTGAACGTGTACCCAGCGTCCAGTCATAATCCTCACGGCGCTTCAAATCCGATCAAGTATTTTCCCAGACTTAGTTGTCCAGTCGAGCGGTCAACAAAGTACAAGTGCAGCCGGGACCGCTGCAACATGTCCCCGAGCAATGAAGGCCAATTCGTTTGTAAACCAGTATAATCCAAGTCCTGTGTTTGGACTTGGGAAATTTCAGTGGCCAGCCCCAATGACAATTTTTTCAGGCCTATCTTATTTTTTAGAGAGAGAAAGAGAGGGAGAGGGAGAGAGAGGGAGAGGCCTGAATAGGTTGGTTTGACCATTCCATCATCTTTTTTAGCACGTCTGGCGACATAGCCTCCCATGCTGGCCCAGGTCCAGTCTCAAATTGGATCTGGCTGCAACATAATGCCAGCAAAGCATTTGTCTCCTGCTCAGTCATCAATATTGCATCAGCAGCTCATATCAAGACATTAGGCCGGCAAGTCTGAAAGCTGAGGACAGTATGTTGGATGGCTTTAAAATTCCCCTCTGTATAGCTCATTTTTCTGAACCCGGACCACGGCGTGGATGTAAGGTCTAGTGGAAGCAATTTTTGCGACAAGTTGGACACAGATTAACGCATGAAGATTCGAACCATCTATCCTTGTCGTCCAGCTTCCAAACCGGAAACAATTTTGCCTCTAGTGGCCTGAACAGGATTGTCTGTGCCAAGTTTGTTCTGAGCTGCTACCAAAAGTTAGACTGTCATATCCAGGGAGGCAACGTGGCTCTTGCCTCCCCCTCTTACTCCCCTAGACACACGGCGCCACCTCAAATGGAAATGGTCACGACGCCCACCTGAAAGTTCGATGGCTCCGCCTGAAATTTTGTTTTCTACCCACCGCCATTCTCCTTCAGGATGCAGGTGTCAGCGCCCCTATGATAGGATTTGGCGCCCACTGGATAGATTTTGCCGTCCAAAAGGGGCACTCTCCAGTCCAGATTGCGCCCCCCGCCCCGATCGAAAATCCTGCATCTACCTATTTAGACAACCAGCCCACAACTAAATTATAAATCTGACAACCAAATATTTATCCAGAGGACACAAGGATAATATGAGCCCCCACCTGATCAAATATCACCCCCGACTGATACTCTGAGTCAAAGTTTTTCACTTCTCTCCTAATCAGGGGACAGAACACTCGGCGTGTTTGTGCCAATCGTTGTATGTGTTGACTTTTTTGTTGTCTTTTCTGGAAATAAAAGTAAGTAAGTAAGAGTGTGGCAAATCCATGTTAAGACCTGGTGACTCGTACCCTACTCCGAAGCAACACCGGACCGGTTTAGAATGTATTTTTCTTTTTCACAATGACAGAAAGTTGCACCCTCCTTTCCTTGCTGTGCACCCCTAACAAAGTGCTTACTTTTGATAAAATGCTTGGATCTGCACTCTGCAACTGGCAGATAGATCTAATCTATCACTTGCATTTACTTCGTCATTCGTGATGACAGTTTTACGAAATTTATCGTCTAAAGCTCGTTAAGCACACATGACTTGTTAACCACCCCGTTTATTATTTATGGTCATGTCAAACACCGATCACGCAATATTTTAGTCAGAAGTATTGACCTTCAGATGTGGTTTTGAACCACAGTGGCGATGCCATCAGGGGTACAAGAGGAGCAAGGAGTGCTCGCAAACGACTTTGAGTACAGAAAACAATTCCTGAGCAAGTAAATGGCCTGATTAGAATCAGTTTGGAAAATATTCTTAGAACGTTGTTGGCAGCATGACTCCGAGGCACAAAGAGTCTGAATTATAAATGTTCACATTTTAGAGTGGATATTATCCTCTCAGCGGAGGTTTTCCTCCTATTTTGTGTACCTGGAGACGCCCTGGTAAGCTGCGTCAGAGCAGCGCAGAGTCTTATCTTACCTCGCATGTCGCTTTTACAGTCTTCAGTGTCGAAAGCCGCAACTTTTTCTGGATTGTTCAATCACGAAATCCTTACTTTTCGCCCCGAGTGCTTTGAGGATTTAAAGAAATTGAGCCGGTCTATAACGCATGTTTAAAAATATGTGTGATTATATCAGTAGTTAGGCATGTCATGATCCACGTTTACTCTGAATTTTATTATTTTGCGACAGAAGGGGCTGGACAGTTAACTAGAAAAATGCATGGCTCAGAGGGCCATGACTGTAAAGGGTTTGAACCAGCCCCCGTTCAAGTTGCCTGGCGTTTTGCGGCGGTGACGTCATCGCCGCAATGCCGCAAGCGTTTTGCGTCTTGAAGTATCGGCAAACTGGACATATTTGACATGGTCAGTAAAGCTTGCAAATGACTGAAAGACGTCAAAAATGGCTTAGTTGACAAGTTTGATCATATTTCTAGCCAGTATAGAGTTTCTGCAGCCCTAAGACCAGCCTGCAGGGACTTCAGGGGCTTTTCTCGCAGTGATGTTCCGTTGCTCTTAAGAGTCATTATCAGTGTAATAGCATTGTAATTTCATCCTTCACGTCATCGTTGCTTAGATGAAAATATGAAGTACGGGTCTTTCCAATGGAGGTTTCTTAGCGAGACGAACAAATTGTTTGAGGTACCGCGCGGTCACGGGTCCAGGACTTATTTTGAGGAGGCTAGAAAACTCAAACCTCCCCCACTGCCAGTGGCGGATACAAGGGGACTAGGGCTCGAGCCCCCCCCAATGTTAGTGTCTAGTAAATGCATAGGCCGATGCTGATATGAGGCAATGGAGAGGAGGCTCGAACCCCCTTGCCCATACCCCAAAAAGTCCTGTACCCGCCACTGTCCCCCACCGTAGCCTCCGAACAGCCTTTGCTTATACAGATGTTAGTAGACATCTCGGAGGGGTCCCCTCAAAATTTAGGAGGCTCGTGGGCCCCATAACCTCCTTATATCCGCCACTGGTACCATAGGCGGATCCAGGGGACAAAGCCCGGGCGGGTGTCCCCCGATGGGCCCTCGAGGTCACACATGAAATGGTCACAGCGCCTCCTGAAAGGTCGATGGTGCCACCTGAAATGTCGCTTCCCACCCCCTCCACAGGATGCGGAAAGCAGCGCCTGCCGATAGGATTTGGCGCCCACCTGATGGGTTTTGCCAGCCAAAAATGGTGCCCCCTGGTCCGAATAAAGCCCCCTGGTCTGGTTGACACCCCCTCCCGGGAAGAATTGCCCCCCCCGACTGGCAATCCTGGATCCGCCTATGACTAGTGCCCTGTATATATAAACAGCCCAATTACAATAACTTTGGGTAAGATTAAATCACATTTGCAGGTTTCAATGGGGTGAGTCAGAGGCGAAGCCAGGGAATTTTTACGGGGGACAGGAGTGGTCCGGCTATGATGACAAGGGAGGGGAAGAGTTGGCACTTGGTGGATTTAGGAGACAAGGGGGCACTTGGTCCTCCAATAGCCAATGGGGAGCACATCCCACGTCCATGCTGCTTTCGACGCCCATGACTGCAACTGTTAGAGCGATCGGCGCGTGTTGCATTTAGGCTTTGAGCAGCGGCTATAATCCGGCTCTGAGGTGTGATCTTTCCTAGTATCGTTATTATTTCCATATTTGCCCAACCCCACTCCCTTCACGCCGTATGTCGTTTCATTAGTTTTTATTCTCTCTCGGGCCTGTCATGTTTCTCTTTTACAGTGTTGCGGCTCAGTAAAAACCGTAGTAGTATTGCCAGACTAGTATACTTTTTAGTATAACATACCAAAGCTACTAGATTTGTCAACATATTTCACTTCACAGACATTGAAGTGCAAACAAGTATATTCCATGGCTCTTTTCTTAAATATCTAAACTTAATTTATCCAAAAACCTTAAATTTTAACCGTCAAAATAAGGCTATGTTTCCTTTCTTAGTGGATACCAAGAAAACAACCAAAATTTTACTAGTAGAAAACTTGAACCAACCTGGGATTCTAGGGCGTTGGTTTGAACATGTGTGGCAGGTCCCTCTGATGCTGTGGAATTACTTGAAGCTCAGTCCTGTTTGATGTCGCAACTTTGATTTGCCGTAGAAGGCAGCGCGAGTTCGATGCTTAAAGATAAGTTAAAGGTTCAGATTTCGGGCGCCATCTTTCGAAAGATTTAATCTGCAATGGAATAAGGATCAGTTCTGGAAACGGCTCTTCAGAAGCTTTCAAATATTGGACTCAGTGCTACAGCCCACGCAAGATATCCTGCGATTTAAACGGCCTGCTAAATTCCACCCTTGGGAAGTGGCTGACCCGGGCTCTCCGGCTTAAAAGTTTGATACCATAGGCGGTTCCAGCGGGTATGGGGGCACGTGTCCCGCCCATTTGATCAAGCCTTTGCCCCTGTAAGACTAAAGGGGCGCCCTTCTGAATGACGCTCCTCTGGCCGCGTGCCAGTCCCCCCTCCCCCGGTCGAAAATCCTAGACCCGCCTACGTTCGATCCTGACAAACTGAGCTGCCCGGGCCCTGAATAAGCTGCAGCTCTCTCTCTCCCTCTCTCTCTCCCTCTCTCTCTCCCTCCCTCCCTCCCTCCCTCCCTCCCTCCCCCTCTCTCTCTCTCTCTCTCCCTCCCTCCCTCCCTCCCCCTCTCCCCCTCTCTCCTCCCTCCCTCCCTCCCTCCTCCTCTCTCTCTCTCTCTCTCTCTCTCCCTCCCTCCCTCCCTCCCTCCCTCCCTCCCTCCCTCCCCTCCCTCCCTCCCTCCCTTCCTCCCTCCCTCTCTCTCTCTCTCTCTCTCTGAAAGCTTTGAAATTCTCGATTCTAGCTGCATGCACAGCATCTTCTTCGAGCAATAGGCAGCTGTCAATAACTTACGTAGCACATATGTGTACGTGGGTGTGTGCGTGATCTTGCGCCGCCCCTCCTTCTACTAACGCTTTTGACGCACATGTGTATGTAACGTTTGGTAACGCTGCGGCTGACTTCTCCCAATCTCTTTGCATTGCGTAATGCGTTATTCATCTGGAGATCATGTGCCACCCCGTTATTTTGTTGGATAAAATGTCCCTGACTGGCAACGAGCCACTCTCAACTTATTAAGCCATTAATAGCTTACGCAGTTATAGAGCTCAACCAGATTTGGAACGTTGCATTGCAATAAGACCTCTATAATGGCAAGTGTCGGATCTGATTTGGGCTAGTGATTGGGGAGGGGTGAAGGGGGGGATGAGAAGGAGGAAGGCAACATTACCAAACCTGAAATCCATGCATCTTTTGAATGAAAAATCGGAAAGAATAGAAGGATTTGGCAGCAGATGCTTCCCTCTGAATCGGCATCTGACAAACGCCTCAAGGACTTTAATCATCACGTGACCCTCCAAACACGTGTATCCTTCTCACCCTCACCCCTCCCTCCAACCTTAAGGTGACGTCAGGCGATCAAACCAACTGCTGACATTGCGCTTAGCGGAGGACGCTGTGAGGGGGATGGGGCACGGACGCAGTGACACCTTCTCGATATGCTTAGCAACAGGAAGTCAGGCATGTGGTCGGACTAGTGTGGTTAGATAAGTTAACTTGATGCTCTCCACCGAGGAGATGGAGAACATGTTCCTGCACAATGCAGGTGTGGCCCGAGGCTCCCAGAACATAGAAAGGAGAATAAACATTGAATTAAAGCTGAAAATGGAATACAAACTAATTCTAAATTTTGAGGCAGATCGTACGTTATTGGGACATATTGAGATCGTTGAGTAATTCTTCAAGACACCAGTCGGATTTCGAATGTATTTTTCGGAGCTTTTGAAATGCATTGGACTATCTTCGTCAGCGATAAGCGTCTAGCCAGCGCGTAAGCACAAAGTACACAGGTCTGAAATGTCTGCTCGCCCAGCGCTAAAAGCCGAGTCCTACTTGTTCTTCTTAATAGTCTAAGAGTACGGATACAGTATGTGATAACAACAAGCCCCACACTTAAATGAAGTGGATTTAAAATCACAAAGGAATGCACATTGAAACAAAGTACACAAATGGAAAGTCTTACGCTCACAATAGCATAGACGATTCCCTGCGCCAAGTGCAGGCAAGGTGCTGCCGAAAACGACATGCAGGTGAATAACATATTAAAATACATACACTAGTGTTATTTCATGACGTGTTATTATATTAAGTTAATATCGAGGTCCACTTGACAAAATTGTAACTTTGGTATATTTTTTTCATGAATGCCTTAGTACCTGAAAGACTTCTCGCATGGGAATGCCCAAGTTCATAGTGGTGAGTCTTGTTGTATTCCTGTGATAGATATGCCTCCTTTGATTTTCTTCTTCTCCAATGGCTCTCATTCACCATAATTTAACCCTCGCCCCACCGTGACCATTGATGGCCCCCTAAGGTTTTTTCGGGACAAAAGAAAAACGACGAGGCACAGCACCGCGGTTGAAGGTTTTACCTCTCACCCCATCATGTTCCCACCATCCCTGAAATATTTTACCCTGGGTCACCCAAGGTCAGGTCACCAGGCGAGTTCAACCAAGGTCACCTCACTTCAAATTTTCAGCACTATAAGAGCTACATTTCTAAGTTGATCGATTTGAAATTCCCTACACTTTATGACCCCTCCAGGGTCTACCAGATGGATATCCGGGATTTTTCGATTTAGTGACTTGAGGTCAGGTCACGAGGTGACCTCTTCCATTGAAAAAGTATGGGAAAAGCTGTATTATGATCTAAAAGTCACAAAAACTATTTAAAATGATCAGTTTGCTCAAAACAGCGTTCTTGAACACCCTTTCAAGGATCTTAGGACCAATATTTGCCCTTTGGCCTCTCCGAGGTCATCCAAGGTCACCAGAGGTCAAAAACAGTATTTTGACAAAACTTTTGACCTAATTAAGCTAGAGCGCTGAATAAAACATCATCGTGTATGTCTTGTCACTGGCTTTCATTTGATATACAACAAGGTCACTTTCTGACCTTTCGTGACCTCAGTTCATATTAGGTCCCGAGGTGACCTATGGAGGTCAAACCACTGGTGGGAGGTCATTAAGTTCCACAGATAGGAAAACAATTCTGGTATTTTCCTATCAAATGTACTTTACCCGATCTCAATAGCTCTAATAGTATAAGAGGTATGCTCAGTTTGCGTAAGCATTGCATATTTGAGTGAAAATAGCCTATCTTGACCTAGCTTGAGCTCTGGAGGGCAAACCATTGACCTGAGTGCTTAAACATGTGAGGTAATTTCTTACTGAATTCACGCGGGCTTTCTACTGCACTTTGCAGATTTGCGCTAACCCCCATATTTTCGGAGTTAGAGGTGGGCCATTGATGGCCCCCGGTGGGACGGAGGTGGCACCGGACCCCCGGTGGGGCGCAGGTTAAACCTCATCCCTCATTGCATGGTGTGTCCAGTTTCTAAGATGTGTTTTGGGCAGTCCAGAGTGGTTGTGGTCATTGTTTTCTACTGCTCTTCTGTGTTCTTGTTGTCGTGTTTGTATGGTCCTGCATGTTCCCCGTATGTGTGTTTTCCGCACTGATATGTGCCCTTGTAGACTACCTAATTCTTTTAGTTTTTGTGACTGTTGTCATTTGACTTTACCAGTATATTTCTAAGTTTTGTTGTCGGTTCGGCTTGGGTTTGTGCTCAGGCTAAAGTCTATCAGGTGCTAAATTACTTGAAATTTTATATTACTAATTTGATAATCTAAAGTCTACCAGGTACATGCATACTTTAGACTTTAGATACGCCCAAATGATTGCCATCAACGGTTTTTAGAGTTGTATTTTAATGTAGCTCTGTAACCTGGAAAAATCATACAACACTGCCAGCCCCTAACAGCCCAAATCCGCATTTTTAATCTTTGCTTTCACACAAACTAATTATTGACCTATGATATAGCAGCTTACATATACCAAAAACTTCTTTTACACTACCATGGGACCAAGAAGCTGGTGGGAGAGACTTTCGGAATTATAAAAGAGTCACAACTCTGACAAAGAGGGGATTCAAATTAACTTAGGTTGCCTAAAAAAAACGGCCAAGGAGGCCTCAAGAATGCAATGAAGGCCGCCACGTCGAAAAGTTGACCCCTAGTACAGTGGACGAAAAGTTGTCCTTCCTTTTTGTAGAGGCCCCACAAGCATGCAGGAGGCCCTTTAACAGTTCGGAAGGCCCGGCGTGAATGGGCCCAGCGCTAGAGAATCAACATACGAGTGTTCTTTGAAGCTGCGCTACCGTGAATGAGCCATTTGTCGAAAGTAATTGCTCCAGACTAATGGTTGCTAAATACTTGGTTTGGTTGGGTGATCTTCAAGTTGGCTGTAATGAGGTCGAATGCGATCACTTGTTTTGGATTGGTTACCTCCATGAATATTAAGCAGGAACGATTTGCCAGTGGAGGTGAGGTTCTGCCACGGGGGGTTGTGAGAGGGCGAAGCCACCTGGGATTCAACTGAGCAATTTCATTTTCAGTTAAATTAGAGTAAACCAGAGATGGTCTACGCTACGCTGTGGTCTCGCTACGTGGATTTAGTATTGACACGCAGAAACGCTAACAGACCCCGCGACTTGTTCCATTGTATAACAAGGCAAATCGGCCAGTGTGATGCAAGTCCCCAGTGAACTGCTCGTCCGAATGGGACCGCTGAAGCGCACGGAACTGCTGGCGAGCTGTGTAACATGTTTAAGGACTCCGTCTCCAGCACCATCTTCAGCTTTGTTCAATATCAGACGGCGCACTTTAAAGAGAACAAGCCTTGGATAGGCTACGACTTACGCCTTCTAATTGACAAGAAAACCCGACTCTTCAAAACGATGCACAGACGAGGAGCTGAAGAACAAAAAATTATACCAGGAACTTTGAAGATAAGTCCATCGGAACTTGGTAGTATCTGAACTCAATTTTTCAACATAATGAGCCGACACAATAAATCAATGACAAATGAGTTTGGACTTGTTTTAAGCATATGGAGTCATCAAATATCGACGCTGCACCACTGAAGATGGGAAACACTTTGCATCAGATCCCGAACAGCAGGCGGCTATGCTTAACAGACAGTCCCAATCTGTTTTCAGTGAGGGCAAAACTTACAGATACGAAGAATTTCAGAGCAAGTGTGACATGCCTTAGAACACTCTTCCAGTTGTTGATGGAGTGACTTTAGGAGGCTGTCTCTACTCCGCGAGTGGGCTCGACTAAGTGACCAACAGCAGCTGGTCACGCTACAGTGCAAGGTCGATTATCGCCTCCACCCCTTTATCTACCAAAACCATCAGAAACTGAAACCTGCTACCGACAGAACCACAGGATTGTATCTCTTCGATTTTACTCGTGTACTTTTGTGCGTAAACATGCTATTTTGGATTTGGAAAACTACAGCCACCTCGAGTGACAGTATGATCAGCTTTATGATGATGGTCAATGGACGGCATATTGAGACGCGACGTCGCAGAAATACGCTACGTCATGTTTCGCTTTTGGGCCAACACTACCCGGTGGAATTACGTGATGGTACATTTTTGGCTACCGTATTACGTTTCGTAGCTTAGGCTGCGACGCTAACCCTCGCCCCACCGGAGGGCCATCGATGGCCCTCCCCTAAGGTTTTTTTTCAAAATAGCAGACAAGCGACGAAACGCAGCACCGCGGTTGAGGGTTCTATCTCTCACCTCATCATTTTCCCACCATCCCTGAAAATTTTTATCCCAGGTCACTCAAGGTCAGGTCACCAGGCGAGGTCAACAAAGGTCACCTCATTTCAACTTTGAAGCTCTATAAGAGCTACATTTCTTAGTCGATCGATTTGAAACTTGCTACACTTCATGACCCTTCCAGGGTCTACAACGGGCATATCCGGGTTTTTAGATTTCGTGACCTGAGGTCAGGTCACGAGGCGACCTCTCCCATTGGAAAAGCACGGGAAAAAGCTGTCTCATGATCTAAAAGCCACAAAAATGATTGAAAATGCTCAGACTGCTCAGAACAGCGTTTTTAGACACCTTTTCACGGATCCTAGGGTTCATATTTGCCCTTTGACTTTTCCAAGGTCATCCAAGGTCACCAGGGGTCAAAAACAGTATTTTGACAAAAACTTTTGGCCTAATTAAGCTAGAACGCTAAAATAAACACCATCGTGTTTGTCTTGTCCCTTGCTTTCATTTGATTTACGGCAAGATCAGTTTCTGACCTTTCGTGACCTCAGGTCATATTAGGGCACGAGGTGACCTCTGGAGGTCAAACCACTTGCGGGAGGTCTTAATGTTTCACATAGTGGAAAAAGGTCTGGCAATTTCCTATCAAACGCACTTAACCAGATATCAATAGCTCTAATGGCATAGGAGTTATGCCCAGTTTTCTTAATCATTGCATATTTGAGTGAAAATAGCCTATCGTGACCTTTCTTGACCTCTGGAGGTCAAACCATTGACCTGAGCGCTTAAACATGCGAAATATTTTCTTACTGAATTCACGCGAGCTTTTTAATGCAATTTGTAGAATTTTGCTAACCCCCATATTTTCGGAGTTAGAGGGGGCCATCGATGCCCCACGGTGGGGCGAAGGTGGCGTCGGACCCCCGGTGGGGCGCGGGTTAAATCATGTGCCGTATTCCCATATGCAGACCTTGATAACGAAAATGAAACCTGAATATTTTACTATGACTCGTAAAGTGGCAGAAGCGATTGAGATGTACTGGCAATTTTGCCTAACTAAATACCTGCCTGGCAATGGTACAGCGAACTTGAGTTCGATCGTACTCCATAAAACCAGCCGAAGGTACCCATAACTACATTTTTGTTTAGCATTGATCGAAGGAGCCTTAAGTGTAATTCCCCCTGTATTTTGACAACCCAATACCTCTCCTCCACCAGTGGCGTTGCCGAGGCACCGCTTACTGCCATTAGTGCCGGTGAACCCGGTAACCCAGCTAGTTGCCTATCTGAGATAAGTTCGTACGCACTGTTGTCAAGAGCATTTGGCGCGTTCCGGAAACATGGCCACGCTCTCGGGATTAGATCGATACGGACTGGGCCAAGCGCACCAACTGTGAATACCGTTTGTCCTTCGCCGTCAAATCCAGATTAGGAACCATATATCGTGGCAGGATATTTTCTGTAATACGTTACGGTCGGTCATATGCGGATCCAGGGGGGAGCACGTGTCCCCCGATCGACCTACGGCTCCCCCTGAAATGTCACGGCACCCCTGAAAGGTCGATGGTGTCCGCCGAAATGCCGCTTCCCACCCCCTTCCTCAGGATGCAAAAATCGGCGCCCACCGATATTATTTTGCACCCACCTAATAGGTTTTGCGGGTCAAAAGAGGCGCCCCCTGGTCCGGATGGCGCCCCCCTGTGAAGGTGCCCCCCAATCGGCAATCCTGGATCCGCCTAGGATTACAGTATGCCAGAATTACACTACGCAGGGGAGATGGGTAGCCTAGTGGATGACATCAAAATCTCTGAAGCTACCGGTCCCAGGTTAAAGTCCCGGCGGAGCCTATGAATAGGCTGATCTGATTCCCCAAATCCCTCCTAACAGGGGAGAGTTGGCAACGCCGTATAATATTGACAGTTGCATCGATACACCCACGCAACTATTATTAATTCATTACGCCATGCATATGGTGCTGAGATACTTTACGTAACAACGGTTAAGGGAGGATCCTGTCGTTATATAACACTGATCATCTGTTGGCAAACCTTAACCTTTAGAGGCGGGCAAAGATGCCTTGCACAGAACGCCTTATAAAGTGTCCCTGACTAACTGGTAAACCTTAAATTCACATCAGAAGCTGGAGAGGAGGTATATAAATCGCAGATCTAAAAAGTTTCTAATTAGAGTTTCTAGCTTTCTTTCGGTGAAGGGCTTCGGCCTTCTGCTCCACAATCCCCCTCCCCTGCACTCTCCCTCTTAACATGCTGTCAATGATGAAGCTATCTCGATGGAGACGCTCTTGCATCAGGCGCTTAACATGGACAATCAAACGTGTGCAAAATTCTGCAACTGTATGCCTTGAAGTTACCTTAGGGGCAATCTGTGTGTTCAGGTGAGTTGATGTAATTGCAGTGAATGCGCATGTGGATGAAGGTAAAAAAAGTCGACGTGCTCGAAGAAAACTTACTTATCGGAGTGTTAAGTCTGTCAGCCTGTGTTTGCTTGGTCTATCTGTGGTTGTAGTCTTTTAACATACAACATCAGCACATTTTTCCCACTAAATCTGAACAAAAATCGATTTTTTCTTGAGGTTGCACGGTCTATTGTTACGAATATTTATTATTCTACAGTCTGTAATCTGATTATTCTACATTTAATGATAGATGTTTCTTTTTGTCCAAAGCGACCTAAAAACTATTACCTCAACTCCGTGCAGATCTCTTCAACCTCCTAACCCCCCCCCGCCATCCTCCCCCTCCTCCCACCTGCAGACATTGGCTTCTCCACTATTAGAGGTTTGAAAAAGTACTTGAGTCTCACCAACGGAATTTGAAACCAAACTTTTGTGACCTAAATTTCCAGGTTTGGCAGGAAATGATAGTATTTCATTTGGCACTCCAAATCCTTCTGAACATTAAAAACGTAATCACAGACTGAGTGTGAGCTCCTCATGCTGGTGATCATAATCGTGTCCGTTTTGTCAACAACTTGATCTTTTTTGTCATCAACGTTATTGGCGAGTTGGCAGATTTCTCAGCCTCTGTACATTATCTTCCGCAGACTCCCGTTCCAATTGATATTGGACCGCCGCTCTCTAGACAGCTACGCCCCTGTAACGAAGTCCAAGGCTTGTTGCCTTCCGATGATATTTTTGAAGCACTGTATCCTGGAAAATTTTTGCTGATACAAAGCTGAATAGACCGCTTGAGTGATTTGATCTGTTGGAATTGCCTGTGAGTATCACAAAACGCTTCAGTACAGGCCAGAAATGTGGTGAGAAGGCAAGTTTTGCTGATGTCATCAATAGTCCTTTCGAATTCAGCGTTCGATTCTCAGCTGCGACTAAGCATTCATCGTTTTGCTGCAACGCACTGTGTGTGCTTAACACGAAACGAAATTCAAAGAAACGACTAAGACGAGTGAGTTAAGCACTATCATTTCATCCTGCGGCCTTTATTGACCGCCTCCTCTTAGAACTGTCAGCTACGCTTTTTTTCAGATCCCTGATTTGTATTTGCATTCCAAAAGGAAATAGTTTTGCGCCCACGACAAGTGTGATTAACACGCGCACTGGAGGGGAGGGGACTCGATGGCGCTCACCTATTTTTCCTAGCTGGTCGAAGAATCATTCTCGATCAAAAGATGTTACTTAACGGCATTTGAGATAATTCAACGGCGCGTCGATCGGTGAAGAAACTTTGAAAACCGTTCAATTTTTTACCTATAGGCTTTCAAGGTCAAAACCTATATTTTGAGACCGCCGCAATTTCGCAGTCGCACCAGTTCGCCTGCACTGTAGACCGACTGGTGACGTTATAACGTCATATTAGCTAGATTATATGTCAAGGTCACCCCACATGAAGGCCAATGTCGAGGTAAAAGGTCACAGGCCAGGGTCATACTGGCGTTCTCAAGATCATTGACCCCAGTGCTTCCGGTCAAATGGCGATGCCTAGTATGGCGTATTATGATGTGACGTCAAAGTTTAGATAAATCAAATTGATGGTCAAGGCTCTGAGATTAGAGATAAAAGGGTTGAATGCTATCATTGTCAATAATTATAAAAATAACCGACTTACATTCATTCTATATTTTGAAGAAAACGGGCCAAGACAACACACTAATCTTCAAAGAAAATAAAGTAAATAGTTTATTGTCTTGCCCTGTTTTCTTCAATAAATAGAATGAATGTAAGTCGGTTATTTTTAGAATTATTTAAAATTGTTAAGGTCATAGGTCAAGGTCAAATGTCATGGGTCAAGGTTAATCGTCATTCCCCGCTCAACGTTTTCTATGGTGCTAGTTATAGTGTAATTACAGGGAGTATCCTATATTCCTATTGTGAAAAATAGGTAATTGACCTTAAATGACCTTGACCTCAAAATTTCATGGGAAATTTTTAAAATTCTTTCCATGTTCTTGGTCTGTTTTAATACATTCGGGACTTTTGCGGTTAATTATGGCATTTCCTGATGAGTCCCGAGCACGGCTAAGATTTGACATTTATGACCTCGTTTAACCTTGGAGATATTGATCTTAGTCAATGAATATTGACTATATTGTAACTTACAATAACCCCCATCCACCCCCAAACCAGCGTTTTCCTAAGCATCTTAGTTTCTGAGATCTCAGGGAGCCTACCAGCCCCTCTCCAGTGAGCGTTAGTGTCAGACCCTCTGCCTGTGCGGGCGTTAACCCTCGCCCCACCGGGGGCCATCGATGGCCCCCTAAGGTTTTTCCGGGATAGCAGAAAAACGACGAGGCGCAGCACCGCGGTTGAGGGCTCTACCTCTTACTGCATCATTTTCCCATCATCCCTGAAATTTTTTACCCCGGGTCACCCAAGGTCAGGTCACCAGACGAGGTCAACCAAGGTCACCTCACTTCACCTTTAGAGCTCTGTAAGAGCTACATTTCAAAGTCGATCAATTTGAAACTTCCTACACTTCATGACCCCTCCAGGATCTACAAGGTGTATATCCGGGATTTTTCGATTTCGTGCCCTGAGGTCAGGTCACGAGGCGACCTCTCCCATTGGAAAAGCATGGGGAAAAGCTATTTCATGATATAAAAGCCACAAAAATGATTGCAAATACTCAGACTGCTCAGAACAACGTTTTTGGACACCCTTTCACGGATCCCAGGGGTCATATTTGCCCTTTGGCTTTTCCAAGGTCATCCAAGGTCACCAGAGGTAAAAAACAGTATTTTGGCAATAACTTTTGACCTAATTAAGCTAGAGCGGGGAAACAAACATCATCGTGTTTGTCTTGCCACTGGCTTTCATTTGATATACGGCAAGGTCACTTTTTGACCTTTCGTGACCTCAGGTCATATTAGGTCACGAGGTGACCTCTGGCGGTCAAACCACTGGCGGGAGGTCTTTACGTTCCACATAGCGGAAAAAGTACTGGCAATTTGCTATCAAATGTACTTTACCAGGTCTCAATAGCTCTAATGACATAAGAGTTATGCCCAGTTGGCTTAATCATTGCATATTTGAGTGAAAATAGCCGATCTTGACCTAATTTGACCTCTGGAGGTCAAACCATTGACCTGAGCACTAAAACATGCCAAGTAATTTCGTACTGAATTCACGCGAGCTTTCTATTGCACTTTGCAGATTTGCGCTAACGCCCATATTTTCGGAGTTAGAGGGGGCCATCGATGGCCCCCCGGAGGGGCGAAGGTGGCGCCGGACTCCCGGTGGGGCGCGGGTTAATACTGCGTTTTTTGGTTAACCTTCGCCCGGGTAGGGGGTCTTTTTAGACCCCCTCGGGTTTTTCCAGTGACCAAAAAACGGCAGCGCGCAGTGCCACCAACCTTGGTCTAGCTGTTTCCTCATCATTTTTACATCTTTCCTCAAAATTTTAGCTCAAGGTCATATCAGGTCAGGTCACCAGGCCAGGTGAAGTGACCTCAGCTCAAAAAATATTTAGGACTGCATAACTAAAAGGCGGGTCAATTGATCAAGTTGAAACTCATATCACATATTGAGCCCACCAAGAGCTACATCATATGTTCTGGGATTTTTGATATTGATGACCTAAGGTCATGTGCAGAGCATGACCTCCCGATTGTAAATACATGGGGAAAATCACGAAATGGGCTTTTCAGTAAGTATGGATGGAATCAACTTCAAACATCGGTTAACCCTCGCCCCACCGGCGGGGGCCATCGATGGCCCCCTCCCCTGAGGTTTTTCCGGGATAGCAGAACAACGACGACGCGCAGCACCGCGGTTGAGGGCTCTACCTCTCACTGCATCATTTTCCCATCATCTCTGAAGTTTTTTACCCCGGGTCACCCAAGGTCAGGTCACCAGACGAGGTCAACCAAGGTCACCTCACTTCAACTTTAGAGCTCTGTAAGAGCTACATTTCAAAGTCGATCGATTTGAAACTTCCTACACTTCATGACCCCTCCAGGTTCTACAAGGTGTATATCCGGGATTTTTCGATTTCGTGCCCTGAGGTCAGGTCACGAGGCGACCTCTCCCATTGGAAAAGCATGGGAAAACCTGTTTCATGATATAAAAGCCACAAAAATGATTGCAAATACTCAGACTGCTCAGAACAGCGTTTTTTTACCGCCTTTCACGGATCCCAGGGAACATATTTACCCTTTGACTTTTCCAAGGTCATCCAAGGTCACCAGAGGTCAAAAACAGTATTTTGACAATAACTTTTGACCTAATTAAGCTAGAGCAGTGAAACAAACACCATCGTGTTTGTCTTGTCACTGGCTTTCATTTGATATACGGCAAGGTCACTTTGTGAGCTTTCGTGACCTCAGGTCATATTAGGTCACGAGGTGACCTCTGGAGGGTCAAACCACTGGCGGGAGGTCTTTACGTTCCACATAGCGGAAAAAGTACTGGCAATGTCCTATCAATTGAACTTTACCAGGCCCCAATAGCTCTAATGACATAAGAGTTATGACCAGTTTGCTTAATCATTGCATATTTGAGTGAAAATAGCCGATCTTGACCTAATTTGACCTCTGGAGGTCAAACCATTGACCTGAGCACTAAAACATGTGAAGTAATTTCTTACTGAATTCACGCGAGCTTTCTATTGCACTTTGCAGTTTTGCGCTAACGCCCATATTTTCGGAGTTAGAGGGGGTCATCGATGGCCCCCGGTGGGGCGAAGGTGGCGCCGGACACCTGTGGGGCGCGGGTTAAGGCTTGCTCTTACCTTATTTATGAAGTTGATGCCAAAAATTTGGCTTGTGACCTGTGAAAGGTCAACTTAGGTCAAATAAGCATTTTTTAGTGTTTTACTCTATACCTTTTGAATAAGCAAAGATAAAACTTTTATTTTATCGCCACAGTGTTTGTATAGTCACTGCAAGTCAAATGATATACATCATGACTATACCAGGTCAAGTTGGGTCAGACTGTTGACCTGGGTCAGGTCAGATTTTCAAATTTGACCTGGCTATAGCAATATTATATATCATTCGATTTGTATTGACGAAACGATTGCAATGGTGCATTAACTATGGCTATATCTTGCTTGGTTTGGAATTTATTGGCGAAAAAGAAAACGGCCTTATGCATGGGTAGCTGTGGACATTCCCAATAAAATTCCAAATATTCAGTGACCTGTAGCTCCCTTGGCTTTGAACTGACACAATAACAAATGGCACTGCAATGAAAGAGCAACTCAAGAGCTTTCGAATGGTGTTAGTAAAATGTTTCTAGCCATCATAGTTTCTGAGATATATGAGGTTTTCTTAGTACACCTCATATTAGCGATTTTGACCTATTTTGACCTCTGGTGACCTTGATATTGACCTGACGAGAAAAATGACCCAAGTATTTTCGATATCAGTTTTGAAGAGCTTTCGATTGCCGTTTTGCACTTTTTTCTAGCTCTTTTAGTTTTTGAGATCGTGGGGGTCTTTTTACCCCCCCGCCAGGGCGAAGGTGGCTCCTACCCGCCACCGGGGCAAGGGTTAAAGAAACGTGTTCTAGAAAGCGTCTGTGGGCTGGTCTTTTTAAAGAAGTGCCTGCTGAGATGTGTTATGGATCGATCTCTAAAAAATGTGGATCCATTTTGGGATTTCACGGATTGACCAGACAACATGGCTACTTTCAGGTCCAGACCATAACTGTAATCCCTACTTTAATTAATCTAGTCGTATTCCCCGGATATGGATGAGGTTTGGATTAGTCATCACATTGTGCAATCAGATTAGCCTTCGTTTGTCGGAAAGCTTGTGGTCCAGATTGGATGAGAAAGGTCGTGGCCGTGACTGACTCTAGTCCTAAACCATGTCAAATCAATTTCAGACCAGGCATATATAAACGCTTTTGAGGTACATGCAGAAATGCGCCGGTTTCTGAGGTCTCGCTGTTGCCAATGAACATAATTTCACGCATTTTACCATCTCCGTTCCATTTGCCTTGACCAATTGAGCTGTGCAAAGATCATCAACCTCTTTGTTTGAATTGCAAAGGCTGAGATGAGAGGGGCCATTGTGTTCTGTGCTATTCGTTAATTTGAGTTGGAGTAAACGCTATTGATGTGTTGAAATGGCAATGCGTGCTCATTCCCTGCTCAGTATTGATCTACCCACTTGCAAAGGCGGGTCTAGGCGAACCATTGGGAAGGGGGAATTAGGCAACCAGGGAAAAATAGTGAAAAACTGTTTTTTAACACCCGCACTGGAGGGGGTCTGGCACTAACGCGCACTGGAGGGGGGCCTGGTAGCCCCCTAAGATCTCGGAAACTAAGAGAGTTAGAAAAACGCCACTTGGTAGGTGGGTGGGAGCTATGGTAACCTACATGATGACCAATTTTCATTGACCTAGGTCAATATATTCAAGGCCAAACGAGGTCGTAAAGGTCAAATATTGGCCATGCTGGGATCGATTGGTAAATGCTGTGATTATGCAGGAAAATAGCGGGAATAAGCTAAAGGCGGACAAGGTTCATAGAGAAGAGGTCTCAAAGAGGCTTCCCCACAACTTTTGGGTCAAGGTCATTCAAGGTCATTGACCTTTATGGTCACCATATGGTATGCTACTTATTATTTACACTTTGACTAACACTGTAGCCATTGTTTGGCGGGAAATGAGGATTGACCTTTCCCAATGACCTTTGTCCTTGACCTTTGACCTTGACCGTTATATTGGGGTACCCTACCGATGACGTCATAGCATAATATATGTCAGACCGGGTAACGCCATTTGGCCGGACGCGCAGTGGTCAGTGACCTTGAAAGTGAAGATATGACCTTGACCTGTGACCTTTGACCTTGACCTTGACTTGCATGTGAAGTGACCTTGACATATAGTCCCGCTTATATGACGTTATGACGTCACCACTCGGTCTTCAATGCAAGCTAACTGGTCCGACCGCGCGTTTACGGCGATCTCAAAATGCATGTCTGACTTTGAAAGCCTATAAGTCAAAAAATTTTCGGCCGATTTTCCAAAAGTCTTCACCAATCGACGCGCTATTAAATTCTGTTAAATGTGGCAACGTTTCGTTTTTCGGCTACAAGCGGTTCTCCGGCCACCTCGGAAAAACAGGTGGGGGGGCCTCCGAGGCCCCCCTCCAGTGCGCGTGTTAAACGGGCTGAAATCGGCTTAATTTAGGTGAAATATAGTTTATTAATATAATGTGGGTAAATAAAATGACTACAATGGTCGCCCTGGATGCGCCCCCTCCACCTCCATTAGCGCACCGCCACGTGACCCTCAGTGAGAGGACGCTGACACTATCGAACCGTGTAACTTTAGCAGCACATCGATATAGACTACTTGGGCTGCATGCTTGAGTTCGATGAACGTTTGCCGTTGACCCATGCACAGGCAGTCTTACTCCCAATAGAATTTTAAGCGTTTCTTCGGTACAGTTCCCGGTGGAGTTTCTGTTGAAAACACCGCGGCACGGTGATGGACATAGATATCGGGGGGGGGCGGGGCCCCAGCTGATGAATCAGGGGTATCCTCCTTAAATTGTGTGACCTAACCCAAGTGTTTCGCCCTTTCACCCAATTGCTTGCTCAGACGTACTGAAGTGCTCCCAACACAACTGATGTTGAAGTGAAACAGTAGCGTTATCAGGGACCACCAATATTTCCGGGGTTCGTTACCCCCTCCCTCCCCCCACCCTCCCCCGGTCGGCGCCAGACCCGGAGTTCGTTCCGCCAAGCGAAAAAAACCTGTGTGACACCTCTAGAACCCGTCTTATCCGCATTGGAAACACTGAGGCAAAGCCCACCTTTGGCACCGTGCTGTCGATAGCTACTGCCAGCCCTGTCCTGGGCCCTGAACGAACCAGCGGACCAGAGGAGTGCTTCCACGACTGTTCCTGCGGATGCCGGCTCTGGGGGGCGAAGAGTGAAGACCCTCAACTATCTCCCGTTTTGAAACACGGGGTCTTCTCACTTTTACTCTTCGTCCTGGTGGGTTAAATTTTTAACCCATAAGGTTTGTCCGGTGTGGACGGAAAACAGTGGGGCGCTTGGTAAAACAAAACATCAAGCAAATGATGTTTTGTTCAAGTAAATCCTTACGTATTAATATTTACAGACTCAGTCCACTATCAATATAACATAAAACATAGACAGAAATGGTGACATTACGCACAATATCGTATTTATATGGTAGAATCTTAGTTATACTCTCTTCCAGCAGGTAATCACCATGTCACCATCATGTCACAAACATGTCACCTGGTAGAATCTTAGTTATACACTCTTCCAGCAGGTTATTACCATGTCACCATCGACATCTGGAAAAAACTGCTTCGTATTCTGTTCCATTTCATCCTGTCCTATAACACCCATCCTGTTTTTCATGCCGTGCGGACCTTTAATCTCTTCTCGGCTACTGCATTATAAATGCCGCCAGTGTGTGTTGAAATAACACTCTGAAATAACACGTCACAGTCACGAGAGCTTTGCACCTGAGCTGGAAATTCATTAAAGGCTTGAAACACCGACACAGAACTAATGGCCGCCGGCAGTAACATTCAACGAGGCATCAAATATTTAACGAAGTACTCCCGTGGCGCCAGTCACACTCTCGTTTGCCAGGCGGTCACGACAGTGCTGATGCATCATTCTGATGTGTTGTGCCACTCTGGTGCTAAGCGCCTTACACCACTTTTCATAGATTGGATTGTAAGGTATGAGATGGTAAGTGATCAGCATGCGGACAAATGTGAGTGCAGGGCGGCCGTGCCGGAGAGTCCTCAAGTTTTTAGCTCGGATATTTTTCAAGAAATGATCTTTTTGTTATTATTGAAATTCACCTGCTTATTTAGAGTAAACGGTAAACAAATGATTATCCTAAACGTGTTGCAAAAATATGTCGACTAGCTTTGAGAAGGTAGATACCTGCATTTCAGGCCAATCCTACCAGGAAACCTAGCGACTCCTCCTGAAAACTTCGTTGACCACGGTAAGCTTAATTTTGGGGATCTCTCAAAGCTTACGTCTGCACTAGCAAGGCCTCAGACTAGCGGAAAGGTCAAGCATTTCCTTGTGGCATAAGTCAGTCGCCGTCCCTCTCAGACGGTCAATAGGGCCGGTGTACACATCGTACACCTGAGACAGTCCAGCCTTCCCGCGACCATCTGACGCAGAGGAGGGCATGTAGAGCATCTACTGTATATGCTTGAGCCATTGACGAATACAGAGAGGCTATGGCGCCGAAGCTTTCCTTCCCCGAAATTGCATTGTTCATAGTAACTGCATAGGTAGAGTTTATCCGGGGTAATCGTAGGAAAATTTTGAGCCCCCAACATGCCCCAAAATGAAATCATGGTTCCGCTACTGGCGTGAGGAAGAGGGAGTGGTGATGCTCATGCTGGCATTTACTTTTATTCGGGTGTCACTTTATTTGCAATATAGTCGGTACCTTAATTATGACGGTGTGATGGTTCCTTTCAACCTTATTGCTGGAAGAGTGCACTTTTAAGCGGACGCACATCGCTCTCTCTCGCTTAAGTCGGTCCCGGATCATTCTGTTTGGGACAATGTACGTAATACACTGTAAATTTACAAGATAGATTCCGCTTTTCCTCATGACTTTCTCATACGATAACTTTGTTGTTCCATTCCATCCGGAATGGAGCCTGGAATAATTGTCCCAACCCGCTGTACTCCATTTCATTCCCTAATTCCGGTCCCAATTTTCCGTTCCATGCAGACCTCTAGTCCTGGAAAAAATGCATGCAATGCAAATGTTGGATGAGCCACTTCACTGAAGACCCCGGCCTCACCACTGCATGGACGGCATCTCTGGGGCGCCGGCACCGCAGGCGTTTGTGGAACCTTGATCCGTCTCCCATCCTCGAAAAACGATTGTCGTACAAAAACGTTAATGTAAAAATGTTTTCTTCTTTCGATATATAACATAGCATATATGGTTGCATCTGTCTATGAAAAAAACAGAATGTACATAGTTTTGCATCGCTTTATCTGGGTGGTAATTCCTTTCCTCACCAGAGCTGCACACATTTGGGTGTTCATCCGTGTGAGAAGAAGGCATTCTTCCTCTTATCTAACATCTTTCAAAATATTCAGGGTTCACGTAAAATTGGCAGAAATTCGGTCTTTTCCGGAAAATATGCAGATTAGTTTCTGATCCCGATAAAATAGACATGACAATAAAATAGACATGACGGAGAGGCACAGATATTTGGTTCACGCCAATTTGAGGCCGGCTGAAAAATGTTTATTTTCTGACTTGGAAGTACAAGTAGAGACGAAAACCTATGAGACTCTGAGCTGCAGACCATTCTGAGCGTGGTCTTATTGTGTGCCCATTTTTCCGTGGTCCATGCACAAAATATTCACGCACATTCCATTTGGAAAATAGATCCAACTGTCCTGAAGCAACGAGTTATGCGCCAAAATGCCCTTATGCCTTTCACTGCATCTTAAGCATTGCCACCAGCTCCATAGACAAGCATGGTCGCCAGCTCGAGAAATTAACAAAATTATTGTTATGAAATACATAAATTGTCATTTAAATGTTAAATTGTTAAAAATTAAATTTTAAAAATTAAAAATGTTAAAAAAACTCAATTCTGTCTTTACAAACCATCGGGTTAAATTCAACTTTGCACCAAATATACCAGGCCTTTTATTTATATGTTATTCATAAGTATTAGTTTGACACTTGATGGAATGCATATAAAGTCAGCTGACCAAGGCCATCCCATTAGCACGGCTGCAGGAATTAGTTATGTTCTACCTAGTTTTCTGTATACCTTTCCTGAGGAGTATACCTATTTACTTTTCCTTCCACTTTACATGCAAATACTTTGCTCCTTTGCAAGTAGTATGCTCCTCGCGTTTCTCCGGTAAAGAATATGAGTAAGTCGCTTGAAAAAGTGCATGTTTAAGTGCATGTAAAGTACACAAGTGCACAACAGGTTCGCAATCCCTGTCGCTTTCACTGATGATGGTACGCCGAACATTCCACCCTACAAACGCCGTGGTTCTTAAATTAAACACGTTCGCGGCCACAATGTTTCTCAAGTAAACACTGCAGTCGGGAATGTTTTACGAGCATGGAGTGCGTCTGCAGAATTATTTGCTGTGCTGCAAAACTTGCCGAACAGGCAGCATTGAAATGAGTGTACAACTTGAATTGTTGCACAGTCTGTTTCAGTTTCTGTCCCTTATTATTGCGCCGTCGAGCCTCTTTGGTTTGAGAAATCCACGCCGAATCACCAATATAAGCATAACTACTGGTTCTCAAACCCCAATGATGATGATAAATGCCCGGGCTTGAAAGTCGTGTTTCCTGGACTGTTCAGGACCTTAGGATTAGAACAATATCTATGCAACAGGCTATGCAGAGGCTTAACACGTGCATTGATGGGGGTACCCGCACCCCTCGGGATTTTCGGAGATAGCATAAAAATGGCGGCGCATAGCGCCATCGTACTTGGCATACCTTTTGTCTCATCAGTTTTACAACTTTTTCAAAATTTTAAGGTTAGGTCATCTCAGGTCAGGTCACCAGTACAGGTCAAGTGACCTGGCCTAAAAAAAGTTTAAGATAGCATAAGTCGGAACAGGGTGAACTTACCCGATTGAAACTCATATCACATAATGGTCCCACCGAGTTCTTTAAAATCTGTTCCGGTATTTTTCATATCGATGACCTAAGGTCAGATACGAGCCATGACTTCTCCTTTGGAAATACATGGTAAAATTGGTTTAACTGAATAACTTATTAACGGATGGTGATAGAGCATTTATTTTAACTGCATTATATTTGCCTTGTCTTTGCAGTTCTACTGATGTGCATTTTATCTATTTTTTTTTTGCATGGACTCCATGGCTATATTAGATTAGAGTACTAACAACATGCAAGCAAGAGGTAAGATAACCGTCACCTTAGATCAGTACCCTGGTGGCTCTTTATCCAGTACCTAATTGGAAAAATGAGAGTTTCCTAACACCAGGTGGTACTACATCTAACATCCAAGTTTTTTTTCACGAATTTATTAGTTTATTAAGCGGCACATTACAGTATGGTTGCTTTGTAGCAATGGTACATACAAACGCACAATACAATACTGGTATGCATCGTCTAAACTGGAGGAAACTGACGCAACATTTTCTACGGAAGATAGCGTATGCATAGAATCACTTCCAAGCGCGGAAAATGTACAGAATTCGAGCCTTCAACCCTATTTGGCGACAAAAGGAAGTTAGAAACTAAGCTGGATCTTCCATCTGAGTATTCTGGTATGAATACGTCAAAACGTGCAGCATGTGAAACTTTTTGGTAAGGACAGCGTTTTTTGTGAAGGCACAAACTATAACCAATATGTGCACATTTAGTCACGTGGAGTAACTCAGTACCCAGGCATCACCTTCTGGAAACCACAATCAATACGGTGAGAGAAAAAACATTATCACTGTGTCACTCACCAACATACCCACAGCAATACTCAACCACGTAAGTAGCAGTCGCAAAAGATCACATCAGTACCACGCACACACAAATTAGGCATCATTCTCCCGCTAGACCAACATCAAAAAGGAACGATTCGACTGCATAAGCATGTGTTTTTCATCCACGATCTGAAGCTCCAGCATGCCCCAGTTTCAGGATTTTGTTGGGGTCTAAAAGTCCCTGGCTTCCATTGCCACTTCAATCCACTATAATTCAGTGAAAATAAGCTTATCTGCCACCTGATTAAATTTGAGCTTGGACCCCCGTAGTGATTCTGTCTATAACCTCCCATTTATCCCTGTAATCCCCCGCCTTATTTACATTACCAGCAATAGCTCTTTCGGTTTGCTTATCCATCAGCAACCGCAGAAAGAGAACATCTGTGGATAAAAATACCTTTCTTGTGATCATGCTTTTACCAATCATTATAACATGATTTAACCCGCGCCCCACCGGGGGTCCGGCGCCACCTTCGCCCCACCGGGGAGGGCCATCGATGGCCCCCTCTAACTCCGAAAATATGGGCGTTAGCGCAAATCTGCAAAGTGCAATAGAAAGCTCGCGTGAATTCAGTAAGAAATTACTTCGCATGTTTTAGTGCTCAGGTCAATGGTTTGACCTCCAGAGGTCAAATTAGGTCAAGATCGGCTATTTTCACTCAAATATGCAATGATTAAGCGAACTGGGCATAACTCTTGTCATTAGAGCTATTGAGGCCTGGTAAAGTACATTTGATAGGAAATTGCCAGTACTTTTTCCGCTATGTGGAACGTAAAGACCTCCCGCCAGTGGTTTGACCGCCAGAGGTCACCTCGTGACCTAATATGACCTGAGGTCACGAAAGGTCAAAAAGTGACCTTGCCGTATATCAAATGAAAGCCAGTGATAAGACAAACACGATGGTGTTTGTTTCACCGCTCTAGCTCATTTAGGTCAAAAGTTATTGTCAAAATACTGTTTTTGACCTCTGGTGACCTTGGATGACCTTGGAAAAGTCAAAGGGCAAATATGACCCCTGGGATCCGTGAAAGGGTGTCCAAAAACGTTGTTCTGAGCAGTCTGAGTATTTGCAATCATTTTTGTGGCTTTTATATCATGAAATAGCTTTTCCCCATGCTTTTCCAATGGGAGAGGTCGCCTCGTGACCTGACCTCAGGGCACGAAATCGAAAAATCCCGGATATACACCTTGTAGACCCTGGAGGGGTCATGAAGTGTAGAAAGTTTCAAATCGATCGACTTTGAAATGTAGCTCTTACAGAGCTCTAAAGGTGAAGTGAGGTGACCTTGGTTGACCTCGTCTGGTGACCTGACCTTGGGTGACCCGGAGTAAAAAATTTCAGGGATGATGGGAAAATGATGCAGTGAGAGGTAGAGCCCTCAACCGCGGTGCTGCGCCTCGTCGTTTTTCTGCTATCCCGGAAAAACTTTAGGGGGCCATCGATGGCCCCCCGGTGGGGCGAGGGTTAACAAGGCAGAACCCTCTACACCGAAAATCACCTGAAATTTAGTCAGCTCTTGCAGATCCGGTTGGATTCCTGACCTTCTAAGAAATTCTGAGACAGATATCCAAAATTGTTTTACAATCGGACAATCCCAGAACTTATGTAGAATTGTTTCGATTCCATTATTACATCTATCGCAGCCATACGAATCCGCTAAACCCATTTGGTACATTTTTCTGTTAGTTATAATAATCCGCGTCGTGATTTTGTATTGAACCGCCTGGTATGCTATTGAGGGAGTAGTTATTTTGGATAAACTGTACATCTTTGGCCACTCGATATCTCCGAATTCGGATTCCTAGGCACCTTCCCACGTGTTTCGGGTATCTTTAAACTTTGCATTGAGTATAATATCATATATATGCTTGTTTCCTTTCCTTTTATGTAAAATGGCTTGTACGTTTGGATGTATAATCGGATTCGCTGCTTTTGTTTTCTGGACCCTTCTCCACTCAAGAGGAAGGCTTCTGATTAACCCATTATAGAAGAAATTAATACCTTGAACCTGGTAAGACTCTTTGAGTTCTTAAAAATTCATGAACTGACCATTATATTTTACTAAATCATTTATATACTTTAAACCTCTCTTGTTCCATGAATAAATATCACTGTCTTTGAACTTGGTCAAGCTGGAAAACCAGAGACAATGTCTACCTATTTCCTCCAAATCTGGCACCATACTGTCATCGAAATCTGCTACTGCCATGAAAACTTCTTTCCAAAAAGCATTGCGAGATTCATCAGCCATTTTTTCATTGTTCGTGAATTTCGTTCCCACAGGAATTTTCCTTGTGAAATAGTGTCTGTAAAGAGCCGAACCCAGTCGTGACCACTCAAAATCTCCTTTTTACCCAGCTTACTTTGAGCCCTGTAATATATGCATCGATGTCAATCATGCCCTGCCCACCAGCTAACCATGGTCTGCACAAACTCTTTCGTTTAATCTTATCGGTCTTCCCATTCCATATGAATTGAAAAAGCTCTCTTTTAAGCACGTTTAACAACCCGGCGGGGGGACAAGGAAGAGATGTGAATATGTGAGTGAATAATGGTATTAACAACGTTTTAATTATAACTATTTTTCCTATAATGGAGAGATATCTATTTTTCCATCCATTAATAATTCTCTTAGCTTTGCTAATCTTTGCTTCGTAGTTTTCCGACACTACATCCAGGTCGCTATTGGCAAATGCGATTCCTAAAACAATTAGTTTCGATGTCCATTTCATAGGTATATCACTGCAGATAGCTTGTCTTTTAGTGGTCTGATATCCTGCCCAGAAGGCCTGTGTTTTGGTGATATTAGGCTCTAGCCCTGAGAATTTGGCGAAGGTCCCTAGGTCATGAAAGAGGGCTCGACAGCTATTAATACTACCGTCCAGAAAACACAATGTGTCGTCTGCGTATGCAGACACTTTATACTCTTTTGACTTAACCTTTACACCTTTAATTTTGGGATTATGTTTAATCCTTTCTAGCAGTACCCCGATCACCAAAAGAAAGATATATGGACTGAATGGGTCCCCCTGTCGGCAGGACCGCTGAAGCTCTATGCGTTCCGATATATGTCCATTGTACACTAATCTAGATGACGAGCCGACATAAAGCGCATCAAACCAGTTAACAATGACCGGAGGAAAGTTTGTTTTTCTTAGAACTATGCGAGCAAAGTCCCAATTCACCGAATTAAACGCGTCTTTACTGTCCAGGCTAAGAAAAAGTGCAGTCCTCTCTTCTACCTTTAATTGCTGAATAAGATCATAGGTTAACCTGTTGTTATCAGAAATACATCTTTCACTCATAAAACCGGTTTGTTCTTGTCCTATTACTTCTGGCAGTGCTCGTTTTACACGATTTGCTAGGGCCGAGGATACAATTTTATAACTGGAGTTCAGCAAAGTAATGGGTCGGTATGAATTAAGCTCAGTTCTTGGTTTATGTGGTTTTGGAATCAGTGTTAATATACCCTCTCTTAGGGTTGCTGGAAGCAGTCCTACCTGGTAGCTCTCCTCTACCATGCGGAAATAAAAATGCTTCAACTTTCCCCAGAAAACCTTGTAAAATTCATTAGGAAAAACCATCAGTGCCAGGCGCACGATTGTTAGCCATTGACTTCAATGCCATGGAAAGCTCATCTATTGAAATCGGTGAGCTCAATTCTGCCTTACGGGATTCCGTTAATTTAGTTATACCAATGGTATCAATGAAAACTCCCGCCTCCTCCCTATTAATCCACCACTGCATGGACGGCATCTCTGGGGCGCCGGCACCGCAGGCGTTTGTGGAACCTTGATCCGTCTCCCATCCTCGAAAAACGATTGTCGTACAAAAACGTTAATGTCAAAATGTTTTCTTCTTTCTATATATAACATAACATATATGGTTGCATCTGCATGTGAAAAAAACAGAATGTACATAGTTTTGCATCGCTTTATCTGGGTGGTAATTCCTTTCCTCACCAGAGCTGCACACATTTGGGTGCTTCATCCGTGTGAGAAAAAGGCATTCTTCCTCTTATCTAACATCTTTCAAAATATTCAGGGTTCACGTAAAATTGGCAGAAAATCGGTCTTTTCCGGAAAATATTCAGATTAGTTTCTAATCCCATGTCTAATTAAAATAGACATGACAATAAAATAGACATGACGGAGAGGCACAGATATTTGGTTCACGCCAATTCGAGGCCGGCTGAAAACATGCTTATTTTCTGACTTGGAAGTACAAGTAGCGACGAAAACCTATGAGACTCTGAGCTGCAAACCATTCTGAGCGTGGTCTTATTGCGTGCCCATTTTTCCGTGGTCCATGCACAAAATATTCATGCACATTCCATTTGGAAAATAGATCCAACTGTCCTAAAGCAACGAGTTATGCGCCAAAATGCCCTTATGCCTTTCACTGCATCTTAAGCATTGCCGCCAGCTCCATAGACAAGCATGGTCGCCAGCTCGAGAAATTAAGAAAATTATTGTTATGAAATACATAAATTGTCATTTAAATGTTAAATTGTTAAAAATTAAATCTTAAAAATTAAAAATGCTAAAAAACTCAATTCTATCTTTACAAACCATCGGGTTAAATTCACCTTTGCACCAAATATACCAGGCCTTTTATTTATATGTTATTCATAAGTATTAGTTTGACACTTGATGGAATGCATATAAAGTCAGCTGACCAAGGCCATCCCATTAGCACGGCTGCAGGAATTAGTTATGTTCTACCTAGTTTTCTGTATACCTTTCCTGAGGAGTATACCTATTTACTTTTCCTTCCACTTTACATGCAAATACTTTGCTCCTTTGCAAGTAGTATGCTCCTTGCGTTTCTCCGGTAAGGAATCTAAGTAAGTCGCTGGAAAAAGTGCATGTTTAAGTGCATGTAAAGTACACAAGTGCACAACAGGTTCGCAATCCCTGTCGCTTTCACTGATGATGGTACGCCGAACATTCCACACAACAAACGCCGTGGTTCTTAAATTAAACACGTTCGCGGCCACAATGTTTCTCAAGTAAACACTGCAGTCGGGAATGCTTTACGAGCATGGAGTGCGTCTGCAGAATTATTTGCTGTGCTGCAAAACTTGGCGAACAGGCAGCATTGAAATGAGCGTACACCTTGAATCGTTGCACAGTCTGTTTCATAATTATTGTTTCTGTCCCTTAGTATTGCGCCTTCGAGCCTCTTTGGTTTGAGAAATCCACGCCGAATCACCAATATAAGCATAACTACTGGTTCTCAAACCCCAATGATGATGATAAATGCCGGGGCTTGAAAGTCGTGTTTCCTGGACTGTTCAAGACCTTGGGATTAGAACAATATCTATGCAACAGGCTATGCGGAGGCTTAACACGTGCATTGATGGGGGTACCCGCACCCCTCGGGATTTTCGGAGATAGCATAAAAATGGCGGCGCATAGCGCCACCGTACTTGACATACCTTTTGTCTCATCAGTTTTACAACTTTTTCAAAATTTTAAGGTTAGGTCATCTCAGGTCAGGTCACCGGTACAGGTCAAGTGACCTGGCCTAAAAAAGTTTAAGATAACATAAGTCGGAACAGGGTGAACTTACCCGATTGAAACTCATATCACATAATGGTCCCACCAAGTTCTTTAAAATCTGTTCCGGTATTTTTCATATCGATGACCTAAGGTCAGGTACAAGCCATGACTTCTCCTTTGGAAATACATGGTAAAATTGGTTTAACTGAATAACTTATTAACGGATGGTGATAGAGCATTTATTTTAACTGCATTATATTTGCCTTGTCTTTGCAGTTCTACTGATGTGCATTTTATCTAATTTGACTTTGCCCTGGCCTCAGGTAAAGTCAAATAATTTATTTGATCTAGCAAGGTCATATTATGCATCACTGGATTCGACTTGCGGCGAGGATTCATATAGTTCCAACTGTGTTGTGCTATCTTTACTTGTTCAGATGTAATGACCGAAAACCTTCATTTTCATGTTATCCCTATGACGGCATGTTTTGACCTCTAGTGAACTTAAATGTGACCTGACAAAAATTGTTCAAATATTTTCGATAGAGACGTGGATGCGCTACCAAACACCGTTTACCGTTTTTCGTTTCCTAGCGTGGTTCCCAAGATCTTAGAGGGGAGAGCGGGTACCCGCCCCCCCGTCAAAGGGAAGGTGAAAAACATAAGGGATCTAAAAATATCGAGAACGAACGACGAATGGGCTCAGACACCCGTCAATGCGCGTGTCGTGGCTTCACTCTATTGTTGTTCCTCGCATCCATTTTGTTTTTTTCACCAAAGCTTATAGCTGCCCTGAGGTCTCCTCAACAACGCCCGATCAAAAACACCGGTCGACTCCTAAAATGTGCTTTCGAAGCGAGGTTAATTGTAGAAAACAATCACGTTATTTGATTCGCAATCCAAAATACTTTGCCCATTCTTTCAATATGTCATCGTTGACAAAGGCAGTGAACGAAATCGAGAAATCCGACACTTAACACGCGCAGCGGAGGGGTTTTTAAATTACCCCTCCACTTATTTTTCCAATGCTGCCGGAGAAATGTTCGCAGCCAGAAAACACTACCCGGATACATATAAGGAAATGTATAGGCCTTTCGTTAATATACTAGGCAGCATAATACATACCACTTCGCACCAGTTCGCCTGCACTGTAGACATAATGGTGACATAATAACGTCATTTAATCGGGATATATATTGAAGAAAACAAAACGTCACTCTCTAAGGATTTATATTATGCACAGAATAGCTTACATGCACAAATAAGTTAACATAGTATTTCACTACATTTTCCCCACTGCCCTCAATCATGCCCGTCTGTCCAAATCCACACATGATTTTTATACACTTCGCTCAAATACCCATGCTCAACGAATTAGTTACACTTCCATTACATATATATATATATATATATATATATATATATATATATATATATATATATATATATATATATATATATAATATACAAGGTCACCTCTCATGAAAATCAAGGTCAAGTTTGAAGTCACAGGTCAAGGTCATACCTGCAGTCTCAAGGTTATCGAGCCCAATGCTTTCGATCTGATGGCGTTACTCAGTACGACGTATGGTATGCAATGATGTCATAGTTAAGGTTAATCAATGTTAAGGTCAAGGTCAAAGGTCAGTGCTAAAGGTCGAAACCTCATTTACCGCCCAAGCTGCTATATTGCCAACTTTAGTGTACATTATTGGTGATATATCACACAATGTCGTCATTGGTTAATGACCTTGAATGAACTTGACCTAAAAGTCTCACAGCGCACTTCATGTTACCTTCTATCTATGCCCTTAGCCCACTTTCAGTGTATTGCCAGCTTTTTTCGAAACTCACGGCATTTTCCAACAGGTTCACAGCCCGGCCCATATTTAACCTTTCCGATTTTGTTTGACCCTGCATATATGGACCCGGGTCATTAAAAATTTGGTCATGATGTAGATTACCATGGCCTCCAAAAATAATTATCGGGCGCTTTTCTAACCCTCTTGGTTTTCTAAGTCTAGGAGAGGGTTTGAGGCACTTGAGGACGTCCCTCCACTGCGCGTTGATGCCAGACCCCTCTCCACCGCGCGTTTTAACACTTCGCACGAACGGTTTTGTCTAGTACGTACGCGGAACAGCAGCAAATTTGTCACAGCAATCTAATAAGTGTCTGCAACAGAAAACACCTGGTCAGGGCAGGGGTTTCAAGCCATCACAGGATCCGTTTGTTCGCACTCAGAGAACTCGTAGTGTGTTGGTTGTAGGCGTCGACATCGGGACTAAGACAGTGGAGGGGGGGCGCACCATACTTTTCGTTAAAAATATCATATGTAAGTAGAGTCCTGGCATCACTTAAAATGTTTAATGGGTACATGAGCGGAAGAATACCAAGAGCCAAACTACGTTTTTTCTGTTTATTCTCAGCGAGGAGTTAACAGTTTTACTGGCGATACCGCCGTCCGCTTTTCGTTTGGGAACGTGCTTACCGCAGTAGTTTCCTACATCTGTCCGGAGTGCATCATCTTGCAATTAAAACAGGGAAAACACATGCATGTGTTCAATTTCCTCAACAGTTGATCAATTTTGGGCTCCGCTTCTACAAAATGAAATTCTTTTCTCGCTTCAGAAGGTTTCTCAACCTTATTCTAATCAACATTTTGAAATATAGATTGCCAAACGGTGCTGGTAAATTAGGGTAAGGGAAGTACGCAGGAGATAAGGTACGCAGCAGCGGTTTTGGTACTTAGCAACCACGAGAGGGGATCCTGGTAAAAAAGCAAAGTCAGACCAGGCGACACCAAATCAACGCTCCGTTCTTTCCGCGGAATTACAGACAAAAAAGTTTGGGCACCCTGAAGTAATATTTCTAACTGGGTAAACTTGAACCATGGTTCTATTATCAAAAGTATGTATTACGATCTTCATCCGTAAGAAAACTGAGCTAGGAGTGTGTCCAGGACTGGAGCTCACGCTTAAACGCCGCCAACATGTTTAAAGACTTTCTTCCCAAGAGAACATGTCCGGCAAGAGTACGCAGTAACCATTCGGCAAGAGCCATGCTTAAAGATACAAAATTTAATTTTTGCTCGGAACTGAGTCCGTAATTCATATTTGGAAAACCAAACGTTGCAACACATTTCTTGTATATTCAGAGTGATATAAAATCATGCAATCGCCTAGTTTGGCGACAAAAACTTCCAACATGAGTACGCATGTTGAAATGAGTGCCATAACGGCCATATTTGACCAATATAAAACAAAATAAGTTATCGTACTAGCCTTTACGAATAGGCTTGAATGGGATCTTCCAAGAACGAAACCATAGAAAAATTATTATATGACCAAAATATATATATTTAGATTTTAACATCATTATTGATAAATTATACCAATTTTGTTCATTTTGATATGATTTTACGAATTTTCACATAATAAATAGTTATATATTTAGGAAACATAGTATCTAATTAAAAGTTGACGTCATAGAAACACTATCCTGGCATTGGTTTCCACGACTTCTTTTATACAAATCAAATAGTGTTTCTTATAAAATAACCAATTAATTTCTTAATTAGCCAATTAATTCTTCAGGATAAATAACCACATAACAATTTTTGCTGTTAGACTGATAGGAAAAAGGAAAGCCCTTAGAAAGTTAAGTGCGTACTCTGCACGGACTTCCCCTAATGTTTTTAGTCGAGTTCTTTGCCGAAGTTGCGGGCACAAGCGTAGTGAGTGCACTTCTGAAGACAACCAGAGCAAAAATATTCATTAGCGGCATAGTTTCGGTAACATGTTTACCACACGCCATACACTGGTTCACAGACACGGTTGAAGACATTTTAAATGTCTTAGATATGACGAAAACCGCTTTTGAATTGTGATTTCTCAGTGTTTTTTGATTTTCTTCAGTGTTTTTTCGGTGGGGGCCGGGCATTCATGCCTCGCCGCAGCACTAACTTATCAACGTTGAAAACCCTTTGTTTCATTCTCTGTCTGAGACCGATAATGAATCATCAAAATGACCAAGGAGTTTTATAAAGTTAAATGTTTTCTCAGTATGTATTCTGACCAGCAAGGTGGTGAATGCCATGAAACAAACACTTCAAATAATTTCATGGGAATCATTAACCGGCTCCTAAAGGAAAGTAAGCATTATGCAGACGAATACGTCACTACGCTTTGCGCTTTCCTTTCATTTATTGTCTCGAAAAGTTCATTCATAATCCTTGGGAAACAAGAGCATAAGCTGCGTCGGCAACCAAACTCAACCCGACAGGCTGAAATCGGGCCGTCATCTATAGCAACTGCTAAGTACAACGAACAGAAATGGTTTGAAAGTGAGGAGTGGTCGCAGTGCTCTTGTTTAATTTTGGTTTTATTTGTTTGGTGCGTGTAGCATTGTTAAATAAAATTAAAAGAGAGTGTAGTATTTGTTAAATTGGCGATCGTCTGCGGGTACCGAATCTGACAGAATGATTCTGCAAACGCATAGAATACAGTTTCTGTCAAGAGAATGTCCTTTTTTGACGCACGGATGATGCGAAGGGAAGTTGAACTACAGATTAACAATGTAGCTAGAAATGCGGCACCTAAAGAAGTTTCAATTACAATCCCTTATAATAGTGTAATGAATTGGTGTACAGTATTTAAATTAGGGTGTTAATCATTTCAAGACTATCCTCTCGCCTTAGGTATGTTTATGCATTTAATGAATATAGCAATACCTTTTGAAGGGAATATGGCACCTTTATAACGCGATTTTAACTGAGATAGCCAGGTTGTAAGGCACGTCGGAAAACCCGGTACTCAATATATCATTTGTCTAGAAACTCAAAATTTCCCTGGAGAAAAGCTAAAAACCTACCCGAAATGTACCCCAAATCTACCCTAACCAGGCGGCTGCAGTTGTCAAGTGTTGGTGTGACGACAGCACTGACGTCACGGTGACGTAATCAGCCAACTGAAGCCCTTGAAGCCTATTGAATAAGGAAGTAGTTGCCAGATCATGACGTCATCCGCAGGCAGAGGTTTATTTTCTGCCCTTGAGGATAATTTCAAAAATCAAAATATTGAGCTCATTGTACATTTTTCAGAGAAATCATGGAAGTTTCCATGATTTTCGGCTAAAAATACCTTCTAATTACACTAATTTCCTGGATTCAACCAAGTTGCCACATTCCCTTTAAAGGGTGAATCTGAATTTAGTGTTATTAGGTCTTTAGTAAAATAATGAACCCCAGGTTTATCGAAAATGTATAATAAGCTCAATATTTGGTTTAAAAATACTCCTCTAGAAAATAAATATTAGCTTGTGGATGATGTAGATCAACCATACAAACGCTAAGGGCTTCGATTAATGCTCATCGTGACGTCAGCATGTCACACAGTAGCTACAACAACCCCGGCCGGGCAGGGGCTGGTGTGGTAGGTTTAGCTTTTCCAAATATCGAGTTCCAAGACAAAGAAATATGGAGTACCGGGTTTTCCGACCTGCCAACGCTATCCAGTTAAAATCACGTTAAGTCCACATTCCTAAAGCTCATTCATACCTGATGTATTCTGCGCAAAATCTGTCAATATTTCCGTCAACCGAGGCCGCAAAAGCACGTGCAGAGATTGTCTGCCGACAACCGTTTTGACGGATTTGTCCCCAGATACCAATAGGTGTGAACGGGCTTTTACTATTTTTGAAAGCTGGCGTGCCGTAATCGAGGAAACTACCGCACTTCACGTGCCAATGTTATGTGGCAAAAGCCAGTCTCTCACGTAAGTCTTAGGAAATGGAAGAACTTTTTCAAGCACGGCTCGAGCTCGTTATAAATGTATTCCACATACCGATAGGCTGTTTTTGAAAATATGCTGAGGGTTCCTAGCTAAGATGCTTAGGCATGTTCACCAGCAAGCGTGCGCAGTAGCTATGTATTATTTTGGTTCTCAAGATAGAAAATGAATGATAGAATGTACCCTATTTGTACGCTGTAATAATGATAGGTGTCAAAAATAGGGTTAATTTTGTATCCATACATTTTATATCGAAATTCACTGGAAGGGGTGTTGCCATGTATTTCTTTCCGTTGGTACATGAGCGCAAAATGACCATGGAAGTCGGGCCACCCAAAAACACCCAATGGTGATGATGATTTCCGCTTGTGCTAGGATCAAAGAAGCGTCATATCCCTGGCCCTGAGGGGGCCACCTAGCTTTTGGGGGCCTCCATTTTGTAGGTAATTTAGGGTCTTTCTTTATAAGTACGGGGCCTCCTATGTTGGCCATTTAGGGACCGGCTTTATAAGTAAAGGCGCCTCCACGTAGGTCTGTAGTGGGCCTCCTTTATAAGTAAGGAGGCCTCTGGGATGTACCGTTTAGAGAACTTGCGTCATAAGCAAAGAGACCGCTTATGTGGGTCGCTTGGAAGTCCTCTTAGATCCCTCAAGGGGACCCACAAGTAAAGGGGTCACCTAGTTAGGCTGTTATGGGCCTCCTTGATAGCTAATGGGGGAATCTTGCAATGGCTTAAAGGCCTCTTACAGCAGGGAGGCTAGGCTTTTTGATACTCAAGGGGCTATTCCAGACACTAAGTATCAACGGGGGCCTCCTGAGCCAGATGGAGGGCCTCCAAAAATCCACGAGGGCCATGGCCCCATGGACGCGCTCCCCACCCTACGAATCAAGAGGGACGTACCTCCCTGAAAGAGCTGGGTCACGACGTAGATTTTTTGGCATTTCTCCCTATTGCCTGCACGGACCTGCGTATATGTGTGAGTGAAGTGCATAGTCGGCAGCGTTTCCAGAGACAGACAATATATTCAGGAAACACCTCCCACCCCCTTCCCCTCCCCCCCGGCCATCGCCACTCCGAGGTCTGTTCCCCCAGTAAAAATTCCACGGCGTCGCCCCTGAGTAGGACCCACCATCTGAGAACACACCAATAACCTCCGGTATTGGAAGTGCACTGCATCGCCTGGCCAAGGTTCTTGCAAAGCCACTGACATGGCTCCTAGGATCCATCGGTGACAGTCACTTGATAAACTCAGGAGACCTACTACAGCGAGTAAGAGAGCTCAACGTTAGCAATAAGAAGATGGCGAGCTTCGATGTTAAAGCTTTGTTCACTAATGTACCAGTCTAAGGAGCAACGCAAGCGATAAAACGTGCTATCAAACAAATTCCATCTGGAGAGTTCCCTGTGCCAAAATCTCAGTTTGTAAATCTAGTTGAAGTATGCCAAGATTTTCAAGCATTTGCATTCCAGGACGAGGAGTATGCTCAAGTTAACGGCCTGGCCATGGGTTCTCCTCTGAGCTCCGTGGCTGCCTGCTTGTTCATGGAAATGCTCGAAGAGCAACACTTCGAAGGGATTATGGGACCTGACACAGTATAGCTAAGATAAATGGACGACATTTTTGTTCTAGTGCCAGAGGAAATGAATTTGGAAAACAAACTGGTTCAGATGAACAAAGTAGAACATTCCATCCAGTTTACGATCGAAATTGAGCAGTACAACAGAATACCTTTTCTGGACGTAGAGATTCTGAGGACTGACGACGGAGTTCAAGTCAAAGTATACAGAAAGCCAACCAACTCCGAGGATTTCATACATTATTTTTCTGCCCATAGTGACCGAGCAAAATCTGGGGTAATAATTGGGTTTTTCCTCCGTGCACTTTGTGTGTGCAGCAACGAATACCTCGAAGAGGAGATCAATCACATTTGATCGTCGTTTCTAATACTAAAATAATCTAAAGCATTTATCGTGAGATGTCGTATGAAGACAAAAATAATAGAAACTAGAGAAAAACATGAGCAACGTCACAGAGAACTATTGTAGGACCGAAAACATCGCAACACTTCCGTGTACTAAAAAGGACACTTAAACAAGCAAACATTAGGTTTATTGCAAGCACAGGCTTGAAGAAAGGAGACCTCATAAAAAAGAAGCAAGATTCGAAAAACAGCAATGAGAACAGCATCGTCTACTAAATTCCATGTCAAAACTGCGCAATATTCTACTACGGGGAAACGTATCGCGGCCTGCAAAAACGAATTTACGAACAAAAATCAGGCCTTAGAAATCATACAAGTACGCGTTCATTTGTAATACACTCCGAACAATTTGAACACCTACCGAACTGGAAAAATTAAAAAATTATCCACAGAGGTCTATAAAAAAATGAGAAAAATTTTTTGGAGTCAGCCCTAATTGAAAAAATGAAAATCTAAATTCTAAAAGAGGGGATTTCGCAATATCAAAAATATTGGCAAATATTATTCACGTTTAGTCTCACGTGAGTTTCCAGAAGCCTGCATTCGTCGGCAGACAGTTCTACTCTTCAAACATACGCGGAAGAAGTAACGAAACGCGTCCGTGTGTTTGATTTTTGATATATTTAATATCCAATTTGCCAGGGTGTACCCTTACCTTTATCGTTAACCTGTCAAATGGCTCTTCAATAACTAGGTTAATGATCCCAAAAGATGCGCGTTGTTCTACTAAATTTGATCCAAAAGTATTAAAAATCTCAAATATTTTCTTCTGCCAACTCATTGCTTGCCAAGACATTATCAAAGTACCAAATTGCGGTCCGTTCAAGTCTCCAAAGCTCTAACTTTGGCCTATCTCCGGAGACAAGCCAAGTGGTCGCGTTTGCTTAGCCAAATCTGTGGTGTAACGAGCCCGAAAATACTAGCTTATATATGGCCTTGTCAGACCACTGGGAGCCCACACTGCACTTTACGCAATCTAACCCCACGCCCACGTGTCTAAGACCGGTTTGTGTCAGTGGCTTGGATGGCTCCTACACTGCAAGCCACCGCGTAAGATCTTGACGTTCTTATCGACGATCTTGACCTGTTATTGGGAATTGATCACCCTTGACTGCAGTTAGATGAGGGTGCATAGGCGTGCTATATGGCCCTGGCAGCTGTGAAGCGCCCTAAAACCCCAGCACACACGAGATGAGGGTGCATTTGCCAGGGCTGAGATACCATGATAAATGCCAGGAGCTCTGCTTGCGTCATCATTGAATCTGATTCTATGAGGAACATTGAGAGCGCAAGCAGGTTTAACAGTAGAGGGGGTCCAAAAGTGCCCCAACCGGTTTTTTCAAGGTGATTTGAGAACCTCTTTGCAGCCGGAAGACGCTGCTTTGCTATATTTGAGAAAGTTTATGAGCGCATCGGTTGGTGAAAATTTTAACGGTTAGTGAATGATTTTTCATTATACGCTTTCAAAGTCAGACCTATACTTGGGACCGTCGCAACTGAGTGGTCGCACCAGTTGTCCTGCAGTGTAGACTGGGTGGTGATGTAATAATCAGCCTATATGTCAAGGTCACTCAACATTAAGGTCAAGGTTAAGGTCATTAACCCCAGGCTAATCAATATCAATGTCAAGGTCATAGTCACAGTCATTTCGATCTGTTTGCGTGTGAGAAAAATATTTATACGCATAGTTGCTCGCAATTCATCATCATCATCATCATCACCATCGTCATCATTGTCACCACTTCCGAGATTGGTGGCTTCTACCGACTAAACATCAGTATTATACAACACTTATTTTGATCATTTGTGACAGAAACCAAACCATATAATGTAAGTTTTAAACCATTTTTGCATTGATGTACCATTCCCCAAATGGTACCTTGAATTTGAACTACTTCCAAACTGTAATCAAACATTCAATATCTGCTCGAACGCACAATTGCCCGATTGGCAATGCTTCACTTCATCTCTGCATGCCAGGCACAGTATATGTCTAGAATACTTCAAAAATAGTTACGTGATGTCCGTCCACCAGTCTCGGACCGATTAACCCTCGCATGGCCCCGGTTTTCGATAGCAAAAAGACAGGCACACCGCGGTAGGACCCACCATCATTTCACATCATCCCGAATTACCCGGGTCACCCAAGGTCAGGCACCAGACGAGGTTAACCAAGGTCACCCACCACCTTAGAGCCGAAGAGCACATTTCAAAGTCGATCGATTTAAAATTTCCACACCGACCCCTCCAGGTCTACAAGTGATATCCGGGATTTTCGATTTCGTGCCCTGAGGCAGGCACAGGCGACCTCTCCCATTGGAAAAGCATGGAAAACTATTCATGATATAAAAGCCACAAAAATATTGCAAATACCAGACTGCTCAGAACAACGTTTGGACACCCTTCACGGATCTCAGGGGTCATATTTGCCCTTTGACTTTTCCAAGGTCATCCAAGGCACCAGAGTCAAAAACATATTTTGACAATAACTTTACCTAATTGAGCTAGAGCGGTGAAACAAACACCATCGTGTTGTCTTGTCACTGGCTTTCATTTGATATACGGCAAGGTCACTTTGACCTTCGTACCTCAGGTCATATAGGCACGAGGTGACCTCGGCGGTCAAACCACTGGCGGGAGGTCTTTATGTCCACATAGCGAAAAGTACTGGCAATTTCTATCAAATGATTTACCAGACCTCAATAGCTCTAATGGCATAAGAGTTATACCCAGTTTGCTTAAGATTTGCATATTTGATGAAAATAGCCAATCTGACCTAATTGACCTCAGGTCAAACCATTGACCTACACTAAAACACAAGTAATTTCACTGAATTCACGCGAGCTTCATTGCACTTCAGATTTGCGCTAACGCCCATATTTCGATTAGAGGGGGCCATCGATGGCCCCCGGTGGGGCAAGGTGGCGCCGGACCCCGGTGGGGCGCGGGTTAACCTCCAACGAGCTACACTGAAATCGTCTGAATATGTGACGCTAACTCCGGCGAAATACCAGAAACACCTCAACTCTCACTTCAAATACGGGCGCTGTGTTCAACTCCAATAAAAAATCATGAAAAACAAGCACGGTCTACATCCCACATCGACGATTTATCTCGACTAGATATTTGATTATATTTTATATATATTTGATATTTAAATATTTAGATATTTTATGATATTTAGATATTTGATTGATCTCAATTATATACTTTTGTGTATGTGTAGTTTTGTCAACGAGTGTAGACATGTGACCAATCTGTGCCCGAAAATCAAAACGAGTTCCAAAAGAGAAAAGTTTAGGGCAAGTGAACGAAAGAGGACATTATGAACAAATTAACAGGCACCAGTGTAGAGTATGGATCTCATCTATTGTCTCTAAATTTACTCTTTATTATTTAATTTATTGAAACTAAGCTAAAAGATACAATTTAATCACATGCACCTCCAGACTTATTAGGGAGCAAATAACTGACTTCTGAACAGGCGACCTAACATTAACAAGCTGTTCAAGACACATTACCTTCCAGGACTTATCCGCAGCCTCTGGTGTGGCATAGTATGAAACTGCATGATTACTGCTTTCCTTCTGCTCTCACCATACACTTGTTAAAAAAACATAAAGCTGTCATTTTTAGGTCGCGTTTTTATTGAAATATTTTGATGCAGTGGGTAAAACTAGCAGCTCCAGTTCAGGGAAAAAACTATAATGTATATTTCTTACCACAACTGATCCATCCCGCAGAGGTCAGAGAAGTCTCGGTCACCAACATAATTTCGAACCCAATGTGTCACCAAAAATATTGAGGCACCAACATTGTGCTTTTTTCTAGACACTATAGGTCCTGCTTTATCGTACAAAGGTTGCTAAAAGGCCGATCTCCAGGTTTGTGCTTGTTTTGCCATCAACTTGATCTATTTTCGTCGCCAAATTGTTTTTCGAGTTGGCATATTTTTTTCTGCTTTTGTGGACTCCCTCCCCTGAGCCTTCCGTGTCTATTGCAAATATATTTTCCATCACACCTTCTTTTGCGCTTGAACTAGACAAGTTTCCTGTTTCGAATGTCACGCCATCGGTGAACACGAACGTATCAGGCAGCTCGGGAAAGCTCAGAAAGTCTCGACATATGTCATGTTTGTTTAGGGAAGCTCCAGTCTCAACATATGTTATGATTGTTCGAGAAAGCTCCAGTCTCAACATATGTCATGTTTGTTCGACGGAGCTAGGTCAATCTTTCGCCGCAACGAAACGTTACAACACTTCGCACGTCAACGTCGCACGGTCAACTGTTGCTAGAATCAAAGATGACTGACGCACCGGGCGCGCTTCCGTTTGCCAAGGGTACAGTACTCGGGGTTTGCGGATTTCCGACCCGAACACCGCGAGTTCGGAAAGACACGCCAGACTTGGTCCGGAGCGCAGGGTAGCGAGAGCGATGCACCCGGCTCTTGCGAGTGAATGACTCGTGCGATGCGTATATGTCATGAACTCGTAATCCTCGAGTAAGTTACACTGTCATTGAGGATCTAGCCTCAGTAAGATCTGGTAATCGCGGACATTCGAAACCATGGGCGGGTAACTTACCGAGTAGATGTTTACTCGATTGCAAATACTCGCCGGGAGTGCATTATTTTTTTAGAAGAATCCGCGTACAGCGCTTATATCCACTGGCACAGGGTAAAAAAATTGTGTGCCAGAGATGAAATACAAATTATGTTTGCACACAAAACATTTTTACCCTGTGCCAGTGGATATATTCGCTGTATGTGCATTTTTCGCAAAAACAAAACGCTCTCGGCGAGTATTTGCGATCGAATAAATGTCTACTCGGTAAGTTACCCGCCCAAGGTTTCGAATGTCCACGATTACCAGGCCGTTCTGCAGCTAGATCCTTAATGACAGGGTAAATTGCTCGAGGATTGCAAGCACATGATAAATACGCATCGCGCGAGTCATTCACTCGCGAGAGCCGGGTGCATCGCTCTCGCTGCCCTGCGCTCGGAACCAAGTCTCGCGTGACTTTCCGAACTCGCGATGTTCGGGTCGGAAATCCGCAAGCCCCGAGTACAGAACCCGTGGCAAACGGAGGCGCGTCCGGTGCGTCAGCGATCTTTGATTCTAGCAACAGTTGACTGTGCGTTGTTGACGTGCGCAGTGGTGTAACGTTTCGTTGCGGTGGATGATTAGAAATGAGAGAGCAGAAGGGTTTTTAGTCCTCTTATTAGGCAAGCTGTATGGGCCCAACACAACAGCACTTCAGGAGATAACTTGCAGGAGTGCATGAGCTACAGTACTAACCTGGAAAACGGCAGTTTTCGCATGGAACGATAGTTAAGTAGAGAGTTCAATCGCCTTTAATGTGACGGCTTTTATTAGATATCACTATATCACGTGAAGGATTACAATCAGCAGGGGCGTCACTAGGTAATTTTGCCGAGGAGGGATTAATTAATTTTGACGAATAATTTTGATAATTTTGATAATTTTGACGAACGGACTGGGGATGACCGGGTGGTAGGGGGAAGGGGTTTGAAGGCGAAATTTGAACACATTTTTCCTTTCGAAAATGCTATCGATGTACTCCAGTCTCCGTTACAGTTGGAAGCAGTTAGGTAGGTCCACCGAAATAATGATGATAAAATGGTGGGCCAGAGACACGCGAATTACGGATTTACTTGCTGGCATTACCCGGTAGGTGCGAATGCGCAAAATGGGTTACTCGCGGTGCGTGGATCAAGAAACTCTATGGCTGCGAGTTAATTACACGACGTGAACGAGTTTTTTGCTTCCGCCGGCTGAGTGTAAAAACGTCTGCGGGCCGAAAGCACGCGAACGACGGGTTTACTCGACGGCGTAGGGTAAATAAGTTTTGTGTATACTGGCTGCTGGCGTGTGATAATAAACTTTCTGGAAGGAGCTTCCGGTGTCAGCCGCTATTTGATGCTTGAACTTGTATAGGGGCATATAGTGAGCACAGTCAACCCGTATCATCGTGGCGGCAGCACACCTCACAGCTCTTGCTACAACTTTGAATTTGAAACTAAAGGCGTGTCGTATAGCTTAAGCAGTACTTATAAGCTCTTCTCTGCATGTGCTTTTAAGAATTGTCAAGGGTTTGTCGAATTGGCTTGAATTAGAGTATTGTGTAGCAAGTAACCATTATCTTAATTGCCGGGCGGGGGTTGCAGTGCAACACGTGCTTTCGTGGAAGTGTGCTAGGTTTAACTTCTGTCGGTCTTTGATGGACGCACCTGCCGTTTCCGGCGTTAATTAGGCACCCTATCTAGAACACCATTGCAGACAAAGGGCAGCTACGCTAGATGGTATTTCGGACAAGTCTGTGACTTTCTTCGAAGTCTCCATTACCGGTCTTGACTCGGTAAATTCGAGAGGGTCTCGCGCAAGTTTTTGGGGGGGGTGTGGTCTCACAACTGCTTCTCGCTTCACTTAAACGTGACGGCCGAGCCTGCTATCATGCAGATGCAGAGGAGTATACCTTACAGCACGTCGAGTCGTCTTCCAGTTGCCAAGTGAAACATGTTTAGTGGGCTCGCTGCCCAGTGAGGTGCCACTCAGTCTGTATTTAGAGGAAATTTGCATAATTAACAGGGTGTTGATTCAAGCGGGGCATAGGAAGGCGTGGCTGCGTGGATTCCTGCACGTCCTACTAACAAGGAAAAGGAGGCCAGAAGATGTTCTCCTTTTTTGGAGGGGGGAGGGGGCTGCATTCCGACTGCAAGCTCATATAGAGCTGAATCAGGAGAGAGTAATTGAGGCTTGGGCGGGGGCAGAGTGCCAAATCCAACCTCTGAGTGGGTTTGGACACGTGACCCCTTGCATCGCTGCAAGGAGCCATAAGCGTCGGAAAGGGGGGGCAGGGGGGACTGGCCCCCCATTTTCTGCCACAATATTCCTGATCTCAGTCAAAATTGGAGAAAACCGGCCATTCTTATAACCAGCCGCTGCTGCAAGGCAACGATGAGCCCAAATTCGAACAGTTTTTGGTCCTAACGTGGAAAGTTTTTCGTCAGCATCAGTTTGAAGTTTGGCTGCCCCCCCCCACTTTTTGCCGGTGGCGACGCTTATGCAAGGAACGATTCATTTTAGTGCTGTGATGCCTTCCTTTTCCCCTTATTCCGACGCGTATGTTTCCCAAAAATGTTTTCCAGTGTTATGGATGATTTGAGTCATCTTTCTACCATCCTTTCCCCCACTCTGTAAGATTGTCTCCGGTGGGGTCACAAGTACACCTCTTAAACTTGTCAGTTTTACACCTCTGGGTAGGGTCCTAACCAAATACATACCTTTTATCCTGATCTTAATGTGTTCGTTAAGATGGAATGCAGCCAACATTTAAGCAGATGTGCTCCGACATAAGCTGCCCCTGAGAGAACCACAAGCTACTACAAAACAACGTTTAAGCCGCAGACTACAGAGCACACCACTCCCCCTCCTCCCGACTTCCAGGGGGGGCAAAAGGGGCACGTGCCCCCCCGATCGACCCTTGGCGCCCCCTGAAATGGTTACGGCGCCCCCTGAAATCTCGCTTCCCAACCCCGCCCCCAGGATGCGAAAATCGGCGCCCACGGACAGGATTTGGCGCCCACCTGATAGGTTTTTCCCGTCAAAAGTGGCGCCCCCTGGTCCGGATGGCGCCCCCCGGGAGGTGCTCCCCCCCCGATTGGCAATCCTGGATCCGCGTATGCCTCCCGATAACTGGAGATACAGCTAAGTGGTTTGTTTACATTCTTCTGCTATCGCAGCATAAACACAACGAGCATCGTCTGCTCAAGAGTTGCTTCTGGGCAATGTGACGTCATCCTCACTACGTGACGGATCCATCCCTTATCTCACTTGTTGGGATATCATGTACAATCGGCATAAGACGCGGATAATTATACGCCGTATGTAAGTTGTATGAGCCAACACCAAAACTAGCTCGTATTTCTTAACTTTGCAAAAGTCGTAAAATAAAAACAGTATTTCCAGAAATACACTGGTTGTATGTACTTCAATCCATTTGCTTAAGAGATGGTGACATGTGGTTCATGCTTCCGCGAAAACTTAGTACAAGAGATTCATGCTTCAGCCCACAGTCAATTAAAATATTTGGTAAACAACCAGATAAACCATCTACCATTAACGGGAACGTGGCACCTTTATAACGTGATTTTAGCTGAGATAGCCAGGTTGTAAAGCATGCCGGAAAACTCGGTAGTCAATAAAAACCTACCTGAAATGTACCCCACATGTACCCTAGCCAGGCAGCCGCAGTTGTAAGCTGCTGATGTGACGACAACGCTGACGTCACAGTGAGTAATCAGCCAACTGAAGCGCTTGAAACCTATTGAATATGGTAATATTGGCCAAATCATGACGTGATCCATAGGCAGAAGTTTATTCTTTCATCCTAGAGAAGCATTTTACAAGTCAAAATATTGAGTTCATACTTAGTTTTCCAGAGAAATCGTGAACATTTTCATATTTTTCGGCTAAAAATACCGATAATTATACAAAATTTCTGAATTCGACCAAGGTGCCACATTTCCTTTAAGCCCACCGTACAATCATGGTGTGTCCGGATCTGGCCACCTCAAATTACCTAGCCAGACCCAGTATTTACCCCGGATACAAGAACAGCTTTGATAAGTCCATTCCCGCGGCTGGCATGTAAATAGAGCCTACTGATGATGCTCATGTATCCGGGGAAAGTACCGTAGCAGGTGGCGTACAGTCCAGGTGTGTTCGGGAACTCTTCAGCCGTCGTCCCTAAACTACTGAAGGGACGGCAGGGTCCACCGTCTACAAACCGGCGGCAGAATCAGAGGTTACAAAAAAACCTGTTTTGTCTCCGAAAGAGGCCGACGCTTGACACATTGACTCTGAAGAAAAACGGGCGGCTCTGAAAGTGAAGTACATTGAAATAATTGTGAAAGAGGAAATTATAAATAATAATGGTAAGGTGCTATTATATAGTTACATTTTCTATATATTTTGTCCAAGTTGTTCCCAGTGCGGGTGCTGGAGTCGGGGTCTCACTAAAGTCATCAAGGGACTTGTCACGGAGACCCCGACCCCACCACCCGAAGGAACAACTCCCACAATGAAGGGTTCGTTTAAAAGCCAAATGTTCACCTCCCACACAGCACAGGGACGGCCGCCCCGCTCAGGTCACTTGTCACAGGACACAGCAGCCAACGAATCACTGTATTTCTCTGTCATTTAACCAGTTTGTATGTATATAAGGAGTGAATGTATATTAGGAGCGCACGAAAAGCTACGATAACACATAAAATGGCGGTTCTACCAACTGAGCCGCCCCGGTAGCTCAGTTGGTAGAGCATTGGTCCCGGCCCGCTGATCAGAAGGATGCAGTGGCAGTGCATGTCCAGTAGGCAGTCGGATCACCACTTTTCACAGGATCTTTGATTACCGGTGTTTTTAATGTATTGATGGCCCGATCACGATTTTCGGTCGAAAATGTCGAATTCGAAAAATATTTGCCCGCGCAAGCCGTTTGAAATTCTTCCGGTTTGCCAAAATTCGATGTTTTCATATCTCACGGACCAAAAATGCAACCAATGTATTGAAAGGGCTCCAGAACTTTAAACCATTCAATCTGAACAATTGAAACCTTTTGACCCTTGAAATATATATTTACCCGGAAAAGTACCTGAAAGACAGGATGTTTGAGCTTAAAAAGATGATAATAGATGGCGCGCATGACGCAGCCGTCAATCAGTGTCCCGCTACGTCGCTTATGACAAGAACATTAGCCAAAGGAGCTGGATATAGGATTTGAGCCTATTATGAATTCGATGAATGAACATTTACCTTCATAAGATGATCTAGATTTCTCGCTTGCAGTTTTAAATATGATTGGTAATGGTTGCTTTCAAAGCAGGTCCAATTAGGATGAGCTAGCCATATAAGATTAGGTATCTAAGCATGTTGTCACTGCGGAAAAATTTCAAGTATTAAAATGTATGCAAGAGCCAGTCGATTATATTTAGATTAGTCTTGCTATCACTAGCAAGGAGAATACCGTATTTCGGGAAAAATGAAGCACACGACACCCAGCTTGCCGTCAATACATGCCGTTGTCGGTCGAATTATGATGCTGCGGTTTGAAGAGACGAGGCCAGTGAAGCGGACGAATTTCATGTTTCAATAGCTTCAATATTCGAACCGACCGCTGATGAAGTTACCGAGACTTACAGAAGAGCATCTGTGCCAGCAAGAAACAGGTACAAAGTTCGCTGTAAATAAGGAAGCTTTATAGTTTGAAGGAAACGATCAAAGGCGCCTACAAAACATGAAGATATTATAAGCATGGAAAAAGCAGACACCATTGTTTGACATATCAAACAGAGCCTACCATCAAAGGTATCGGCAAACAGAACATTTCTGGAAGACCAGCAATGAGCACAGAGGTTGTATATTGGTGGCTTGGATGGAGTGTGACAGACCATTGGAGACGGCAGCAGCTGAGCCAAGTCACTGCTGCTGTCGTTGTGGCTACCAGGAGTTCTCCGGATGTTGCGTTCTGACGGAGCCGAAGCTGCGTCAGAACGCAACAGCACCATTGACAGCGACCGCAGGTGGTATAGCAGCAGCGAGCTTCCTATTTGTAGCATCACACCAGCTGCTGACAGACGCCGCACGCGAACAGGCCTGGCAGGTATAAATCAATCTCGGAAAGAAAACTTATTTCTAAATGTTACACGGAAGTCGTTTATAGACTTGTCCGGGTGATTGTCATATTATTGTGCTCGAATACGACGAGCCGGCCTCCCGATCAGGCCTTATTGGCGGCAGCAGCAGTGGCTTGCCGCAGCTGCTGCCGTCTCCAACGGTCTGTCACGACTGCATCCAAGCCACCAATATACAACCTCTGTGCTTCTCGCTGGTCTTCCAGAAATGTTCTGTTTGCCGATGCCTTTGATGGTAAAGCTCTGCTTTATATGTCAAACAATGTTGTCATGTTTTGTCCATGCTTACAATACCTTCATGTTTTTAGACGCCTTCTGATCGCTTCCTTCAGGTTACAGTGCTTCCTTATTTCACAGCGAACTTTGTACTTGTTTCTTGCTGGCACAGATGCTCTTCTGTAAGTCCGGCAACTTCATCAGCGGTCGGTTCGAATTTTCAAGCTATTGAAACGCGAAATTCGTTCACTTTCCTGGCCTCCATCTCTTCAAGCAGCAGCATCATAATGTGACCGACAACGTCAGCCCAAATCGAGACCTGGTTAAGCGGCAGCATGCATGAATCATGTTAAGCGGCTTGACGGCGGCGCTAGATGTGGTGTAGCTCATTTTTCCCGAAATGCGGTATTCTACTTGCCAGTGATAGCAAGACTAATCTAAATATAATCGACTGGCTCTTGCATACATTTTAATACTTGAAATTGATCCGCAGTGACTACATGCTTAGATACCTAATCTATATAGGCTGGCTAGCTGATCTGAATTGGACCTGCTTGAAAGCAACCATTACCAATCATATTTAAAACTGCAAGCGAGAGAAATCTAGATCATCTTGTAAGGTAAATGTTCATTCATCGAATTCAAAATAGGCTCAAATCCTATATCCAGCTCCTTTGGCTAATAGCTTACATACGCGACGTAGCGGACAGTGGTTGACGGCTGCGTCATGCGCGCCATCTATTATCATCTTTTAAGCTCAAACATCCCCGTCTTTCAAGGTACTTTTCGGTTAAGTATATATTTCAAGGAGTCAAAAAGGTTTCAAATTGTTCAGATTCAATAGTTTTAAAGTTCTGGGGCTTTTGAATACATCAGTTGCCTTGTATTGTCCGTGAGATATGAAAACATCGAAATTTTGGCAAACCGGAAGAATTTCAAACGGCTTGCGCGTCAAATATTTTCGAATTCGAAATTTTCGACCAAAAATCGTGATCAGCGGCCATCAATACATAAAAAACACCCGGTAATCAAAGATCCTGTAAAAAGTGGTATCACGACATGGCCTAATATCCAGGCTTGGGATCGGTTCCCCTGAGACGCGCCGGCGCTCAATAGTTTAGCCGACGTACAGGTCGGCTGGTAACTGACAGGTGGCAATACAGAACCGCCATTTTATGTGTTATCGTAGGTTGTCGTGCAGTCCTGATATATATTCACTCCTTATATACATATAAACTGGTTAAATGAAACCGAAAGACAGTGATTCGTTGACTGCTCAACCAAATGCCATTCAATTTTTTCTAACAATGTCGCTAAGCAGTGTTCCTCTCTCACCTCTGGACAGGCTCTGGAGTCCTGAAAAAGGCTCTGGGCCGTATGAACCTGGCAGTTGGTGCGTCATTAAACCCCCAAAAGGCTCTGGGTACGGATTGCCAATGTCATTTTCTGACTGATGATGATGCTTGCCATTGTGAGCCACGTGGCGTGTTGTCCCTCATTATGCGGTCTGTTGCAATGTATTTGAAATGACCGTTTTGCGAGACTGGCACTTCGCCTAATCATATTGGCTCTTTAGGGAAAAGTGATTACCACTGGTGGTTGAAGTTCGCATGATAATGTGTTGTTCCTAGTGTTCACGAAGCTGGAGTTGGACTTGGATGTCGCTTTCAGTCAAGTCATAACTTTCAAGACAGGTTAGCGATTACAGAATCAATACCGAACAGTCAAACATATATTCGAAGAAACGTGATGACTGAGCTTGATGTGACGATGGGAGTTTAGTATTATTATAAATGTGTTCTTTTAGCATTGATTCCACTAGTTTTGGTATTGATCCAATCGACTTTACTAGCAAAAAAGTAAAACTCGGTGGGTCTGAGGCCACCACAAGTTCGAAAATTTTAGAAAAGGTAGTCTGTGACTCTCTTTTGGCCCATTGTCTACCATCTATTCCCAGCAGTCAACATGGATTTCTCCCAAATCGTTCATGCGTCTCAAATCTTGCCAACTTTCTAAAACGCAGCTGGGATCCGATCCAGGAGGGCGTGCAGACTGACTCTGTCTTCACTGATCATTCTTCGGTTTTTACGAGTGTAAACCACACGCTTCTTCTTCGCAAACTAAAATCTTTCAAAATTACTGGTCGCGCGCACTCCTGGATTGAATCCTACCTGACTGGTCGTCGCCAACGAGTTATACTAGAGGGCCAATCTTCCGAATGGTGCGCTGTAAGGTCCGGGGTGCCTGAGGGCAGCATGTGTGGCCCGCTCTTGTTTATCTGCTACACAGCAGACATCCCCCTCATCATTCGAACCAACTGTATAAGCTTCGCCGACGATCTTAAGTTGTACCACCGAATTTCGACAAAAAAACAGACAGTGATGCCCTTCAGGCTGACATCAACAATTTAGTAGAATGGTCTAAAATTTGGCGTTTAAAATTGAATCCAGATAAATGTAGCGTTATATCATTTTCTCTCCGAAAATCTCCGATCCTTACCACCTATGTACTGGATGGTACGCCGCTGGAGCGCCGTACAGAGACTAGGGATCTCGGTGTTATACTCGACAGTAAGCTGACTTTCGCTCCACACATAGACCACACCGTGGCCAAGGCCAATAGAATGCTTGGCCTCCTCATACGAAGTTTTCAGACCTCGCGCCAGTGCTGCCGAGTCAGACTCAAGCACACTTCTATTCTTTGTGCTTATTATGCCCATGTAAGATCCATCCTGGAGTATGGTTGCGTTGTATGGGCAGGGTCTGCTGCATCCCACCTGAAGCGCCTAGAAAGGGTGCAGCATAAACTTCTCATCTGGTTGGCCTCATTTTTGGACCGTCCGTCAGCCAGGCTCGACTATCCATCTCTTTTGACTCACTACAAAGTGCGTAGTATTAAGGCTCGTTTTGCTCAGCATGACCTCTTGTTTTTGTTTAATCTTCATCACGGAAAGTTGGATTGTTCTGACCTGGTTTCCGAGTTCGGTTTGTCTGTGCCGCGTCGAACGTCGCGTTCTCCCTCTTTGTGGGCAGTTCGGTTTGCGCGTGTTGGTACTGTGCAGCGCAGCCTCTTCATCCGCGTGGCCGTCACATGTAACAGTTTCTTCAACGCATTTCGTAATGTTGATTTCTTCGCAGACTCGGGCTACACATTTAAAACTAATGCTATCAAATTCACGGCAACCTCAGGAACTTTCTCAGGATAGGCATTTGTGCAAATGTTGAGCGTTATGGATGTTCGTGGAATGCTTCCATTGCTGAATGTATTTATTACCTGACTTTACTGTTTTAAATCACATCACTGCATCAGTAATTGGGCAATGCCTGTTGATGTTTTTTTACCAATACAGAATGCAGAATACAGAATACAGAAGTACAGCCGCACCTTTACCTCGCACCTCCACCAGACTAAGTCAAACTGGGTCCCAATGTATATGGTACACTATTATAGCCAATCGAACCGTAGTTACATGTGGGGCTCTATGAGCGTGATGTGCGTTTTCTGGTGTTTGACAAACAAAAAAACAAGTTGGCGTGAATATTCAGAGCGTCGAAATGGCTTACTAGGGGATGTATCTTTGGTTGTGCAAGAACCCGGTAAGGGAATGTTTCAACATGCCAATATAGCTAGGAACAAACTATGAGTGAGCCAATACATCACATATATTGTCAAGAATTAATATATCGCTTAACCAGATTTTATGGATACAAGTGCATTCAAATGTTAAAAACACCTTCTCGCACTAATGCGGCACTCGGTCACCTCTCGCATGTTTACCACGCATTACCTCTTTCATTAGCTCCTTGGAGTTTTTTTGTAAGGCACATTTTGATTTTGCAGACATTTAACCAATACCGTAGCTGCGTTTGAGACAAAAATATTTTTACTGACTTCTGAAGGGCTATTTCCATTGATTGGCCGCTTAGTCGGCAGACTTCAACAAAGTTAAGTAGGTACTACCATTTTTGGGCTCACTCTCGGCCGATGGGTTTGGTCGTTGGGTACGGCCTTTAAGTAAGCCGTCTGAGCTGTGAGGTCTTCATCTGAATTTCATCATGTTTACTGCCGCTTAAACTCGGGTGCTGCTTATTTTCCAAGGCCAAAATGCGATCCGGATCGGACTACCGACCAGGATACACCGTGAAGTCACTGAGTCCATCAAGTGCTATTCCACCAGCACTTAAGCACAGACCGCGTGCTACAGCGCTTGGGGAACTATCACTTGATAGACCATATCGGCTGTCGGATCTGGAGCGCATTTTGGTCATGGATCCTAGGTCTGTGGTATGGATTGGAGATCCTAATGGATCCCGGAGTCGCCAGCGAATTGGATTGCGTCGTCTGATCCCTGGAGTAGTTTTGAAGATGATGTTTACTCTTATTTGTTTTCTCATTATTATTGCTGAGGTTTTCACTGGCCTGTCCCCTCGAATCCGGATGTAAAAAAACACTGAAGATTGTATATTCGGGCACAGCGCTTCATCAGAATCATGTAGTAAATATTAAAAATTCTCAGTCATAGTGTAGCCAGACCTCGAATCATGTGTTTGGAATTCGAGGTCTGTCCACACTATGACTGATAATTTTTTATATTTACTACATGATTCTGTTGAAGGGCTGTGCCCGAATATACAATCTTCAGTGTTTTTTACATCCGGATTCGAGGGGACAGACCAGTGAACACCTTATCAACGTATCATCATGCTCCTCGCCGCAGCACTCCAAAACCTATCAACGTTATTATTATTGCTGTCTATTTCTATTTTACTTTAGTTTATTAGGGGCCTTCCCATCCGATACAAATTGCCCAATTATGGAGGGAAGGGATTGGTGATTACGAGCAGAGTCTTTGATATGTGTTTGGAATCCAATTTTTTCGATACAGTCGCCTTTTTATATCGATTGAATTATGATTATGACGTGGGAAGGGCTTGGCCGGCATCCGTCGAGAAAGCTGACAGTATGGGTCCAGTCGAACTCGATATTTCCAGTCCTCGCTCACTCGGCTCTAACTTGTGCTTCTGTGTGATATTTTCAGGCAGTGATTAATCAATTAATGTTTCGGGTGAAACGACGCACCAACTTCTAAGGTTATACGGCATCACCAAGTCTCACCCCGTTGGGAAGGATTTGGCCTGGGCGCCGAAAGCGGTGGGGGGGACGGGGAACGCGTCCCCCCTGTTGGCCAACCAGGAGGGACGTCCCCCAAACATTTTTGGGCCAGTGGTCATTAATGCTGTCAGGTACCGAATATGCTCAAAATTCGCCTCCTCGGTCAGCACCAGCCCGGGTCCGTCCCCCCTACGAAATTTCCGTGGCGGCGCCCCTGGGATTTGGGGATCAAATAAACGAACTCAGAGGTTCTGCCGGGACTTGAACCTGAGACCTCTGGCTCAGGAGACATGAATGCTGTGCATTGAGCCACGGACCCATCCCACATTTAAGACAGCAGTGATAGTTGCCTGGCGTCTGATCGGATCTGAGTCTGTCGATTCTCTCCTCCAAAGGCACGCAGAGTCAGGAAACTCGAAAAAACTTCGAATTGGACATTTTGAAATTCACAATAATTAGTTTCCGGGCAATTGTACAGGTCATGCCTCCGATACGTGATTTACTTCCGCTCTGAAGATTTGAAAATCCCTGCGACCCTGTCGAGTAAATATAATGGATTACCCATTGCACATAGTGTGGCATGCGAGCTGCATTTTGTCTAAAGGCTTGATAGTCCTCTACGACATCTGTTGAACAAGTGGTAACTTCAATTTCTCATATAACACAAAATAGGTTCAGGGTTGAACTGTTTTTAATCTGGGCTGCGAGATCTTCCAAGAGCACCAGACTGACTTTAGGTGAGCTATTTGATAAGAGCTACTTGAAAGCTGAATTTGTTTTTTTTTAAGGAAGCATCTGATATTGGAAAGCTGGAATCCTGTGATGATTGCGTTTGTGGAGGTTCCAGCAGAAATATCGCTCCTGGTTGATGTCAGCCTCAGCGTTGAGTCGACGTCGGCAGTTCTCGTCTTGGAAAATGTTTTACTTTGTTTTATTTCATTTGGGTTACTCCCAACAGGCACACTAGCCTAATTCCAGGGAGTATTGACATGGGCGTTTAATGACCCCACGTATAATGTAGCAGAGAGTCAAACGGACAGTGAATTCACTAGAGCACCCGATCCTTTTTTTGTTATTTCGGATGTTTCACCTTGCTTCAGAAATCTCAAGATTGATTGACTTGAACTTAGCTGGCACCAACGGAAAATCCACCGCCCACCATGCGCTCCGCGCGTTGAGCGGCATTGTTCAATCTGGTGACAAAGCCTGTGGGGGGGCTGCAGGGCTCAAAGCCGTCCGTGGACTCTTATTGAAATGGATGGTATTGAAGTTATATTTCAACTGTCTCTGTGAACTCAGAAGGCATTCAATATATGTGTACCATCTGGATAATCAAAGGCACTGAATCAGGGAATCCGTCGCTCGGTGGTAGAGCACATGCCTTCTAAATTAGAGGTTCCGGGCTTAAGTCCCGGCAGAGCCTTTGAATAAGTCAATCTGATCTCCCAAATCCCTTCCAACAGGGTGAGAGTCGGCGACGCCGTATGACCCTGGCAGTTGGTGCGTCGCCAAACCACAACAATTATTATGAGTCACAAAGCATTTCAGTTCTGCAGATGCATTCCTGATTAAGAGTGAAATTGCAATCTTCATTTTCGTTTGGCATTGAAACAAATAACCTAACTTTGCTTAGTCGGATCCATTGCATATTATGCTACTTATTGCCAACCGAGTGCCTGGCAAAGGATCACGTGCTCGCTCTCCCCTCGCCAGCTCCCCCTGTAGTCGGACTGCCCGAGGGCATGCCACTGGGCTCATCGGTGACTTTGACTGGCGGCTACGTGGCCCTTGACCTACTCGGTGAGAGGCGTGCCCTAGAGACAACTAGCCCTGTTGTTGAGATAAACATGAACTTACGTTGTCACGTACATTCGGCAGCTTTGTATTAGCGCGTAATTGTTGATTTAAACTCCTCGTCCCTTTTATGGACAGGGTTTTGGGGGATAACTAGAGAACGTCTTTTCTTTTCCTGCAGCAAATAGACAAGTGTACATGTTTTGAATTTGAATCTTAAGCGACAGTGAATACTAGGCAAAACAACACCTCGTTCCTATTTTTGGACGATTGTGTGATAAGCTAATCCTTTACGAACTTTTCCGAACTTCTCCAGCCGTTCTAGCTAAACCGTCTAACTGCTGCTTAAAGTTCATATATCTACTACACTGCTCACCTTCTCTTTGTTGGATAATCTCCCGCTAAAAGGGGACCCACTTTTAGGGCGCGCCCTTCTTTGACACTGAACAGGATGTTGTATGGGAACCAGATTGTGTATCTAATTCATTGTATTGGGGTCACTCCCAACAGTAGTACTTGAACAAATGTATGAAGTATTGGATGGAATGTTGAAAAAGTCTCTTCGTCAGGCCAGGTTGCACATAAAAGGCGATGCCCCACCGTGGGGATTGAACCCACCTTTATCGATGCTTTCCCCACCTGGAGTTTTGTAATGAAGCTACTAGGCCACCCGAACCATGGCTGGTTGCCCTGCCCTCCCCCCGCCCTATTCGAATGTCTCCTACTTTATTATCTCATATTTTCCAGGCTCTTAAGAAACACTGTCCCAATGCATTATGAATTATTGTGTTGATGTTTTTTTTCTGTCTGGTTGGATGAGATGGGCCAAAAACAGCTTACCATCCTATAGTCATAGACCTTGCTGCAACACTTCATATTCCTTGAACTCTGACCTTTGATGTCTAGGTCTGACCGGTTAAGATGCTTGAATAAACAAACAGCTGGTCCAAACTTTTGGTTCAAGGCTGTGTCCACTTGTGGCTAAGATTAAGTAAGAGAAGTAGGTGAGGAAATAGACGGATCTAGGGGTAAGAGGGGAAATCCCCTGATCGACCCTCTCTTTGACTCCTCATACCGCCCCAATGCCCCCTGAAACACTCCTTTTCATCGCCCTCCTTCAGGATGAAAGTATTAGCACCCCAAAATGCAATTGTGTACCACTATGGTAGGTAGCACCGTAAGAATTGGCGCCCCTGGCCAAAATGACGCTTCTTCCTGGTCCAAACGGTGACCTCTCTGGGTCTAAATGGCGTCTCCTGACCAGGGTACCCCCTCCCATCAAAATTATGGATCCACCTATGAGCAAAGAGCACCGATGTATGTCGTGAACCTAAACAAACGTCCGTCCACCCATCGTTGTACCGGGCAAGGCGAAGAGTGCCAATGCAACTGTGCATTGAATGCTGAGTTGCAAAGATGCAGCTGAACCCAATGCCTGAGAATGCGGTTTGACGAGTTGGGGATCCGACTCGGGAAGTTCTCGCTTTTTCCAGGGCCTTATCGGGAGATGGAGGATCTGATTTAGCCAGAGGGGGTGCTGCTGTCTGAAGAGGGGTGGCCAAGCAGGGTCAAGAGGGGTGTCAAGCAGGGTCAAGAGGGGTGTCAAGCAGGGTCAAGAGGGGTGGCCAAGCAGGGTCAAGAGGGATGTCAAGCAGGGTCAAGAGGGGTGTCAAGCAGGGTCAAGAGGGTGTCAAGCAGGGTCAAGAGGGGTGGCCAAGCAGGGTCAAGAGGGGTGGCCAAGCAGGGTCAAGAGGGGTGTCAAGCAGGGTTCGGCGGCTGACGGTGGAAGGGCGGCCCTCAAAGAAGAGGCTCCCTCTGATCCAGCTTTTAGATTTAGTTTTAATGTGCTTGCACCACACGGTTTCGATGCTTTATATAAGTTTGGCTGTTCATATAGGGCACATTCGGCACCCGATTTGGACAGAGCACCTTTGTGTACCTGTGAGAAGGAAGACAGACCCCCCTCTTTAACATCCACGGACTTATCCCTGAGTTGAAACGAATGGTTCACTTTATATTTTATGGACCAAGGAATCTGTGCTATCTGTGAAATAAATATTTTAAAATTATTTTTTCGAATTGATTGATGCAGTAGGCATGGACCCTGGGGATCATTGAACCCTGTGTCGTTACTGATTGAAACTCTCTTCCACAGGTTCCAAAAATGTCTCACAATCGGAATGGAGAAAAAGTGGGTCATGTCAGAAGAAGAGCGCGTGCATCAAGACAAGGTAAGCCCTTGCTCAGGTGACAGTGCAGAAGTCGATGATGGAGAGATGGTGGTCGACAGTGGCGGATCCAGGACTTCATTCGGGGTGGGGAGTTAAGGCTAGGGGGCTCGAGCCTGTCCCGCCATTGTCTCAGAACAGCCTCCAGCTGTGCATGAACTATAGGCACTGACATCTCGTGGGTAAACTTGAACCCCTATCCTCCATGTACCCGCCACTGGTATTAGATTATGTCGTATCCGAGTGCTGATTCAATTCTGCGGTAGTTGGTAACCTCACGTTCTTGCTCCCTTCGCACAAATTCAGAAAAAATTAAATGCTACTTGCGATAATGTGTTCACTTCGCTAGTACGGTCGGTAGCACCATTGGGTGGCGACTGCGACAATAACCGGTGATTCGACACACGGGGTCAGGCGAGGCTGCCAGATGAAAGTTGGTAACTACTGATTAAAACACATACCTGGGTGAAGGGAAGGACAAAAAACACTTCATCAAGACAAAACATACTTGAACACTCCAGATCAAATTAAAAGGCGTGTAAATAAAAATAGTGCAAAAGGCGATGAAATCATGCAGACATGAAACCTCAAAACGTTTCGCCAACAGCTCATACCTTATGGTGAAGACTAAAAGCCCGTCCTCACGCGGCAGAGCCTGCCAAGAATCTGCCATGCCGGCGGGCGGCTGCCGCACATGCTTTGATAGCGTTTGCCAGCAATTTCTGCAGCTTCTGCGGCTGATACGGTTCCCTGTGAATGGGGCTTAACACGAGCAGTGGAAGGGTCTTCAGTGCCCCACCTAATTTTTAGTATGGCGTATGCTATGCTATGACGTTATAGTTAAGATCTTTCAATGTTAAGTACTAAATCCATATATATATATATATATATATATATATATATATATATATATATATATACAAAACACCACACAGAAGCGGCTGCACTTTTTTAAAAAGGTTCTTCCTATTTCAACTACTGTACAATGTTTAAGGTAAAAGGCCGAGCTAGTATTGTTTAGAACTGGTTTAATTTCATGTATATGAAGTGATTCTAAAATTCTGAGGTCAATGTTAGATGAGCTTCTATTTACTACCGTGAATTGATCTAAGGTTATGGGTGTATCACACTCAAAAGAGTGGTCTCTGATTGCCGAAGAATCTGGAGTTGTTAACATTTTTTTAGTTCTTTCTGAAATTCCCTGGTGTTGCCTAACTCTGGAGATCAAACTACGCTGAGTAGACCCAACGTACGACGCTTGGCAAGAAGCGCAACTGTATTTGTACACTACTCCAGAGAGGCAATCTTTCGGAATCAAATCTTTAAACCGAAAAAATGAACCAATAGTGAAGCTGTTTTTTTAGCACTATCTTTGGGTCCAGAAAGGGGTAAAACTTTGCTAAAATTGAAGTCAATTCCTTTTGCATGTTCAATGACTGGTTTCCTAAACTCGGCATCGGTGGACAATTTGAGTATCTTTTCTGGCGTTCGGTGGACCTGTCAGCATCGGTGGACCTCCCAGGTCCACCTAAACTAAATTCGTCTCTTGCCGTTTCTGGGGACAAAAGATCGGGAGCCGGAGTCCTAGCATCGGTGGACCCGAAAAATTGGTCCACCTAAACGATCTTAGAAACCGCTAAGAATTTTTTACGGTTTGTAGTACCAAGTTTTGACACAGATGGCAACACCATAGGAATGCAGTCAGCTGCTGCGTGGTCAGCTAACGTGAAGGTCCACCTGTGCTGAGGGAAAATTCCAAGTTGGTCCACCTATGCCCTAAAAATACCAAGTGATGTCCCCCTAAGCTGGAATTTTGTAACTGAAATCAAAACCACCTTGCTTGCGCATGCGCTGTTTATTCCTTGTCGGCATGGGCGCCCAGCAACTTCATGGTGTGCTACGCTCTGCAGCAGATTCTCAGCTGGTCCACGTATACTTAAAAATGCCACTTAGGTCCCCCTAAACGTGTTTTAGTGATTTGGCCGGTCCGCGCATGCGCAATGAGTTTGTTGTCATCAGGCGTTGCGCGCCAAATTCATTGTGCCACACGATGTACACTTGATTGGAGCATTGCAGGTGCTAATCCACGCTGTCAAGTCGCAATGGGACCGAAAAGGACGACCCGCAAGATAAGAAAATATGTTAATGATGTGCATGCATGCATAGCAACGATAAGGGGAGGCTGATTTGGTTGTTTCAGAAATGGTGCAGAACTGTTGGAGCATAGCTATAGGCAAGAGCGTCGTCGCCGTCAAAACAGTGGAGGGGCGGGGGACAGACGTCCAGCCAGCAACTTCAACCTGATACTGACAAGAAACTGTCCACGCTGGGACCAAAAGCTCTTCAGATTTGGGCTGCTTGCTGCCTCCCGCACCGGCTGGTTATAAAATGTCCGATTCCCTACTATTTTGGCTGAGATAAGGAAATTGCTGGCCTAAAAGTGGGGGAAAGCCCCCGTCCTTACCCCCCAGTAGTGACGTCCCTGGCTATAGGCAGTGACTATGATCTATGATTTCGATAAAGGGGGGCGAAGCTTCAGGGGGCGACACTTTGCCACTCGAAGGGTGCACTTTTCACCCAAAGGGCGGCAAATTGTTGCATCCCGGGAGGAGGGGGTTGGGAGCTGATAATCTTTGGGTCGGCATTTCGTCCTCAGTGGGGCGACACTTAGGCTTAAGGGGCGGCCGCCCATTTTGCCCCTCCCCCTTGGATCCGTCCCTGGCTATAGGTAGGCAGGGGCTCGCCACCGGGAGCCCCGGGGGCCGGATCATAGGTGAATCCAAGATTACCGATCGGGGGGGTGACACCTTGCCGGGGGTGGAGTGGGGCACGTTTCTGGGGGCGCCATCCGGACCAGATGGCGTCATTTTTGGCAAGCAAAACATATGAGACGCACAGTAGAGGGTGATTCTGAAGAGCTCCCCTAGAGATTTTGAAAAAAAAAACAAGGTTGAGTGTATGGGAGTTGGTGGGTCTTTGGTGATCTACATCCATATCTAGGTTTATTGACCTTGGTAGATATCTTCCATGTCAATAGAGGAAATAATGGTCAAATCTGTCCCGTGCTGGAAACCTATTAGAACATGCCTTTGTCGTGCAAAACCAAGACAAGTTCACTAAAAGCAGACTTTGGTCATAATAAGAGGGTACAAAGCCACGTATCAAGAAATTTTGGGGCCAATTTCATTGAAGGTCTTTGACTTATGACGTCACAAAATGTCATATTTCCCGTAATATGAACTTAAACTTGCATTGCGGCTAATAATTGCGTGGTCAGTTACCAGGAACCTCGTAAACGCCAAAAAGTGGGGGGGGCGGCCGGCCAGCCAGCAACTTAAACCTGATGCTGACAAGAAATTGTCCACGCTAGGACCAAAAACTCTTCGGATTTGGGCTCCTCGTTGCCTCCCGCACCGACTGGTTATGAAAATTTACGATATCATCCCATTTTGACAGAGATAAGAAAATTTTTGGCCCAAAAGTGGGGGGCCGGCCTCCCTGCCCCCCCGGTGGCGACGCCCCTGTCAGTTACCTTTGACTTTGACCATCATTTGAGGTGACCCTACCATATATCCGAATCATATAGCGTTAAGATATCACCATAACCATGACGTTGGCCCATGACCTTTTACCTTGATACAAATCATGATGATGATGGGCCTATTTTTGCCAATTTTAACACGCGCAGTGGAGGTTGGGAGTCCTAAAGGGCCCCCCTGAGATCTCGGAACCGAAGAGGGGTAGAATAACGTACGTTTCGGAGTTGGTGGGGATGGTGGTGATCTACATTATGCCCAAGTTTCATAGACCTGGGTCAATATCTTCAAGGTCAAATGAGGTCACAAATGTCAAAATTTGGCCGTGCTGGGGACCTACCGGTAAATGCCGGGATTTTGCGAAAACAAGTCACAAATACGCTATAAACGGGCTTAGGGTGTGAAAGAAAGGCCCTGTACGAGTTGGTCTCATATTTAGGGGCCAAGGTCATTCAAGATCATTGACCTATGACGTCACAAAATAGCATATTCCCGTAATATACAATGTAACTGCCAATATGACCTCCATTTGGCAGTAAATAAGTGTTTGACCTTGACCCATGACCTTTGAACTTGACCTGCGACCTTGAACTTGTCACAGGGTGACCTTAACTATGACGTCATGCTTCATAATGGGTGATGCCATTTGACTGGGAGCATTGGAGTCAATGACCTTGAATAGATTAAATTACATTGACCTTTGAACTTTGACCTTGACCTTGACCTTCATGTAGGATAGCCTTAACATATAACCTAATTATATTGCCTTATGATGCCACCACTCGGCATGAAACGCAGACTAACTACTGTGGCCGCGCCATTATGGTGATCTCAAAATATAAATCTGACTTTGAAAGCCTATAAGTCAAAACATTTTCGGTCGTTGTTCAAAATGTATGCACCATTAGACGCGCTCATAAATTCTCTCAAATGTGGCCGAGTTTTATTTTCTGGCGGCCAACGGTTCTTCGCCACCCCGGAAAAACAGATGGGGGAGGCACTTTAGGACCCCCTCCACTGCGCGTGTTAAACAAGTTCCTCTAGAAGAAACGCCAACTGAACCGCGCCACTCATACTACATACAGGTTCCTAACTGCAACAAGCTGTGCGTTTTTTCTAGGGGTCTGACGAAATTTGAGTTTGAGAATAAGTTAGAAGTCTTTCACTCCCCAATACATACAAGCACTGTTAGGCTTGTATAGTCAAATGTCCTATTTTTTTAACTTAGAGCGTATTCAGAGCATTCACGGCCTCATATTGATGCATATAAATAACGGGTTTGTGGCTGCGACCATGGTTAAAATGAAACGAAAAGTGCACCTCAGCTCGAGTCAACTACATGTCTGGCTGCGGTACGTTTAAAGCGCCGTGTTGCAGCAACTTTGCAAGTGGCTAGGGGTTTAAACCGGATCTGGACACAATGTTTGCACGCAGGAAACTATGTTTGCACGCAGTATTTTCGTATGGGGAAGGCCCAGGTTGCTATGCACTTGGGGCATGACCTAAACATCCACCGAAAATATTATCGCCTCCAGGACAGTACTGTCGAGCTGTCAAAAATATCTCGGCTCTTGCTGTCAACCTAGAAAGAGCTGGGAGATAGTCTCGATGAGAAAGCTGAGTATAAAAGGGAATGAGGCTGACATTCTGCCTCTATTCAGATGGACACACTCTGTTGTTTAGAGTATTTTCTGTGTGAAAATTTGAAGCCTTACTTGAGCTAAGCTTTGATACGTAAGCCTCTTTGAATTGTCCATGTTTAGTTATTGTTCTGGATGGGACATCGAGGTATGCAAAATCATCGTTTAGGAATGCCGAAATATATACGATGTACCAAGGTTGATGTGTTGAATTGTGGTGTTAAGTGAGTTTCAAAATTAACGCAAATTTTTGTAATGCTGCTCCAATCAAAGTAGCAAAGGTTTACCTACAAAATGGGAGCCATTTTTTAGGCTGGTTTCGTCCAATTTTTCGAAGCCCCTCAGATTTTCCGTCACTTGCGCCATGAAAGTAGTTTCTGAGCCATTTGCTAAAGATGGGAATGAACCCTTATTAATTAGGGCTGCTGTACTAGGCATGAACCATGAATGCCCTATAAAAACAGGAGTGCATTTTCGACTGGTAAATATGCCCCTTGAACACTGATAGTGACCACTTTTTTCTTTAATCCACAGTAAACATTTGTGAAAAATGCACTAAATCAATGTATATTGCCCATGAGCCGACTACCTCTATAAAAAAAACAGCCGACGAGGAGTAAATTGAAAATTATTTGCCATTTTATTTTCACTTATTTCTTCCTATGAAAGGCAGAAGTCAAAAGTTGACAAACTTTAATACAATGAATCGCGCTTATCCGTAATCTGCCGCACAATCTGCCTCGATGACCCAGCTTTCGGTGCGCCCAAAAACCCCAACAATGATGATGAATCTGCCTCGCCTTCAGGTTGAGAAAAGCGAAGAAGCCGTTTTCTTTCCCCAGCTCATCCAACAAAACTTACCTGTTCCAGCCTACAGATGTGGCAATGTGCTAGTGCTTGGTTCACCCTACCAATACCATGTAAAATTGTGCGGATGGAGTTGCCTCAAAATCCCGACTATTTGTAAGGTAAGGTAATGTAAAAGGATTTAAGTAATTTACGGCAGATAATAGGGAAAATGTAAAACAAAACTACAGGTCAAGTCCCGAAAACTTGAGATGACCTCCCTGATTTGCGGGTCAGGTCGAACGCGTCCCCCCGCTTTAGACGGCCATGTTCAGGGTTTATTTTAATTTATAAGGAATTCGCCCTCCCTCCTGGTTTTTCCCAGATAGCTCAAAAACGAAGAGATGCAGAACAACAAAACTTACGGTACCTTATTCCTGATCAATTTTACACATCTGACCCAATTTTTTAGATAAGATCATGTCAGGTCAAGGAACTATTCAGGGTCAAGTGACCCAACCTCAAAACCTAAAATTACGAGTTTGAAGCAGTGCCCAGGGAACATAAGCAAAGTGATCAGTTTGAAACTTGCACAATATGATAAAGTCATTAGGGTCTACAGATCTGCTATCTCAGAAATTTTGATATTGGTGACCTAAGGTGGGGTCAATTTTTTGGTCACCCCATTATAAGTCTATGATGAAAAATAGAATGGACTCGTTTTCAGGAAATACTGGATAGATAAGACTGAAAATCCTCAAACTGTCCATTCTTACCACGATCTTGACCATAAAGTTGAGTTTTTGAGCATCTGACCTCTCAAAGGTCATATCACGTTACGGGAGCAGAGAGTGATTGTTTTGCCAATAACTTCTCACTGAATTGAGATAAAGCTCCCATTTTGCTTGCATTGTGTTTATATTGTCACAGGGAGTCGATTGATATGCAACATGACCATACCAGGTCACTCTGTGACCCTGACCTAGGTCGAGGTCAGGTCATTTTAACTATTTGACCTAGCCAGGTCATATTATACATCATTAGATTTGCCGCGATGAGAGGAATCTAATGATGCATGAAGATTTGCTCTAGCTCCCCTGAGGGCAGATCTAGAGAGGGAAACGTACACTGCTCTGTTGTAAGCCTATGGAGCCTTCTTTGACCTATGCTGACCTTAATATTGACCTGACACAACAATTATCCTTATAAATTCTCTTCGTCTTGTCAAGAGCTTTCGAACGCCGCCCGTAATTTTCCTTTAGCTTTCGTGGGGAACGAGATACGGAGGGGGCGAAAAACGCCCCCAGCGGGGCGTGTCATGCAAGGGACCCCAGCGGGGCGCGTGTTAAGACGTTTTTCATACGACAAGGTGGAGCAGTGGACAGCGCACTCGTCTGCTGGGCCAGTTATTCCGGATTAAAATCTCAGCAGGGCCTCTCAATAAGTTGACCTGAAAATCCCAAGCCCTCCCAACAAGGTTAGAGTCGGCGACGCCGTATGATCTTGGCAGTTGGTGCGTCGCTATACCGCAACCATTATTTTTCCAACGGCACAAAGGAAATCGGTCAACGAAGGTATCGGTTTGTGAGAAAAATATCGACATAGTTTGTTGCAAAAAATGGTCGCATTCGTTCATATAATGGCCGATATCAATTTCCTGTGGGAAATCATATAATATGCTGTGATATTTTTGTAACCAATATCGTCGCCATAATTCTGAAGAATGGCTGCGTGCAAGTATCTATATAGTCACTACTTGTACTAAACCTTCCATCCCGGATTTGAGGAGATAGTCCAACTAACATTGCGTCTTCAGAGCATAGTTGGGAAACCTCACTGAAGCTCGTTCATTCCTGCTCCTGCTTCTGACCTGAGCGGACGTGCTTCAGCGCTCGCTCCGTTTCGCCGCACAGCAGTGACCTACGTCGAAGCTCCTTGTGATAGTACTGACTATTAGATAACATCAATTTAGGTCTTTAGTAGTCTTTGTTATTATTTAAATTTTTGTTCTTGATTCAAGTCTTTCATTTCTTAAAAAAATTAGTTATTCATTTTTTGTATCTTTTATTTTTTCTTGTCTGACGGCTTCCATCACTACTCTGTTTTCCTTGCCGGTAGCCATCTTTGTTTTGGTAGCCATCTTGGTTGGTGCCGTGAGTGAGTTAAATGTCGCTCGTATAGGTAATGATGATAAGTTATTGCACTTGAATTTCGAGTAGTAGCCATAGTTTTTCCAAAGAGCTGACTTTATTATTTTGGGCTTCCTTACTTACAGTCTAGGCCTGCGATTGATGATAGGTTCTGGTTTGGCTGTCCCTTGCCCCTGCGCCAGATTGATTGTTTAGCTGCGCTAAAATAGGAACTACGTTCTGTTCTAATCTTTGAGGGTTATCCGTGGCTGGCTCTTCCAGAACTGCTAACTTGTATATTCTGTTTACTTTCTTTGCTGCTGGATACTTTCCCTGTTCCTTATTGTAGTCATGGCTCCAAAAAACAACCTCCGCGAAAACATCGATGACCTGCAAATTAAATATGCTTCCCTTGAAGCCAAAAACACAATGATGGAAAGTGAAATTAAAGAACTGCGTCAGGAACTGTCACACCTTAAGGATGAGTTATTGTCTGCCCATTCACTCCATCAGGAGGCTGTGTCCGCCCAAGCCCATGCGGAAAAACTTTTGGAATCTGTCTTGGTGGACCACGACAAACTTACCCGGAAAGAAATGGAAACATCCCAAAAACTAGAGTCCCTTGATCAGTATGGAAGAAAATTTACATTAATCCTCACTGGCAAAGCTGTTCCCTCTCCATCTGAGGAGGAAAACACTAGACAACTCTCGCTTAGGCTCATTCACAATCATTTAGGAATATCCCTGGGAATGGACTCTATCACGGCTTGTCACCGGCTCCAAAAGAAAAACTCCATTCTTGTGAGGTTTCGTGACCTGGACGACCGCATGAGGGTGTACCTAAAGCGTACCAAACCTCTCCGCTATGGTTTGATAATTTTCGAATCACTGACCAAGGAGAGGATGACTGTCGTCCAGATTCTGAACGACATGAGACATAACAAGGACTGTCCCTTCAAAAGCTTCTTCACTTTCCGGGGTGATATTTTTGTGAAGGTGAGGGATGGAGAGAGACCAATTCAGGTTCATGTGGGGTCCACCAAGGAAGAAATTTTTCGGGGTCTGTAGGGGCCTACCAGCTGGCGCCAGGGGCAAAACCAACTCTAGCAGAACGGATGGGGGTCAGAGAAACAAGAATGTGTGGAAAAAAGTTCAGACAGCCAATCACAGGCAACAAAGGTGTAGTGCTCCCCCTCGGTCTGGTGAAACAAGTACAGTAAGACGTACCAATCCTGTGTCAAACCTGATAGAGGGTCATACAGAAGTCCAGGTGGTTAGTTCCACCCCACCATTAGTGGCTGGACTGCCAAATCCTCATGTAGTACAGGAGCATCCACATGGGGGCGGGAGTGGCAGAAAACCTCTCACTGCTGCCAGTGATTTATTTGATGTGAGTGCCTCTAGTAGCTCTGAGAGTTGTGACTCAACTCTCGTGAGCACTGAGGCACAGGCCCCTCCGCTGGATGTAAATGTTGACACCATTCCTAAATCTGTCTGAGGCTTGGGATCCCTTGGTGTGCTATGTGGGGTTGTGCTTGCACCAAGTACCTGACCTCCCTAATGCCTACGGGGGGAGTTGGGGGCTCCTCTGCTTCCTTGGCCAGGATGCCAGAGGTGCAGAGTGATGAGGAACTTTTTTCTGATGACCTGACACCCTGTGCTAGGCCGTCCCTGCTTTGTGTGCCGGGGACTTCTCTCATGTCTCAGCGGATACTGCATCTGTCATTGATTAAACTGCCTCTCATTTCTATGTCACATGGGCCCATTGAATCATTACTTATCAATCCAATCTTGAGTCAAAGCTGTTTGGATTAGCTTGGTCTACTGCTTTTGTACCTTGCATTGAAGCTCAGTGTACAGATTCATTGTAAACTATTTAAACTTGATTTCAACTTTCTCTTTTTTCTTTCTCTTATGCCAGCCTCAGAATCATTACATGATGGTATCAACGCAAACTACAGCCGGCTTAGTCTTGATTTAACAGACCTAAATGATGATTCTAACACTCTTAAAGATGAATTTATTATTATCTCAAACCAATGCTGCTACCATGATATAAAATCTCTCACTCTGAATGGTTCGAAGCTTTCAATCATACATGTTAATGTGCGGTCCTTGCCTAAAAATTTTGACAGTCTTGTAATGCTCTTGAACTCAATTAAGCCTAAAATTAATGTCATATGCATCTCAGAGACTTGGCTAGATGAGTCATTGAATAACAGCTTCAGAATTCCTGGTTATTGCCTCTTTAGTTGTTGCCCAGAATCTTTTCGTGGGAAAGGAGCTGGGATATATGTTAATGAAAATATTAAATTTATTTACCGCTCAGATCTAGCTGCCAAACCCTGTGAATATCAGTCATCATTTATTGAGGTAATTCAGGACTCATCCCCGAATCTTATCATAGGCTCTTGCTATAGGTCCCCATCTTATGACCCTACCTCCTTTCTAAATTACCTTGATATTGTTGTTTCAGATATATCCAAAACAAATAAACAGTGTATCCTGGCTGGAGACTTTAATATTGATCTCTTCCAAATTAATTCTCTAGTGGTCGATAGATTTCTAACATCTTTATCCATCGGTGGTTTCATCCCAGCTATATCATTGCCAACCAGGATAACTACCTCATCTGCGACCTTAATCGATAATTTTTTCATAAATTTCCCTCAGCTACTTCACAGTTCTGGCATCCTAATTGATGACACCAGCGATCACCTACCGATTTATTTAAGTGTAAAGCATCAACCTCCAAAACCAAAACCACAATACAATTATGTACATTTCAATCTTTCCTTAGCTGATGCCCTGGGCCAACGTGTCAAAGCCATACTAAACTCAACCCCTCGTCTCCTAGATGCAAATGCCTATGCTAAGCACTTGATTGAAACAATTCAAAATGTAATGAAAGAAATGTCGAAAACTAAAACTAATAAGAAAATTGACCCAATTCAGCCATGGATTTCACATGGTATATTGAAATGCATAAATAAAAAAATAGGTTATACAAAAAATTCTTAAAAAACCGAACCACCCAAAATCGGGTAAAGTTCACCCAATATAGAAATCGACTAAACTCAGTTATAAGGGAGGCCAAGTGCACTTATTATAGGAGAAAATTGGAAGAGCATAAAAATGACTCAAGAAAGCTGTGGAAAACAATAAATAACATTATTGGCCATAATAAGAAAAATACTAATAAACTTCCTGAGTCGTTTCAGTGTGAAGGGACTGCCATTTCCAACCCTTTTGAGATAGCTTCCCAGTTCAACCATTTCTTTGCTACTATAGGCAAAAACTTAGAGTCCCTTCTACCTCGGCCAGCAAATGATCCACTAGACTTCTTAAATAATGCTAATGTAGTTGATCGCATGACTCTTTTGCCAGTATCTAATGATATAATCATGAGCATCATCGTAAATCTGAAAAATACTGGACCAGGAACGGACAAAATTAGTGCTGTCCTCCTAAAAAAAACTTGCCCCTCATCTAATCAATGAAATAACTTATTTGATGAATTTATGCCTTGAAAGCCAAACCTTCCCTGATATTCTAAAAGTAGCCATTGTTAAACCTCTATTCAAATCTGGAATGACCAATGATTTTGGAAATTATAGGCCAATCTCTATTTTGCCAGTTCTATCCAAAGTACTCGAGCGAATTCTTCACTCTCAACTCTCTGATTTCCTTGAACAAAACAATGTCTTGTATGACTATCAATTCGGTTTTCGTAAGTTGCACTCTACTTTCATGCCTATATCCCTAATTCATGACCAAACAACATCCAGTCTCTCCAAAAATAAATCATGCGTAGGCATATATTTGGACCTCAAAAAAGCATTTAATACTGTGGACCATGAAATACTCCTGAAGAAAATGAGTAGATATGGTATCCAAAATGATTCTCTACAAATTTTCCGTTCCTACCTTAGAAACAGAATACAAATAACTAGATTAGATGATCTTAACATTATGTCACAACCAGAAAATATAAGTGTAGGAGTTCCACAAGGTTCCATATTGGGCCCAATTTTGTTTACTATTTATATAAATGATATTTACAAATCATCATTAGTTCCTAGATACTTTTTGTTTGCAGATGATACTTCAATTTTTTCTCTGGTAAATCACTGTCTGATGTTGAACACAAAGTAAACCAGGAACTTCCCTTAATTTGTGCTTGGCTCTGCTCAAATCGACTTTCTTTGAATACATCAAAAACTTTCTATCAGATATATTCAGTAGGCGATAAAAAGCCTGATATATCCATATACCTAAATCAAACTCAGATAAATCGGTCAGAATCAGTGAAATATTTAGGAGTGAACATGGACGAAAATTTGAAATGGAAAACGCATATCACCAAAACTTGCAACACCCTAAGAAGAAATATTGGTGTCATTGCTAGGGCAAGATTTATGCTAAACAATAAGACTCTGCTTCTACTTTACAACTCGTTAATCCTCCCTTATCTAAGTTACAATGCCTGTATATGGGGAACCAACTTTGAAACCAATCTGAGTAAAGTTATTAACCTCCAAAAGCGCATTATCCGATTAATTGACTCGGCTGAACCTCGAGCCACCTCCAGTCCCATATTTAAGAGGCTTAATCTGCTTAAATTTCCTGACATTGTCAATCAACAGAAAATTATGATATTACATAGCTTCATTCATGGGAAATTGCCAACTGTGTTTTCAAACTTATTTCAGCTACACACATCTACTAGATTTACTCGTAGGGTTGTGCATTTTCAAGAGACTGCAGCTGAAACCGTGTACAGATCTTTTGCTCTTCCACTGAACTGCCCAAGACTTTGGAATGATACTATAGCCACCCAAATCCCTGATTTGGAAGATATCCCATTTTCTAAAAGCTTTTTCAAAAAGGTCACTTAGAGATTACTTACAAGCAACTACTAGACTCTCATTTCAGACTCTCATTTGAAAACTGTCGCTAACTTCTAACTTAACTACTAAAGGTTTAACAGGATAAACTAACCTCAGATTATAGCTGGCTGCATACCTTTCAATTTCATGAATGTTGATAACCTGTGTCACTATATTTAGTCCTTTATTGCGAAATGTAAGGCAAGGAGCTCAGACAAGGTCACTTACTCCTTTCCTGCTCCTTGTCCCATCTCTAATTACTTCCAAATCATATCCGCATTATGTCTTTGTCTCCTCTCCTCTCACTTGCTCTCCCTCTTCTTTTCCGTTCTCTCCTGCTGCTCTCTCTCTCTCTCTCTCTCTCTCTCTCTCTCTCTCTCTCTCTCTCTCTCTTTCGTTTTGTTATCTTTCTCTATTTCTAAAATTGTTGGGCCCACATATGTTGTGTTAGATAAAAGCTGTTCCTATAGGGTGTTTTGAAATGTTTAGGTGCTTCTCTCCGCACCTCATATAAAGTACCTCCTGTAAAAGCGACCTGGAAGTTGTTGCTGATGATGACGCTGTGTAAAATGTCTGCATGGTGTGTTGAAATGCTTAGGTGTTCTCTCTACATCTCATGTCATGTGCTCTTGTGAAGATCGCCTAGAAATGGGTCGCTAACGACGACAGCTGTGAAATAGGTCGCATGCGTATCGAGGCCACCTGCTCTGACTCCATAAGTCCTGGCAATGATTGTCCATTACTCTGGATCCAGTGTTTCACATTGCTTCCATGTACGCTGATTACCAAATGACTCGAGTCACATCAATTCTACTAGCAGTGTCCTCCTACAAGCCGGACCAGAACACGAAGCGATAGCAGGAGGGCGACGATGACGAAGAGGAGCCGGCTCGGAAGCGAGCGCCTCCGGGGGTCGGAGAGGGCGAGGAGCCCTCTACTGATGACTTACTGCGCATGGTGGAGGAGGATCCGGAGGTGGAGCCGATGGACGAAAACCTGCTGAAGCGGCTGGTACTACAGCTGGAGAAGTGTATCCTCAAGAACCAGGAGATGCGGACCAAGCACGCCGACGCCCCGGAGGGGTTCCTCGTCTCTGAACTGGCCCTCCACGAGGCCATACAGGCGCTGCACGCGGTGGCCACGGGCCCGGAGCTGTTCCCGCGGCTGGTGGAGCTGGGCACGGTGAGCTCGCTGCTGGCGCTGCTGGCCCACGACAACACTGACGTCACCATAGCTGTCATTGACCTGCTGCAGGAGCTGACTGACGTCGACACAAACTCGGACGAGGCTGAGCGGGGCGCCGAGCGTCTGGTGGCGGAGCTGCTGGAGCAGCAGGCGGTCGCCGTGCTGGTTCACACCATGGAGCGGCTGGACGAGGCCGTGGTCGAGGAGTCGGCGGGCGTCGACAGCGCGCTGGCCATGGTAGAGAACGTGACGGAGCTGCGGCCGGCGGCCTGCCTGCCGGCCGCCCAGCAGGGCCTGCTGCAGTGGCTGCTGACCGGGCTGCAGAGGAAGGCGCCCTTCGACGCCAACAAGCTTTACGCCAGCGAGATGCTGTCCGTACTGGTGCAGAGTCATGAGGAGAACAGGACGATGCTGGGGGAGTTGGAGGGGATCGACGTCCTGCTGCAGCAGCTGGCCTACTACAAACGCCACGACCCGAGCTCCTCAGAGGAGCAGGAGTGCATGGAGAACGTGTTCGACGCGCTCTGCTCGGTGCTGCTGGTGGCGTAGAACAAGGAACGCTTCCTGAGGAGCGAGGGGCTCCAGCTGATGAACCTCATGCTCAGAGAAAAGAAGCTATCGCGGAACGGGGCGTTAAAGGTGTTGAACAACGACACCTCCGGCCCCTCGGGTGCCGATAACTGCAACAAGCTGGTGGAGATCCTCGGCCTGTGCACTCTCTTCCCCCTGTTTATGCACACTCCGCGCAAGCACAAGCGGAAAGGTCTCAGCGTTGAAGAGCGCGAAGAACACGTGGTGTCGATCCTGTGTGGTCTTCTGCGTCACTGTCGTGGCCAGCTGCGGCAGCGGATCATCTCCAAATTCACCGAGAACGACTGCGAGAAAGAATTTAAAAAATATATATATATCAGGTGTCGCGCCATATTACGTGAGCTCATTTCGTTTTGCTATGTTCATTTCGTTCTTGTATTGCTCTTTTTGCTTTTTCTCGCTGCTCTTGTGCTGTTCCATTTAACTCAACTTTTGTTTATCCGTTTTCGTTTGCTTTTTGCGCACTTAGTGTCATCTCTGCTCTCATTTCGCCTGGTTATGTTCTGCGTCCTGCTTTTGCGCTGCTGGCTTCCTGCTCGTTGGTTTGTCTTTGCTTCATTAATTTGTTTTTGCTTCATTAATTGCCAAAATTATCTGTTCTTATCCGGCACAATGTGTGTGAACCTGGGTGTTTTCTTTTCCTTCGTTTGTGACTAACGTGAAGAACATTTGTGGGCCCACAACTTCAATCAAACATATAATTATAATTGGTTAGTTTTTTCCGTCATTTTATTTGTTTTGTTAGGCACGTTTTGGATGATCTGTCTTCTCATTTTATCTTGTATTGCTTCTCTTTTTTGTTTTTTTGCTTTGTTTTTGTGCTATTTCTACTGACCAGCATTATTATTTGTCCTAATCTCATAACATACTAATATCACAACATACTCACCTTGTGCTGTACTGTATGAATATTACTTGCCTCTCTCATGTTTCTTATCTGCTGTTCATGTCCTTTGCCTCTTCACCTGTCTATATGGAAAATGAAATAAAAAATTGAAAAAAGCTTTGCACTTCATACCTGGTGTCCAGGAGCGTCGCCACCGCCAAAACAGCCTGGGGGGATGGGGCAGCCGGCCAGCCAGCAACTTCATCGTGATGCTGATAAAAAATTGTCCACGCCAGGACCAAAAGCTCTTCGAATTCGGGCTGCTCGTTGCCTCCCGCACCGGTTGGTTATAAAAATGTCCGATTTCCTCCCATTTTGACTGAGATCAGGAAATTCTTGACCCAAAAGTGGGGGCCCGGCCCACCTGCCCCCCCGTCGGTGACGCCCCTGCTGGTGCCTTCAATTGGCTAGTTTGTCTTTTGCTCAACTATCATTTTGAGGACAAGTAGGGGTGCAGCCAGCGGGCACAAGGAGCACGTGCCCTCCAGTGTTCCCCTGGATTCTCTCACCGGATAAAAATACCCAATTATCGCTGAAACGTGCACTGTGTTTTTTAATGTGCCCTTAGCTCAGAAGTGCCCTTCTATCACGCAACTGTGTACCTCCGTTGTAAGTTTGCCTCCGAATAAAAGACGCTTCCTCCTTTAGGTATCTATCATAGGTACAATAGTAAAGGTAAAATGCATATGAGGCACGTGCCCCAGCTGGATGCTGAGTGCCCTCGACTGATGAAAGTGTCCAAATGAGACTGAGGCTTGTATCTGCTCGCTTATAGACCCATCTAGAACACTTCAAGTCATTCTAAGAACTACCCTTTTTTCCCAGGGTGCCCCTCATTGGCAGTGTACCTCCCCTCATGCTGAAGCTCAGCTGTACCACTGACGACAAGGAAGGCAGAAGACGATCAGCATGAAATGTTTCGCCTGGCATGAAAAACTTCAGAATATTTCAATTTCGCCTCGCTATGTATTCACTGCTACACTTACAGGCGCAGATCCAAGAGGGAGGGTGCAGGGACAACCCCCACCCCTGGGATGGCCTATAGTGACCGGCCCACAGCAATAGGGACGTATAAGTGGGCGCCCCTGACCGAATCCTGGATCTGCGCCTGACTTAGTCCCCTAAAAACCCAAGGTAAAACAAAAAACGTGTCCAGCAAAACGACTTAAGGTTTAAAAAGCTCATTCAAACGTCTAACGACTATCCCATTGTGACCACTAAAGGTCCTCTATTTGGTCCACCGAAACTGTCCTTCAGGTCGAAAAGAGGAGTCCACTCAAACGTCTTAAGAACAAAAAAACGTGTCCACTCAAACTGATCAAGATTCCTCAATTAGGTCCATCTAAGCCACCTAAGATTCGTAAAAATGGTCCACACATACTCATTAAAACACTATAAAAAATGGTCCACACATACTCATTAAAACACCATAAAATTAGTCCACACATACTCATTAAAACACCATAAAACTGGTCCATCTAATCGGTCGTAAAAACAATCAAAAGGTCCACCTAACGCGATTTAGATACCGTTTTTCAAACACCAATATCTCACTAACCCCTCGACGGATTGCAGCGGTTTTTAGATATGTTTTAGTTCGCGCCAACATCTTTAAGTGGTCATAGTTTCAAGGTCGTAACATGCGCCGTTTAGAGGTCCATGTAAACCAGGTAAAGATGAAATGTCCACCGATGCTGATTTTGAGAAAATAGTTGTTTACCGAAATAGGGGAGAACAAAATATTTCACGAGTTTTGGAACACTTAACTTTTGAGGAGGGTTGGCGTACCGTTTGTCAAGGAAACTCTTTATGGCCGTATTTACCATGTGAAGAGGGAAGCCATTACTGGAGAAAACTTTTTTAGAAAATTAAGTTCGCAATCAAAGCTCTTGAAGCTAGAGCTGAGCATGAAGTCACGGAAGATGGCAGACTTGATGATGGACGTTTTTATCACCGAGGGAATAAAACTAAAGAAACTAGTTCCCAGCCCAGTAAAACTCGGCTTTCTAAAGACAGAGGTCTCGAGATTCTTACCTTTTCTTTCAATTCGGATGTCAAGAAAGGGGATACACCCATCTTTTTCAACTTCTTTAGTGAACTTCATTTTCGGATGTTGACTATTTAGATAGTCTAGGAATTTATTAGCATGGGTCTCTTTCTGAAATATCACAAACGTATCGTCAACATATCTCCTATAATATTTTGGACGGAATTCCGAGGGGCAGTTTTCAAGCCAACGTGCTTCATGGTGACATAAGAATATATTTGCAATGGACGGACCTAGGGGTAGTCCCATCCCTACACCGTCCTTCTATTTGAATAGTTGTCCGTTGAAGAGAAAATAGGAGCTTTTGACAGCCATTTCTAAGATTGAGTGAAAAAGTTTTTTGGGTATGCCGGACACTTGGGAACAGTTTTTGAACAAAGAATTAACAGCTATATCTATAGTTTCATGGACAGGTATATTGGTGAACAAGTTTTCGACATCGAAGCTGGCAAGTACCATGCCCGGTTTGAGTTCTATGTTACGTATATCTTGAACAAACTGGAAACTGTTCTTTATGGAGAATTCATTTACAGTTATTGGGGCCAAAATAGGGACTAGGTACTTAGCAAGTTTATATACAGGAGTTCCACAGGCTGAAAAAATGGGGCGCAACGGGATACTTGGCTTATGGATCTTTGGGAGGCCATACAGAATTCTCGGAGTGGAGCCTGACACATGTAAGCTTTTGTAAGTTTCATCAGAAATGATTGAGGAATTTTTTAACTTCGTTAAGATTCGATTTACTTTGTCTTCAACTTGGCGCAGTACTTTTCTAATAGGTTCATTGACGACACAAAACTTGGATTCATCAGACAGTACATCAGACACTTTTTAACATAGTCATCCCTATCTAAAATCACCACACCCCTACCTTTGTCTGGCTTCGTTACAACAAGTGAGTTATCTGCGGCGAAATCCTTGAGAAGCTTAACATCAGTCTTCGAGAATACAGATGAAAACACATTTGAAGATCTGTATCCATGGAGAGTTTTATAACATAACGTCCAAATCTTCTGTTTTATATCCTGGAAGGTAAATCTAGGCGGCAGAGGAAGATCAATGAGTACCTGTTGATCAATGAGTACCTGTTCCCAGCCCGAGTTTTACTGGGCTGGGAACTAGTTTCTTTAGTTTTATTCCCTCGGTGATAAAAACGTCCATCATTAAGTCTGCCATCTTCCGTGCCTTCATGCTCAGCTCTAGCTTCAAGAGCTTTGATTGCGAACTTAATTTTCTAAAAAAGTTTTTCTCCAGTAATGGCTTCCCTCTTCACATGGTAAATACGGCCATAAAGAGTTTCCTTGACAAACGGTACGCCAACCCTCCTCAAAAGTTAAGTGTTCCAAAACTCGTGAAATATTTTGTCCTCCCCTATTTCGGTAAACAGTCATTGAACATGCAAAAGGAATTGACTTCAATTTTAGCAAAGTTTTACCCCTTTCTGGACCCAAAGATAGTGCTAAAAAAAACAGCTTCACTATTGGTTCATTTTTTTCGGTTTAAAGATTTGATTCCGAAAGATTGCCTCTCTAGAGTAGTGTACAAATACAGTTGCGCTTCTTGCCAAGCGTCGTACGTTGGGTCTACTCAGCGTAGTTTGATCTCCAGATTTAGGCAACACCAGGGAATTTCAGAAAGAACTAAAAAATATTAACAACTCCAGATTCTTCGGCAATCAGAGACCACTCTTTTGAGTGTGATACACCCATAACCTTAGATCAATTCACGGTAGTAAATAGAAGCTCATCTAACATTGACCTCAGAATTTTAGAATCACTTCATATACATGAAATTAAACCAGTTCTAAACAATACTAGCTCGGCCTTTACCTTAAACATTGTATATATATAAATATATATATATATATATATATATATATATATATATATATATATATATATATATGTATGTATGTGCATATATGTTGTAACGTCATAGGTTAATGACCTTGAATGACCTTGAACCACAAAGTTCAGAGGGCATTGTGTGGGAGTTTCCCTCGATGGTTTTTGCCCGCTTTCAGCGTAGTCCCCGATTTGTTCCGTATATTCACTGTATTTCCCATAGTCCCGGCTTTGTTCTGTATATTCACGGTATTTCCCAAAGTCCCGGCTTTGATCCGTATATTCACTGTATTTCCCATAGTCCCGGCTTTGTTTCGTATATTCACTGTATTTCCCATAGTCCCGGCTTTTTCCGTATATCCACTGTATTTCCCATAGTCCCGGCTTTGTTACGTATATTCTCGATATTTCCCATAGTCCCGGCTTTGTTACGTATATTCTCGATATTTCCCATAGTCCCGGCTTTGTTCCGTATATTCACTGTATTTCCCATAGTTCCGGCTTTGTTACGTATATTCTCGATATTTCCCATAGTCCCGGCTTTGTTCCGTATATTCGCGGTATTTCCCATAGTCCCGGATTTGTTCCGTATATTTGCGATATTTCCCATAGTCCCGGATTTGTTCCGTATATTCGCGATATTTCCCATAGTCCCGGATTTGTTCCGTATATTCGCGATATTTCCCATAGTCCCGGATTTGTTCCGTATATTCACTGTATTTCCCATAGTCCCGGCTTTGTTCCGTATATTCGCGATATTTCCCATAGTCCCGGCTTTGTTCCGTATATTCGCGGTATTTCCCATAGTCCCGGATTTGTTCCGTATATTCGCGATATTTCCCATAGTCCCGGCTTTGTTCCGTATATTCTCGATATTTCCCATAGTCCCGGCTTTGTTCCGTATATTCGCGATATTTCCCATAGTCCCGGATTTGTTCCGTATATTCGCGGTATTTCCCATAGTCCCGGATTTGTTCCGTATATTCGCGATATTTCCAATAGTCCCGGATTTGTTCCGTATATTCGCGATATTTCCCATAGTCCCGGATTTGTTCCGTATATTTGCGGTATTTCCCATAGTCCCGGATTTGTTCCGTATATTCGCGGTATTTCCCATAGTCCCGGATTTGTTCCGTATATTCACTGTATTTCCCATAGTTCCGGATTTGTTCCGTATATTCGCGATATTTCCCATAGTCCCGGATTTGTTCCGTATATTCGCGATATTTCCCATAGTCCCGGATTTGTTCCGTATATTTGCGGTATTTCCCATAGTCCCGGATTTGTTCCGTATATTCGCGATATTTCCCATAGTCCCGGATTTGTTCCGTATATTCGCGATATTTCCCATAGTCCCGGATTTGTTCCGTATATTCGCGGTATTGTCCGGTAGCTCCCCAGCACGACAAGAATGTAACCTTGAGAACCTCGGTTACCTTGAATATAAAAAATGGACAGGAAGGTGCAAGTTTGGCACGTGCAGACGTCACAAAACCATTCACTATCAAGGGTCTTCCGTTCCGGAGAATCGAATAGGTGCTCGCGCAATCACCTTCGGTCCCGCGATGCCCCTAAATGCGTCGCTCCCACGTATAAAAAATGGATATGATGTTGAGCACTATATCCCCACAAACCCGAACTGACTTTTCTATCACCGTATTAGTTTCCAAGCTTTCAGGGGGGGTAACTTTAGGGCCCCTGGCATCAAAGGGTTCCACCGGGCGTTGACGCCGGAGCCTTCCCTACTGCATGCGTTAAAACGGTCCAGAAATATTATTGAAAAGTAAATAATTGGCTTGCAGGAGTAACATTCCAGCGTAGCGCGGTTTCTCCTGTCGTGAATTAATGCATGTTCTGTACGAAGTCACTGGGCAACACAAGCGAAGTTGCAAAGTGAGGCTGGTGTGCGAATATCCGTACCCGACTTAACTGATGGGGCCGATTTAGCATCTGACATATTTTTTGTTACCTGGATAACAGGTTTAGATGCTCCAGATTGTTATAATTCTGCTGAGAATCCGGTTTGGGGGCCAAACGTTGGATGCAAATTTAGCCAGATAGTTTTTATTCATTCTGTCCCAGTACGTCTGCTGAAGTTGGAGTCTCACTAAAGTAATCAAGGGACTTGTCACGGAGACCCCGACCCCACCACCCGAACGAGCAACTCCCACAATGAAGGGTTAATTTAGAAGCCAAAGTTTAACGTCCCACAAAGCACAGGGACGTTCATCTCATCTCAGGGAGCATTCATCTCAAATGAATGCTCACGTGTTCCTGAGCTAAGTTGTTGACACGCGTATTGACGGGGGGCCTGAGCCACCTTTGCTTTGCCGGGGGGGGGGGTTACCTGCCCTCTTAAGATTTCGAGAACCACGCTAGATTGCAAAAAACGATGAATGACGTTGGATAGTCCATCCACTTCTCTATCGAAAATATTTTAACCATTTTTTCCGGTCACATTGAAGATCACTAGAGGTTAAGACATGCCGTCATAGGGATAACGTGTAAAATGAAGGTCTTCGGTCATTTTTATCTGAACACGTAAAGATAGAGCAAAGGGATATTACACAATTAGAATCCTCGCAGCAAGCCGAATCAAAGGATATATAACATGACCTCGCTAGGTCAAACCAGGTCAATTATGTGTTTTAACCTGACCTGAGGTTACATCAAGGTCAAATTAAATCAAAACGCATATCACTAGAACCGAAAAGACAAAGTAAACCTAATGCAGTCAAAATAAACGCTATATCACCATCCATTATTAGCACGCGCCCCGCTGGAGTGGAGGGCTAAATTCACACCCCTCCTGGTTTTCCCCACATAACACAAAAACGATGAAATGAAGAGCAACGAAGCTTGCAGTACATTATCCCTGACCAATTTTACGCATTTAGCCATTTTTTTTAGGTCAGGTCTTGTCAGGTCAAGGAGCTATACAAGGTCAAGCGACCCGACCTTAAAGCCTAAAATCACGAGTTTGAAGCGGCTCCTAAGGAACATCTGCCAACTCATCAGTTTAAAACTCTCACAATATGATAAAGTCACTAGGGTCTACAAATTTTCTATCTCGGAATTTTGATATTGTTGACCTGAGTTAGGGTCAATCTTTTGGTCACCCCATTTTAAGTCTATGGTGAAAAATTGAAAGGGCTCGTTTTTAGTAAATACCGATTAGATAAAGCTGAAAATCTTCACACCGTGTATTCTTACCACTATCGTGACCATTAACTTCTCTGAATTTTGTTTACCATCTGACCTCTCAAAGGTCATGTCAGGTCACAGGAGCACACAGTAATTGTTTTGCCAATAACTTCTCATTGAATTGAGATGAAGCTCTTGTTTTGCTTTCTTTGTGCTTATATTGTCACGGGGAGTCGATTGATTTGTAACATGACCGTATTAGGTCACTCTGTGACCCTGACCTGGCTCGACGTCAGGTCATGTTCACTATTTCACCTAACAAGGCCATATTATACATCATTCGATTTGCCACGATGATAGGAATCAAAAGATGCAGACATATTTGCTCTAGCTCCTCTGAGTAAATATCTAGAGGTGGAGACGTACACTGCCCTGTTGTAAGCCTATGGAGCCTTCTTTGACCTATGCTGACCTCAATATTGACCTGAAATAAAATGCTTTATATGATTTCTCTTCGTCTCGTCACAAGCTTTCGAACGCCGTCCCTAATTTTTCTTTAGATTTCCTGGAAAATGAGATACGGAGGGGGGGGGCGAAATACGCCCCGCCCCCAGCGGGGCACGTCATGACAGGGACCCCAGCGGGGCGCATGTTAAGTTATTCAATGAAAACCATTTTTCTCATGTATTTCCAATAGAGAGGTCATGGCTCGTACCTTCTTAGGTCATTGACATACAAAGCACCGGAACATATTTTAATCGGTGGGCCCATTATGTGATATGAGTTGCAATCGAAGAAATTCACCCTGTTCTGACTTATGCTATCTTAAACACTGTTTGAGGTGAGTTAACTTGACCTGTTCTGGTGACCTGATCTGAGATGATCTAAACTTAAAATTTTGGCAAAAGTTTTAAAAATAATCAGAGAAAAGGTACGCCAGGTACGGCGGTAAGTAGCGCCTCTGTTTTTATGTTATCTTAAAAAAAATCCGAGGGGGCAGGTACCCGCCCCCGTCAATGTGTGTTTAAATGACCGTTTCTTTTTGAATGAGATATATCACTGATTAAGTAAAATACAAAAAAATTTAATTCTGAAAGTGCGATAATTTTCAATGACATTTGTTTCTGGCCGTAACATATATATATAATAAGAATTGTATGGCACAAGGTATAAAGTTATGCATTTGTTAACACCTAGTTTTAGTTCTCCATCATTTGCCTAGAACCTGGGAAGGGTGAAATTTATACCACTCCCCTCTTTCTCTTAGAATCAAATTACTCCCTTCCAGTTATGCCCACCCACCGTAAGACAAGTTTTTATGCCGGCAAAACTGGCGTTGCTTGGGAGCAACTGTGAAGCCGAGATTCCAAGCTGATTTTATGACACTACAATTTTAAGACACTACAATTAAAAAAATTAAAACGAGCTTGGCGAAATAGCGTTTCTTGAGGTCCGAGAATACCATACCATGCATCACGTTGCAAGGTCAGTGATGACGCATCAAGGGGGCGCATCTTCTTGATTAAGCTCTGAAGCTTTGCTTCATTCCCACGTGGTAACAACAGATATGAATTTACAGCGAAAGTCATGGATATAAAACAAAACACATTTAAGCTTACAATGATGTGGTTATAAGAATGAAGTGAAATTGGCTAAAATATACATGTAGATTGAAGTCGTTAAAAGAAACTGTGCTCATGACAAGGGCAGTAACATTTCATTTTAATGCGGGAAGTCCCTTAAAAGTTAGAACTGTTCGAAAGTAATCACTTTATGACCTAACACTTAAAGTGAGTATGGCAACTTTGTGGGTTCTGAATTGAGCTACTAATCGCATAGTGCATACAGAAAAACCTTTAGTTTCATATTCCGGTTTACCCAGAACTCACCTCTCCAGGAGGGTGAAATTTTATGCCCTCAGTTCAACCTTCTACAGGGTGTTTCAGAAAGAATGATATTTTTAAATATCAGTAAAGTACTAAAACCTTCAAACCGTCCACAAAACACCATTTTAATGGTAAATTGTAGGACATTTATATAAATATGTTTCATTTGCATCACATGTTCTCCGTCTTTAATGTACTCGGAAAATGGCAAGAAACATAATATATGCCCGCTTATATTTGAAAAACGGAACTGCAGCACTCTAAAAGGCTTCAGCACACACAAATGGCACGTGAGCATGCACATCAAAAAAAAAGTCTCAGTAATATTACAGTTAAAAGTTTTGTCTCAAGCTCCGTATGGCTCATTGGTTTACCCTCCATATGAATGACTGGATGCGGCGGACACAGCGCAGAAGACCCCACTGTTCACCGCAGAACAAGGACATGGACCAATTGGGGATTGCTTGCTTGGACCCGAGCTTCCTAAGCTTGAGAGGTGTTTTTTAGAATTAATTTCCAGAGGCAATGTGCATGTGGACTGAGACGTACCATAGTGAGGATATCATGTTTGCTTTGCCATTGGCGTGATACTTGTCACGTGATACGCACGTGATTTCTACGAACATTTTCGATGAAGGCAAGATAGACAGTATTTTCAAGTCATTTTTAAGACTGCTTTTACTAGCAAAAATACAAAACAGCTATCAAAATACGAATAATCGTAAATGTCCCAAAATCATCTTCGATTGATATGAAATCATACCGCAGCAACCAATTTATAACCGCATTATGATCAATTCAAAAATATCATTCTTTATGAAACACCCTGTATTTTATTCACGCGAGACGTTTATTTATATTTGCGCTGGTGTGGTGTGTTTATATTGTTTTGTGTTTACCAAAACGCTAATTTACGCGAATGGCAACTCGGGGTGTCCATGCCTCAGACTTGTTCAGTTTGAATTTGGAATTATGAAATGATTCCTGAATCCAACTAAGGGTGGAAAAACGCGGCAGCTCGCCAACCAGTGATAGCGACAGACCCACTGGGAAGTTGTGAATTTTTGAAGTTTTGAAATCACGAAGTTTGCAACTCACGAAGTTTTGAACTCACGAAGTTTTGAATTTTGGCGCACGCATCGTAAAAGGGATGAGCAGACGTGAGCACGTGACTCCAGCCCTGAAATCCCTGGGCTGGCCGACGTTTCCTGATTTGCTGAAGAAACGAGACATATCGATAATCAGAAGACTGCTCTCCGACGACTCTGGCAGTGCACTGTGGCGGTCAGTTTCGCGTCGCTCCGAAATCTCTAGCCGGAGCACACGCGGGACCGACCGCGACCCAAGGGTGCGAACGGAGCAAGCCAAACAAAGTTTTCGTTGCAGGGGGGGCAGAAGCATGAAACGGCAGGATGAGTGACAGTTAGTGAGGTGTATTGCAAACATTTAGGAAGGAGGATAGGCTAGGAGTGATCTCATTTGTTTAAGAGTGTTATTTACAACGGCCATGATGTGTTAGGTACTGTTTGGTTTGCGAAAGTGCTTACTCCAATGTGTGCTTGTGGTTGAGGGCTGAAAAGCCATGCCTTTTGGGGACCTCACTATATATCTACTCTACTCTTCTCTACCCGATATCTTACACGGTGATTAACCGTATTATCTAGAATAGATAACGCATCATCACTCCCTCATTTGGATTGAGGGGTGATGCATCCAAAAATCTACATACTTATTCCCAAAATAGTTTATTGAAAACAACATAGTTTCAATTTTGGTCGTTGTACCCTACCCCAAGCACACTTTATATATGTTTCACTATCTCATCTGTCTATGCCTTTAGTGTTTCGGCTCGTACGACTATCCTGGATATAAAACAGATATGGTTATGTGCAAAACAGCGTCCGATTGGACACCGACTGCATATTCAACAGTAGCACCCTTTGCCCGCCAGGCAATTTTATCAGATCGAAGACGAAATGAAAACGAAGCCGAAGAACTGAACATTTTCATCGTCATATTATTTTAGTTTAAATGTTCGAAGTGTTTGTGCGATTGTGTGTGTGTGTGTTTTTGTTTTTACCGGTACCTAATCCTTATCCTTATCCTTACTCTACCTGGAGCCTGTGAGCGCATGCGCCTGTGGCTGCAGCGACCCCACCAGGTAGAATCCCATCCTCTTGATCCTCACCTTTCCTCATCCTTACCATCTCCTTCCATAGTTTATAATCACTTCATACTCATTGCGACAACACTTTAAAAGCCACCTCATTAGTGTGGAAGTGTGAGAAATACATGATGATGAATCTACCACTGCGCAGTAGTGGACGATAACACCCGGGTACCATCGTCAACAGTTGTCGCTGCCACCTTTTTATAATGTGACGACCGCTAACTTTTACCAGGAAACGACTGCTCTTTGGTTGCGTCATTTCTCAGTGGAATGCGTTGGCTTATTCATTAAGGATGGTTGTTTGCCCCACCGAGCACGGGGATATCGGGAGCACATTAATCCAATCGTAAAGCGACAGGCTAGATATTGATAGGTAACAGGGTTTGAACCCTGGACGGCTCAGATCGTTTTATGTGGGTGTTGGTTTGCAGTGTTTTTGGACAGCATTTAAAACGGTGGCCGTATTACACATCAGTGGATTTTTTCAAATTTCAACGGAATTTCAACATAATTTCAAATCAAACATGGTAACTAGGAACATCGAGCTTTGGCACCAAAAGGGGAAACCATTGGCCAGACCTTCTGAGTCTCTTTAAACCTTAACACGACGGACCCCCGGGTTTTTGAGACAGAAAAAACGGCGCGTAGCCCGCACTAACCTTTCCTCATCAGTTTTACAACTTCGGAAATTTTAAGGTTAGGCATCTCAGGTCAGGCACCAGTACAGGCAAACCCACCTCAAAAAAGTTTAAGATAGTATAAGTCGGAGCAGAGTGAACATCCAATGAAACTCATATCACAAATGGCCCCACCGAGTTCCAACATATGTTCCGGTATTTTGATATCGATGACCTAAGGTCAGGTACGAGGCATGGCCTCCCATTGGAAAACATGGAAATATGGTTTTACGGAATAACTCAGTAACGGATGGATAGAGCATTTGTTTTAGCGCATTAGACTCGCCTGGGCTTTGCGGTCAATGATATGCATTTTATATAATTGACCCACCTGACCTCAGGTCAGCCAAATCCTTGATTTGACCTAGCAAGGTCAAATTATATATCATTCGATTCGGCTTGCTAAGAGGATTCATATAGTTTAAGTCGTTTTGCTCATCTTTACTTGTTCAGATGTAATCCGAAAACGAATTACATGTTATCCCTAGACGGGCATGTTTGACCTCTCGTGACCTAAATGTGACCGACAAAAAATGGTTCAAATGTTTTCGATGGAGAAGTGGATCGACAGCCCAACGCCCTTACCGTTTTTCGTTACCTACCGTGGTTCTCGAGATCTTAGGGGCGGGTACCCGCCCCCCGTCAATCGAAGGTGGCTCAGACCCCCGTCAATGCGAAGGTGGCTCAGACCCCCGTCAATGCGCGTGTTAAACAGCGTATTAGGAGACTGAGCGTCAACTTCCCACGGCGAGGTGTGCACAACCTTGCCTATTTTGCCACCGACTTAATATACATTTTCACCAAAATTGTTAGCGAGTTGGCAGATTTTTCAACCTCTGGAGGTATCAAACTGACTTCCGACTTTTTTACCTCTGGCTGGAGCGAGGACCACCCGCAGAATGTGCTGCAAGGGGCTGAGCATGACCGGAAGCAAGCGAAAATCGAGCTTCCGCAAGTAAATGACACTTTTCCTGTAATGTAGTTGTCTTATTTTGTATGTACGCGGGTATCAAGTTTCAGGAAATATCGCGATTTTGTGGCTGAACGTGGAGTTTTTGGAAACCCCTAGACGAAGTCAGATACATTTCAAAATTGATGTGCTGGACGGTTGTAAGATGGCACTTGTATATATTTATAATGCAAACTATTTTGTATTTATTTCGAAAACCAGCTTATACATTTTGTTAGTAGACACCAATAATGACGAATTTCATGAAATTTCATGAACTTCAGGGTAGATTCAGACCCCTTAAATGAACTCAGATGCGCCTTAAAATTGACATGGTGGATGGTTTTAGGATAAATAACAAATGCGTTTTGGTGGCAAGAGTGAGGCAGAACATATTTTAAAAAGTGGGGAGTTTGATGCACCCAAATAATAATGATGCTGGTGTTCTGGACTAGCATTTGTCTTATAGAATTTAGTGTAATTGAGTGCTATTGGTTCTTGTGTCATATGATATGTTGGTCCTCCCTCCTTGAAATGCATAATCAAACGTCTCGACAGAGTTGTGGAAGTTACACCAGTGAAGCTGGTACCACGGAGCCTTCTAAATTCGTCTCGAAATGTGAGCTCATAGACTACTTTAGTGCGTTCATCAAACGGACAATAAAAACTTGCTCAACATATAGATACATGCACGATAAGTTTGCTCGTCTTACCACGTGCAGTGGAGGAAGATCCTAAAGTGCCCCCTACCCACTTATTTTTCAGAGGTGGCTGGAGAGTCGCTCGCAGCCGGAAAAGGCTACTGGTCCACATTTGAGAAAATTTATGAGCGCGTCGATTGGGGAAGAAATTTTGAAAATCAGTCAATAATTGTTTTTACTTATATACTTACAAAATCATGCCTATATTTTGAGATCGTCGCAATGGCGCGGTCGCACCAGTTCACCTGCACTTGTGTCGTATATCATGCCATGGCTTCATGGCTATGACTTCATAGTTCATGGCTATGACTTCATTGCTACTCAAGGTCAAGGTCGAGGTCACAGGTCAAGGTAAAATGTCTTTTTCAAGGTCAAACCCTCATTTCCCACCGAAAGGCTGCTATAGTGCCAGTTATATTGTACATTATTGGGAATATGTCATATTGTTACGTCATACGTCATTGACCTCAAAATTTGTGTGGGACCTCTCCTCTATGCCTTAGTCTGCATCTGTTATATTTCCGACTTCTTTCCACAAAATCACGGCATTTCCAATGCTTCCAGCACGGCCTAGATTCGACCTTTACGACCTCGTTTGACCTTGAATAGATTAACCTAGGTCAATGAAACCTTGCCATAAGGTAGATAACCATCGCCCCAAAATATATCCCAACGGGTATTTTTGTAACCTTTTTGGTTTTCGAGATATCAGGGGGACACTTTAGGACCCCTCGACTGTGCGCACGCCAGACCCATATCTAATGCGCGTGTTAAACAGGTATTAGTTAACCATAATTTCCGTAACAAACACGTTTCCCGTTACAAACACGTTAAAGTTTCCCAGTATGTCTCACAGAGAGTGAGCTAACACACACTGCAGAAGAGAATGACAATTGTGCTGGCTTCGAGAAATGTATTAAGGGTAAACACTGCAATGCGGTTATTAATGGATGGCAATAGAAGGACTGAGAATGACAGCGAGAAGCTGAACTGTTGAACCGTACTTTTGCAAGTAAATTCTCGGATCCTAGTTTTAGAGTGCTACCGCGACACACTGAATATCATGTAGACAGTCTTACTTCATTTCATGTTTCTGACGACATTGTCCGATCGTTGCTTCTTAGGACTAACTGACACAAAGCGTGTGGTCCTGATAATGTCAGTGCTCGAGTCATACATGAATGCGTAACGAGCTTACGGCACCAATTGTCAAGTTGTGTCGACTCTCCATGGAATAGGGCGTGTTCCCATCCCAGTGGAAACGGGTGAATATTGTTCCCATACATAAAAAGGGTCAAAGTCGTGTCCTTCAAACTACCGAGCTGTGCCATTTTTACACTTGTTTAGCAAGATTTTAGAGCGAGTTATTTCCACTACATTGTTTAACCATGTTCAGCCAGTTTTAGCAAGCCAACCACATGGACTTCTGCCATCTGGTTCTTGTGTGACAAACCTTTGCAGAATGCTGCACGCTGCCTGGAGGAACATATCCGCAGGCTCTCAAACAGACGTCACCTATATTGATTATAGCTCGGCCTTCCAAAGTGTCAACCACCGTATTTTGCTCCACATATAAGAGAAATCATATAAAATTACTAATAAGGCTCTACAGTTGTTGAAATCATATCTGTCTGTCGTGTATGTGTTTTTTCGCCATCCCGGATAGGAGCCGAGTTCGAGAAGGTCTTCGAAACCCCGCCCCACCAGGGCTAAGGTGACTCGGAGACCCACCGGGGCGGGTGTTTTTGGTGCCATCGTCCCCAAAAATCAATATTTGTTTTATGTACATTGGCGGACCATAGGGAGGGGGAATTTCGGTCATGGCCCTCAAAGCGTTGGAGGAGGGGCCAAACTATCTTTTGGCCCCCCAAAGGCCGGATAAATTTTTGAAAAAAGGTGTTTACACTAGGTCTGTAGAGCAAAAAAATCTTTGCTGCCCCCCCCACAGGAGAGTGATTATGTACTTGGGGAGGCAGCTTATACTTGGTCTGTCGAGCACCCAAATTTCACGTCCCACCCCCTCCCCTCCCCAGGAGGAGAGGCAGACATGGGTTTGGCCCACCCCCAAAACTCGGGCCTGCGTCCGCCCTTGTTTATGCATACAATGGGGGTCTAAAATCGGGTGCAAATGAATCCACAAACACAATTGTATCTTTATTTCCCGTGGCTTGCATTAACGCGGTAGTAGTTAGTTTTTCAGTTAAATATTCGTTACCAATAAAGCACCATTAAAGTAATTATATTTAATCGGTCAGTTGAGGCTTTTCAGCTTTGGGTGCAATATTTGTAAGCTCAGGTCAGTCCTCTGCTCTCAGGTTTTTAACCAGCTGGTGTTCATGAAGAGTGGTCTCAAGATCATGAAGAAGAAACAGCAACAGGGAAGGACGAGAGGTGTTTTTGAAGTTTTTGTCGGTGTGATTTTCTTGCATATCTGACAATAAAAGTTCGAACTTTGTTGTAATGTACAGAGCAAAATTTTTTTTCTCGAAATGTATATTCTTTTATTGGCTAGCACTTCGGTAGTGCTTTATAATAAGAAGCAGCGGCGCAGGAGTAGCGGTTTAGCGGCTTTGAAAAAAGTAGTGCAGGCAGTGTAAGTGCTCGGTCCGGTTTCGAGCAGGCGCTAGTCCGTGTTGAACGCTCATTATGAGTATTTACCCCCATGGAGTAACAACAAGCTCCGTTTGAAGATTCGGCAGGTCGATCTATTTGCCGCCGGTCTGCACCATGGTATGGAATGCCGACCGTATATTGTATAAACATCGTCTTCACCGGGAATGCATCAATTTTTTATTAGAACGGTGGCATTCAGCGAGCCGCATTCCGAAAAATTGTGTTTTGTGTTCCCGTTGCGGGGAGACCCATGGAAGTACTTGTATTTCGTCAATGCTCCAGCCTTTGTCGACGTGTTGGAAACAGTCAGTCCCCGTGAAAGAAGCGCAAAAGAAAGTCCGCTTCCTGTACTGGGGAAGAAGTTGTAGTATAAGGCGCTGGCTCCTATTTTAGCTTCATCATTCTTGTATCAAATTTTTGCCAGCCGTTAATTGCTCCGTTCGATTCCTCAACACCAACGGCGTGAGTAAGAGGTCGCTGCATCGTTAGCTGTACAGATGTTTCTCAGCTTTCTTTTCGTCTGGCCCGTGCTGTCGCTCGTCCAGCCGACCCTGGCCTGCATGGAAACCGCCTGGAAACACGGCTACCTCAGCAACGTGAAACCAATCCTCGAGCTGCCGACCGCGGGCACCTGCGCCTGTTGCGGCCTCTGCTACCAGTTCAGCAAGTGTGCCAGCTTCAGCTACGGTACAGACGGCACGTGTCGCTTGTACGACACGGTCGCACGGTACGATACGCTGAACCCAGACGAGAACTGGCTGTACTTCGTGAAGCCAGGTAAGTCGGGGCACCACCAGTTCTGTCGACAGGACTCCGACTGTACGGTGAAGAACGACTCCTGCCGCGGGCGCGTCTGCACGACTTTATCGACAATCACTTGCCAGACCATCAAAGAAAACTTAAACCCGTCACAGGAGTTGGAAAACGAGTGGAGGAGGCAAAAGGCTCACGGTTGGATCAAAGGCAGGTCCGTGGGATTGATCTGCTGGGGGGCTACACCCGCATATTCAACATGCAAAGGGGACGCGGCTTCACCAGCACAACTCTGTGGGACTTTAACTCTGGTCTGAACCTCGATGACGAGCCTAACTATTCGATCTTGAACCTAACAGAGAGCATGCTACAGCTCAGTGGCGAACAATACACTCTCTTTGTCTTTGTCGTGCCCGGCAGTACTAGTGTGAGGTTCACCGTGCCGCGCGATTCTCCCGTCATCGGCTCTGCGCCCCGTCATTCCCACATTACTCATAGTACAAGCGTGCTGTTTCAGAAGCGCTCTGAGCTGAGTCTGCCGTACGTCGTGTCTGCTGGCAATGTGCTGCTGTCTGTGCAGCATGACGGCGGCTCAGACGGTGCTATCGCCTCGAAGAACGGAGAATTGGGCAGCTGGTTCGACGGCTTCTACGCGATCAGTATGTTCCTCAAGGAGCAATAATTGACAGGTGGCCTTCATGTCAGTATGAAAGAGATGAGCCTTCAAAGATCATGCCATCCCTGCTTCTCTAAACATCTACGCACGAGTAAGACATCGGCCAACCCAGGAGGACGAGCCCTTCATCGTTCGACCAGAAGCCTCCGGTACTCTAAATTGAGAAGAACACTTCTACCGTTTGGAGCTATATAGACATAGATATTTATATACACACACACACACACACACATATATATATATATATATATATATATATATATATATATATATATATATATATATATCAGCTATTGGTGAGCCCCCGCCCCTTCCCCCAAAATAGGGACACCTGATGGTATCAATCCAGATTTTCTAAATGAGAAGCCACGTTCTACCCCTACGCGAATAGTTAATAGGTGTAACTTGGTTACTCATCAATCTAAACTTGAGGGGGCACGCTTGTTTGGAATGGCGGTGGCGTCGAACCCCTCCCCCGGGTGGAAGAGGGTGTTTGAACAGCCCCCTCAGGTTTTTGCTGCGTTGCCAGAAACAGCGGTGCGGATCGCCGCCCTACTTGGCAGTTGGTGCACCTTATCCTTGATCATTTGCGCAACTTGTACCAAATATTTAGGTTTGGGTCATCTCAGGTCACGTCAAGTGACTTCACCTTCAAAAATTTTGCCAGTGGGGGCACTGAGAATATATTTAAGCTATTGCTATGAGATTCACCTCACTTTATAAGCCCACCAAGTACCTACCACAAGTTATGGTAACGGGATTTTCCATTTGTATGACCGTCGGTCAGGTACGGGTCAGGATGGCCTCTCAATTGGAAACGCATGGGGAACACGGGGTATACGAGAAAATCACAAACCTTGGCCTGACATGACCTCAATATTGCCTTGAGGTAAAAAGTGACTGATACAATTTCTTCATGATCTCTTATGGGGTATCTATCACCGCGTACGTTTGTTCGCTATCTTGCATATGAGCCAAGATCGAGGGGGTCTCCCATGCTCCCCACCGGTGCAGGGGGGATTGAGCCTAGGCCGCCGAACCACATAGAAAATGTCATACCGTGTGATTCCGACCGGTACTTTGCTGTATTTGTCTGAAATATCGAGCCGGCTTGTTGTCTGTAATACCGTCCGCTGGAACTGATTAGCCGTAATCTGTAGCGCGACCACCGGCCAAAGTAGGAAAGGAGGCTGTGAAAATGTGTCTCCTCGCTGACAGAAAATGTTCCTCTTCTAAAACCAAAAACGTTTGGTTCTGGGCTCCAAGTGATGTTTTACGCTTACACTCACCGATGATTCCAACATTGTTTGCAATTTGAATTAAAAGTGAAAGTTTTCGGATGAAGAATAGTAGACATATCCACACCCCACTACCCCCCCCCCACCTTTGACGTCTATGGCCATGATAGTGACCAATACTGCCTACTGCTGACGTTATTTATTGCCGCTTGTTGTGCTTTTTGCCTGCCAAGATGCTGTGCTTGTAACAACATATGGATATGGATATTGGCAGCTTTTCATTCTATAGAGGTGTTTTAATCTCGAGCAGATTGCTTAGATTTTAGAAGTGACTATTTTCGACAGCTGTGTGTGAAATTGTTGTGGTAACAATAACAGCTGCGCTTTTCATGTCATAAAATGTTTGACACTCGGGTTCCGCGTTTTACATATGCCTATTCACCTAACTCAGCTAGCAGGGTGAACTTGTAACTGTGCTTACAAGCATCCATATATGTAAGTGCTCTCTTTCATTTCCTGACGAGACGTTGTGATCTTCACCATAGGGCTTTTGTTTTTGTATTGATCTAAGGGTGCCTTCAATGGCTGTTTAGGGATGCAGAAATGTAGTGAATGTTTAAATGTTGTAAAATAGCTCCCAGGGTTGCGACTCCTTAGTTTGCGACAGTTAGTTTGTAATTTGTAATGAAAGGCAGCAACAAACCTGTCGGCAGAATTGTGCCTTAAATTGACAACATATAGATTCTTCATTCTTACTAAAACTCTGTTGAAATTCGCGCACGGGAATATAGATTAAGATGCCTGTTATTTGCGCTGGCTGACATGTTGGTGTAGAGAGGAGCTCCTCAAATAAAGTGTCGGAGGCACCGGCTATCGGAGTATGTTCCATGACAGCAAGTAGGATACCATCGAATCCTGACAGTGTTGAATCACAGTCCTCTGCCAGTTGCAGACTTCCGTTCGATTATTTGATCGCCCCTCTCCAGACATCGGCATCCCTTTGGTCAAATTTATTCGGCTAAACCCCTACTAAGAATTATTTAAACACCCTTCCTTAAAATGTTTAAAATCGATTCAGAATGTGTCCCAGTATCCTGGAGACTAAGTGATAGACTATATTCGGGCGTTTCTGGAGACTACATGACAGCCCATATGTCCTGGTGGTCCTGGAGAATAAATGCCAGATTATAGTCCAGTGGTCCTGAATACTAAATGCCAGATTATAGCCCAGTAGTCCTGGAGACTAAATGACGGATTATAGCCCAGTAGTTCTGGAGGCTAAATACCAGATTATAGCCCAGTAGTCCTGGAGAGTAAATTACGGATTATAGCCCAGTAGTTCTGGAGGCTAAATTACGGATTATAGCCCAGTAGTCCTGGAGAGTAAATGACGGATTATAGCCCAGTAGTCCTGGAGACTAAATGCCAGATTATAGCCCAGTGGTTCTAGAGACTAAATGACGGATTATAGCCCAGTAGTTCTGGAGGCTAAATACCAGATTATAGCCCAGTAGTCCTGGAGATTAAATTACGGATTTTAGCTCAGTAGTTCTGGAGACTAAATTACGGATTATAGCCCAGTAGTTCTGGAGGCTAAATTACGGATTATAGCCCAGTAGTCCTGGAGAGTAAATGACGGATTATAGCCCAGTAGTCCTGGAGACTAAATGCCAGATTATAGCCCAGTGGTTCTAGAGACTAAATGACGGATTATAGCCCAGTAGTTCTGGAGGCTAAATACCAGATAATAGCCCAGTAGTCCTGGAGATTAAATCACAGATTTTAGCTCAGTAGTTCTGGAGACTAAATTACGGATTATAGCCCAGTAGTCCTGGAGAGTAAATGACGGATTATAGCCCAGTAGTCCTGGAGACTAAATGCCAGATTATAGCCCAGTAGTCCTGGAGACTAAATGCCAGATTATAGCCCAGTGGTTCTAGAGACTAAATGACTGATTATAGCCCAGTAGTTCTGGAGACTAAATTGCAGACTTTACCTATCCCGGTAGTTCTGGAGACTAAACAGCATTCTATACCCCGTTGGTACTGGAGGCTAAATGACAGATTATACCTACCAGGGTGGGTGTCCTGGGGGATCCAAGGGGGTGTCCTGGATGGGTAACGCTTGCACTTTAATACAATCCCTTTACAAAGCCTATGGGAGACCAAAAATCCAGACGGGGGTCCTGAACTCCCCCCCCCACGGATCTCCACCCATGGTCAGCGGAACAACTTTCCAAATATTTGGAGGGGCTCGAGTTCCATCCAGACATGGGAAAGTCGCACTGATGAGCCGCTTAGCCCCGCAAGCCCTGGATAGGGCCCTTTTAGCTGACTGGATCCCGTAAGGGATCCAGTTGCTAAAGATTCGACCAGTGACGTCTAGGCGTGGAGACCCGGTTGCGGCCTCAGGCGGCCTGTGATAATTTAAAGGACCCAGTTGGGTCACAGAGGTCCACAATTATGGTAGAGGGCTGATTGCGGTCACAGGGAGCCCGTGGTCATTTGAGTTGGCTCAGTGCTCACGGGACCCTTGGAGGAGCAATGGCAGCTTCCTCCCCCTTGCCACCACCTTACTCAACGTCTCAAAACTGAGTGTAACTCACGGTCATGCCCGCCAAAAAAACAATCAATTCTAGGCAAATGTGTTTTGACTCAGACTAATTTCGAAGCTTTGGCTGTGTCGATTCATAATTTCACATAATTTTCAAAATTTCGCATCTTTGCTACCCCAGCAGTGATATTGCAGGCTGACATACTGAATGCATATTTAGTACTTCAAAATAATGAAGCAGAGCTAGGGGTATTAAAGTAGGCTTCAGAATTATTCAAACAATAGCCAGGACCGGGCTTTTCATCATTTAATCATTCCCTGTAGTGTCTTCTTTAGCCACTAGCCTCTGAGGAAAGGAAGGGCACCCCACCTGGTTTAATATTGCAAAACTGAGCTCAGTTCCGGTCATTCTAGGCTAATGTGCTTTAACCCAGAGCAAAGCCTTAACTACATCCAAGCAATGTTTGAAATTTCTTCACGTGTTTATTAACCCAGCAACAATTTTCCAAGTTAATGTGTTTAACCCTATTACGTCACCCCTGTAAAAAGTCAGAATCGGTAAGGGAGGGGCTCCATCGCCCCCCTGATATCTTGGAAATTTTTCCACCAATTTAAATGAAACGAAAACATTTTGTTTGTTTCGGTGTGAACACTCTGATAAATATATATATATATATATATATATATATATATATATATATATATATATATATATATATATATATATATATATATATATATATATATATATATATATATATATATATATATATATATATATATATATATATATATATATATATATATATATATATATTCTAAAAAATTCAGAAGGAGTTCAGGGGGCAAAAGGATAAGATATTTTGGTTACTGCGCCTTCATCTATTATTGGATTTGTATGAAACTTCGTGTGTAGTTTCATAATTGTATGCTGATAAACATGTATTTCGGGGTTGTTGAAATTCGAAATTCAGGCGCGGAGTCAGGAGGGTAAATATCGAACATTTTCGGATATATGATTTTGACGCTATTTTCTTATCTGAAGTGACTTGACGTTTGTGAATTGTTCTGAGAGATGTAAGGAACCTATTTTTGCCGTTTTATTCCCACGGGAGGATGTAGGAGATTTAAAAAGGGGACAATGTAACAAACTTGTTGCTTATTCCCGTTTTTCGTATTCAGAGGCTCGGTTCTCCAAAGTTTCCTGCGAAATGTTGATTCTGATACAAACTAGCATTTTGTACGTATTTTGATGATAATTAATTGGCGGTTCCAGGAGCAGAAAAACGAAGTTAACCCATGAAATCAGAAACATTAATTGTTATGCATCTCCTTATAAACTGCTGCCGAAATGTATTCTTGGATCCGCCGCTGAGTGTCAACACTTCCGGCGTGCGTACGTTGGGAGAGGAAGATAACAGCTTCAAAGTGTTAGTGGGCCGGCGTGAGATAAGACAATGCAGGGTCCCATGGCGCCGCTGCAAATACTGCCTCAGTGCGATAACAGCGCCGCAGTAACTCTTTGTTCTTCAATATGTCCAATATGAAAATGTAAACTATACAAAGCGTCTGGAGCTACGAACGGTAAGATGTATCCACACGGTGGTTAGCTTGGCACAACACCCTCATGTACTCATAATCAGCTGTTTCAGTACGATATCATGCTTCGTAAGAATTGTTCCTGTTACCCGACTCAAAATATGGTCTGCATCGCCACTGGCATGAAAATCATGATAAAATATTAGATAATGATACAAAACAGAGGCAAAATAGTCTCCAAAGTTCGATTGAAATCACCCTACCGATTGTAAGCACAAAAATCTGTCTTCAACCATATATCAAGAGCTTTCGCATTGCTAAAAAGAATTACTTCTGATCAAAGAGCATTATACAACATACATGTAATGCCCCCAATTATATACCCCTGGAACCACCCTTGGAATACAAAACCGCAAAGTAAACACGGACATGGCCACATTGATGAAGTAAAGAAGCAATCATTGCATTGCGCTAAAAACAAGGGATTTTGTACCAGAAATAGAGCAAGTCACAGTTGGGCTAGTTCTTCTCATAGCCGGTTAACATGCCTCTCCAAAACATGTCCCTGGAGTCACCCATGGACCACTTATAATTTTCTTTTAAGTTCTGCTTGATGCTAAATCATGTTTTAGGAAAATTCACAAAGTATGAAAGCGATATCTAGTCAGGTTTAACCGCGCCACGAGAAAAACTGTCAAGGGGCCTCTGGAGCCCCCCTGTACACTAATAGGGTTAATACAGTTTTAAATGGGAAATTTATGAAGCAGGACTAAGGTATAAAACAAAATTGAAGACATCACAAACGATGGCCAGATGAAGCTAGCAGGCTGCTCTTCATTGATTAATCATGTCTGTAGCGTTGTATTTAGCCCGACGTCGCAAGTTGACGTTTTTAATACAGCTTTAATATGACAAAATCATAAAGCAGAGCAAGGGGATAAGAATAAGCTTCAAAATTGCTCAAAAAGTACAGTCAACTTACGGTGGGACTTCGGCATGTTCCATTTTTATTCGTCATTTTAATTTTCGGACACGGAGCAGTGAGGTGAACATATGACTGTAGCCGTTTCAACATCGGACTTCAGGGGTATGGGCAGCAGGGGTGTAAACTGCATGTGCAGGTATAGGCTAATACATTACCTGATTATATAAAAGCCCCCACAGCTGTTACTTGGAATTCGCTAGGCTGGAGTTTTGACCTCATGCAAATTGCAAGGGTACCACTCGAACCACTGCTGAACCTCAATGCTTGAAATCGCACATTGCACGTGCACTATGCACGTGCAAAGTACAAAACATACATTTTTAGGCTACTGTGACCCTCTTTACATAGCTTTCGAGCAAGAAACATGGGAACAGGTGCGAGGTAACTTGGCCTCTTATCTTGGCCAACATGCACTGAGAGAAAAATTTATTCCTTTTGGATAAACTGAGTCGGTGCTGAAAGCGAGTCCGGATTCTGGTGTCAAACTCGGTTGGAATCAGGCAGAATCAAGCTCACTGTATTCCCGTCGTAGACTCAATGCAGTCTCTTGGACTAGATTGAGTCTAGCACGTGATGTTTTCTGAAGCTCATAGAATTATCACCGTAAGCTCGGGAATAGAATGTCTGATGACTGGTTACAAATGATTCTTCGCTCGGTTTATAAATACTCCACGGCATCAATGTATAGAACCAGCAAAATTGTCATGGAATGATTATATTCCAGCTCTCCACGAAGCATGGATTAGAAAATATGACCCTCCACTCAACACGGCAACTGAATTCGATGCAAGCCTCAAACAAAACCGCTTCTTTTGAGGTTGCATTTGGCATAAAAGAAGTATAGTTGCAAAACTGATGCTGGTATAATTTTAGTCTGTGTGGCATACTTTTTGTCCTGCCTGGAGGAGTTTCATTGGGTTCACTGATTTTTCTTCGTTATTCTTCGTGTTGTTTCTTAAATTAACCTCTATGTAAAGATGTTACTTATATTACTGTTGTGGCCTTGCTATTACATTAACTTTGTTTAATGATAATGAGGGTAATCCACTTTGTTTACCGCAGTCTGCTTTAGCCTCAATAAAATATAACATAATCATAACTTTATATTAGGACACAAACCATAAGTGTCGCCACCGGCAAAAAGTGGGGAGGCAGCCAAACTTCAACCTGATGCTGACAAAATAGCTTTCAAAATCAGGACCAAAAACTGTTTGAATTTGGGCTCCTCGTTGCCTTCCGCAGCGGCTGGATATAAGAAGTTCCGGCTTTCTCTCATTTTGACTGAGATCAGGAAATTTTTGGCCAAAAAGTGGGGGGGGACAGGCCCCCTGCCCCTCCCCCTTTCCGACGCGTATGACACAAACATTAAATAGCAATCACGTTCATCCTGTTTCGGGCTCACATGAAATGCCTTCAATTAACAATCATCACCGATATCGCCCAGGAGCGGTCCAGGCTTACAAATCAAGCACATGCGGCTGTCGTCAGGTTTATGTTTAAATGTTTATTATCATAAAAAATTAAAAAAAACATATGTCGGTGGATTGTAGAAACGGCTATGCGGCAGTATATGAAGGTTCAATGCAAAATTCAAGAACGATGGGTTGGTAGGGAAGTAAGCCGGGAAGGACAACGTACTCACGAGGGCTTCCCATTTCAAGGACAGCCTGGGCACTTCATTGTTTATGACGTCCAATTTATCGCTGTACGATCGATTTGTGAACGATTTTTTTAAAATTTTATCCGCCCGATCTTGTGCCATGACTCACGTTCTTCATAAGGGTTTCATAAATTAAATATATCGCTAATAATTTCCAAAAAACTGTCCCGCACCAGGGAAGACTTAACATCCGCGCATACAAGACTGTCAATAGACGAATCCGCGGTAATAAAAGTCCTAAGACGCGGCATCGCACGTGCTAGCTTGTTAGGCTAGCCTAGCAGGCTGATTTAACTCACGTCCGAATGAATGAGGTATTAGAGATGTCAATAAAAAAGCACAAGTTAGGTTTGCCACGGTTATATATTTAGAGACCGTGGGTTTTAGGCAGATTCAGCGAAATCGCGAAGTGCCTAATATCACATTTGTTGACGGTAAGAGCTGCGAACGTGGGTTTTTAGAGGTGCAAAGTATTGGCTCTTTGACCTGGTGATTCGAAAAAGGAGTATTCACTGTACCTTAAACATCGAGTCAATCTATATTTATTTAACATAAAATACATAACTACTTCGACATTTAAAAGTGGCTACGCAGTGCCTAATGTGCCTCTATCATAGGCGGATCCAGGATTGCCGATCGGAGGGGGCACCTTCCCGGGGGGGGGCGCCATCCGGACCAGGGGGGCGCCACTTATGACCGGCAAAACCTATCAGGTGGGCGCCAAATCCTGTCGGTGAGCGCCGACTTTCGTATCCTGGGGGGATGGGAAGCGACATTTCAGGGGGGCGCCATCGACCTTTCAGGAGGGCGCCGAGGGTCGATCGGGGGAGTACGTGCCCCCTCCTTGCCCCCCTGGATCCGCCTATGGCCTCTATTGCAGCGCCGCCACTGTATTGTATAGAGTGAGACTTACCTCTGTCCAGCGATGGACGTGCTTTCAGAGACCCCTGCGAAAATCCTTCCAATCTGTGTTAAGTGCTTCTAAGCTGTGCTCAAAATAATGTGCTGAAAGCGATCTTTAGGACACATGGGTGACTGTATCCAACCGTAACAGATCCTTCTCACTATTTCATCAACTTTTCATAGCAAGTGCTGTTCTGCACGGCCAAACTTGGGGCTTCAGTGCATGTTGTCGTCCTCTAGCTGACACACATGGACTCCTGGTTTGACCACAATGCCTGAACTGTCGCAGCCCCAGTATGCTTCTTCACGTTCACAAGCTCTCAGCGGAATCTGCCGGTCATCAGACTCAGCTTAAGCTTCTCCTCTTGATCCATTATCACCGCTAGGTCTGTCGATGTGGCTTCCCCCGTACACCATTCCAAAGGCAGCGTGGCTTCTTCAAGCCCCTCAGGTCAAAACCTGAGCTGGATCGATGTAGGAGCACGTGCCAACGTAAAGTGAAAAAGGTCAGCAATTCCTCTCAACTTTCGCTCGGATCAAGACGTCAGAGCTTTGTGGCCAGCTCTGCGTGCAATGACAGGAACACTGAAGATGGCGTGAAACGGCGAAAAAGTTTTCTCAATCGCGGGTCGGAGCGCGCGCACGCCATCTCCGGATACACTTTGACTTGGGATCAAAATACGCGGGGGCATCAGTGCCCTGTTTCGAGATGGTGCCCTGATAAATCCACCCCTTCTTCCATGGCCGTCTACTGTGCGCGATGCAGCAGTAACCTCTTTGACGGCTCTTTCCAGAGCTGGGATGTGGAGGCTGAAGTTGGTACCTGCATCGTTTGATCCACATAGCGCATCGCTTGCTCCTCGGTATGACTGCAGGTGACGACTTTTTCGTTAATGTTGGACCCAGAGTGACCGCCGAGCTAGCCGCCCGTGGTGCCGCCCATTATCTGCTGGTGCGCCTGCCCCGTGTTGGGGCGTGTGGTTTTACGGTCAGACCATTCTCACTGCAGTGCCTCCACTGCACTATACTCATCATGCGTAACTCAGCTGCTTGTGGTGATGATGGCTTGTGTATTAGGATCTTTAAAATGTCATTTCCCTGCGTTTGACACGTTCTGCTTCATATCGTAAACGAATGCCTCATTACCTGTGACATACCGTCATCATGGAAGCATGCTCTAGTCCAACCGGTTTTTAAGTCTGGTGATCCAGCCGACCCGTCAAGCTTTCGGCCCATCTCAATTCTTCCCGTGATCTCAAAACTAATCGAAAAAATTGTCCGAAGACAGCTCCACCACTACCTTGCATCAAATCATCTCCTGGCTTCCACCCAACATGGTTTTCGCCCTCAACACTCTACCGAAACGGCGCTGCTGACTAAGTCTGACAAAATTCTCTCGGCCATGGACCAATCTGAAATCTCCCTGCTTTGTCTGATAGATCTCAGTAAATATTTTGACGTCATCAATCATTCTAAATTGCTCACAAAATTGCAGCTCCATGGCATTGACATCAAATGGTTCCAAAACTATCTGTCAGTTCACACTCAAAGTGTTCGTCTTCCCAGTAGCTCAGCAGTGAGTCAAAATTCAAGTTCACGAATTTCGGCCGCCCGACCAATCAACCAAGGAATTTTTCAAGGCAGCAGTTTAGGCCCCTTGCTCTACACCATCTTCTGTAACGATCTCGGTCTGTACGGAAACGGCTCTTTCATTGTCCAATACGCCGACGACACCCAAGTTTTAGTTTCAGGAAAAAAATCAGTTCTTTTGGACCTGGTGTCGGAGCTCGAAACCACGCTTTCTTCGCTTGATGCTTACTTTCACTTCAACGGTCTAAAAGTCAACGAGTCAAAATTCGAAATTCTTGCCATTGAATCTCAACAAAATCTGCGCGGACTTCCAAAATTTCCCGTTAAGTTCCGCCAAACCACTATCACACCTTGCACTGAAGCTAGGAATCTCGGTGTAACTTTTGACCGCCACCTGACATGGGATTCTCACGTCAACACAGTGGCGCGCAAGTGCACCGGGATTCTCGTCGGCTTGTCCCATTTTCGGCACTACCTCCCGCCTAATACCCTACCCTCCCTTGTTTCGGCCCTAGTATTTTCACGTGTCAGATACTGTCTCACAGTTTATGGGAATGGATCTAACAAAAGTCTGGCCATTCTACAGAAAATTTTAAATTTTCCTGCAAGAGTTATTTCTGGCAAAAGAAAATTTGACCACATTTCGGCAGAACGGCGACGATTGGGTTGGCTGGATACACCGGATTTGCTTACCTACCAGACTGCATTGCTATTTCGTAGGATACGTTGCAGTGGTGTTCCCGAGTCGTTGTCCTGTCAGGTTTACCGCAATCGCGAGCGCCCGGGCCGCTCCTACAGTACCAGACAGGACGAACTCCAGAGTTTGCCGGCTGGCCGTGGCACAGCTGCTGGCAAGCGTCGATTCTTGTACCGAGGTGTGATCATCTACAATGCTCTGCCGCCTGAGTTTCTTGAAATGACTGTGTCCCACTTTAAGCTTGCCGTGAAGCAACACCTGATGCGTGCTGGGCATTATTAGGCTTGTTAGTCATAATATACTAGTCATGTTTTATGAATGCTGGTGCGAGTGCGAATGTTTAATAGTTTTTACCTGCCTTACTCTTTGCTTTCAAATGACCCGGGTTCAAGGCCCCGCTTCCAACAGGGCAAGCGCCCAGAAACCCCCAACAGGAAAAGTTGGCGACGCCAACCCGGCAGTTGGTGCGTCGATAAGCCCCAAAATTATTATTATTATACTCGGGTCCAAGAATTGCCACGTTAACCCCGGTTTTCTAGCGTGGATGGACCTACGCTGTACAAAACAATACAATACAATACAGACTCGTGCTCCACCTCCCAGCTGACCGGTTCCTGTAGCGTGGTCGCGTCGTCGTTCAGTGCTTGGTTTGTTCTTGGCCGAGCGTCAATGTCGCCGAACTCGCTCGTTCCTCTGATGTTCAGGATGGTGTTCACTGCGAGTGTCTTCTCCTCTCTAATGCCACTACACAGAAGTGTGTGCAGCACTGACTCGCTGTGTGAACTCCATACCGATCGCCGGGGTGTTGGAAGCAGGGCATCTTGAACTTCGGCCGGCTATCGGCAGAAGGGACTGAACTCCGTAAGGATATGTCGTGGTCAAAAGAGCCAGGAGTGGTCAAAGACAAAGACTTTATTCAGAGTCTTCCACGGTCATCCATGGCTACTACGACCCCACGTCCGTTGGAATGGTAAGAAGTAGACACACACACGACATTAAAATCATGCAAACAGGGTTATATAAAAACATCGTTAAAAAGACAGAGCATATCACACAAATACCACTCGCTTAGAGTCCACTTGGGAAACCACTTATGAAACTAACCGCAATCGCGATATATTTGAGGAAACTGAGGCTGCCATTTCATGGAAACTAAATTTATTTACGAAAAATGTAAGCACGGTTATGTGTAGCTGATGTGAGACAATGTGTGTCTTTAAACCAATGTAATCCCGTCAGACACAGCCTCCATTGCTCAACGATTTTTTTAACCCGAGACTGACATGCACTGGTGGATACAAGTTGGGTTAACCTCAAGCTTTCTAATCCCCCATGAAATGATGCCCAGCATCCACCATTGCTGGCATGGGTTTGATCCCCTCCCCTTTGTCTTTCAATGAGTTAAACCGGTTTTTTTTGTCATGAAAAATCAGACAATTATGGATAAAAATGGGCAGCCACGTAGTATAATGTATTGAAGGCCATGGTGGATCCATATTTCATTTTGGTTGTTTGGGGACAGTTGCTCAACTCTACCCCACCTTTATCCGAAATAATATCTTATAATTAATTACTTCGGGCACCCATAATTTTTGGAGGATCAAGCCACCAAGCCACTCCCCCTCCTTGCATCCGCCGCTAATACAAGGCTGTTTTTTCAACTTATAGCCAATTGAGAGCCAGAAATGTAAGAAGGGGAATAAAGGCGCCGTAAGTGTGTGTGGAAATCGCATTTAATGGTCTTAGATATAATAACCCTTATAAAAAGGAAAACAACACATTTCGTTCTCCCCGTGGAATATTTGACCTTGTTGCCGAAACGAGAGCCCTAACCACTTTCCTGACATCGTTTTCAAGGAAATGTATCCAGAAGTTTTTCCAGAAGGATTTCCGATCGGGAAGAGAACACCACTTTGAGGCGGAAAAGTCTACCAGGAGGGTAGATGCCCCACTTACCCTTCTGGGCCCACTTATGCCATCGATTTCCCCTTAGAAAACATCCGTAGTCAACATAACTGTGAATTCATATATGTCTTTTCAGATGCGGAAGGAGCGCAAAAGGCAGCGGATCGCAGAAGAAGAGGAGAAGAAAAAACAGCGGCTGGAGACCCTCTCTTCTCCCCCGGCTGAGCCGGCTCCCGCAGCTCGTAATCGGTCACAGTATATGACAGATGAAGAAATTCAAGAGATTGATCTGCTTGTCGACCGTTTCTACCAGTCGTAAGTAACCATTGTACGTTGATGTAGTGAGGGCCGGACCCAGCTGGTTGGTTCCCACAAAACAGTTTGGGTGGGCTAAGAGTGGGCTGCGGGTGGGCTGAGCGAGACAGCCCGCGCCTGTTCATCTGCAGCCCTACGCGGCTTTAAATCCGTTCCACGGGTGGGTGGGCTGAGAGCCGGCTTCTCCGGACGTAGCCGGGTCAAGCATCTTGATCGGGCATTTGGGCGGCCGGCAGAACCAGTGGTGGTCAGAAGTGCGACATTATTTGGTAGGTAGAAGCTTTACCACTGTTCTGAACTCCGCTTGGAATTGGAACGATTGTGGTAGTGTGGCCGAGTAGTCTAATGCGCCGGCTTAGGCCACAATTTTCTTTGGAGTTTGTGAGTTTTTTCCCCTCGCTGCTGGTTTCTTTTGCAGGGCTGCAAACAAGCTATGCCGGCTAATAAGAAAACAATGAAACTTGTGACAGTTTTACTGGTTACATTCCACCATCCTCGACGCTGTACAGTTCCGCCCACAGTACTTTGCCTTAATCTATACAATACTTCAGAGGCCCTGTCGGGATATGAACCCGGGACCTTTGGCTCAGACGTCAGTTGCCCTACCGAGGAGCCACGCATTCTTCTTTGATTAGGATAAAAACATAGAAGAAAACATTCCTAAATTGTATTACAACATAACCAGGGGTGTGGTTGTATATATATATATATATATATATATATATATATATATATATATATATATATATTTGGAGGTGACTAGGCACCACCAAAAAATGTAAAAACGTCCTTTATAGTTAGTGTTTTTCATCTTAAGACTTTTAAATCAGTTTTAGGCAGCTCAGCAGGCCTGGGGGAAAACTAAAACAAACTTTATATTAGACCATCCCTTTTACTATTGTGTTTCTTGGCATGATTTCAAATTTGGGCACCCCCCATCTATTCTAAGAATCCAGGCCCCAGAAAAGTCAGCAGTGCGGTCTGTCGTGATATATCAGTATACCAATCTTATTTTTTGGAGGAACTAAGCTGCAAATGGTTCTACTTCAGACGAAAAGTTTTTGCGTCGACAAAAATAAATATATCTAATGAAGCTATAGCATCACTCAAACCTATCACTAACTATCAGAGGACAACCGATTTCCTAGCCTTGACTATCATAATTTCAGAGGTTCAGATGATATCCCATTAAGCTCTGATCAAGTCTGTGTTAAATCAAGACTTGTGTTGATCCTTGGTGCTTCAGTACCGTCACGTTCGGATAAGCTTCATCAGGGGATGGTATAGTGAGTGCTAGTTCAATCAATACTCAGCGCTCGGCTTCAACCAGCGGTTGTTTTCTGACAGATCAGCATAACATTACAACTCCTTGCCAAGAACGCTAAGACTTATCGTCGCGCTGGCTAAAAGTCCAGCCCTAACACGCCATTTTATTGAGGTGTCACCAGCCACTGCCAGATGGTGGGAATGTCGGTGCCAATTGCGAAAGATTGATTTCAACTCTAAGGCCTTGTATTACACAGGTTTTTGTCGGCCTTTCAGCTATTTTTATGGACCTTTTGATGCACCATCGCTACGACGTTGAGCCTTGCTGGAAATAGGTGCAATGTGGATGATTCAGAATATGTTTATTGATTTGTAGCCTGTGACAGTGGCGTAACCAGGAATCCATATTTGTTCACGCTTCTCGTTCCCTCTTTGTTAGATCCTTCCCAGGCAGAGATATTCAGGTCGTTAGCAGAAAGCATCTATCGTCATGCCGTGACTCCCCTTGATGAACTCCCGACTCCGACATTGGCTCGAGCCGTCGGTTGCCATACACTTTGCAATATCCTCCCTGCATGCACTGCAGTCAACAACACTGAAACCCCTCTACGCCGCACAGTTTATTGCGACCTTGGAAAAGCCATTGGCGACGAGGCAGCAGCTAGTTTTTATATCAGTTTGAAGTTGCTGGAGCTCTAGGTCAACTTAAAGATAGTCTCCGGGTGAGTAAGTGTGCACTATCAAGCTACTAGGGTGAGTTGTTTATAGTGTGCTAGGTGCATACCTGAGTATTAAATATATTTTGTTTCCACAAATACGGGTAGAATAAAAAGAGGAGGGGCGGTCAGTAGGGACCTGTCTTGCACTTTTCATAAGAATGCACCGATTCTAGTAAAATCGGGAATATTTTGGAAATCTAACATAATTCTGTGCGGGAGTTGACCACGAGTCCAAATCCGACGAGTTTCTGCTTCTAGAAGTGTAATTTTTGCCCGATTTCAACCCGAGGCTTAAAATTAACGAACTACTCACTTTTTCGCCGGTGGCGACGCTTACCCATGTTCCCACCACAGTGCATGCACACATATTCCCTTACTGCGCAAAGTGCACTGTGCATTATAATCTGTGGCCGATCTGCACTGAGACTGGGCACCTACAGACGACAGAGAACAGAAAAAAACTGAACAAGTGTTACCAACGGAATTGGAAACCAAACTGGTGCATTGGCGGATGCAGGGGGCGCCATTCCGGCTATGCCCCCCCAAGTGCTGGAGGGGGCCAAACTACCTTTTGGCCCCCCAAACGCCAGAGTAATTTTGAAAAAGGTGTTTACACGAGGTCAAAAATTTTCCGCTCCCGCCCCCCCCCACCCGAGAGCGATCATGTAGGTACTTGGAGAGGTAGCTTATACTAGGTCTGTCGAGCACTGAAAAAAGGTATTTACACTAGGTCCGTAGAGCAAAAAAATCGTCGCTCACCCCCCCTCCCCCCGGGAGGAGAGGTAGACATGGGTTTGGCCCCCCAAAACTCGGTTCTGTGTCCGCCCCTGAACGGGTGTGACCAAAAATTTTGAAGTTTGGCACCGAAGTGAGATTATTTTACACATTCTCTATGTCCCTCTAAATTTTAATGATCGTTTTGGCCGACTGAGCGTCAATTTCTCCCACTGAGGACACAATTTTGCGTGTTTTGCCACCGACATGATATGTTTTTGTCACTAACATTGTTGGCGAGTGGGCAGATTTTCCCACCTCCGATAGGTAATGATTCGAATAAAAGCGGGATGAAACTATGACCAAATATGTGTCTCATTTCATAGACTGTACAACATCAAATATGTGCCAGAGCCCGGTTAGTGTTGTAGCTTTTTACGCAACCATATGATTGGACGAAAATAAGCTCCGAGACCACCACGCTGCAAAACTCACTCTAGTTATGTTCAAAGTGCATTGATTCGGAATTGGAAACTTTTTATTGTTGCTTTATCGTTACTGGGGTGCATGTTTGGCTAGTTGTCATAGCAACTGTGTTACCGCAGTGATATCAGCACAATTATTTATCTCTATGCACATACATACTAGGCGGAAGTTTCTATTTGCCGGCACCCTTACGGGACAGCGGCACCACATTCTTCGGCGCAAATGCTACAAAAACCGCAGCAATGGGCAAAAACCGAGTCCTCACATGAAGACCGCGGGCGAGAGACCAGACCGGTGGATCACTTTAAAGGCTGATCAGGCCCGTGCATCTAAGAATAGGAATGATGGCTGGCATGGCGTTGATTCCACTTTTATGGCGCGCATTCTCTTGGGTGTACCGCCATCTCCTGGGTTGGCGGCGGCCGCGGAAAAGCAGGTCAACCTTGATCCTAGGACCCTCCACACCCAAGCATGCAATCATTGCCAACTTTACTACGGGGTGGCCGAAGTTAATGGTTGTTTCTTATTTACTCATGCCCAACTAAAGGTGCAGAAGTTAGGCTCGATCGCTTGGACTTTAGCACTGTGTACCTTCATCCGAAACAAAAAAGGACGTGATAGCTGTATCAAATTGTTATTTTCCAAAAACCTAGATGTATGACCGGGAAAGAAATCGCTCCAGTACCCTCCTACCTCCAACCAGACAAACACCTGTCTGAGAGAAGTATCTGTTATTTTCCATGATTTCTGATCGTCATTTCAGACCTCTCAAACTAGCGTGTGGTGTTTCATCTGGCGTTTTACAGGCTGCCTTGCTAACAGACTTAAACCAATGCGTTTCTTATGATGTTTCTCGATGTCTGAAAGTAATGTTAGAGTAAAGTATTCTAAACTTCCATGAAAACTTGACCACGAGATGAGAGTAAGTCGCGACGGACGGAATTTGAACACCAAATAAGAACCGCAGTCTCACTGATATGACTACGGCATCTTTAGGATCCATACTAAAGAATGCTGTCTCCCTCGCCCCCTCTGCTCTGGATTCACCTATTTAATGGTTTCGAACGAGAGGTGTCTATCTGTTCTGTATCCATAACTGAAGACAAGTGGCGCCATCGCTGCCGCCTGCCCCCCCCTCCCCTACTGTCAGCCGTTAGACGCCTCGGCGACCTGCGTGACCTCTAACCCTTGAGCACGCGCTACCCTCGATAGATGATGGAGGCTGGTTGAGCTCGGCGTCTTGTGCCGAATAAACAACGCTGCTTGTATTGCAGCGATGAGCCTTTGTGATGGAAATGCCTGCAGAGGAATTGTGAGATGATTTTAGCGTTATGCGTTGGTGTTATTTATTTCTCAAGGTAGATGTAAGACTTCAAGAGTTAAATATTTGAAGAGAAGATAAATGGCAACCCGAGTGGACTGACTCGAATTTGTTTAGCGTGGAGGCTGCAGATACATAAAGTGTTGTCCTATATATAGCTGACATGCCCTTAAACACAACAAAAACATTCCAAACCAAAACAGCCGCTAAGGCTTCAAGGTGGCAACAGCGCGAACAGTTCTCGTTGCTATAAATTTGTTATGAAAAGCGATAACAATTTGACAAATACTTAATATTTGAATTAGGCATATGAAAGTTCAAATATTTTCATTGGCAGGGGCGCCGCCACATGGTTTTTACAGAAGGGGGGATGGACCCGGGCTGGTGCTGACCGGGGAGGTGAATTTTGAGCATATTCGGTACCTGGACATTGCTAGGCCAAATCAATTATTTGACATGACGTGAGGTCAGATCAAGGTCAAATTTGGTAAAATTTGTATCATTAGAACTGCAAAGACGAGGCAAATCCAATGAAGTTAAAATAAACGCTCTATCATTATATGCTCGTAAGTTATTCAGTTAAACCAATTTTCCCATCTATTTCCAGTGGAGAGGTCATGCTCGTACCTGACCTTAGGTCATCGATATAAAAAATAACAGAACGGATTTTAGAGAATTCGGTGGGCCAATTATGCGATATGGGTTTCAATCGGAAAAGTTCACCATGTTCCGACTTATGCTATCTTAAACTTATTTTAGGTCAAGTCACTTAACCCATATTGGTGACCTGGTCTGAGATGACCTAACCTTAAAATTTTGACGAATGTTGTAAAAATGATGAGAGAAAAAGGTATGCTACGTACGGTCACGCTACGCGCAGTCGTTTTTATGCTATCTCCTAAAAATCCGAGGGAGGCGGGTATCGGCTCCCCCGTCAATGCGCGTGTTAAAAGCCCATGTGGTTTGTAATAAAGTACTTGTCTGGTTGTTATTGCTGCTTCCTTGCATTTGATCGCAGCTATGCTCAGTATCGAAACCATGCAGAGCTTTGCATCATGAACGATGGGTAAACACGAATTACGTTTAATTTTATCCCACGAATAACTTGTCAGTCGACAAAAAACAAGAAAGAAAATGGTTCGCTCCTGTTGCGACAATTTCTTCCGGTTGCCTCCATGGAATAAGCTAATTAGGCCCTGGACCTCAAAGGACAGGACCTTTCTTTATTGCGTGACGGTTTATTGTGCAGGAGAGGGGTAGTGAGTGAGCAGCAGACCATCAAATGCCCAAATTTCCCAAAGGGAGAAGATGAGAATCTAAAGGAAATTTTAGATGAAAATTGACTAAATTTTGGAAATAGCCATGAACAACAAGCCAGATATAATAGGAAGTATAGGAAAGGAAAGAGAAATTGCACTCCTAAGGACCTAACCCTTTAAATGATTGGGAATTGGGGCATGCGACATCACAAAGCTATGAATGACCACACAAATCCTGATTCTAATCAACACCGGTTTTTATGAAATACATCAACCAGAGCTGCACATGAAATCCAAAAGGCTTTAGGTTCTTAAAATTTACTGGCTGGGACTCGCCTAGCCTTTTCATGTCAGTGAGTGGGGATGGGAATACTTCACGTATCAGATATGTAAACGCATTCCAAAACCGCTGACGTGCTAAATCACATCGGTAAAAAAAACTTGGGAAATGTCGGATTTTGGTTTGGACTTGAACTGCTATTTTCTGTCAACTAGCCATGCTTTTCCGATACGGATACAGTATGGATTGACGAATATCGTCAACCAGCGGATTTGCTCTCTTCTTTGGGGGGGCGGAAATTTGGCGGCGGCCTAGATATGATCTGAATATTTTTGGCCATTAAGGACTCTATTATATAATGTATGCATACTCAAGGTGGCGCATGTGCCGGGCTGTTATCAAGGTACCTTAATATGCAGCCATCTACCACGCCACGTGTGTTCCGAGGCCGGGTCTATGACCGGAGCTTCGTTTTAGTATTTAATAAATACTGCGAAATGCAGTGCTCGTTTCTGGAGGATTTGGTGAGAGCCCTGAGGCATGTTTAGTGTCATATTGCACGAATTCATCAAACACTATGAAATATGCGGTCACTGTTGCCCGGCAGGAGCGAAGAATGACCTGGGCTTTGTGGTGTACCTTAGAGAGTTGCAGCACCATTTCTTTTGAAGCTTAAGCGAGTGTTATCGCCGTTGGAGGCAAGTTTTAACAGAGCAGCTTGGAAGCCCAAACGGGCATTGATCAAACCCTTTTTTAATCCGACAATTCAGTTAGTGAGGAAAATTACCCGTTTTCTGAAACGTAGATCCCCGCTGATCACAATTGCACGCTTCTTGTCATGCAAATGTTGAGTGGAAAGTGTTGTGTGGTCGAAACATTTGTGCCAGCTGCCTTTGTGGTTGGAGAACTCCTCCTGAGCTTAATGTCATTACTCGTAGAATGGTTCATGTTACTTGTGCGTACTATAAGTAGTACGCACAAGTGTGCACGGGGTGGTGGTATAAACATTGGATTGAAAACCGGGGGGCCGATACATCAAACAAGTTGTTTATTCATTTATTGCAGTTGATTATATATTATATAGTTTTTGTTGTCAAGAGAAGGAAATGTGTTCGCTAGCAGTTAAGCCACCAAACACTAACTCGTTACTCTACAAGAATACGGTATTTTGCCAGCTGTCGCTGTGTTGGCGTGGATTGCTGGTAGCTCAGTTGGTAGAGCGGCGGGCTACAGAGTTAAAGACTTCGGATTTGATCCCCCCTCCGTTTTTCTGTTTTACGTCAGCGTTGCTTTGTAGTGTTTATGGCAGCCCTTACACAGGTGGTTATAATTGTTGGGGTTTAACGACGCACAGCCAGGTTCATACGGCGTCGCCAACTCTCACCCTGTTGGAAGGGATTTTGGGGATCAGATCGACTTATTCAGAGGCTCCGCCGGGACGTGAACCCGGGACAAGTGGCTTAGAAGACATGGGTGCTATCCACTAATCCACCTCATCCCCTATCACAGGTGGTATAACTATGTATATGTGTAATGTTCAGTAAGCCTCTTTACAAATTAACACATACTATTCCCTTGTTTGGTATCTATGTAGGTACTATTTGTCGCGTTATGATTTATGTATGCCTTACTAATTGCCTATACTGAAAAGTTAAAAGCGACAGCATTCAGTGTAAGACATTAGGTTGGCGACAGGTCTAAGATTGTTTTCCTCCCTTGAGTCTGCTGCTACAGACGGTCTGTATATTGCGGTTGATCGTATAAGACTGGGACATATCGAGCTCGATGGGCACTTCTTCAAGACACCGGTCAGATTTCGGATGTCTTCGGATGTAAATACGAAGTCTGACTGGTGTCTTGAATAACTGCTCAACGTGCGGGCAGTCTGCTACAATCTGCTGCTACAATCTGCTGCTACAATCTGCTGCTACAATCTGCTGCTACAGTCGGCCGCTACAGACTGTCTGCTGCTAAATACGGTCTGCTGCGAAAACAATTTTTGCTCACAATGTTGATAATTTGGTGTCCTTTTTGGGGAACGAGAATGCCTTATCAAAAATGAGTTACAGTAACGTTTGTTTATTTCTGAATCATTGGAAACACAGTTTTGTAGTCGACCTTAACGCCAACAATATATTGAATTGACTTAATTGCCGGCATCAGCCCATATCTTGCGAATAAGCGCAAAGTAACAAAACCTCAAGCTCGCCTCACTTCCCGAAATTCTGGATACCAAAAATCGCAACAATGAGACTGCGGTCAGCGTTATGCCTTATCTGGGTGATTTATATTATACTTCCGAGGAACGAACCGGCCGAGCCCTCGTGTCCATTGATTGATACGTCGGCGAGTTTGAGGAAAGCCCTGTGCCGACTCCTTTCCATCAGAAAATATGAAAAGGGCAAGCTTCCAAGTGAAGGTAATTGGTGAAGAGGGTACTTCCTAGAAGAGTGGTCATACGGAGCGCACCTGGTACATGTGAGCTGTCTAATTGTGCCAAAGCGGAACCTAGCTTCTATTTGGTAGGCACTCCTGACTCCCTGAAACAAAATAGCTTTGTTTGAGAACTGTACCAAGCGCTCATACTTGGATATAACTTCTGCCAAATCGGGGAAAACGAGAGCGAATATTAAATCAAGAGCCCAATAATGAAGCAGTCATTTGAGAGTTCAATTAATCATCCTCTTGAGACCCGAGCCCAAAGTACTTGATGCAAGTACAAACCCTTTTTGATTTTTGGTGTTTTGGACACAAGGAACTCAATAATGAACAAAAATTTAAATTCCGAAATTTATAAATATAATTTATTGGGATTATAAAATCCTATATATACCATCTTCGAAGGAAATTGTTAGGCAACCAAAAATGCTAAAAACACCGGACGAAAACTAACAAATTTCCAGTAATCTAAGCTTTCTGTTCATACGCTTATCAAAACTAAGTTCTGTCAGTAACATTTTTTGAACTACCTACCTTCCTCGGAGCAGCCGCGAAACCGTCCGGCGCCTGCGTCCATCATCAAACAAAGAAAATTTGGACTCACTTGCCCTTGGGTCTAGTTGATGATTTTGACACCAGAAGAAAGCTAAAATGTCAAGCTGTCTATACATAATAGCTTTAAAAGGCTGCTACATTGGTAAGAGGTGGTAGAGCCATTCAAACCTGCGTATATATACCTATACGTGGGGTCTCAGGAGGTTATAAGAACACAGTATGCACTTAAAAATGAGATTGGTGTCTATCACATATCCTTGCTATTTTGCTCAAACATATTGGTAAATGATCCAATATTAAACGAATGATTCTCGGCACCAGGGGAGATACAGGCCGCACAAATAGTCAATGAGTAACCACCAAATAGTCACTTGTTATTCACTGCAAGAACACAGGCTTTCGTGGTTTTATATTTGTGTTTAGAAAACAGCGGCAGATATTATAAGGTAACTTAATCCAGCCCTGCACATTATTAAGAAGTTGCATGAAGTCCGTGCTCATCCACAGATCAGGCGTGATAAAGTACGCTATCAGTATTTAACCAAGAAGGCGACACATTCACTTTGCTCACCTTTTGCTACTTGATTCAGTTTGTCAGCGAAACCAGAGTGTCACCTGGATTGGATACCCGAATTGATTCTCAAACTGATTCCGCATCGGATGAGATTAGCCTCAGGTAACTTCGAGTCTGGATCTGGGTTAGCATTCTTGTCCATATAGTTGTATTGTTGTATGCGGATTGTATTTGGAGTGATAGTCTTGGAGTGTAAACGGATTGTTCCGGCTTGGTCGGGCAAAATCCGGATTAAGACCGGATCAGTTGTCAAATGTTGTGACACTGGCGCACTCCAACCGGAGCACATTTCTAATGGATATCCGTTCAATGGAGCCAGGAGACTGTAAACAAGAGCAATAACAGAGCGACTAACTTCTACACAAATTGTGACAGCTTCAGGTAAACATGTTTGTTGAGAATTTGGAAAGCTTGTGCATTGGAAGATGTTATTTTTACTTGAGCATCACGCGCCGTATCCTACAACTTACTTAAAATTATGATGCGTAGCGAAAATTCTGCGAACAATTGTAATGCAATGTTCCGACTGTGTGATAATGCTTAATAAATGGCACGTTTCCGGTGCTGTCCTGCTGAATGTTAGCCTCAGCAGCAGAGAGGGGGTAATGATGTCATGATGGGACGATGAGATGTTGAGAGACTAGCGGAAAATATTTAAGATGAAATAATGAGATCTTAATGGAAAATATACCGCATTCTGAGTGAGATGCCCTGTGGGAAAAACGCAAAAAAATAATATAAACATGGGTGTTGCATCCTAAACTGGCAGATATTCATAACATTCTTTGAGACTGACTCAAGCTTCTTGATTTTGCCGAACTATCTGCCAAGTCGATGCCAGATGAAAGGTGCGGGTATCGCAGTGGAAGGTGGAACAAATGCACGCTGCCGTGTTTTGCGTATTTCATACATCTCAGGACAGAAAAGCTACGCGCTGATATTGTACAGCTGAACATTATGTACAGCTGGACTTTATGTACAGCTGGATAAATCCTAAGAATTTTTTGGGAAACAATAGCGAAAATTCATCCATAAAAAACTGATAAAAACCCAGTGTACGAAGAGCCGTATTTGTGCCGCACCAGTCCTGCACTGGGACCTGCCTGACTTGTGACGATTGGAGACTGTACATATTGATCAAAGCTCTAAAATTGTTGTAAATTTGCGTTTGGCAACCTTTTCACCTCTTTCCCGCCGCTGCCTCAAAGAAGGCAAATTGAGCCCACTCATTTCATTGTTTATTGCATGCGTGTTGCATATTGCACTGCAAACATGATGCGGCAGCGATTATTAAAGCGCGGAAAATCGATGCGCCCCGGTGGTGCTACGTGAAGCTTGAATGCTTTGATGCTTGATGTTTGATGCTTTTTCAGGAGGGATGTCAGCCTGACTGTGACTCACTGAACTGGTTTACAGTATTGATTCTCTCCTTATTGGACGGAGTCGCTTGAAGCAGTTTTGCCCTCCCATTCCTGCCTAGCTCAAGGATTTTACCTTGTGTGTATGATGTTACTTGACTTTCATCTCCAGTTTTTATATTTGGTCTGGCCTCATTTTGTATTACCTGACGTGGGTTCTTGGAAAGGTTCTTCATTTTTTATCTATGTGCATATTGTGTCTTCATACATGCTGTCTGTCATCTCGAGCGAAAAAACTCCTAATGGCGTTTTTATACGTTTCAAGACATGCATTAGTGGAGTCTCACCGCTATAAATAATTTATAGTCTCAGAAAAACACTCTAAAATCCCTCTGAAATGTGTTGGCTGTCTTTACAACAACCTGTTTTACATATAGGCAGTTTTACTCTCGCGTCTTCAAATGCACCACTTGACTCGCTGACTGGGATCGCCTCTGGCTCGGAGACTAAACTAATTGGGGCGAATGCCAACCTGTCTCATATCCGTGGAGCGGTAACTGGGCTCAGCCGCATTGCTAGCATTATTGGCACTAGTGCAATCCCAGGGATGGGTGATGGAAATAAAGGCTGCTCCCAGGTAACATATCCCGCGGGCTTATTCTTCGGAGAGACCGGCGGAAAGTGAACGCATGTCTACCAGTTTTATATTTTCTTGTTGTAACGTTGACACCCGAAAACCCACTAAGAAATAAATGAACCCATCAAGCTCTCCAAATTGTTTAAGCTGTGAAAGATGCAGACAAAATTGGAATCCTGTCAACTACACACTCCATAAAATATACAACATAAGGTAATACTATCTCTAAAATAAATAAAACTAGCTTAAACGGTCAACACATTTAGCTTAATTGTTCTAGCCGATCTGGAATCGGATTAACTAACCTAGTTATTACTCAAGAGCGTCATGTATGTTGCAGTTCAATTGGCCGCTGCCTAGCGTCTGCCCTCCGCTGAGACTGATTTGGCTGGATCGCCACTGGTCCTTGCTATCAGAACATATGGTCCTTGCTCTGTTCGGTCGAGAACAAAGGGGATAGAGTGTTCTCGACCGAAAGAACCAGATCATGTTTGCCGAAAAAATGGGAACATTTAAAGTCCCCAGCCCCTCCCAATGAGCCCCAGTTCTTTCAATTTTTCTCCACTGGGGGCTAGTGCCTTTCTAGTCCTTGGTAAATGAATTTAAGTTCTCCGTTTTGCGAAGGTTATTGCACTCTTCGTTGAAAGCTGTTATAACCCTCTAACTAGGTCTGCTGTGTAAAACAAGAACATGGACCGATGAAAAAGACAAAAGTATCCTTTCGACCATCAAACGTGCCGCTTTGAGGCCTCATATTTCACTTATTTTACTCCTAGTACAAACTTGAGAGAAAAAAGCAGGTCCTACTAAGTACACAAAGCAGACACTAAGCTACATTTTCAGGCCACGCCACACTCAGAGGACATCTATGATGTCTGATATAAGCACACACCGAAGGGCACTGGCGCTCCAAAACAGGAGAAGCGTGCCTGAAGGGCAAATTGGCGTCCCCTTCATGCTAGTCCGCTCTTTTTCGACCACACAGTCCACATCTCTGATGACAGCAGGTCCTCCCTCTGGAAAACATCTAGATCTGCCTGGTGGTGTTACGGCTGAATGCTGATTGGCTGCTGCTCAGGGGCGGATCCAGGGGGAATTGGCAATCTGGGCATGATCCTAACACGGAATAGGGGCCAAAACCTTCCCCAGAACTGAAAAAACAGCTCCTAAAAAGTCACCATGCTGACGTTTAAATGGACATGTATGTATGTATGTATGTATGCATGTATGTATGTATGTATGTATGTATGACATGCAATGTATATGTATGTATGTATGTATGTACGCATGTATGTATGTATCAACTAGTGTTTGTAATTGATTAAGTGGTAATGAGGTGTTGGTAAGCAATCAAAATTAATAGTTGTTGGTCATTCGCAAGGTACCTCTTTGAAGGTTACAAGTTAACTCGCGGCAATAGGTGGATCCTTCCATCGGCTACCTATAATGTTAAAAGTTTTGTTGTTGCTACTTTTGATTTTTTTCTCGATTATTTGCCGACATGAGTTTTACACCCTAAAATAAACTAGTTTCTATATTATTGGCTGAGCGGCAGAAAACAATAAATATTGTTGGAGGAGCGGTATGTTGCTTGTGACCATTTTTTTAAGTTTGTGTTCCGTATTTGTGTTGCTGCGAGGCTTGACTAAAACGGGAATGACCTCCGTAGTCATTTTCGCTTTTAGGCTATCAGGAATGGTTTTGGATTCTACTCGATATAATGACTATTTTGTTTCTTCAGATTGCTACCAAAGTCCATGGTTTACAAGTTGCTGGGATATTTCGCTTGATTTCAACCCGGAGAATTAAAAGAGCAGAATTAAAGCGGAAGAGTCTCTGTTAAAAGTTGTGAAAACAACATGCACACCTTGAAATACGAACATTTCCTTGCAGCAAAATTTTAAAGAAACTATATATTTAAAGCGGTGAGTAGCGCTCTTAGGTTCTTCTCAGGATGTCCGAATCTAGTCGGGGGCACTTTTTCAGGGACGTAGGAACCGGGGGGGGCAGGGGGCAGCTGCCCTCCAACTTTAACGATTCTTTTCCATTAACCCTATAGTGTTGACTGGAAAGAAATAACTAGAAAATTCCCGTCCCCCCAACTTTGAACACAGTCCATCGGTCCTGCACTTATTTGTAATTTAATCATGTGTATTTGTGAGAGTAATTGATCCACAAAAACACCCTGACCATGCTTTTGGTTTTCTTACCACATGTAACAAGTCATTCATGTATGTGCCTTGTGCCAAGCGGTGTTATATTTTGGTCCCATTTTTCAGTCGGAACTAGTACAGATGGCTTGGCAAGATGTGGAAGCAATGTGATTGTGAGGTGATCACTCAGTTGAGGAGGGAAATGGATGAGTTGTTATTGAAAGAGCGTGCGATTGTTCCAAGCATATGCCTATCAATAAAAGAAAAAAATAGAAAAAACCCATTCATATGCCTCAAGTTTGAGACTCATCCAAGGAGTTCTGACCAGATAGGGGTTTCCATTTTCTACCCAACATTAAGCGCGGTAATTGTAGTAACTACAAGAATAGCAAGTGTGGGCTGAAAAGTACGAAACTGGATCTTAAAGGGAAGGTGGCACCTTGGTCGAATCCTGGAATTTAGTATAATTAGGCGTGCTTTTAGCCAAAAATGTTGAAACCACTCATGATTTCTCTAAGAAATGTTCAATAAGCTCAATATTTTGTTTTTAAAATACTCCTCTAGGAAAATAAAAATATATACCTGTGGACAATGGCATAATCTGGCAACCACTACCATACTTGAAATGCTTCAAAGGCTTCGATTGGCTGATGCTCATCGTAACGTCAGCATATGTCGTCACACTAATAGCTCACAACAATGGCCGCCCAGCGAGTGGTTGATGAGGGGTTGGTGTCAGGTAGGTTTTAGCTTTTTCTATGGAAATATCGAGTTCCAAGACAAATGATATATGGAGTACTGGATTTTCCAAGTGAATAGCGAGCGCCAGAGCGTCAGGAGGACACAATCTTAATAATTTTCTGCTCGCTACCTTTGCAAGAGTTCTGAGCAGCAAGCTGGAGTACTTATACGCTTTTCCAATGCTTATTTACAATAACAATTTTGCTGATATTGTTTGATGCATCATGCCTCTTCTGCTCGTCTAAAATGTTCTGCCGTGCATGCGTAATTGAGCGGTGTTGCAATAAATGTTTGCAAGGTGGCCATAAAGTGAGCTATTGAAGCTATCTACCAAGGTCTCGCATATCTACAAACAGACAAGATCCCAATGCAGCATTCTGATTTCCGGTACAGGAGGTTCCAACCTCAGTATGAATATGAAATGTCTACCAAAGAAGGGAGAGCGCGTGCCTTAACCCTCGCCCCACCGGGGGGCATCGATGGCCCCCTAAGGTTTTACCGGGATAGCAGAAAAACGTTGAGGTGCAGCACCGCGGTTGAGGGCTCTACCTCTCACTGCATTATTTTCCCACCATCCCTGAATTTTTTACCCCGGGTCACCCAAGGTCAGGTCACTAGACGAGGTCAACCAAGGACACCTCACTTCAACTTTAGAGCTCTGTAAGAGCTACATTTCAAAGCCGATCGATTTGAAACTTCCTTCACTTCATGACCCCTCCAGGGACTACAAGGTGTATATCCGGGATTTTTCGATTTCATGCCCTGAGGTCAGGTCACGAGGTGACCTCTCCCATTGAAAAAGCATGGGGAAAAGCTTCCTTATGATCTAAAAGTCACAAAAACGATTGAAAATGCTCGGTTTGATCAGAAAAGCGTTCTTTGACACTCTTTCACGGATTCCAGGGGCCATATTTTCCCTCTCACCTCTCCAAGGTCATACAAGGTCACCAGGGGTCAAAAACAGTATTTTGACAATAACTTTTGCCCTAATTACGCTAGAGCGCTGAAAACAAACACCATTGTGTTTGTCTTGTCACTGACTTTCATTTGATATACGGCAAGGTCAGTTTGTGACCTTTGTGACCTCAGGTCATATTAGGTCACGAGGTGACCTCTGGAGGTCAAACCACTGGCGGGAGGTTTCAACATTACACATAGCGGAAAAAGTACTGGCAATTTCCTATCAAATGTACTTTACCAGACCTCAATAGCTCTAATGGCATAAGAGTTATGCCCAGTTTGCTTAAGCATTGCATATTTGAGTGAAAATAGCCGATCTTGACTTAATTTGACCTCTGGAGGTCAAGCCATTGACCTGAGCACTAAAACATATGAAGTAATTTCTTACTGAATTCACGCGAGCTTTCTATTGCACTTTGCAGATTTGCGCTAACGCCCATATTTTCGGAGTTAGAGGGGGGCCATCGATGGCCCCCGGTGGGGCGAAGGTGGCGCCGGACCCCCGGTGGGGCGCGGGTTAAAGACGCCATGCCTGCAACACCGCCAGGGAGGCTTTTCCCTGTTTCGACACATTGAGTACCTATGTCGTGTCCAATCGCTGCTTTGATACCTGGATTAATATCAGGGTTTATGTTAACTTGCAGCGTTATGATTTCAGACTTTAAATGAAGTATCGAAGATGTGAAATTCCGAAAGTAGAGGTTTGAAAATATCCCAGCTGGTTAAAATTCTCGGGAAAAGATTAGTGAAGTTCTTTGATTGAATGGTTGGCTCGAAATTGCTTAACAAATTTAGATGAATAACGAAACATCGAAAAGCAATAAATTGCGTTAATATTGTGCTATGGTGCCTTTCACATCACATAAATACAATACAATAAATGTATTTCTTCCATTTAACATCAGCAATCTCCCTTTCTCTTGGAGATGCTTCTTTGATCTCGGAACCCGCCAGGATTCTAGTTTATATACAACTTTCCTGCGAACTTTTGCTATGGTGCCATCGCAAGCCGGCAAGTAAATGCATACATTTTTCACCTTGAAGTGGTCGTCTGAGGTACCCTGAAGCGCTCCCTTGAAGTGGTCGTGTAGAGGCATTTCACCTCGTTCGGGACACGAGCTCCCTGCTGAATTTTATGGCAAAGTTGATTTTCATGAAGGTGATGCTGAAGGTAAGATGCCCTTTGGGGCTTGCAGCATCCAGCCTATATGTTTGCAAGCTGACTGGAGGCATAATGGATGGGGATGGGGAAGGTGGATTCTCCCAGGTATAATCAATTTGCCCTTACGTATCAATTTGTCTTCCTTATCTTCGTTGTAATTTAATTAGCTTGACGTCTAATTTCAAGGTGCATATAACAGCTTTCACTCACACATATTTTGTACTGCTCCTTCAGCCGAAGATTGCCGCAAGCATATCCTTTTAAATACGATTTAGACACGATGATACGGCACCGGCTGAATTGTATCGAGAACTTAGATATAGCTTAACGAATATCCTCACATATCAATATATAGTGATATATTAGTACATGGTATCCATCTCTCTTATAATGCTGGAGAGTCAAGGCGTGCTGGATGAAATCATGATTTCGGGAGCTTATCGAAACACTAGCTGCCAGGGTTATAAGGCGTCTCCAGCTCTTTTCCTCCTGGAGGGGTTTCTCTGTGGTCAAACTACTCCTTGTTCAGTGAATCCACCGGACCTTGAACCCGGCTCGGCTGCGTGCAAAGCGAGCATACCAACCACTACACCACCACCACGCGTGACTTAAAAAAAGACGCCATCTGGTCCTGGCGATGCTTACAAACATATTTTGAGGATTGGTGACATAAGATAACCTAAGAAGGTGTTGTGTTATTTACACGCACAGTGGAGAGTGTTCTGGAGTCAGCGTTCAGTAGAGTGGGGTCTTGAGTTACCGTCACCCCCTCTGATATATAAAGATAAGCCAATGGGGGTTAGAAAAAAGTCCCGTCGGAATTTTGTGAGGAAAAGGGTGATCTACCTTATATTCAACTTTCATTGATAAAACTAAATGTCTTTAAGGTCAAACGAGGTCATAAAAATGCCGCCCGGTAGCTCAGGTGGTAGAGCGTTGGGCTCCGGCCCGCTGCTCAGAAGCATGCAGTGGCAGTGAATGTCCAGGCTTGGGATCGGTTCCCCTGAGACGCTCCGGCGCTCAATAGTTTACCCGACGTACAGGTCAGCTGGCAACTGACTGATGAGAGGGTGACGTGAGCGGGGTGGCCGTCCCTGTGCTTTGTGGGACGTGAAAATTTGGCTTCTAAATCAACCCTTCATTGTGGGAGTTGCTCATTCGGGTGGTGGGGTCGGGGTCTCCGTGACAAGTCCATTGATGACTTTAGTGAGACTCCGACTCCAGCAGCCGAACTGGGAACAACTTGGACAAAAAAGTCAAGTCTGAATCATGCTGGTGATCTATCGGGAAATTCTTGATCACATGAAAAAAGGCCGAGAACACAGGAAAAGTGAACCAAAGTCTGGAATGAAAGGTACATTAAAATTTGGTTTCAACTTTCGGAGCCGAGGCTGTTCAGGGTCAATGAACTATGACGTCACACTGACAAATTCCTCATGATGTACATACATACACTGTAACTTACTTGCATCGATTGAGCAAGAAATGAGGATTTACATTAACCCGTGACCTTGGATCTTAAATCGTAACGTACAATGACATGACATGTACGTAGCATGTAAGTTCGAGATAAAGATCCTGGCCATCCCTACCGGGAATTGAGCGCAGCCCCTGCAGACTGCGCGTTCCCATAACGAAGACACACCAAGTACCGGACTCTGCAACTGCCCGTAACTGCAGGATCCTGCCCCGGACAGACCGCAGCCGATATGGCACGGATAGATCAAGAAGTACGGAATTATCAAAAGGTACTAAGGACACCATCCTGCGGCGAGACGCCCAGTGGCCACTATCGCTGACGACTCTCCACAGCCAGTCCCACACTGTGTCCTCAGGGCGACAAAGCTATGTCCCGAGATAGAAGTCGAACGAAAGCACGGATTTGCTTGTCTACAAAGAGCATTACTGTTAGTACAAAGAAATACAAACCGGCTGTTTAGCCCTTGACCCGGTGGCGGGTATGAGTTACCTTCGTTCTGGTGAGGGGGGGCTAAAAAAGATCCCACACGATCTCAAAAATTAAAAGTGCTAGAAAAAAGCGCAAAACGGCAATCAAAAGCTCCTTGAAAATTAAATCGAAAATACTTCAGTCATTTTTCTCGTCAGATCAATACCAAGGTCACCAGAGGTCAAAATAGGTCAAAACCTCTAACATGAGGTGTATTTAAAAAAACCTCATATATCTCAGAAATTATGATAGCTAGAAACATTTTGACAAGACCATTCAAAAGCCCTTGAGTAGCTCTTTCATTACAATGGCAATGATTTTCAGTTCAGGTCAAAGCCTAGGGAGCTACAAGCCACTGAATATTGAGGATGTTCTTGGGAATGTCCATAGCCAACCATGCATAAGGGTGTTTACTTTTTCGCTAATAACTTGAGTAAAACACCAAAAATGTTTATTTGACCTAAGGTGACCTTTCAAAGGTCACAAGTTATAATTTTTGGTACCAACTTCAGAAATGGGCTAAGAGAAAGTCGTAACCGGTGTTTGAAGCTGATTCCATCCATACTTACTGAGAAAAGCTCACTTCGTGATTTTCCCTATGTATTTACAATGGGGAGGTCATGCTATGCACATGACCATAGGTCACCAATATTAAAAAACCCGGAACATATGTTGTAGTTCCTGGTGGGCCCAATATAATCCAACTTGACGGTGAAAGACGGTTCTATTCTCTCACTGATCCCAGTAACAGGCTTCGAGGCCTGCAACGGCCCCAGGCATCCTGTCACCAGAGTCGATCTCAACAGAGCCCAACCCAGGAATAGAACCATACCACTAGCATCACAAAGCATGCACGCATTGCATTTAAAAACTCCATGAGCTGTTGTCGTCACTGTTGTCGCGCTAATACGGCACCGAAAGGAGCTGATCGTCACACATCGAACCCCGGTCTACTGCACCTGCCTCAGACGTTTTTCGAGAGGTGAGTCCTTAGTCATGCAGCATGCATACCCATGACATCGTTTCGTTACACTTCTCTGGCATAGCAGATCACAGTGGAAAGCAACACATGATCGATGCTACCTCTAGCAACATTGATTCGAGATCTAGCACGGCACGCGGGACTCCAAACGACACCACAGCAAGCACGACAGTCATCGCGCTCAGTTACCAGCCGGCCTCTAGTTCATATTTTGCTTAGCGAATGCTTCTAAATTTGATACGCTCATTCCGGATAAGAATGGGTGCTAAATCTCGCCGATGCTGAGAGACTCCGGAATGCGAGATGTCGCCAGGGGACCACCGTGAGTGAGCTCCTCTCACCGTCTGTGAGATAAAGACATCAAAGCAAAATAGCTCGTACCGAAATGAGGTTCATTTGGGCAAGACTATAAGCTTCATGCAAAGCTTCAGTGGAGTTTTAAGCGGTGGCTTTCCTGTGTGATGGTACATACAGAGCTGGTGCAGAAATAATGTTCGAATGAATGTTGTTTGGAAACAATAAACGACTTACGAGAAGAGCTTTTGCTAAATAGATGTCATCCCGTCAACGTTTCAGCGCTGTGTTTCATTTAAATTAAATGAGACAAGGGGCGCGCAGGTCGGATTTAAGCCAAGTTTTTAATTAGCAGAATGACATTTGATTGTTCTAGTGTCTCTAGTGATGTACCAACCAGAAACACCCACCAGCAGTCGCTGATCCTACTTTGTATCTGCTGTATCCTCTTAAGTGCCTTTCAGAGCAAAAGTATGTTCTAGGGCCTCCTAGATAACCATTTTCTGCGCCTTGAAAGCCGTCATTTGTGGAGAAATACACATGATGATATGAATTACTGCAATTAGAATGGAAAGAGAGTACAGTTCAACCACCTAAAAAGATTATCGCAACTGCACCGTTGTGAATTACCTGATAGTCTATTTCAGGTCCCGAGAATGCAATTAACCTAATTTTTCCTTCGCTCAAGCTTTGGTTATTCGGCTGCAGGGTCTATTGCGGGTGGTGTTGAAAGTCTCTGAAAGTTTGTAAATCTCCTGAGTTGAAACTCTTCTGTTTACCTTCATTTGAAGGTGCACCAGGTACAAATCGCTCTATCCGCATTTCAAAAACATTTGACCAATTTCAGATGCAGTATTTGTGGGTGCCATTGCCGTATTCAGATGAATACCCTGCAATGAAGTCATTTTCCACGCGGCTTGACATCTTTGAGAGCCCCGTGGAGAGCCGTTGCAGCGTATTGGTGCGACTGGAAGCTGATGGTTCAAACGTGCAGCGAACAGAAATGGTGGTATCAGGGAGAGCCTAACATGGCCAAGAATATTCCGGTCAGTTGTAATGCGACCCAAATCGGAGACTTCGCCGAAAATTCCAGGCCAATTTGTTGGAACATCGTGATTATTATCCTACATCCAACCCGGACCCCGAAGCTACCACTAAATCTACCAGGATTTTACACTTGCAGGAAAGCTAACATGTCTGTAGTCCTGAACACAGTTGTCAAAATACACTATGATTCCTTCAGAAGGGCATTTCACAGTTTAAAAAGGCGACTGAAAGTCTATTCACAGCTCCAAGACAACCTGATTTCTCTGGCTGACCCAGTGCCACTCGCCAACGCGTTGGTGGTTGGATTGACTTAGAACCGAACCGGTGTGAAAGTTCGGAACACGCATTCCGAATTTTAACACGCGCATTGACGGGGGTCTGAGCCACCTTCGGATTGACGAGGGGGCGGGTACCCGCCCCCTCCCTAAGATCTCGAGAACCACGGTAGGTAGCAAAAAACGGTAAACGGCGTTGGGTAGCCCATCCGCTTCTCCATCGAAAATATTGGAACCATTTTTTGTCAGGTCACATTTAAGGTCACCAGAGGTCAAAAACATGCCGTCACATGCCGTCATAGGGATAACATGTAAATTAAGTTTTTCGGCCATTACATCTGAACAAGTAAAAATAAAGCAAAACGACTTGAACTATATGAATCTTCGCAGCAAGCCGAATCCAATGATGTATGATTTGACCTTGCTAGGTCAAATAAAAAATTTGACCTGTCCTGAGGTCAGGTCAGGGTCAAATTATATAAAATGCATATCATTAGAACCGCAAAGCCAGGGCAAGTCTAATGAAGCTAAAATAAACGCTCTATCACCATCTGTTACTGAGTTATTCAGTAAAAACCATATTTCCCATGTATTACCAATGGAGAGGTCATGCTTCGTACCTGACCTTAGGTCATCGATATCAAAAATACCGGAACATATTTTAGAGAACTCGGTGAGCCCATTATGTGATATGAGTTTCAATTGGATAAGCTCACCCTACTCCGACTTATGCTATCTTAAACTTTTTTTGAGATTGGGTCACTTGACCTGTACTGGTGACCTGACCTGAGATGACCTATCTTTAAAATTTTCACAGAAGCTGCAAAAAAGGATGAGGGAAAAGGTATACCAAGTACGGCGGCGCTGCGCGCCGCCGTTTTTCTGCTGTCTCCGAAAAACCCGAGGGGGCGGGTACCCGCCCCGCCGTCAGTGCGCGTGTTACAAGACGCACTCTGCATGGTTAAAAAATTACTGAAAGATGGAGTCTTATTTCGCTTCGAAATGACTCCCTTGCGAGCTCACCATTTTTACGAGTACAATAACATCTGTTAGCCGTGGCATGAGTGTTTAATTTTGATTTTCATTACCTAGAACATAGTTTTCTGTCATCCCATTTCCACTGATATTCCAGTACCACAGGTAATGGAGTACCGAAACTTTGTTAATAACAGTAGTAAGAAATAGGGCAGGGAATGGTTAGCTAACCGGGTAGCATCACAATCTCCTAAGCCATCCCGGGTTCAAGTCCCGCCGTAGCCTCTGAATAGGTTGATCTGGTCCTTCATTCCCTCCAAGGTGAGAGTTGACGACGCCGTGTGATATTAGCAGTTGCTGCTTCGTTAACACGCACTTTGATGGGGGCGGGTACCCGCCCCCCTCAGGTTTTTCGGAGATGACCTAAGGTCAGGTACGAGGCATGACCTCTCCATTGGAAATACATGGGAAATTTTTTTACAGAATAACTCAGTAACGGATGGTGATAGAGCATTTGTTTTAGCTGCATTAGACTTGCCTGGGCTTTGCGGTTCTAATGATATGCATTTTATATAATTTGATCCTGACCTGACCTCAGGTCAGATCAAATCCTTGATTCGACCTAGCAAGGTCAAATTATCTATCATTCGATTCGGCTTGCTGAGAGGATTCGTATAGTTCAAGTCGTTTTGCTCTATCTTTACTTGTTCAGATGTAATGGCCGAAAAACTGAATTTACATGTTATCCCTACGGCGACATGTTTTGACCTCTCGTGACCTTAGATGTGACCTGACAAAAAAAGATACAAATGTTTTCGATAGAGAAGTGGACGGGCATCCCAACGCTGTTTACCGTTTTTTGCTACCTACCGTGGTTCTCGCGATCTTAGGGGCGGGTACCCGCCCCCGTCAATGCGAAGGTGGCTCAGACCCCCGTCAATGCGCGTGTTAAACCCCAACAATTATCATTATAAGAACTGAGGATATCTTATTGCCTGCGGAGTAGCGTCAAATTGGCTCAATTTTTATAGAACTGGTTAATATACCCAAGAGTAACGGGCATTACGCTCGAATTAAGCGTAACTTGAACATTCCCCCAGGTTAGGCCCAAAATTGATTATGTTGGTGAATTATCGCTAGAACATGTGACAGTATCATACAGGCGTTCAGCAGGCAAACCTATTCTTAGTGACCTTAGGCAACGCATTGCTAAATTTTGCTTATTATTGGTTGAAAGACTCATATAATATACCGTCCCTCGGCCTCGAACCCGCGTCCCCCGCGTGGTAACCATCGGTGGTAACCACTACATCATCCGGCACCCTCCCCCTTCCAAGTCGACAATCTGTGGCGATGCTGGTATCATCAGCAGAATCCGCAGTAGATACCAAGCCTCCACACCTGCTGATCTGTGGCATCTTCGATGAACCCGAAATTAATTGGGAAGTCGACATATCAGTAGCAGGTGCATCACATCCATCTCATGCTTTCTTGGAAGAAACTTGGGCACTTGCCTCTATCAACACGGGTAGTTTGCACCCGGGATCCATCTCGGCCCAAGGAACTCTAGGATATGCAAATTATAAGAAGCCCGTCTGCTACCAGAACAACTTCTGGTAAATATGGCAGGTCATACTCACCATTACATGTTTTTCCACCTAATGTTTTCACGTTGGCTATCTCAATCTTAGACTTCCGAATCACAAATTTCGGTCCGTTTAATCAGGCCGACCAACAGTTCAAAGAGAAAATTCAACAACAAATCACATGACTAGTCCTATCAGGAAATCATTCTAGTCCTCAAACCGCTCTCTCTGCTTTATCATCACAGAAGAGAGTATCAATGAAGGTACGGTAGGGTATAAAAAATTGCACCAAAATGCTGCACCTAAATCCCCCGCATACTGTGCCACAGTCAGCATGGCGATATGAGCTATTATATAGTCATATTTTTTGTCGCAAACTATCATATAAATTTGAAAATGCCTTGAGGAACAGCCATTTTTTACACTTCAGGACAACCCAGAAGAGCGAGCCCCTATGCAGTGATAACTCTTACTTTATCTTCATGAATATTTTCTGAAGTCCACATTGGCCTATTTAACAATATCAGAAATGTCCAACAGTATATTTTCATTGGACGATTAAGCATAAGACACTTGCAAATTTGAAAATCATACAAAAACATCACACTTGTCAGCTTAATATCATTCATCCACCATCCCGTACGAAACCAAAAACAGAAACGTCTTTGCACATCAACCTGAAAATGGCGCCGCACCGGTAGTTTTCCAGGATCCCATTACATCTATTAGAGTTCAAAAATGTATTATGTAGAGTAAAATTTACGCTATTTGTTTAGCTCCGGACCCTTCACGGTAGGAAGTCCCTGACTATGGCCTCTGGGCATGGGCGTCGAAAGCGAAGGGGGAGACGAGGGGGACACGTCTCCTCCAACTTGCGAATCAGGGCGTTACGTCCCCCCAAAACTTTAGGACTCGACCTAGGTTTTTCAATTTTTTCCTATTACCTGCTTTGACCTATACCTAAATATGTTTATGAAGTACATGGTCGTCAGCTTAAAACAGAAAATAGGTTCAAATTTTTCCTTCCACCCCCGGTCGTCGGAACTCTGGAGTCTGTCTCTCCCCCCTCCGAGTAAAAATTCCGTGGCGACGCCCCTGCGTATGGGAACGACATCAAATGAGCTGTTTCTCTTATCAGGAGGGCCACTGGAAAAAATTGAAAAAGAAAGAACACGGTGAGTTCAGGTTGAAATTTCTGCACTTTTATCTCTGAACTTAAACGGCAGCATCTAAACATTCGTATTTTATCTCTCATTATGCAAATTTCGGGGCACGGGCGTCAGATTCTACCAGGAGCATACTTTTGTTTCGGTGTGTCATCAAGCTGCAAACAATGTAGCTATTTAACTCGTAAATGTCAGCTGTTACATAGTACCGATTATTCTCACAAAATGAAGGAGCTCAATATGCATTAATTCGTTTCTGTTTAGACCTTCATCTTACATCTAAATTAGGTAATATCGCTCATCCAAGCGTTTTGATTTTTATAATTTTTTTCGCTCTAGTTGCCAAGCGAATTTAAATGTGTTCTTGCGTTATCTAACTGACCCATGTTTTCAGTTACATAGTTTTGGTTTTCCCAAAAACCTACTGCCAATAGATAACCAAGGCACCACAACATTATCGTCTAAAATTATGCCAATGTGCATGGCTAACAAATGTTCAAACGTGACGTCGGGGCTGTAGATCTCTTCTCAATCCAAGGGGTTTTATGGGTGAGTTTACGCTGGCATTGCAATACAAACCCTCTACGAAGTCAATGGGAGACCCCAATCCAGGGGCTCCGACCCTCAACCCCCCCAGGATCTCCACCCATGCGTGACACCCAAAATATTCTTGCATGTTGAAGGTGAACAACTGATGTCACATTTTTAAGAATAATATTTTTTCCGAAACTGTTGCACGATCTGCTAAGCACAAACTTGTGTTGTACGCCGGATTGAGTTTCAGTTACGTCATCTGTCTGTAGCGTGATGAAATTAATATTTCTGAGAGCTCCAAGCCTGTGACTGATTCTAGTCGCAAGCATGGTCAGTATCCCCGCAGTCTGGTTTTAAGCTGCAAACCGGTCATGCAAGTCCCTCACCACTGTGATCGCGAAAAAGATAACATTTTTTTGCGTCCGGCTACACAACCTGTATCTGATCCCATTGCAAATGTTTCCAGCGCGTTATGTTCCAGTGCTTCATCCAGCGTGCTTTACTACAGCGACAGCTAACAGCTGCGGTGCCAGAGTGTAGCGGCGACAGTGCACTGTAAGTGACTGTGGGGCCATTCTGGCACACGGTCTGGCATTTGCCAGTCCACCGCACCCAAATTCCAGGTGCCCTTTTTGTCCGGCGAAGTCGGCCGTTGGGAACGTTTGCAGTTGCAGAGCTCACGGTTTACCAGAAACACCGGCGGTATGAGGAGGGGAGGAAGGGGGCTGGTGGTCCGCCTGAAATGACCAAAACCAGGTCTTTGCCATGTTCCTCCACTGACGCAAACAGTTTTTTTTTGTTTGTAATGATAAGTTGTGGAAGTGAAGAGAAATGCTTTTGGCTTGAACCTGGTCTTTGTCGCCCATTGTCCGGGCGCCAGTTTATGCCTCTCAGCTAAGCCATACCGCCGCCAATCCGGTCATTAATGACTCAACCCCATTCACCCTCTTTTCCCATTCCCCTTCAACGGGCTTGCTTGAGGATCAGGCCGCCTGCAATACCGTGCACGACAAGTTCATCGGGGTGAACGCTTCCGTGGTATGATGTCATAGCGGAGCATGGCGGAGCTGGCCATATTTGATTTGAAAATGTTGCTGCATTACTGCAGAGAGCGTTTTTATCCTAGATAGGGTTCTCACCAGTCACGAATTTACGTACGTTCCAGAGAATACCTTGCACTTGATGGTAGCAGGCATAAATGACATTTGCTCACATACATTATCGAATTGGTTGAAGTTCTTAACTTTTTTGTGCATTCTACATGCATATATACCTACTTCCATTGCATTTATGTGTTTTGATTGATATGTTATCACTGTATTATATCGTGAATTTTATCTTTGTATTGATCAGATCCAGAGTTGGGTTTATGATTATTTCATTCCATGTAAAATGATATACACTCTTCTTAATGCTAGTGCTGAACTTATTACCTACATTTAAAGGAAAAAAACTAATAGTGATACGGAAAGTTCAAAGCATGGCGTGTGGTGGAAAATGGGCTAAATGTATTCTTCTAACCAAAGCGCTGTTTTACCTAATGATAACATGGTATCTTAAACAAAATAGCTATCCTGAATTCAGTCAATTGCCGAAGTGTCCCTTTCAAGCTCATTTCGCGATGAAGGAAAATGACGAAGGAAAAACTTATCCTGAAGAAGGGTGAGGACAATGTTAATTCATTACGAAGGGTATCCTGAGGTCACCCCGAATCTTCATAAGTACCCATTTAAGGGTACTTATGAAGATATTCACTAAGATATTCACTCAGGAATGTTGAGGTAGATGCTGATCTAAATGAGTTTTCTGGATTTTGCAGCTTCATTCCTATCATCTTGGTAATTGAGAGAAGAATGGTTGATTTAGATGTTGGAGAAAACATTGAAAATGGTTTGGAGAATATGTATGGAGAATGTGTTTCCTGGAAAGAAACACATTCTTCATTCAAATCCACCAGTCACACTTCGCATTCTCTATTCATGACCCATTGATTTCATGTAATGAAACACATTCTCCCATTTACATTCTCTGAAACACAACACAAAACTTGAACTCGCGAGCTGGAAGGTGGGATAGGGATACCCCAGCTCCCATCACAGATTATCTTCTCCATCAGCAAATGGATTTATCAGCTCATATCTTACTTATGAAGCTCATTCAATTGTGTAGCCGTCATTAACCCAGCGTTTGTTCAGATTTGCATTGAAAGCGTTTAGAGTCCGTGCCGGTTCCACTTTTCCTGACAGGATATTGCAGTCCTGTGCATTCCAGCCATGCCCGTAGTGGTTACACAAGCAGTGACAAGTTTTACATGATCGATGATTGTTGCGGTGTAACGACGCACCAGCTGCCAGGGTCACACCGCGTCGCCAACTCTCATCCTGTTTAGGACGGATTTGGTGGATCAGATCAACTTCTTCACAGGCTCTGCCGGGACTTGAACCCGGGACCTGTGGCTCAGAAAGACAGGTGCTCTATCACTGAGCCCCGCTCCCCCAAGTTATACAAAATTGCTGAACACGGAACAGATGGAGTGAGGCTACTGCTACAGTTTGTGTCAGTGATTATGCAACATTCATTTCAGCCATGTAAACAAAATACGTCGACAAGAAACTACACTACTGGAACACTATTACACCTGAGCATCATCGCGCATGTCGTCAGAGCCCGGGGAATTGCATACAACAGCTCACATTGCAAAGCCTGCATTAGCTCGTATACAGGTACCCGGATCCTGGACTTCCGATGGGGGGGTCACATGGTCGGAAGGGAGCGCCATCCAGACCAGGGGATACCAAATCCTATGGCTGGGGCTTCAGCACTCGCATCCTGAGGAAGGTGACATTTCAGAGGGAGGGGGCATCGACCTTTCAGGGTGCTCGCCCTCGCCTTCTGGATCCGCCTGTGAGCACTCACCAGAGCTTCTACAGCTGACGAGAGCATTAACTGAGCACTTTGGAATCGGTCCGCCGGGAACGGCGCCAACGATGCCTTTAACGCACTACCGCGAAGCATGCAAGTCAATTGGGCGCCACCTCACGTTGATGCGGTCAGACGGGGATCACGTGGTTCTTGCCTCATTGCGTTGATGCGGTCATACGGGGATCACGTGGTTCGTGCCTCATTACGTTGATGCGGTCAGACGGGGATCACGTGGTTTTTGCCTCATTGCGTTGATGCGTCATACGGGGATCACGTGGTTCATGCCACATCACGGGGATTATTTCTCACGTATTTGGCTTTGTCCTGACTTATCACGTGGATGCGACCGCGCTGGTTCACCCGGTTCGTGCCTTAGTTAGTTAGTTAGTTAGTTAGTTAAGGGCTTTTTATAAGGCGTTCTGTGCAAAGCACCTTTGCCCGCCTCTAAAGTGTGGGGGAGAATTTTCTGGGAGGGGTGTTTACTTTAATGTCGCAGAACAAAGGGACGAATCTTATTTCAAGGAATGGGTCGCGAGGTGTAGCAACACTTGCGAGGGAAGGGGATTGCTAGGGCAGAGATGCCGAGCCTTGGGCACAGGTAGGATTTAAAAGGGTACGTGAAGAGGCTTGCCAGCGTAAAGATTAGTTTTTTAATTTTGTTCCTTGTTATCGAATAACCGTTTGCTTACGTTAGGCGAGTTCCTCCATTGAAAAAGAATAATTTTGAGTTATTAGAAATACCCGCAAGCACCATGACGTGATGTCGCGGGTCTTTATCCAGCAACCAGGAGGTGAGGTTACAGCACCCTCTCTGGCTGGGTAGCCGCCGCATAGAGGAAGAGAGAAGGGTAATAGAACAGATAGAGAGTTAGGGAGGGGTGTGAGTTGGTTAGTTTTAGATGTGGTTAGTATAGTTAGTAGTCCTTAAGTTAGGGTTAGTTGATTAGCAAATATGAACGGATGGTTAGGTAGGGTTAGTTGGTTAGTTGAACTTTGTTTTGTTTTGTTTTGTTTTGTTTTTTGTTTTTGTTTTGTTTTTTTTCTATGGTGGGAGTTATTCTGAGTCTACCATACCTTAGGACCAGACGGTTAAAACCTAGTTTGAAGCACCTATTGTTTAAATTTGTCAGAGGGACGTTTATAGTGTAATTGTTATTTCTAATATGAGGGGTGCTATTCGGATGCAGGTATTTTCCATACCTGCCACCATAGACGTTCAGATAAAGCTTTCGAGCCTAGAAGCCTTCTGGAATGTAAAGAGCTTGTCCAGCAGCTCAGGGTGATCATTGCCGAGAAGAGTGGAAAGGTTTACTGGGATGTTTCTGATGCGGCAATAATCTAGCATGGGCTGCCTATGGGCGTCGTGCTGGGGACAGTCGATGAGGATATGGTAGGGATTTTCCATGGCAGAGCAGGTACGACAGGTACCTACACGCCCATAGGCATTTAATTTTGTGTGTCCGCTTCTGAGTCTGGTCAGGATGACCTCACGCCGACGACTGTTTTGGTTGGAGCTGGGCCAGTAGCCGATGTTAGGCTTGATATGTAATAAATGGGCGCTGTGGTTAGTGGTCCAGTCATTTTGGATGTACTTCCGGATATGGTTCTGGAGGAGAGCTTTGCTATCGTCTCCGGACCATTTGAGAGGTGCGACCTCTGAGTTCTAGAGACTTTTTGGCCTGTTCGTCGGCTTTTTCATTTCCGAGAATTTTGCAGTGGCCTGGGATCTAAAGAAAGGAGACATCTGGGATATCGTCGATAGCCTTCTGGATGTCTGCTATTACGTGATGGCTGGGGTTGACTACGTTATTGATAGCTTGCAAGACAGATTTAGAGTCTGAACAGATGACGGCTGAATTAATATTTAGGGTTCTAATCTGGACTAGTGTATCTAGAATGGCGACAGCCTCGGTAGTAAAGATTGAGCAGTTGTCCGGAAGTCGTTTTTGGAGGCAAATAATTTGCCCCCAGACGCCGAGGCCTACTTTTTCGCCTATTTTAGAGCCGTCGGTGAAAATGAAGGTTTTGCCAGTGTTTTTAGACTGGAACTCTAAGAATTTCTGGGAGATCTCCTCTGTGGTGAGGTTGTCTTTGCGTGTGGTGAAAAGAAACTCGACTTTGGGCTGTTTGCGAGCCCAAAAGCGGGAGAGTGGGGGTTTGCCTATTGCTTCTGGAATCGCAAGGTTCAGGGTTTTCAGGGTCTTAGCTACTCTATTCTTAAATGGAGGCCAGGTTGTCCGATTAGTTTTTGATACACGTCCAGGGTGGGCGAAACATTGTTTCGCCGGGTGATTTTCGGTAGATTGGACCTTGATATAGTAAGAGATAAGCTGGGAGTGGCGTTTTGTTTGGAGAGGGCACAGCCCACTGTCCACTAACAAGCTGGTGATGGGGGATTCTCTGAGCGCGCCTGTGGCTGCCCGGATACTTGCGTTTTGGATGGGCTCTAACTTTAGCTTATTAGTGTTGTTCGTTGAGTCAAAGACGAACGAATTATATTCGAGTATGTGCCGGATCAAGGACTTGTAGAGCATGAGCAGGGTCTTTCGATCCCCGCCGTACTCTGTTCCGCCGAGCATGCGGAGGATATTGACTCGTTTTTGACAGCTAGAGACGACTTTGGTAATATGCTCGTTAAAACTAAGGCGGGTATCAAGGATGACGCCTAAGAATTTGAAGCTTTTCGCGCATTCAATGGGTTTGCCTGAGATTTGGAGCTGAGGAACAGCGTGTCTCACACCTGGCCTGGCAAAGACTACGACTGATGACTTTTCGGCCGAGAGTGATAGACCCATTAAATTGCACCAAGCATGGATGTCGTCGAGACTACCCTGCAATTCGGTAGTCGCGGTTTTGAATTCTGGTTGACTGCACCGCCTGGCGTCGACCGGAGTGGATTTCCAAATAGCGACATCATCTGCAAATAGGGAGTACTTAACTCCAGGCGGTAGCTTTTTGGAAAAATTGTTATTGATCATGACTAGGAAGAGGGTCGGAGATTAAACGCTGCCCTGGGATGTGCCCTGGTCTTGAGATGTCAGATAGGAAAAGGTGGTGCCGCAGCGCACTTTGAATTTTCTGTCCCTAAGAAAGTTGTCAATGAATCTAGCAAGGTGGCCATGGACTCCCAGTTTACAAAGTTTATACAAAAGGACGTCTTTTTGTACACGATCAAAGGCCGACTTGATATCTAAGAATGCAGCAATTGTGACTTGCTTCTTGTAAAGCCTTTAACGTCACTACCAGTTTGATCAGATTGTCAGTGGTAGCTCGCCCGCGCCGAAAACCCGATCGCATAGCATCGAGTTTCTTTTCGAGAATTTCGTGAAGTCTTACGTTGACCATGCGCTCTACAAGCTTGCTAGCACAGCTAGTAAGCGAAATGGGGCGATAACCTTTAGAGTCCGTTTTTTCTTTGCCAGGTTTTGGAATGGGAATGATGACACTCTCCCGCCACATAGTGGGGAACGAGTCGCGAAGAAAAATGTTGTTAATGGCCGAAAGAAGATATTTTAGTGCTGTCTGGCTGAGGTGCCTGAAGAAAGAGTAGTGAATTTCATCCGGGCCCACTGCAGTGTTTCCACACTTGCTAATGGAGTAATTTAGTTCGGTCAATGTAAAAGGTACGTTATAGTACTCCTGATTACTAGAATTGAAGAATGTGCGGCGTTTGCACCATTCGGCCTGGTCTTTTGAGCGCTGGTTGTAGGAACTGTTGGCTGCAACGCCATTGTAATGATCAGCAAAGGCGTCCATGACTTCCTTGGGTGCCGTGATGTTTTGGGCGGAGATTGTCAGTTGAGGGAAGGGTCCACGGGGCGGTCGTTTCGCAAAGAAAGCTCCAATGGTTTTCCAGATTTGAGAAATGGGTGTGAAGCGGTAGAATTTAGAAACGAAGGCGTTGAAACTATCTTTTTGGACCCGCCTGCACGTGTTTTCGAAGTGGGCTTTGGCTGCCCGGAGGGCATTGCGAGTAGGGCTGTGTGCCCTCCTCTCGTAGGCTTTCCTGGCTCTAATAATTTGAGCTTTGGCGTGTGCCGTCTCTGCATTCCACCATGGGGCTCCTTTTATCTGTCGGGGGCCTTGACTTTTGGTATTGTTAAATGTGCTGCTGAGCTGATGGCTCTTAGTACCGAGTCAATGTCTGCCGAGTGGGGTCACCTCCGGTGACAAGTGTGAGGTCGACCTCTGCCTCAAACTTGTTCCAGTCGGCAAGTTTTAGATTCCATGAGGGTGTAAAAAGAGTAACATGGTCGATTGAGCCTGTGGGAATACCAATTTTTATTGGGAGGTGATCGCTCATTCCTGGGTTGTCTTCGACTTCCCAGGTGAACAGTGACGCAATTCTAGGAGAGCAGCAAGAGATGTCAATGGCAGTGTCAGAATGGCCACCGGGCATTGCTTGGTGGGTCGGAGCGCCGTTATTTAAGATAACTAGATTTTGAGAGTCTATTGCGTCATAGATGATTTCGCCTCTGCGAGTGGTGGTGGCGCTGCCCCATGAGGGATGATGACCGTTCAAGTCTCCAAGTAGTAGCAAAGGGCCGGGAATTTGTGCCAAAAGTTGGGCGAGGTCCCGAGCCGACGGGTCAGGATCGCTTGGAGAGATGTACAGTGAAATCACCGTCAATTTGACGTGCTGAATTTCTACATTAATAGCGACACAGTCGAGTGGCGTAACCAAAGGCACTTGGCTGTGAGGGATGCTATTTTCAATAAGGATGGCAGTGCCCCCTTTACGGACAGTAGCGTTTACATTATGGCGGTACCAAGAGTAACCCGAGATTTTGAATTTGTTATTATCATTATCATTAAAGAGGGTTTCTTGGAGTGCCGGCTTTTCCTCAGCAAAGATTGATTTAAATAAGGGAATTTCCCAATTAGACTGTTTGTGTTCCATTGGAGAATTGAAACCATGGTGGTTTAATGTCTTAGATGCTGGGGGGTTTGCGGGGGCGGGGCAGAGGTGATAGGAATGTGTGCTACTCGTGTAGCTGGTAGTGGAAACGGGGGACGAGTGCCGGGTGTACCGGAGTTTCCTCGGCACCGGGGGGCTGCCGGGCCTGAGGGATTTGGATGAGACTGAACTGGTGGGGGAGGCCGACATGAGATAACTATTTTCTACAGAGTCTGTGACCGAGATGCTGTCAGCATTTGGGTAAGACTCGGTCCCGGGCAGCTCACTATCAGGTTCGCTGTTGCTACCTGACGTGTCGGAATCACTGGCAAATTGGAATTGCATGTAATGACATGCCAGGTCTGTTTGAGAGCCACAATGGCGGGTCGTCGGTGCTTGAGAGGCAGGAGCTTTGCTGCTGTCCGTGAGAGAGGTTTCGGTTTGGGTGGCTACACTGACTTTTTCTGTTTGAGTGGCAGCTGTCTTACTGGAAGGGGGGAGCTGCCATTCTGGTGTTTCCGTCCCGGCGCCCGCCGTAGGCGGCGCCTGGAAGGGGGTGCACCGGTGACTTTTGGGTGGGAGGGGGCTGGGAGCGGGGGAACTCGGTACAGCTAGGCACCTGCTGAGGGCTGCTTTGCCGCCCTTCGGTTGGGGTCCAGGTCTTCCTGGTGCCATGTGAGGGACGAGGGGCGGTGGTACTTTTGGGCGGAAGACCCGGAGTGGAACAGGCTGGGTTGGCTGGGGGATCCGTCCAGCCCGTGTTGGGAGTCCACTTGCGCAAAAAGGTGTTTGTGCTGTGGTGCGTGTTTTGCATGACATGGGGGATGGCCAGCCGAAGGGGTACCATGACTAGCGGCTCCATCAGGGAGCGAAGGGGACGCTTTTGGGAGGCGGTGAGCTGAGGAGTGGCCTGGCCAGCTGTGCTGAGGGCTGCCGCGGTGGCCTTGCCACCACGTGCCTGGGTTAGGAGTGGCGTTTTTCGCTCTCACGCACTTTTTTGCGGGCCAGGTCGAAGGGGAGCTTTTCGTCTTCAGCTACCATATTTACATGTTTTTCACGGAGCCAGGCTGGGCACTTAGGATCGGTAGCCCCATGGGCGCTGCCACAGCACAGTGGGCCAGGTGGCCCTCAAAATCGCTTTTTATTCAGATAATTAGCCGAAAGCATCATCGAGGTGGGCAGAGAGGTTATTGGGTGCCCTGAATTCGATTTCAGTATCTATTTTTGTGTGGGAGTGATCAGTTGACCTCACCAGCCCTTTTAACATTGCGCGTTTTAGTTGGAAATTAGCCATAAGGTCTGCTGTCGAATTGTGAAATTTAAGACCGTTTTTGGCATCATTGAGCTTTAAAGAAAGTTTATATTGTCAACTAAACTTAGAAGACTAAGAAAAGTTAGACTTAGTGATTGCGTTGTAGGCGTTTTATGGAAAATAATGATATCAATATTACTTATCTCATTCTCTCAAGCGTGAATGCTACCAAACGAGCTTCGTCAGCAAAATACTACTTGTGATATCATGATTAAACGTCAGCCATAAAGAATTCGGCTCTGGACCTGTATTTGTTTCTATGATTACAAGGAGAACGCTTTTCATTAAATCAACGCCCCGCTTAAGGTGATATGGACCAACCTGAGGTCATTGTGCGCTGCTTATTCCTCATCACTCATGTCCGAATCAATGCTTGGAGCTCCAACCGCTGCAGACGTGGAAGGAGTTGATCTTGGAAGCTCCAGGGAGATGCCGTTACTCAGGAGAGCTAGAGCATCAGATGCCAGCCGGTGCTTGTTTTGAGCTCTTCCAAAGGCGATCAGAAGCAGAAGAAGAGCTCACGACCGGCAGCAAAGACTGCAGAGGTACCTCGGCCCGGTTGGGATCCACATTTATACTGTCGGGTAAACAAGCAGCTTTGGCTTCCCGGATTATGTTGTATGTGGGATAGACATCCACCTTGCTGCTTTGCCGACAGTCGGGTATACTGCCACGTGAATTTGGTGTGCCAAGCATCGATAAATACAGCTAGGGCCTCATCCCTGCTATATATATACGAGGCTTAGACACAGACCGTTGCAATAGTCTCCGCACTTTTGTGGGGAGAGAGGGTGTCACTGTTGCTTCCTTTAATACGTAAGACAAATCTCTTCTTCCTTCAGAGCTTGATCGCCCTTTTCGCTGCATGCAAAAGCTGATCAGCACGGTGCGTGGATAGTTTTGCTGTTGCACGTCACTTGGCGTCTGCTGACTTCAGTCGGTCAAAATCGGGAACGGGCCGTCCCCGTATGACGAAGGTCGTTGCCTCTTGAGGGGCAGAAGATCCCATAAATATGCCTTCCAGTTCTGAATCAAGCCATGCCTTGTTGTTGCTAGAAAGCGCTCCTTGTGCCGTCCTGTTTCGTTCCAACGTGCTTTTGCCTTTGTCAGAAAAACACGAAGCGCAGCCTTGCATTTGTGGAGCTCGGAACTAGATAAGTTAGAACCTCTTTTGCTGTCAACATAATATTGCAGGTTTTCCAAGGTCACCTTATTTACACCACCACTCAGCTCGATGCATCCAATCAGTTCCTTTCTCAAGTGTTCCTTAGCGGTAGATTCCTCTTTAGATAAAATGGTTAGTTCACAATATTTAAAGCAGGTGTCCTAGTTATCGACAACGCTGGGAGAACCTCACACCACTGCAGTGCCAGAAAACTGACTTGCCAGCAAAGGCATACGATATACGAACGTACCCCATGAATATCGTATTTGTTCTGTCCATTGACCCTAGTTGTCTGACAAAAACAGAGGGGACACTTCTAGGTTTCTCCATACGGCGCAATCACAATCAGACGCCCGTGACTTATCTCCCTGTGTGCGTCGGTCACTTTTCAAACACACCCTTTGTTTGAACCCTGTCATCTGAACCCGCCAGGGAAGACAGAAAGCCCAGGAACCATAGAAAAGCTCAAGAAGACAAGCCAGTACAGGTCAAGTTCAGTGAGAAATAGGTACTGATAGACAGCGCTATACGCTTGGAATCATGTCCTAATTAATCACTTTGTGTGTTCCCAAAAACAGAGTGCCGGAAACAAACCTATCCATGACTTATATTTGAGGTTACCATTCAATGACTTATTTTCTCCACCCACAGCAATTGAAATGTTAAGTAAATAGCTTTAGCCATATCCAGTGCTTGGCAGTAGTAGAGCAAACCGTCGCAGCTCAATGGGACGCGGGGCCCGTGGGCCGCGCGCATGCCACCATTAAAACCCAAATATTTCGAATTGGCGCAAAAATGCGCAAAAAATAACTGCTCACCCATCATGGCAATATGTTTCTGGTGCCAATGACGTGACAAAACCTCTGGACACCCGTGGAACATTTTTTGAAACTCTATTTATATTTGGAAAAGCGTTAATGAATTATGCCCTTGAACCTGTATCCACCAAAGGCGCAAAAAGTAGGTTTCATTTTACAAATGTATCGTCTTTTTGCTTCCAGATCATAAGTTAACAAGAGCTGTGAGCAAGTCCAGCAGTTATTTACTTCTTACCAACATAATATACGGCGCAGGAGCGGAAGAAAGATGGACCGCGATTTGTAGACTTGGGAGGCTGTCTCGGAACAACACAGAATATGTTGACTTTGACAGCGTTTTTCACCAAGAAGATAATATTTCTGATGAAAATCAATAGTACCACGCCATGCACCGTTCATTTCTACGTCGAAAACTGCCAACAAAGTTTGCAAAGCGGAAAAGTCGATTCTCGATTAAAAAGCGATTTTGAAGCCGACCTGGCCCATCGTGCACAGGCAGCACACAGGAGGCTAAGGGAGGTGCAGTCTTTGGTTCGGTGTGCAGCACTGCACTTGCCACAGCGGGGGGCGGGGTTTTTACAGCTGGACTCAACGTGGCCGTACCTTTGACAGATTTGACACCTGATGGGGTTGGGGTAGAACGGCTTCACTGGGTAGACACAGTCGCCCAGTTTGACACAGCCACAGTCATCTCGGCACTTTGTGTCGAAGGTGACGAGGAAGCGATTGTCTTAACGGTGAGGGGCTTTTTCGGTGGTGGGCTTGGGGTGAGTGAGTCCTTGAATGGTGAGCACACTTTGGCCCTCAAAATCAAAGTTGCGCTCGATTTCGTCTTCAGAGAGGTGGGAAGCCTCTGGCGCACGAATTGTGCCGCGGTAGAAGTTCAGAGACTTATGAATGGCGAAACTCACCGGTTATGATCCGAAAGTTGTGGTTTGAAGCAAGGCTTTGGTTGAGGCAGCGTTGCTGGTTTTAACAAGGACATCTTTTTGGTGCCGAATAATTTCATAGCTGCCTGTCACCTTTCGGTTGATGGCCTTGTCCAGACTGAAGGCAGATTCCTTCCCAAGATTTTGGTGGATGGAGTCGTAACTACAAACCAGCCAAGCTCCGCTTGGCAGGTTTGCATTGTTAAGGCGATCCATGAGAATGGCTGGCTATATTAACTTACGTTATACTGTGCAGAACCGTTCGAGTATAGTTTTCAGTTTTATGGCTGCGCGCGCTTTTTGCGTAGCGTGAGAAAGTTCTGGAGGCTGTGGCGTCAGAGCGTGTGTGTGACGTCATAGCGTGTGCGTGAAGTCAGAGCGTCGGGCGGTTTTCCCCACGCGGCCCGGCTAGCTTAAATGACGGCGGAGCCAGAGAATGAGGCAGGGAGGGTGAGTGCTTGTGCAGTAGAGAATTTTGAGGAGACGCTAACTGACTGGCTCTTGTGTAAGGCTGGTGAATTGGAAGGTTAGGCAAGAGAGCTTTAACTAATGGGAAGTTAACCTATATACAGCGTGGTGTGGGATTTTATCCTATCTGGAGTATTGGCTGAAATTTCCTAATTACAGTGGGCTGTTACAGCCACTAGAAGGTTACTGAGCGGAGGGGGAGGCAGGGGGCCTCTTCAGGACCTATCACTAATCGGAGGGGAGGCAGGGGGCCTCTTCAGGACCTATCAGGGACCTAGGTGGCTATTAGCCTCGAAAGGGTCCTAACTGGGACCTACGTTATTTTAAAGTAGTGTTTTATGGGCAGGTGCCGTGACACCTTTGCATAGACGCAGCCCGTGGAGGGTATATGTGGGACCTCACTGCTAATTAGCGAGGGTGAAAGACAGTCTACTGGCCGTACGTTTAGGGATTTTGACAATGAAGGACCGATAGGTCCAGTCAAAGCACCTCACCCAAGAACCAGAGGTTCAACAAGTGAGGTCACCCAGGCTAACCACCGCTCGGGTTTCAGGCCGAAGAGAGAAATGATAGTTGAGAAAGATGCGGGGCGGGACTGAGGAAAAGGGGTACTAGGTGACCGGAATCCTAGAAACCAACACCACCTAGTCCGATAGAGATAATATTTACAGGTCAGCTGTGGAAACAGCGATAGGCAGGGCTGGAACCAGCAACAGCGCTCGGAGCAGGTGGTCACAGGAACTCCAGCAGCCGCCAACAGCAGTCGCAATAGGCAGCCGGGCGTCGGACGCCAAACAACCAGACCTGTCGGCAGAGCTCAGAACGTAGTGTTAGCGTCTCCGTGTAGGTGGCAGCACTGAGCCATTCGTGCCTTTTACGTAGGTGCGCTTAAATATGGATCACGTGGTTCGTACCTTTACCACATAGATGGGGCTGCGCGGGTTCACCAGAATAACGATAAGAAAGACCGTCACACGGCAGTAGATCTGTTTTTTTATTTCAACGCCAATGAAGATTAGAACTCAGAGGTGGGGACGATTTACGATTTCCGGTCGAGAAATTACCATTATGCCTCTTTTCATATAATATTCCCGGAGGCCAGTGTTCAGGTCAACTGCTTTATAGTCGTAGCATGTGTTTTTATCGTATCTACAACCTCATTTTGTCACCTTGTCTCTTCTCCATCGACGTGAGGGAATGAAAAGCTTTACAGCGTTGAATCATTAATAACTGATGGTGTTTAACGACACACCAATTGCCAAAGTCATACGGCGTCGCCAACTCTCATCCTGTTAATAATAATTTTTGGGGCTTATCGACGCACCAACTGCCAGGTCATATGGCGTCGCCAACTCTTTCCCTGTTGGAAGGGTTTCTCGGGAGCCAAACTCTCATCCTGTTGGGGAGATTTATAGGGATTGGGTCAACTTACTCAGCGGCTCCGCCGGAACTTGAACCTGGGACCAGTGGCTTAGAAGACAAAGATGTTATCCACTAAGCCACCCATCTCCGCGTGGAATCCTTTCGAGCATACGGATTCGAGGCATGTACTGTAACGCGCTTACATTGGGCATACTTAGTCTTACCCCGGGATAGGAGTAATTGTTAGAACAATTTACTTAGAACCTAGGGTAAAGGTAATTTTATATTGTGCATACGAATTCTACTCGTACCCCGAGGTTTTTCCCCTGGGTAAGGATAATTTTCGTTAGCCTTTTACTATGTGTGGGGGAACAGCAGTTTTTTATCGTTGGTGTGAGTTCAAATCCTGATTACGGTGTTGTTTAAGGTTTTCACGGGGAGAGAAATAAGCGGAACTGAACGAAGGCGGAATTCGGCCGTTCGTTTATCCCCAGCTTCCAAACGCAATTCTCTAGTATGTAAAGCCTTTGGATAAAAGCTCAACCTAAATAAAAAACAAATTCAACCTTTGGAATATAGTACCTATTAATTAAAAGGCACTATTTTGGAATGGGAATATGAACTGTGTCAGGTGTTTTGTTTTCTTGTAACGGTGACTGATCATGACATATCACGGCCAAAATGGCCGTTACTTGAGCTACATTTGCCAGTTACCGTCCTCGCCGGCGATGCAATTATTGCGACTCGAATCAGATCAAGACCAAAACAAATCATAGATCACAGCTATTATATAACCAGTCAGCGTGTCAGGATTTGATAAACTATTATCTATCAGATTCCGACTGGCTTTCAACTTCCAGCAAACATGGATTTAAACCACGAAGGCATATCCAACCGGCGCTCTGACTGTGAACCTGACCTTCTGATGTTTATTAACCTCCCGCTGTGAGCGTGCCCATTTTTTCCCAAAATAAGTATCTCCACGCGTTTTTTCTTCAGGTACGTAACGACGCCGCTGGATCCTGCGCCGCCGGACGGTCCTCCTGCACCTACCCGGGTTGTCGGCGTGTTCGTCAACGCTGTGTCTCGCCTGGTCACCTACATCGCCACACTGCCGAGGTTTCGAGAGCTGCCTCCCACCGACCAGAAGCTGCTGCTGAAGAACGGTAGGTTCGCGGAGAGAATGGGAGAAAAGAGAGGGCGCGATGGTGGTAGAGAAGGGTATGATAGAGGGGGGTAGATGCGGAGGGAGGGTTGTGGGTGGAAAAATAGAAAAAGTGGGTATTGAAGAGAGAGAGAGAGAGAGAGAGAGAGAGAGAGAGAGAGAGAGAGAGAGAGAAAGAGAGAGGAGGGAAAGGAAAAGGATCTAGGGGAGAGTAACAAGTTGCGCAAAAAGAAACAAACCTCACTGTGGTTTGCAGTTTATAGCTCGAGCCTACATAATATTAAAATTATTATCAGCTAGATGAGATATCTCTCCTGACTATTCAACGAGTAGTGTGCTGTTCGACCACGGGCGAATTGTCGTCACTAACGTATCCAGAAGTGCAGAAACTTGCCAACTCGGCTACTGGGGTTTGTGACACATTTATGAAAATTGAGGTGCATAAGTGTGACAAAATAGCGATCGTGATAGTGTGGTTCAAAATCAAACCGCACATTTTCGAAATACAGAATCAAGCGTGTAGCGATAAATTTAATTTAGCAACTCTGTTCTTCAACTGCACAGCGTACCATCAGTGATACAATATTGGTACTGTGTTCAGTTTCGACTAAAACGAGGGACCCCCGCTGCAGAAAACCCGGAAACCGCTGTCACAGTTGCCAGATTTTAACATGCAGCCCAATGGTGCCGATTGTTAGTAGTTGCCAGAAAGTTGCCGCCTAGATGCCCGAAATGTGACAGTCAATTTTTTCGAGAAATACATGATTGTGGGCATATTTAAGGCATTAAAGATAACGCAAATACGTTATCAAGTATTTCTCTGCCCATTTTGTCAGGTTAAATGATATTTAAAGTTTGAGTCTCTTCGATTTAGCGGTCCCTATTTCTTTGAATTTAGTATTAAGTACGCCTAAAAGCTACTAAGAAAAGTACTAAATGAGTGAAAGAAATAAACATAGCTGGGCAGCCATTCTACCTAAACTACGCAACAGCGACAAGACAAGTTCGTAATGTTTATCTGATGTCAATGTAGAGCCTGCCAAAAAATGTACACAGGTGGGAAGCCACTTTTTTAGGGCATATTTTTGGGGTATATCTGAGATAAGTGCAGGCTAAAACTGGCTGGAATAAATAGTGCTGCCCATGGCTAATCTAAGATGAATGTAGGCTACTTTGAGACTGATGCACTTTCACATATCAAACTTGGTTTTTCATTCCTTAGCTTGCTTGTGCCTTACCTTATTTGTGCCCTAGATCAAGATTGTTTAGGTAGATTTGGAGCTGGAGGAAGTTGGGAGAGTTGGCGCCAGCAACAGACTGGCAACAACAGTAATTCAGGTGAGATTTCATGATCAAATTATGTCAATATTGTACAGATAGCAAATGTGTGCCAATCCAGTCCTACACAAAGTGTTAAAACACAAACTAACGTGCACTGGAGGGGGCCTAGTAGACCCCCTTCTCATCTCAGGAAATCGCAGAAAATCTCAGAAAGAAAGAGACTTTGAAAAACGCTGGTTGGCGGTGTGTTGCTTACTACCAGTGGTGGTAAGCAACACACAGGACCTGAACTGCATGGAGTTAAAGCAGGACTTTGACTACACTGGATCTTTCTTTGGTATGAGACTTCCAATACCTCTGTAGGTACCTATTAGGCCAATAGACATAATTTTACATCTATGCAGGGTAGTTGCCTCAGAGTTTTTATTGCAAGAAGGAATGAACAGGCAGGTGATAATCAGGTGTTGGGGGAAGATTTTGAGCATTTGATCTGTCTATAAAAATGCTACCTAAGGTCCACTTTACCAACACATTTTAGGTAGATCCAAATCCTATGTTGACATTGACATTTTTGTCCCTTTTGTTGATATGTGAGATAGAAGTTCAGTGGGGGGGGAAGCTGTGATCAGGGTTCCCAATTGTGTGTAGGTGCACGCTCCCATCCATAGATTAGTTCCCAATAATAATTATTTTCATGATAATTGCCACATTTAATCATGGGGAAATGTACCATAATTGGAAACACTCCTTCCAAAAATAGAAACTTTTTCAAAAAAGGAAATGAAAGTCATTGAGGGAAACTGCAGTCAGAGTTGCCAATAAAAGTTATGATCCCAATACTGGAAACAATGATCCATAATTGGAAATTTTCCTTCCAAAACATAAACATGATCTAAAAATGAAAACACAGTTAAATACTTTCATGCAGTAATGGCTTGGTGCTTGAACCTTGTCTGTTGCAAAAAGTAAGAGACAGGTAGATGACATTCAGCATATTGAAAATAGTATTCAAGTATACAGTTATCATTTCCAGCTTTTTGTGACAGAGGAGGCATACGTCGCATTGAGTTTGTGACAGCCAGCATACTTTCTGCACCTCTGAACGTATCGTTCGGTCATATTAGCACACAATGTATGCTTCGACGTCCAGCGTTTTTAGCTGGGACTGGGCCTAGGTTCTCGGGGCTGGGATGGTGGTCTATTTTCGATCGTGGGCCCATGCAAAACCTGCCCGAGGCGTGACCCAGGGCCAGTCTTGGCGCCACGGATCTGCCGGTTGCCAGATCACGTGTTGCCGGTTTCACGGATCTAGAGGTCAAGAACAGAGGTTTTCCACTGTCAATGGTGGATCTATTTTTCCCCATACATCGCCCTGCCTTCACATGATAACTTTGCAATTTTACTGGCTCGTAAGTTTACAACGGTGTCGTTCCTACTCTGATATTAACCTCGTGATGTCAGGACGCTTACAGAATCATTTACTCATTTTCCCGATGCAAAAGCACACGAGGCTTAAAGCATTGTATCTTTTTTAATATTCTGATTCTAGTTCATAACGACTGAAATGATTAGACCCTGCTAGTCTGGGAAGGGATTGTAAATGCAAATACCGCGCCAGACCTGAATTTGAATACCAGATCGCACGTGTCCTCATACAACGATACCTACACTGACGTCCAGGAAGCTAGGAATTTACGAGGCTCGTTTGTTCTTTACATTACTTACATTATCCCGGCAGATTTTAGCAGACCCACTCGTGCTGTTCAAGTTAGTCGAGTCAGAAGTTTCTGTCTGCTGAAAACTTGGTTAGGCTGCTGCCGTTCAACACTGCACTGACCGCTGGAGAAATATTATCTTCCTGGAAGCCGCCTTCCACTGTAGTTCGAAGCAAAATCTGGTAACAGGTTATAAGGCTCATTTTTGGTCCGTAGGGTAAAGATAAATGAATCTAAGCTGCCAGCTACTAGAAACATCAGTTCTGATTACGTAGCTTTGGCCTGCCCCAACGAATACAGCTCAGGTCTTTAGTTTGACTTGTTTCTTATCCAAGAATGTTGGTTGTTTGAGTATACTCTTTGATGTGTTCGTGGAATACAGTGGCTTATTTATTTTTCAAGGGTTTCAAGCGCAGCACGATATTCTGAGAACTTTTATAGGCTATCCTGCTGTTCAGTGTTACGACCCTGGAGAACACATATTTTCGTGAAGGTGTACCAAATAATAGTGCAGTGAATCATAAAACAAGAAGTAAACATTCTAACAAATGCATACAATAGGTGAATACAAATTTATGTACGATTCTTCGTATGGAATGGAATATCTTCAAGGATTTCAGGCAGTGTTTTGTTTCGATAAGCCGGAATATTTGGTGAGGTTATGCTTATTTTTGCTCTTGTAGGCTTAGGACGGACTTGTTTGGATATGAGTTGCAAATAGACCCTGCCAGTCAGCAATTATCTTATCCAAAAGAAGCCTGGTTTGTACTGTTTAGTTTGTTGCTCAGTACACATGCTGCTTATTTGTACTGTGCTATTCCTGATGCTCGGTTCAAAAGCTTTTAATGTTTTTGTTTCACGTATCAATTTGCATCAAGGCATCATGAACGAGGCTGTTTTTAAATTTATAAAACTTCCACAATTTACCTGAAAATGAAAAAGATTCCGGCTTTCCGAAAACAAAAATATAAACAAAACCCTTTTTAGGAAACTCGAAGCGGAATTTCGGTTTCCGCACCATCCTAAAACACTTAACTTTCCATAGGCTTAGGATGTGGAACGCCAGCGGCATAGACATGATACACCATCGTTTCAGTAGTCTAGGCACCTTAGCATTGGCTGGTTTCACGCCTGAGAGACAGGGACTGGCTTGTAAGCCCTATTCAACGGCGTTTTGGTGCATGGCTATTTAAACCACCTTGACACCATGCAGAGCGGAATGTGCGGTGAAATACTATCGCTTGCAAATGACTGAGAAAAATGGTTCTTCAACGGTCGAGCGCTTTTTGGACCATATCCTTTGCTGGGATCGGGTACGGAGGCACAGCCGAAGTCATTGAGGCCTGATGATAACTGCTGTTGCTACAGCAGTCCATGGGGTCATTTACACCTCTGAAATGTCTATTTTGCATATGAAAGAACAACACTAATTATTAAACATACGTCATCCCAATTGGGTGCCGATTTATATGTTATTGTGTGCGCCTATACCCCTGGAAATGGTGTAGGTGAGATGGTTACTAGCTGAGAAAATTGGAATGGGAAAGAACTTTGCCTTGCGAAAGCCCATCATAATGGCACAATGTATGTACTCCTCATGGGAAAGTTCTCACTCGGGCTGAGTTATGAAACATGAGCGGAAATAACGGCTGGGCCATATTTCATCTTAGTCGGTGATTGGCATCCTTCTGCCTTCAGCATATGCCTTCAGGAAGTCAGACAGTTACGTTAACTATACGCTAGCGCATCAGAGCAGCGGCGCATCCAGGACAAGATTTCGGGGGGGGACTAGAGGGCTCGAGCCTCTCCCCGCCATTGCTTCAGAACAGGCCCCGGCTATGCATTAACTACAGGCACTCGACGTTTGGGGGGGATTGAGCCCCTAGCCCCACCCCTTGTATCACCACTGGATCAGACTTTCACCGGTATTCTCTGGACGGCCGGTCAAACCTGAAACATTTGGTGGTTATACGGTTCCAAGATACCTTTACTTAAATGTACGTTCAAGAGGAATCCCTTCACGCCTGAGTGACGTCGCCCAGGCGTGAAGGAATTCCTTTATCTTTGGGCGGTGTGTCAAACTGCTGCTAATGGCGCTGCTTGCTTACGAATTTCTGAGAATACACGGTAATCATGCTTATCCCAAATGCAACAAATAAACATTTTATCTTCAAATCTGGACGTGTTTTTGCAAAAATTTGGACAACTAATCATTTAATCGTCCTTTGTTTTATTTTGCATAGGTGTGACATGACATCCGGGTAATCTGTGTTTGTTGATGAACAGGGGCTAGTACGGTTCTACTACCCACACCTGTTTCCTGACACACTCCCTTTTTCAGGACAATGAACCAAAGCAGTTGGAAGATAGCTTTCAAACGGATGTTTAATTTCTGTTTTCAGTGGTGGTGAAATTCGGATTTATTTGTTCTATGTTTTGATATGGCAGCACACTACTTTCCGGGGTACCTCTGAGCCTCATATTGGCAATAAAACACAGTCCACTGCCGCACTCTAATGTGCCAGTGATTGAATTATGATGGGGAATTGCTTGACTTTTATATGGATGGACTATATGGATATCTGGATGTTCCAGAGTTTTAAGGCTAAGAGACAGTTACAATTATCGCATGTAACGGAGACCAGACATGGTCCCTTAGGATGTGATGTCACTAAACTAAACATTTGTAACACATAAACTCACATTTGTAGATAATGATAGAGAATACATCAAACGTCCTTGATGAATGTGATTGCAAGCTTCCAGTCTGAGAAAGATTTTTCAATAGATCTCCAGAATTAATTTCTGAACTTTTGCAGAGATATTAAATAATTGCTTCAGTAAAGACAGTTTAAGCTTGACACCAGTTTCTGTACAATAGGTATAGGTGAGTGTTTTTGGAAAACGGATCGCTTACGATTGTGTATGTTAAAAAATCGGGAAAAAGTAGGCATGCACCTCTCTCTCTCTCTCTCATCGCAAAATAATGGAAATCTGTATATTTTATCCGTGAACTCTTTAGCCCTAGACAACGACGCCACAACGGGCTAAAGTCTGTGAGTGAGATGGGCTCAGACGTGGAAAAACCCACCAACTTACCAGCTAGGGATTGCGACAAACCATGAACATTGAAACCATGAAATGCGACAGAAAAGACATACGTAAGCTCCAACCGGATTAAGGTGCTTAAACAAAAGAAAAGCTCCCAGAAGAGTTCCAAAGAAAGAAATATCACCCTTATAAGGTGATTACTGCGATTGAGTATGAAAGGTAACGCAGCGTCGCTATTTCATTTGGATTCAGGTTTAATTTAGATGCATTACTCATTTAATTAATAAATAGCTCTAAAGTGACTTATAATCAAACATTCAAATCACACCATCATTAACGAATAAACAATCGCTACTATGCACTCCTTGCATTCCCTTCCCGACTTTTCAGACAAGGAGCTTGCAATGCTGCAGAAACTATCCTTTTTAGGAAATCGCATTAGTCAAGATGATCATACTGAAATCACATTAAAACATTTAAAACGTTTTTGTACTTAAGCTAAGCTAGTGGAGCTTTAACCCGCGCCCCACCGGTGGTTCGGCGCCACCTTCGCCCCACCGGCGGGCCGTCGATGGCCCCCTCTAACTCCGAAAATATGGGCGTTAGCGCAAATCTGCAAAGTGCAATAGAAAGCTCGCGTAAATCCAGTAAGAAATTTCTCGACATGTTTTAGTGCTCAGGTCAATTGTTTGACCTCCAGAGGTCAAATTAGGTCAAGATCGGCTATTTTCACTCAAATATGCAATGATTAAGCAAACTGGGCATAACTCTTATGTCATTAGAGCTATTGAGGCCTGGTAAAGTACATTTGATGAAGGGATTGCCAATGCAAATACCGCGCCAGACCTGAATTTGAATACCAGATCGCACGTGTCCTCATACAACGATACCTACACTGACGTCCAGGAAGCTAGGAATTTACAAGGCTCGTTTGTTCTTTACATTACCTACATTATCCCGGCAGATTTTAGCAGACCCACTCGTGCTGGTCAAGTTAGTCGAGTCAGAAGTTTCTGTCTGCTGAAAACTTGGTTAGGCTGCTGCCGTTCAACACTGCACTGACCGCTGGAGAAATATTATCTTCCTGGAAGCCGCCTTCCACTGTAATTCGAAGGAAAATCTGGTAACAGGTTATAAGGCTCATTTTTGGTCCGTGGGGTAAAGATAAATGAATCTAAGCTGTCAGCTACTAGAAACATCAGTTCTGATTACGTAGCTTTGGCCTGCCCCAACGAATACAGCTCAGGTCTTAAGTTTGACTTGTTTCTTATCCAAGAATGTTGGTAGTTTGAGTATGCTCTTTGTTGTGTTCGTGGAATACAGTGGCTTATTTATTTTTCAAGGGTTTCAAGTGCAGTACGATATTCTGAGACTAACTTTTATGGGCTATCCTACTGTTCAGTGTTACGACCCTGGAGAACACATCTTTTTGTGAAGGTGTTCCAAATAATAGTGCAGTGAATCATAAAACAAGAAGTAAACATTCTAACAAATGCATACAATAGGTGAATACAAATTTATGTACGATTCTTCGTATGGAATGGAATATCTTGAAGGATTTCAGGCAGTGTTTTGTTTCGATAAGTCGGAATATTTGGTAAGGTTATGCTTATTTTTGCTCTTGTAGGCTTAGGACGGACTTGTTTGGATATGAGTTGCAAATAGACCCTGCCAGTCAGCTATTATCTTATCCAAAAGAAGCCTGGTTTGTACTGTTTAGTTTATTGCTCAGTACACATGTTGCTTATTTGTACTGTGCTATTCCTGATGCTCGGTTCAAAAGCTTTTAATGTTTTTGTTTCACGTATCAATTTGCATCAAGGCATCATGAACGAGGCTGTTTTTAAATTTATAAAACTTCCACAATTTACCTGAAAATGAAAAAGATTCCGGCTTTCCGAAAACAAAAATATAAACAAAACCCTTTTTAGGAAACTCGAAGCGGAATTTCGGTTTCCGCACCATCCTAAAAACACTTAACTTTCCATAGGCTCAGGATGTGGAACGCCAGCGGCATAGACATGATACACCATCGTTTCAGTAGTCTAGGCACCTTAGCATTGGCTGGTTTCACGCCTGAGAGACAGGGACTGGCTTGTAAGCCCTATTCAACGGCGTTTTGGTGCATGGCTGTTTAAACCACCTTGACACCATGCAGAGCGGAATGTGCGGTGAAATACTATCGCTTGCAAATGACTGAGAAAAATGGTTCTTCAACGGTCGAGCGCTTTTTGGACCATATCCTTTGCTGGGATCGGGTACGGAGGCACAGCCGAAGTCATTGAGGCCTGATGATAACTGCTGTTGCTACAGCAGTCCATGGGGTCATTTACACCTCTGAAATGTCTATTTTGCATATGAAAGAACAACACTAATTATTAAACATACGTCATCCCAATTGGGTGCCGATTTATATGTTATTGTGTGCGCCTATACCCCTGGAAATGGTGTAGGTGAGATGGTTACTAGCTGAGAAAATTGGAATGGGAAAGAACTTTGCCTTGCGAAAGCCCATCATAATGGCACAATGTATGTACTCCTCATGGGAAAGTTCTCACTCGGGCTGAGTTATGAAACATGAGCGGAAATAACGGCTGGGCCATATTTCATCTTAGTCGGTGATTGGCATCCTTCTGCCTTCAGCATATGCCTTCAGGAAGTCAGACAGTTACGTTAACTATACGCTAGCGCATCAGAGCAGCGGCGCATCCAGGACAAGATTTCGGGGGGGACTAGAGGGCTCGAGCCTCTCCCCGCCATTGCTTCAGAACAGGCCCCGGCTATGCATTAACTACAGGCACTCGACGTTTGGGGGGGATTGAGCCCCTAGCCCCACCCCTTGTATCACCGCTGGATCAGACTTTCACCGGTATTCTCTGGACGGCCGGTCAAACCTGAAACATTTGGTGGTTATACGGTTCCAAGATACCTTTACTTAAATGTACGTTCAAGAGGAATCCCTTCACGCCTGAGTGACGTCGCCCAGGCGTGAAGGAATTCCTTTATCTTTGGGCGGTGTGTCAAGCTGCTGCTAATGGCGCTGCTTGCTTACGAATTTCTGAGAATACACGGTAATCATGCTTATCCCAAATGCAACAAATAAACATTTTATCTTCAAATCTGGACGTGTTTTTGCAAAAATTTGGACAACTTATCATTTAATCGTCCTTTGTTTTATTTTGCATAGGTGTGACATGACATCGGGTAATCTGTGTTTGTTGATGAACAGGGGCTAGTACGGTTCTACTACCCACACCTGTTTCCTGACACACTCCCTTTTTCAGGACAATGAACCAAAGCAGTTGGAAGATAGCTTTCAAACGGATGTTTAATTTCTGTTTTCAGTGGTGGTGAAATTCGGATTTATTTGTTCTATGTTTTGATATGGCAGCACACTACTTTCCGGGGTACCTCTGAGCCTCATATTGGCAATAAAACACAGTCCACTGCCGCACTCTAATGTGCCAGTGATTGAATTATGATGGGGAATTGCTTGACTTTTATATGGATGGACTATATGGATATCTGGATGTTCCAGAGTTTTAAGGCTAAGAGACAGTTAAATTATCGCATGTAACGGAGACCAGACATGGTCCCTTAGGATGTGATGTCACTAAACTAAACATTTGTAACACATAAACTCACATTTGTAGATAATGATAGAGAATACATCAAACGTCCTTGATGAATGTGATTGCAAGCTTCCAGTCTGAGAAAGATTTTTCAATAGATCTCCAGAATTAATTTCTGAACTTTTGCAGAGATATTAAATAATTGCTTCAGTAAAGACAGTTTAAGCTTGACACCAGTTTCTGTACAATAGGTATAGGTGAGTGTTTTTGGAAAACGGATCGCTTACGATTGTGTATGCTAAAAAAATCGGGAAAAAGTAGGCATGCACCTCTCTCTCTCTCTCTCTATCGCAAAATAATGGAAATCTGTATATTTTATCCGTGAACTCTTTAGCCCTAGACAACGACGCCACAACGGGCTAAAGTCTGTGAGTGAGATGGGCTCAGACGTGGAAAAACCCACCAACTTACCAGCTAGGGATTGCGACAAACCATGAACATTGAAACCATGAAATGCGACAGAAAAGACATACGTAAGCTCCAACCGGATTAAGGTGCTTAAACAAAAGAAAAGCTCCCAGAAGAGTTCCAAAGAAAGAAATATCACCCTTATAAGGTGATTACTGCGATTGAGTATGAAAGGTAACGCAGCGTCGCTATTTCATTTGGATTCAGGTTTAATTTAGATGCATTACTCATTTAATTAATAAATAGCTCTAAAGTGACTTATAATCAAACATTCAAATCACACCATCATTAACGAATAAACAATCGCTACTATGCACTCCTTGCATTCCCTTCCCGACTTTTCAGACAAGGAGCTTGCAATGCTGCAGAAACTATCCTTTTTAGGAAATCGCATTAGTCAAGATGATCATACTGAAATCACATTAAAACATTTAAAACGTTTTTGTACTTAAGCTAAGCTAGTGGAGCTTTAACCCGCGCCCCACCGGTGGTCCGGCGCCACCTTCGCCCCACCGGGGGCCATTGATGGCCCCCCTCTAACTCCGAAAATATGGGCGTTAGCGCAAATCTGCAAAGTGCAATAGAAAGCTCGCGTGAATTCAGTAAGAAATTACTTTACATATTTTAGTGCTCAGGTCAATGATTTGACCTCCAGAGGTCAAATTAGGTCAAGATCGGCTATTTTCACTCAAATATGCAATGATTAAGCAAACTGGGCATAACTCTTATGTCATTAGAGCTATTGAGGCCTGGTGAAGTAAATTTGATAGCAAATTGTCAGTGCTTTTTCCGCTATGCGGAACGTAAAGACTTCCCGCCAGTGGTTTGACCTCTGTTGCGGCCCGTATGAGGGACAACACTTTTTATAACGGCATGACACCAATCCTATGATCATTGGTTACTTCATTTATTCATGGAATACGCTGGATCATTCACTGAAGATGAATTGGTATAGATATGTATGTACACCTACGCACCAGGAATGTCAAGGGCCGATTGGCTCGCTCAGTATAGAGTTGTGCTAGAAATGGAAGGGTGACGGGTTCAAATCCTGGCTGGCTCATGTTTTCTTTTTTCGCCTGTGATGGTTTGCAGTGTTTTTGGACAGCGTTTACGACGTTGGCGGTATTATGCCTTAGTGTGATGTCATGTAAACCCCACTGCGCATTCAGGATTGTGATTGCTTGTTATGTTGTTTGTGTAAATGTACCATTATTTGCATTGTAAGTGAGTTCTGTAGGTATGTAAGTACCTTTATAAGTTATTGACCTCTCCCTAAAGGCGATTACTTTCGGTATTTAACATTTGGTTGGGTCAAAGCTTTTTGCCCTCCCCTGGGTGGGGGGTGGAGGCGGATGTTGTGAGTCAAGTTTTATCTCCCCGCTGACAAAAAAATCCCCTCTTAAACCAAACACTTCGTTTTTCGACTCCTTGTAATGTTCCACACCTATTTGCTTAAAAATATGTTAGTTACATTCTAATGTGACTTAATAAAACAATTTTCGGACGAAAAATCGAGGTCGCTTCCCCGTCTGTCCCCCCCCTACACACACACACCCTTTGACGCCCAACCTTTGAGGCATTAGGCCAAACTCCGATTCATGGGTAAATTCGCTAGGCACGGACGGAATGGCAGAAAAATGTCCCTATCAACCTTGTCAGGTGCGGGTATTGAAGGACAGGGCGGAGGTACCACGCTCCCTGCTTTTCATTAGCAAAAATCGTCTTCAGTCGAATCACAAAATGTTCACTGTCGTTAGCGGCACGCGCAAGACAATGAGCTTGAATCTGAAGAGCTTTTGCTCCTCAAGAGAACAGACTTCATTTCATTTATTCAGTTATACGAGCAACAAGATTTGAGCGCCCAGTTACAGCCTAAAACTGGAATCTAACGCAACAGAGAAGCATAAAAACACCATAATACAATTACAAATAGGATGCTATCTTACACATCTATATAACACCCGCCTTAAAACAAAAATATGTGAGGTTTCTCGTCAGTGGGGAGTTAAAACTATCTGAAATTCCCGACCTCCGCTCCTTAGGCGGCCGGGTGTAACACTTTCTCCGATGAGGCCGTTTACCAACACACTGCTCGCCAGTCGTCAAAACTGACCCGTGCATCCGTTGGGTCGATAGCCTGCCCCGCTCGGTGTGCCCTTTGTGCTATTGTATGCATGACCGCGCTCGCGGTGTTGGGTTGAACCTGTTGTGCGGGCTGCATGTCCCGTTTGATATCTACTTATTTACTTGCAATCAGTAGCGGTTACAGGTAGAGTTTTTAGGGGTTGTTGAACCGTCCACAAAGTAGCGCATATATGGGAAAGCGACATTTTGTGATGGCAAATGAAGCATTGGTATTTGATGATTTTGGGGGTAAATATACTAGTTTTGTAGTGTGTCTCTAATTTGTTATTTGATTTCATTCTGGTTCCTAGCCTACTTTCCCCACATGCCTGCTATCACCAACACTGGTGGTCAACAGCCAAAGTGGATCCGGCACGTGAACACCTGTTTCTGCCTATTTCGATACCGCTGATTTCAAATTTAGTAACCGTTTTTTGCCATCGGACCTAGTTTCTTCTCCAGAGGATACCTGTTGTATAGCCCCTACACTTTCCACACACTGTCATCAGCCTAGCCTTTTGTGGAAAAATATAGATCAAGGATGTCGAGAATCCGGATTATCTGCACCCAGACAATGCAGCTTATCAATATACGTGTGAATTTATTGCAACGGAAGATTACCTCGCATTCAAGTGAATGAACATTGTGTATTGAAAAAGGTTTGCGCTCGGTCGCACAAGCTCGCCGGTATTGTGGACCGAGACGTGACGTCGCAATATGATATGATGAGGATTTTATGTCACAGTCACCTCCCTTGAAGGTCGAGTCTAAGTAAAAAGTCACACGTCAAGGTCATACCACCATTTCAAGGTCATTGACCCTAGTGCCTTTGGTCGGATGATGCCGCCTAATATGACGTATATCATGCTATGACATCATACGCTAGGTCTCTCAATCTTGAGCTCAAAGTCACAAGTTCAAGACAAAGGTCATGGATCAAGGTCAAACCTTATTTTCCGCCCGACTGTTGCCATAGTGCTTGTTGCAGTACACGTTATAGGCAAAATTTAATATTTTGACGTCAAAGGTCAATGGCCTTGAACGACCTTGGCCTAAAAGTTTCAAAGAACATTACCTCAGACCTTTCCTCTGTTACTTTAGGCCACTTTCTCTCCATAGCAGGCTTCTCATCGCATAAACACGTCATTTCCCAATGGCTACCCTGCACATACAGAATTTGACCTATATGGCCTTGTTTTACCTTATATATTAACCTTGGTCTATGAAAATCGGGCTTAAGGTAGAATACCCTAGCCTCCACAAACACCTAAACGTTCATTTTCCTAGACCTCTTGGGTTTTGCACTTTCAATGCCACTGATGCCAAGAAGGCTTGCACAAAGACGACACACAGACATACTGGATCTCAAAATTCTGATCTGATACGGCATTTCTGCTGCCAGATTCGTGTTCAGCGCCACAAATTACCCTAGTAACGGACTATTTTATATTGGATCCACGACAAAAGTTAAATTTTGTTGACCAGTGTATTCCCCCTCAGTTCAATATAACCTTTTACTGCACCAGAGTTTCTAGATGGGACGTGTGGATATGAACAAAACGTTTTTTTGAGACCCGGGAAAGTCGTGTGAAACGGTGTTTTAGAAAAAGACCGGCAAAAACTGGATAAACGCTGGTTGAATCCGGCCGCTTTGGCCGGAGAGGGGTGCATGGCCAGATTGTACTCTGTACTGCATACTAGATCACGCGCTGTAGAGATTCGAAATAGTCCTACATGTGTAGATTCTGAATAAAGTATTTTCCTTGTCTTTGTCTTTTCGTTATCTTCATGGGAATATGCCGCAAAGATAACGTATGTGCATGCATAAATGATAATAAACTACTAATAATGCAGACATCCTCCGCAAACATGCCGTTAATTGCTGATTTTTATATGTAAAATGATGGTTAATGTTTGATGCCTGAGGGGTCTGGAAGTTAGGTAACAATTATTTAGTACTAGTTTATGATATTCAGCTCGTAAAGTCTGGTTAACTTATTGATTCCTTGCATTTACCTTACAGGTTGTTTGATAACTTTCATTCTGCATCTTTGTTTGGTGATTCATGATTTGAGCTATTGTAGGGGCTTACCCTGTTACTGATATAGCACTGATAAAAAGAAAATAAAAAACAGCAAGGCAACTCATATTCCTTTTCATTCTTTCTCGGATGGAGTGTATATATATATATATATATATATATATATATATATATGTATAAGCGGGCGTCGTTGGGCGCTGCATTTTCTTTAGTGGCCGCAATTCATCAGGGTTCACTTCAGTCAGTAGCACTAATTCTCTGAAATTGTCCGGTGTCACGGTCGGAACCAGGCGACCATCCCGACCACCGTCCTTCAAAACCAATCCTAATCACATGATCCTGCTAAAATTCTTTCAAACACTATGTTTAATAAATTCTGACCCTTTTCCCCTGTCCAAAAAGCAATGTTTGGGACCCTCACTGCCAGTGACACACAGCAATGTAGGGGTAAGGCAGCTAAGTAAGTGATACCCGGCAATTTCAGCGAGCGCGACTAATGGCACCTGACGTATGGCTTATATATGACCTAGCATACTTAGCTCCCTATGGAACCTGCGGATTCCAGAGCCGCACCTGAAATTTCCCCCGGCAGCCTGCAATGTTTCGGAATGTATTAAGCCACCGAATTCTGTAAGTATGACGGCAAGCATATAGTTCATAAATTGCTGCACTGTCGGATTCGGCTGTTAGTGCTGCGTCAGATCGCTTTATGTTATATGCTGCCGTCACGCAGCATTAACACTCACCACGTGCTCGTTGCGCAAGTGTGATAAGCGCAACAATCCTGGTCTGAGGAATGACGGCTGAAACGTATGTAATGATTTTTCGATAACACATTCTTAAAAGGAGAAATCCCTGACTTGTTTGAGGACCACAAAATTCGGTGTCCACCCAGTTACTCACAAAGTGCTAGTTCACCGCTTTCGTTGAGTGTACTGCCGCCTGAGTGCGCCCCTGCACGCTCCTATCTTATGCAAGCTGCGACAGGGTGCGTGCAGAGAGCGGGGAGGGTGCGATAACCTCTGCATTGGCTAATTGAGGTGATAGAGCCACTCTATATATTCAAGCCAAATATAGACTTCCGGTACTGAAAGATCCAGAAGGGCACTATGAAGGATGATCAACATTATATAAGCAGGGTTTGTGTTTTATATGACTGTTCGTATGTTGTTGCGGACTCATTTAACAGCTTTTACATTCTACTGCAGTTGTAGCCAGTGACTTCAACTAGCAGTGAGTTCTGAGCCTGTTCGTGATGAATATGAACAAATGATATGAAAATGATAACTCATAAGTCCTACCTCCCTCAAAAGTCGTATTTAACCTACCGCAAACTTAGCGGTACGTCAAAGCTAGAATAGCTTAAGCCATTGCTCAAGAAAGCCAAACATGGGAGACTTTGAAGAATGAACATGAAGCTGCAGCTCTCTGAGAACTCGTGAATGACGGCTGTGGCATGATTTGAAGTTGCAAATCATAGGGTGTCACGGCTGCCTCGTAAATAAAAGATGCAGCCCTCAGTCAGGCAAGAACTTGATGCTAAGGGCCTGTTTCACAGCATTTCTGCAGCAATTTTGGATCGCACGGTCCGCTCGCCCGGATGAACGGTATAAACACGAGCAGCCGATCAACAAAATCCCTATCCAAAATGCGTATTTACATGGCCAATCATAATTAATCAGAAACACTTCAAATCAGGGGCGTGGATTTCTATGTCTTTAGGGGTGCCGCTTTTGGGGTGCCTCGCCACCCCAATGATTGAACAGGCACCCCCAATGGTTAATTGGGTACCCCCAACCGCAGCAAAGTATTAATTAAGTGCTTAAAGAATAGGAAATTTACAGAAATATGTGTTACAGTATTATAATGACATTCTGCATCTGATCTAAAACCTAATATTGTACCAAGCAACGGAAATCCTCTGGCATAATGAACAGTGGTGGATCTAGCCGGTAGGTTTGCGGGGCAAGCTACAGTCAATAAAAACTTCACGTGGTGAGAGTATGCCAGAATTGATGAATCTAAAGGGCTGATAAGCAAAAACAAAAAAAACAAACAAACAAACGTCGCGGGGTCAAACATGTGGCCACAAGTTGCTTGTTTTGCCATCCAAGGCCCAACGTTTACACTGAAGTTCATTGCTTGTGTTTGAAGTTGAGAATTGAAGCACCAAAACCTTGCCTATAAGCTTAAAAGGAGTCGGGACAAAAGGAGGTCGACAGCTTTGGGGGTCGCAAGCATAGTTTTGTCCCGAGCTTTTCCGTTTTGGGGAGGGAGTGGGCAAATTTATAAATAATTTTTGGGGTTTAACGACGCACCAACTGCCAGGTTCATACGGCGTCGCCAACTCTCACCCTGTTGGAAGGAATTTTGGGGATCAGATCGACTTATTCAGAGGCTCCGCCGGGACTTGAACCCGGGACCGCTGGCTTAGAAGACAAGGGTGCTATCCACTAAGCCACCTCATCCCCGGGGCAAATTTATTTTTTGCCCCCCCTGGATTCGCCACTAATAATGGACAATTAGCACTGTATACTACCTGCAATAAAACTTATTGTATGCTCCATACTTAGCAGTGATGCAGTCCATAAGGTACAGCAAAATAGAAATTATTCACAATATCTGAACTAGGTGCTTATTTGTCACTACGCGATTCGTTCGCACCAGAGGTGCAAAAGTATGCTGGCTGTCACAAACTCAATGCGACGTATGCCTCCTCTGTCACACAGAGCTGGAAATAATAATTGTATACTTGAATACTATTTCCAATATGCTGAATGTCCTCTACCTGTCCCTTACTTTTGCAGCAGACAAGGTTCTAGCACCAAACCATTACACCATGAAAGTAGTAAGTTTTCATTTATAGATCATGTTTTTGTTTTCGGAAGGAAAATTTCCAATTATGGGTCATTTTTCCAGTATTGGGGTCATAACTATTATTGGCAACTCTGACTGCAGTTTCCCCCAATGACATGCATTTCCTTTTTGAAGAGTTTCTATTTTGAAAGGAGTGTTTCCAATTATGGTACTTTTCCACATGATTACATGTAGCAATTATCATGAAAATAGTCATTATTTGGAACATACCTATTAATGGGAGCGTACATGTACACACAATTGGGAACCCTAACCGCAGCTTCCCCCCACTAAACTTCTATCTCACATAACAACAAAGGGAAAATGTCAATGTCAACATAGTATTTGAATCTACCTAAAATGTGTTGGTAAAGTAGACCTTAGGTAGCATTTTTATAAACACATCAAATGCTTAAAATTTGCATCCCACTCACGATCATTACCTGCCTGGTCATTCCTTTTTGCAGTAAAAACTCTAAGGCAACTAGCCTGCATAGATGTAAAATTATGTCTATTGCCCTAATAGGTACAGAGGTATTGGAATTCACATACCAAAGAAAGATCCAGTGTAGTCAAAATCCTGCTTTAACTCCATGCAGTTCAGGTCCTGTGCGTTGCTTACCACCACTGTTAGTAAGCAACACACCCCCAACCAGCGTTTTCGAAGTCTATTTGTTTCTGAGATTTGCTGTGATTTTCTGAGATAAGAAGGAGGTCTACTCGGCCCCCTCCAGTGCACGTTAGTTCCAGGCCCCTCTCCAGTGTGGGTGTTAACACTTTGTGGAGGACTGCATTAGCACACATTTGCTATCTGTACAATATTGATATGATAATTTGATCATGAAAACTCACCTGAATCACTGTTGTTGCCAGCCTGTTGCTGGCGCCAACTCTCCCAACTTCCTCCAGCTCCAAATCTATCTAACCAATCTAGGGCACAAATAAACTAAGGCACAAGCAGGCTAAGGAATGAAAAACCAAGCTGATATGGGAAAGTGCATCAGTCTTACAATAGCCTACATTTATCTTAGATTAGCCATGGGCAGCAATATTTGTTCTAGCTAGTTTTAGCCTGCACTTATCTTAAATATACCTAATGAATATGCCCTCAAAATAAGTGGCTTCCCGCCTGTTTAAATTTTTGGCAGGCTCTACATCACATAAACATTTCTAACTTGTCTTGTCGCTGTTGCGCAGTTTAAGTAAATTGCTGCCCAGCTATGTTTATTTTCTCACTCACTTAGTACTTTTATTAGTAGCTTTTAGGCGTACTTAATACTAAATTCGAAGAAATAGAGGCCAATAAATCGAAGACACTCAAAGTGTAAATATGATTTAACCTGAAAAAATGGACAGAGAAGTACTTAATAAAGTATCTGCGTTATCGTTAATGCCTTAAATATGCCCACAATCGTGTATTTCTTGAAAAAATTGACTGTCACATTTCCGGTATCTAGGCGACAACTTTCTGCAAACTACTAACAATCAGCCCCATTGGGCTGCATGTTAAAATCTGGCAACTGTGACAGCGGTTTGCGGGTTTTCTGCAGCGGGGGTCCCTCGTTTTAGTAGAAACTGAACACAGTACCAATATTGTATTACTAATGGTACGCTGTGCAATTGAAGAACAGGGCTGCTAAGTTAAAATATTCCCTACACGCTTCATTCTCTATTTCGAAAATATGGGGTTTGATCTTGAGCCATACAGTCAGGGTCGCTATTTTGTCACAATTATGCACCTCAATTTTCGTAAATGTGTCACAAACTCCGGTAGCCGAGTTGGCAAGTTTCTGCACCTCTGGTTCGCACATTGAAAAAAATATCTGAAATCAACAAAAGTGCGCAGCATCATGGGGACCTTTGTTCTATGACGCCAGGTGTTTTCAAACATTTGTACTTATTTGTAAATATTTGTATGCATCGACATATTACTTACCGTCCAATAATGATAAGCAGGGCCTCTTCTGCTGCGTTTCTGCTGGCTGATAACATGCCGTGACGTAACAGTCCGAGGGCCTACTATACATTTTATTAAGATGAAGCACTGTTACCAAAAATGTAAAATGAGAAGCTGGTTGAACGACTACTCATTGCACCACTTATCAAGAACAAATAAAACTCCAGGACTGCATCGCTCCCAACATAAAACACTAGTTCTTTATTACCCCTATGCTGATCCCAGCTGCACCTGAAAAAAATGTATGCATCAACCAACAACCTGGCTTTGAAGGCTTTGGACAAGATAATTCAGCCATTATCAAGCATCTGTTTTAACCTTCACACAAGTCACACAAGTCAACTGTTCGCCGGATGTTTCAGAAACGTTTTTCCCGATCGCGTTGTCAATTGCTTTCGCCACCAAACATAAGTCAAAAAATGAAAGAAGGTGAGGAAAATTAAGCACAACCACAATAAATGATACTAAAACATTACAAGAAATATATATCTGAGATTGTCTTGCAGTGTGCCCTAAGAACTGTTAGGATTACATGTAAATATTATTGGTCAGCATGTTTTGATATTTTGGAAACATAGTTAGTTGGCTATTATTCATTCACAGGGTTAAATGACAAAATTTGTGAGGCTTTTAACGACAAATGTAGCGCCTCAGATGCGAAGAAAACAGAATATAATTTTGCGTGTGGTATTAGTGTCTGTGTTTCAAGTAATAATGCGTTTACTTCTACCATCTACCCTCGTTTTGATCGTGACGGCCCATAGAAAATATTCATTCTCATTTATTCGAAACAATTTTCGAAGCCTACTTGGAGAAATAACCTTTGTGAAACAGACGGAACGGGGGGATATCTTAGTTTGTGTCGTACGATTAGGTAAACTCTCTGGTGCTGACCTCAAAATGGTCTGGAACCTCATTATCATAATAATCATATTTTTATGCTGCAGCTGCATTGGCTATTGGTGCCCATACCACTAGGTGAGTCCTCCCACTGGGAGGAAGCTATAAATCACTGGTGGGATATATCATTCCTCCACTGTTTTTAATCCTAGGTATATTTTTTACAACATATTTTATGCTTTAGGAGTATATTTCCTATGCATATGCTCCGTGCCTAGCCAAATAAAACTTTGAAATTACCTACAGGTATGGGTTTCTATCTCTGGATGTGGAGTGGCCAGTCACCTCTTATTTTTCATATTAGGCAGCGCAGTATATTTTTATGTATTTTAGCGTATGTATTATACAGTGTTTTGACCCTCGCCCCACCGGGGCCATCGATGACACCCCTAAGGTTTTTCCGAGATAGCAAAAAAACGACGGGGCACAGCACAGCGCTTTAGGGCTCTATCTCTTACCCATTATTTTTTCCACCTTCACTGAAATTTTTTACCCCGGGTCACCCAAGGTCAGGTCACCAGGTGAGGTTAACCAAGGTCACCTCACTTTAAATTTTGAGCTCTATAAGAGCTGCATTTCGAAATCGATTGATTTGAAACTTCCTACAATTCATGACCTCTCCAGGGCCTACATCATGCATATCCGGGATTTGTCGATTTCTAACCTGAGGTCAGGTCGCGAGGTGGCCTCTCCTATTGAAAAAGCATAGGGAAAAGCTGTCTTATGATCTAAAAGTCACAAAAACTATTTCAAGTGCTCAGCTTACTCAGAAAAGCGTTCTTGGACATTCTTTCACAGATCCCAGGGGCTATATTAGCTCTTTGACCTTTCCAAGGTCATCCAAGGTCACTAGGGGTCAAAAACAGTATTTTGACAATAACTTGTGACCTAATTAAGCTAGAGCGCTGAATCAAAAAACATCGTGTATGTCTCGTCACTGGCTTTCGTTCGATATACAACAAGGTCACTTTTGGACCTTTCGTGACCTCGGGTCATATTAGGTCACGAGGTGACCTCTGGAGGCCAAACCACTGGCGGGAGGTCATTACGTTCCACACAGCAGAAAAAAGATATTGTATTTTCCTATTAAATTCACTTTACTAGATCTCAATAGCTCTAATGGCAGAAGAGTTATGCCAAGTTTTCCTAAGCATTGCATATTTGATTGAAAATGGCCTATCGTGATCTAACTTGACCTCTGGATGTCAAACCATTGACCTTAGCGCTTAAAAATGTGAACTAATTTCTTACCGAATTCACGCGAGCTTTCTAATGCACTTTGCAGATTTGCGCTAACCCCCATATGTTAGTGGAAAGTCAGTGGAAACAATAGCTGAATAATCCCGAATAGGTATCAGCTGTTGCTTGACCTTAACACGCGCATTGACGGGGTCTGAGCCACCTTCGCATTGACGGGGGCGGGTACCCGCCCCACCCCTAAGATCTCGAGAACCACGGTAGGTGGCGAAAAACGGTAAACGGCGTTGGGCTGCCCATCCACTTCTCCATCGAAAATATTTGAACCATTTTTTTGTCAGTTCACGTTTAAGGTCACGAGGGCCAAAACATGCCCGTCATAGGGATAACATGTAAATTCAGTTTTTCGGCCATTAAATCTGAACAAGTAAAGATAGAGCAAAACGACTTGCAACTATGATGAATCCTCTTAACAAGCCAAATCAAATTATGGGATATAATTTGACCTTTGCTAGGTCAAATCAAGGATTTCCGGACCTGACCTGACCTAGGTCAGGTCAGGAAATTATATAAAAAGCATATCATTAGAACCGCAAAGCCCAGGCGAGTCTCATGCAACTAAAATAAATGCCTATCACCATCGTTACTGAGTTATTCCACAAAAACCATTTTTCCCATGTATTTCCAATGGAGAGGTCATGCCTCGTACTGACCTTAGGTCATCGATATCAAAAATACCGGAACATATTTTAGAGAACGGCGGGGCCTTATGTGATATGAGTCTCAATCGGATAAGTTTAACCTGGTCGACTTATGCTATCTTCAAAATTTTTTTGAGGTCCATTGACCTGTAACTGGTGACCGACCTGAGATGACTAACCTTAAAATTTTCACAGAAGTTGTAAAAATGATGAAGGAAAAGGTATACCAAGTACGGCGGCGCTACGCGCCGCCGTTTTTCTGCATCTCGAAAAACCGAGGGGCGGGTACCCGCCCCCGTCAATGCGCGTGCCTTAATCCATCGCCGCCTGAAGGGTCCGATCGGACCCTCTCGGTGTTTTGCAAATTATTCTGAGCCAGTTCAGATGAGACCGGCGTCGCTTTGCAGGCCTCTAGGGAGATCAATTCGACAACTAATGACCAAAAATTGACATCGTGTAGGTCAGTTCAACGAGTTATGACGTCATTGCTAGGCCCGTGTTCCATTCTTCTAAAATGAGGCTGACAAAACCAGGGTGTAACTCGGATGAGATATCAAGAGTGAGATATCGTTTTTAAACATCGTTCGAAAGCTCTTGAACAATATGTGTGCTATCATCCATTCTGAGGTCAGATTAATACCAAGGTCACCAAAGGTCACAAAGGTCACGGTTTGCGAAGTTGTTTGTGTCTATAACTTTTGAATTAAGCAAGATGCAGTCCCACATTTGATATCATAGTTATGAACATGAACCAAGAATTCAAATGATATGTACAAGAGCCTTGAGAGGATATTATTTAACCTTGACCTAAGGTCAATGCCATAGTTTGATCTTGCAAAGCAATGTCGCATATCATTTTAATTCTGAGGTCAAAACGAACACATTGATGACCTCTGGCTTCCGAGGTGTAAGTGATGTTCTAAATGGGTCTAAATTTGACCAATTTTGACCCACTGTAACGCCACGGGTCCACAGATACGCTTCAAACTCATATCCAGAGTATAAGAGGGTAAAGCGCTTTTAGCGCAGTATTAATTGGTCCGTATCACCTCCGGTTCCCGAGATCGTAGGAGGCCCCATCACACCTCAGGCGATGGTGTATATGAAAAGAGCCCAGGTGGCGCCAGGTTAATGAGCTGTACCATTTAACCCTTGCCCCGGTGGCGGGTAAGAGCCACCTTCGCCCTGGTGGGGAGGCTAAAAAAGACCCCCACGATCTCAAAAACTAAGAGAGCTAGAAAAAAGTGCAAAATCGAAAAGTCAAAAAGTGCAAAATCAAAAGTCAATCGAAAGCTCTTCAACAATGATATCGAAAATACTTAAGCCATACTTCTAGTTAGGTCAATTTAAGGTCACCAGAGGTCAAAATAGCTCAAAATGGCTAATACGAGGTGTACTAAGAAAACCTCATATATCTAAAAAAACTATGGTAGGTAGAAACATTTTTGACACTATTCAAAAGCTTTTGAGTTGCTCTTTCATTACAGTGGCAATTATTTTCGGTTCAAGTCAAAGCATAGGGAGCTACAGATCACTGAATATTGGGAATGTTCTTGGGGATATCCATAGCTTCCCATGCATAAGGACGTTTCCTTGTTTAAACAAACAAAACAAAAAAAAAGCAAAACCCAAAACAAACAAAAACACAAAGCACAGAAGCAAAGCCGGAGCACAGCACAAAAGGCAGTCAACCAGCCACCCCAAGGCTACTCAACTAAACCAAACAAGACACCAAGTCCACCATCAACCCCAAACAACAAAAAAACCACAAATAAAATACCACCCAGCAACCACCAACACCGAAAACATACCCAGACAACAAACACTACAAAAAAAAGCTCTAGTTATCAAAATTAAAAAAACACCAAAACTTATTGACCAAACCTTAAAGCACAATCAAAAGTGACAGCTCAAAAGGAAACAACGCAACCATTTACCACCAACTACAAAAACCATCATTCCCCAGCATCAGGGAGGCAGCCGCACAGACCAGGCACCAATACAAAAATCCCGAACAAATGTAGCCCGGGGCCCAAGAGGAGAGTTAACGATCGATAACCCTTCTTTAGTTAGCCGTCCTAAGTACTTAGGAGGCACTCACCGACCGGACCACCGAAGACCTACCAAAATTTCAGAAAAAAAAACAAGAACACGACAATCCCCACGCCGCCGTTTTTGGTCCCTTGAAAAACCCAGGGGGCAAAAACCCCCCCCGAGCGAAGGTTAATAATAACTTCCAAACCAAGCAAGATGCAGCCATAGTTGATGCACCATTGCAATCTTCTCGTCAATACGAATCGAATGATATATAATATTCCTATGTTAGGTCAAATTAAAAAATCTGACCTGGCCCAGGTCGACGGTCTGACCAACTTGACCTGGTATAGTCATGATGTTTATCATTTGACCTGCAGTGACTATACAAACACTTTGGTGACAAAAATAAAAGTTCTATCTTTGTTTATTCAAAATTTATAGAGTAAAACACCAAAAAATGTTTATTTGACCTAAGGTGACTTTTCAAAGGTCACAAGTCAAAATGTTTGACATCAACTTCAGGAATGGCCTAAGGGTAAGTCGTAACCGATGTTTGAAGTCAATTCCTTCCATACTTACTGAGAAAAGCTCATTTCGTCATTCTCCTTATGTATTTACAATGGGGAGGTCATGCTCTGCGCATGACCTTAGGTCATCAATATCAAAAATCCCGGAACATATGTTGTAGCTCCCGGTGGGCCCAATATGTGGTATGCGTTTCAACTTGTTCGATTAACCCTCCTTTTAGTTATGCAGTCCTAAGCATTTTTTAGATTAGGTCACTTCACCTAGCCTGGTGACCTGATCTGATATGACCTTGAGCTAAAATTTTCAGAAAAAAATATAAAAATGATGAAGAAACAGCTAGACTAAGTTTGGCGGCGCCGCACGCAGCCTGTTTTTTGGTCACTTCGTAAAAACTCGAGGGGGGTCGAAAAAGACTCCCACCCGGGCGAAGGTTAAGGGTGTGAATTGATATACCTTTGAGAATGCCCGGTCGCCTGGAATGAAATATTAATTTTGTGTTAAAACAACGTTTATGTTGTATTGATTATCATTTTCAGAATTCAAAAGGACTGTGTGATGACTAAAATGAAAATGAAATCATGCCCTATCCTTTTATATGGCAGTCATTTACTTTTTCCTCAAATTTGGGCATCCCCAATGATTTTTTTAATCCACGCCCCCGCTTCAAATCATTTGGTTGTGAAAACCTACTACAAGCTAGCGCATCCACTTAATCCCGTTTAAAACTTTAAGATTATTCTCGCGGCCTATTAACACAAGTGTTAATAAATTAAGTTTAACACGCGAATTGACGGGGGTCTGAGCCTCCTTCGCTTTGACGGGGGGCGGGTACCCGCCCCCCCTATGATCTCGAGAACCACGGTAGGTAGCGAAAAACGGTAAACGGCGTTGGGTTGCCCATCCACTTCTCCATCGAAAACATTTGTACCATTTTTTTCTCAGGTCACATTTAAGGTCACGAGAGGTCAAAACATGCCGTAATAGGGACAACATGTAAATTAAGTTTTTCGGCCATTACACCTGAACAAGTAAAGATAGAGAAAAGCGACTAAAACTATATGAATCCTCTCAGCAATCCGAATCGAATGATATATAATTTGACCTTGCTAGGTCAAATTAAGGATTTGACCTGACCTGAGGTTAGGTCAGGGTGAAATTATATAAAATACATATCATTACAACCGCAAAGCCCAGGCGAGTCTAATGTAGCTAAAATAAATGCTCTATCACCATCCGTTACTGAGTTATTTCGTAAAAACCATGTTTCCCATGTATTTCCAATGGAGAGGTCATGCCTCGTACATGACCTTAGGTCATCGATATGAAAAATACCGGAACATATCTTAGAGAACTCGGTGGGGCCATTATGTGATATGAGTTTCAATCGGATAAGTTCACCCTGCTCCGACTTATGCTATCTTAAACTTGTTTTGAGGTTGGGTTACTTGACCTGTGCTGGTGACCTGACCTGAGATGACCTAACCTTAAAATTTTCACAGAAGTTGTAAAAATGAGGAGGAAAAAGGTATGCCAAGTACGGCGGGGCTACGCGCCGCCGTTTTCTTCTGTCTCCGAAAAACCCGAGGGGGGGGGGTACCCGCCCCCCGTCAATGCGCGTGTTAAGATAAGTTAAGAAAAGTTTATCACGTGACGCAAAATGCAAGATGCAAAGCGATAACAAGAAATGTCAAACAACACCACATTATCATGCACACGCCGAATACGCACTACTCGCATAAGTCACTCGCAGACAGTTCAGAAAAGCGAATGCAACGCATTTCGGCGACGCCAACGGTATCCTTTTTGGAAAACCGTTTGCGAACCACGTGATTATTGAACCATATCTTAGAATAAGCCATCGCATGCGTTTTTTTTGCCATGCGAAAACGCTATGAACAGGCCTTAAAGGGAATGTGGCACCTTCACAACGGGATTTTAACTGAGATAGCCAAGTTGTAAAGCAGGTCGGAAAACCCGGTACTCCATATTTTTTTTGTCTTGGAACTCGATATTTCCGTAGAAAAAAACTAAAACCTACCTGACACCAGCCCCCCTCAGCCCCCGTCGCCGGCGGCCATTGTTGTGAGCTACTGGTGTGACGACATATGCTGACGTCACGATGAGCATCAGCCAATCGAAGCCCTTGAAGCGTTTCAAGTATGGTAGTGGTTGCCAGACCGTGACATCATCCACAGCCTGATATTTATTTCTTTTTCTAGAGGAGTATTATTAAAAACCAAATATTGAGCCTATTGTACATTTTTTCAGAGAAATCATGAGTGGCTTCATTATTTTTGACTAAAAGTACGCCTAATTACACTAAATTCCAGGATTCGACCAAGGTGCCACATTCCCTTTAAGCAGCTGCCCTTTGCGATTTGTGCTAACTATTCACACTATTTGATTGGACTGTGAGCCGACACCACCTTATGTAGGAAAACTATTTGAAAAAGCAAATAAGTGAGGTAATTGCTTGGTGCGGATGTGAAAGTTGGTGGAAGTGCTGGTTATAAATTAGAGATGGTTTAGATTGGCTGTTTCGATTTGAACTACGATGTTTCATACCCGTGAAAAGAAACGTACTTGTGAAAAAGGTTCACTCGGTGCAATCTCGTAAGGTATGCACAAAGGAGGGATGGTAAAAATGTGTAAATGGAGCGTATTGATATTTACTTCTGTACAAAGTTGCAAGCCTTTGAAGATAAGAACTGGGTAAGGAAAAGTGGTCACGTATGTAGATATGTCGAGTAGTGAACTCCTGGAATATCAGTCGAAAAATCTTACTGAGGAAAGACAGCGTGATATGACAAGTATACTTTACTTTGGAAAAACATAAAATTTCTGGAATTACAAGTTCACTTTGTATGTCTTATCGCGATCATCTAAAAGCTGGATGATCCAAGAGCTCAAACCACTAGCCTACTCTTAACCCAATGCTGTGAAAATGAAGGTTTTTCTCCACTCGGTGAAAAGTTGGTTTCAGAGGCCCCGTTTGATCTGTCAGCACAGCTTTGTCAGCACCAATCAGCGGGCGGCTTTGCGCCTATGTCACAGGACTGTAGTCTCTTTCTCGGGAACTAGTCCTAGAGGTTTTACGGGCTGACAGCCTGATATTGTGCTGCTGAAAAACAGGAGCAGCACGGCAGCGGCAGCCTACTATTTATTAATGGTATAAAAGTTTAAGTTTCCTTTGCTTAGCACAAAATAGAGGCGATTATGGCGCTGATGCTTTTAGGAGGAGAGGTTAGATGGCCTGCTGACAAAACTGTGCTGACAGATCGAACGGGGCCGGAGCTTCACCGCATGTCATCCACTGATCCACTGATCATGTCATCTCGACTACCTGTCCCAGTAGTCATGACACCACTTATGCATGTGGCTGGGCTCGGTAACGTCACCATCCATTTTGCCGCCAGGTGTACTGAGTATGCTGATTCTCCGGGGAACCATGGTCTACGACTCGTCAAACAGCCTCTTCAACGTCCACGGAAATGGATCCAAGATCGGCCTCAGTGACCTGCGAACGGTGATGACCCCTGCTCTGCATGAAGAGCATCAGAAGTTCGTCCGGGTAAGCTGGTCAAGAGCTCGGTGCGCTTGTGTTTGAGTATGACGAGAGAGGTGGCAGAATCTTTCCTCGAATGTGTTATTGTACAACTTTGCTGCTAGTCAGTTCGAGCAAATGCTATACCCCGCATATTTTAAACCGCTCTTTCCCTGGATGATAGGACACTGAAAGTGAACTTTAGGTTGCATCCACTGCCAAGACTATATGCATGGTGCGAGACATTTCGAGTAAAGTCCGAAACGAACACCAGTTCAGTGGGGCTAGAAAATAATCATCCCCTGAGTTGCCAGGATGTTTACTAGCCTGCCCCCTCGAATCCAGGACAACAAATTGATGTAATACCCTGTGATTGTATATTCGGTCACAGCCTTTGATCAGAATCAGGTAGGTACACGTTAGGTAAAATCAGAAATTATTGTTCGTAGTGTAGCAAGACTTCGAATTTTCTCGACCTCGACTTCGAAAAAATTTAGAGGGTGGCCTGGAACTCAAACTCTAATAAAATTTGAGGCCGAGGAAATTCGAGGTCTTGCTGCACTATGACCAATAACTTGTGGTTTTACCTATCGTTATTTTACCTGTAATTGGCATACCTAATTCGGATGAAGGGCTCCGTCCGAATATATAATTCCAGTCTATTTAATCCATTTCGCTTCCAGTATTTAACACGCGCATTGACGGGGGTCTGAGCCACCTTCGGATTGACGAGGGGGGCGGGTACCCGCCCCCCTAAGATCTCGAGAACCACGGTAGGTAGCAAAAAACGGTAAACGGTGTTGGGTAGCCCATCCGCTTCTCCATCGAAAATATTTGAAACATTTTTGTCAGGTCACATTTAAGGTCACCAGAGGTCAAAAACATGCCGTCACATGCCGTCATAGGGATAACATGTAAATTTAATTTTTTCGGCCATTACATCTGAACAAGTAAAGATAGAGCAAAACGACTTGAACTCTATGAATCCTCGCAGCAAGCCCAATCGAATGATATATGATTTGACCTTGCTAGGTCACATCAAAGATTTGACCTGACCTGAGGTCAGGTCAGGGTCAAATTATATCAAAATGCATATCATTAGAACCGCAAAGCCAAGGCGAGTCTAATGAAGCTAAAATAAACGCTCTATCACCATGTGTTACTGAGTTATTCAGTAAAAACCATATTTCCCATGTATTACCAATGGAGAGGTCATGCTTCGTACCTGACCTTAGGTCATCGATATCAAAAATACCGGATTATATTTTAGAGAACTCGGTGAGCCCATTATGTGATATGAGTTTCAATTGGATAAGTTCACCCTGCTCCGACTTATGCTATCTTAAACTTTTTGAGGTCGGGTCACTTGACCTGTATTGGTGACCTGACCTGAGATGACCTATCCTTAAAATTTTCACAGAAGTTGCAAAAATGATGAGGGAAAAGGTATGCCAAGTACGGCGGCGCTGCGCGCCGCCGTTTTTCTGCTGTTTCCGAAAAACCCGAGGGGGGCGGGTACCCGCCCCCGTCAATGCGCGTGTTAAGGGGGCAAGTCATTAAACATCCTGTCAACTTATAATCATGCTTCTCGGATCAGCGCTCCGACATTTATGATTACTGTTTAGCTTACTAGTAGAATTAGTGAGGGAACCCGCAAAAATCCCGAGATGTGACCACAATAGAACTTCTGATCCGGTAGCAGATTTGCGATCCAGCTTACCTGCTCTGAGCCCAGTCGGCCTGGAAGACGCAGGCGGTCGGGCCTACCTGGGCATGTTTTTAAACTGAGATGCCCTCCATTAGGAAGCGTGTTCTTGGGTGATGCAAGTCGAGACAGACTAGACTGTGTAATTGATTGGGTATTTGAATGCATCTCCGAACCGCTGGTGGATTGGATCAGATTGGATTGGATTTGATTGGTCGGCGAGTTTGGGTAGCTGCGGATCTGTATATCATTTCGGCTTCTTTTTGTAGATTTTGTCGTATGATTTGGATATGGATTAGGTCCAGAGTGGCAATCATTTTGTGCAAATGGTTTGTACTGGTTCTGCTTGGCAAACTTAAAGAGGACCGGTTTGGATTTGATTTTTCTTGGACTTGCCACAGTCTGAAGCAAGAAGTTATAGACATACCGGTGGAGATCTGCAGTTTCCAATGGCATGCATTGTGTCCCTGCTGCCCACAAGCAGGCTGTCGGTTCTGGTCCGGGGAAATGATGATGGATCATTGGCTCATGGATTTTGTTAGATAATGCTGATTTTGATAGGTTGATAAAAAGCGCTGATATTAATCAGCGCTTTACGGGTGATTATTAGCATGTTCAAATGATGCGAAATTGTTAACACCTGAATTTTCACCAGAAGCCCTTATTATACAAGGAGGGGTATTCTCAAGTTGTAGTCATGACAGCTAAAGATCAATGCTGTGCCATATCGTCACAAAATCGAACAGATTTAACCTTCGCCCGGGTGGGGGTCTTTTTAGACCCCCCTCGGGTTTTTCCGAAGTGACCAAAAACAGTGACGTGCAGCGTCACCAAACCTGGTCTAGCTGTTGCTTCAACATGTTTACATCTTTCCTAAAAATTCTAGCTTAAGGTCATATCAGGTCAGGTCACCAGGCCAGGTGAAGTGACCTCACCTCAAAAAATGTTTAGAACTGCATAACTAAAAGGAGGGTTAATTGATCAAGTTTAAACACATACCACGTATTGAGCTCACCAGGAGCTACAATATATGTTCCGGGACTTTTTATATTGGTGACCTAAGGTCATGTGCAGAGCATGACCTCCCCATTGCAAATACATGGGGAAAATCACGAAATGAGCTTTTCTCAATAATTATGGATGAAATCAACTTCAAACATCGGTTACGACCTGCACTTAACCCATTTCTAACGTTGATGCCAAACATTTTGACATGTGACCTTTGAAAGGTCACCTTAGGTCAATTAAGCATTTTTTTGTGTTTTACTCTATAAATTTTGAATAAACAAAGACAGAACATTTATTTTGTCACCAAAGTGTTTGTATAGTCACTGCAATTCAAATGATATACATCATGACTATACCAGGTCAAGTTGGGTCAGACCGTTGACCTGGAGCAGGTCAAATTTTCAAATTTGACCTGGCATAGCAATATTATATATCATTTGTATATTATTATATGATATATAATATTATAATATCATGTATCATATTGTCAAAGGCTGGAAATCATCGGTTGGCAGGTGCTTCTTTTGTGCCGCTTCAGACTTGCCACTTTAGATTTTGAGGTCGGATCGTATGAACTTTAATAGCTCCCTGACCTGATACGATCTGACCTAAGAAACTTGGTCACATGCGTGAAATTGATCAGGGATAAGGTACTGTTAGTCGCGTTGTCTTGCATCTCTGCATTTTTTGTGTTATTCAGGGAAAATCAGGAGAGAGGCAAATTTCCCTCTCCTATGCACCATTTGACTATGCACTATTCGGTCACCCTATCCCTACGCACTATTTGACAGAACGATACATCTCTCTCTCTCTCTCTCTCTCTCTCTCTCTCTCTCTCTCTCTCTCTCATTTTGTTCTGAACGAATGTTCCCTTAGAACAGATCCTGATCACTTGAGCTGGGCCCATCCTCTCTAACGAAAACTCGATTCAGTGTCAAACAACTTGTTTGTCACCGAATGGTACTTATCTGTCGCACATGTGACACCAGGATGTTTTTCAATAAAAGCCTGTTTGCGATGTGATACAAATAACTTCTTCTCTATGTTGGTTTGGCCAGTGAACTCGAGGCTCATTTCCCGCAGCTGAGTGGTTAAGGTCCCCACATTTTTGCGCAGGAATGATCATACGTTTTATCATTGGCTGGCCCGTTGTTTGACTAGTTCAACGCAAAACTAACCATTTTTATCATTTCGGATGTGGTTGCTGACCTAAATGCGTAGGTATAGACTGGGTTGTAATGATCGGGAGCTGCCAGGTTCGGGCCTGCATATTTCATTAGTATTTAGCGTCCTTAACACGTGCAATAGAGTGACCCGTCCTAAAGTGCCCCCCCCTATTTTTTCAAGATAGCCGGAGAACCGTTCGCAGCCGAAATGCCTTACTTTCTAAATTCTGGAGAATACATGAGGGCGTCGATTGGTGAAATAATTTTAAAATGGGTCAAAAACTGTTTTAATTATAGGTTTCAAAGTCAGACTAAGGGTAAAGTTTTTAAGGGCATACACGCATTTCCCGCCCCAAGGCTTATATAGTGTCAGATATATTGTACATTATTGGAAATATGTCATATTGTTACGTCATCGGTCGGTGACCTTGAATGACTTTGACAAGTGAACCTGTACCTGTACGTGTATGTTACCTCTATGACTTGAGTCAGCTTTATTTGATGTGTTTGTTTTTATAGCTTCTACTGTGTTCCCGGCCTTTTGCGCATAATCACATTTCCCAATAGGTGTCCAGTACGGTCCCGGTTTCACATTTACGATCATTTTTACGAGAGCGAATATTTTTTGCTCGACAAACCTAGTGTAAACGCCTTCTCTTCAAAAATTTGTCCGGTCTTTGGGGCGACCATGACCTGCCCTCCCCTCCTCCCTGCTTCCTCCAATGTGTAACACAAGACTCTCTCCTACTCTGTTGCAGCGAATCCAGGACATGCATCTGAACGGTACCACCTTGATGCTGCTGCAGATGGTGGTTTTGTTCTCCTCCGAGTCGGCTGGCCTCACTGACCCCGAGGCCATATCCAAAACACAGGTCAGAGCCCAGCTTGGGGTAGGGGTCGGTCCGAGGTGGAGTTAGGTCAGAGGGATGGAGCCAGTCAAGGCTGGCAAGGGAAAGGAGAGTCAGAGCCATCAGAGGGATGGAGCCAGTCAAGGCTGGTAGGGGGAAGAGCTATAGAGTCAGAGTCAGCCTTCACTGGTCTTGAGGCAGTGCCCAGAGTACGGTTTGGTCAGGGCTGTAGGGCCAGAGCCTGGTGAAGGAATAATCTAGACGGATAGAGGTGGTCGTGCATAGAGAACAAGAGCTTTATTCTCTATCATGATCTCTCCTAACAGTTACACTTCCCTAATAACTGGGAGCATCGGTGTTAATATTTAACAGGCGCCCTGGAGGGGGCCTCGGAGGCCCCCACCTATTTTACCAAGGTGGCCGGAGAACAGCTCGTCGCTGAAAAACGAAACTTAGCCACATTTAACAAATTTAATTAATTTAAAATCAGCCAACATTTTTTTTTAATTCTAGGCTTTCAAAGTCAGAACTGCATTTTGAGATCACCACAATCGCGCGGTCGGACCAGGTCGCTGGGATTGGAGGCAGAGTGGTGACGTTCTGACGCCGTATAACGGGGATGATATGCCAAGGTCACCTCACATGAAGGCAAAGGTCAAAGGTCACAGCCCAATGTCGTATCAGCATTTTCAAGGTCACTGACCCCAGTGCTTCCGGTCAAATGACCTTACCCGGTCTGAAGAATATTATGCTATGACGTCACTTCAATGTAAAGGTCAAGGTCAAAGGTCATTTGTAACGGTCAATCCTTATTTCCCACCAAATATTTGCTATGGTGGTAGTCGTAAAGTATGTATATTATAATTGGTATGTCATATTGTGACCTCATAGGTCAATGACCTTGAATGGCATTAGCGCCAAGACTGTAGGCAAGGCTCTTTGCGATCCTCCCTCTATGGCTCTGGTCCGCCTTTGGCTTATTCCCGTCTTTTCGCGCATAATCACGGTATTTTCCAATCAGTCCCCAGCATTGCCAATATTTTACATAGTTATGGCCTCGTCTGACCTGGAAGATTGATCTAGGTCAATGATAATTTGTCACCATGTAGGTCACCATAGCACCCACCCATTCCCCCAACCGGCGTTTTTTACGCCTCTTGGTTTTCGAGGTCTTAGGGGGCCTACCAGGCCCTACACTAGTGCGCGCTAGTGCCAAACCCCTCTCCAGTGCGGGGGTTAAGCAACCGATCTACCGGACCAAATGGGATAGATTTGATCGGTAGATCTACCGATCTACCGATCAAATCTACCAATCTACCGATCTACCGGACCAAATGGGATACGGAACTTTGTCTCTTGCCATGGGATCGGACTCACGTTAATCAACGCTATCTCAATCCAGAGTTTGTCATCGAATCGATCGCACCACTGGGCACCCGCCACATTTAAGGTTCCCGCCGACCAGTCGCCACGATGAGGCTGTGTCAGAATGCAGGTAAGATTCGATCAGGGTGGTACCAAGGGGCGGGGTGACAGGTTTAGGGTTGGGAACATCCTTGATAGAAGGGCAGGGCTTACTCAGGTGCCAAAAAAGTGTTCACTCTGTCACCATTGAAAATGTCAAGCCATAAATGTGTCACCAGCCCATGCTGCAAAATGTGGCAAGTTCTACGTTGGCAGGACACAAATAGACACTCCTGGAAAGCATCGGTTGTTAAAAAAACATTGTGAGCTTAAATTACAGGTGCCAATTTCGGCGATTTGTTCCTGTGTTTGTGTAGAGGAAACATATCGGCTGATTTTCGTCACCTTGCCCACCATGGGCTGTCACCACTTAAAATGGCAACATGGTAAGTTTTTCAACCCCTGGGCTTACTAGAGGCAAGGATTTCGGGGCGGGTTCGCTCAGGTGGCTGGGGTAGAGGGTGGAAGTCAGCTAGTGACTGATGGAGAGTTGGAGAAAAATTCTGGTCCGTGGGTGGGCTTGACATTGGGAAGGTCTTTAAATAAAACTTTTGGATAATAAAAATGTTTCTTATTACAGACTTAGCCTCAAAGACCATTTGAGAATGCGTGCGCCATTGTTGAAACCTATATAATGGTAGCGAGTGCAGTATCACGTTCAGAGAGAGGCTAGGATGAGAAAGGTTTAATGAGACCATTGTTTTCACGAGAGCTACTGTGTATAATGGGGCCCACGTGAGAGCGAGGAGCGATATCAAAACTCGATGAACAGAGCTGGCAACAATGCCTGGTAATACAGGGCTTATGTTCTGCGGATACATTGGTGGAGGAGGGGAAGGCGGGGGGTGGGAATTGGTGGGTGACTGACATGCGCGTTGGAAGCAGGACAAGAAATATGGTGATATGTTCCCACAACTGGTAAGCCAGGGAGATGCCCCCTTCTCAAATTTCAGCACCCGATCGATTATTCTAGTTTTTCCCCGCTCAACTTATGCTTTTTTGGTTTTCAATCTGTTTGAAGGGACATTGTCTCGATACGTCTTTCCAAAACAGTCTTAAATTTGCAGCTTTGTCTAACACCCTGGTCACTAGGCTGAAGTAAGTCACCCTGTAAAAATCATATGGTGACATACGTGGTGTATCAGGTATCAACAACACAGAATACAGGGCCGTAATGTAACGAGGGGCAGCCGACATTTAATTGGGGGCGTGCACTTGCCGCCATATCCCCTCCGTGCATCGGCCAGTATGTTTGAAACCTTCAACGTTTAAATACAGGGGCTCCATTGGAAGGTTCGGCGCGATAGATATATGTGATGAGTTATGTGTGTGAGAGATATCTGAAATATGTTTTTTACGACGGAAGGTGATAGTTAAACGTATCTTTCCCCCAGGATGCCGAGTATTGGCGCCCTGACGATTATAGGTCAGGAGTGCCCCCCCCGCCCGGATAGCGATGGGTTGCACTGTCGAAAAGTTTGACGAGGTGCCCCGCGATCAGAAATTCTGGATCCGCCTATGGTACCCAAACTCATCTAGGGGGAGGGGGATGAGTGGCTCGATGCCATTTCTGGCGATGCGTTTTTCCAAGCCTGAAGGCAATAGCCACTCTGCATTTAGCACTAGCTTCTAATTGGATATTGCAACGTGCTTGATCTGAATTAGGGAGAGCAAACTGTCCGTATTTGTGTTTTCCACGCCGTGCTTGTTACAGCTGACCAAACCGGAGGCTTACAGGTGTTCCGATCGACATAAATACCTTTCACGTGCTCTGTATTCACGTGTGCCTGCCGATGCTGACCAGACATATTTGTCGTGTTTGTATTTGTAGAAAAATGTGTCTATTTTACATCCGGGGCTCACAGGCATTCCGATGGGCATGCCTATCACGACCTCTGCATTCACGCGTGTGTGCCGATACTGGTAAGAGAATAAGAGGATGCGTGCTAAATGGGCGTATTTGTCTATTTTACATCCGTAGTCGGCCCGATAGCATAAGCGTTGCTCATTTTAGCTGTTAATGCAATGTCAAGTCAAGTCGAGGGCTTTTAATAAGGCGCACTATGCAGGGCACCTTTGTCCGCCTCTAAAGAAAATGCAACGTCAGCAGCGCTTTAACGGAGAATACAGTAGCGTGATGCCCGAGTGCCCGGCAGATCTATAATAGAAGTGATGATGATGTGGACATCATGCTAAAATCATTACATTCGAGCTCTAGCCGTATCGGAGGTATTTTACCCCTTACCCCTAACACGAGGGGTTGCTTTTGACCCTATCTACAATAGTTTGAAGGCCATGAAATGTAGAAAAACACGGTAAGTTGAAGGGTACTGTTTGCGGCCTAGGCTCTCCAGCTGTATATAATGATTGGTCCTAGGTGCGTTGGTGACCTTGAGAGGACACATATGTGACCTGCACAGTGCAAAACTACGTAAAACACAGCCCACCATACCCTTATGCGCCACAAGTTAGTGCCGGGCCATTACAGAGGCGTGTTTTGAGACATTTTCAGTATTCTGAACGTGCAATCTAACGTATAAAATCGAAGCTTTGTGGCTGCCTATCGACAGCTTTGATGATTTTCTGAAATTGGGCCGCTATTAGGCATTAACACCCGCATTGACGGGGGTCTGAGCCACCTTCGCTTTGACGGGGGCGGGTACCTTCCCCTCTAAGATCTCGAAAACCATGATAGGTAGCGAAAATCAGTAAACGGTGTTGGGTAGCCCATCCACCTCTCCATCGAAAATAATTAAACCTTTTTGTCAGGTCAAATTTAGGTCACTAGAGGTCAAAACATGCCGTCATAGGGATAATATGTAACTGAAGATTTTTGGTCATAACATCTGAAAGAAGTTAAGATAGAGCAAAACAATTTGAACCATATGAATCCTCGCAGCAAGCCCAATCTAATTGTATATAATATGACCTTGCTAGGTTAAATCAAGGATTTGACCTGACCTGAGGTCAGTTCAAGGCCAGATTAGGAAAAATGCATATCATTAGAACTGCAAAGACAAGGCAAATATAATGCAGTCAATATAAACGCTCTATCACCATCCACTGCTAATTAATTCAGTTAAAACCATATTTCCCATGTATTTCCAATGGAGAGGTCATGGCTGGTACCGAACCTTAGGTCATCGATATGAAAAACACTGGAACACATTTTAGAGAACTCGGTGGGTTCATTATGTGATATGGGTTTCAATTGGATAAGTTTGCCCTGTCCCGACTTATGCTATCTTAAACTTGTTTGAGGTCAGGTCACTAGACCTGTACTGGTGACCTGACTTGAGATGACATGAGCTTACAATTTTGACAAAAGTTGTAAAAAGGATGAGAGAAAAGGTATGCTAAGTACGGTGGAGCTACGCGCTGCCGTTTTTATGTTATCTCCGAAAAACCCGAGGGGGCGGGTACCCCTCCTGTCAACACGCGTGTTAATTTACTTTACCTCGAAAGGGTCAGACATCAGAAAATCCCCAAGGTAAGTGCTTAATGCCTCGTTCAACCCATCTCATTTCTCATTGTTTATCCGGGAATATTGACATAAGGTTACTAGGGTAACTTTAGGTCATCGTAGGTCCGTGTCATATACTCAGAAGCTGGGGAGGAAAAAACCACAAACCTGTCGCCAGCCTAATGCCTAACACTGAAAGCTGTCGCTCTAATTTTGTAAATATTGGCTATTACTAAAGCACAAATAATACAACAAATAGTCCCTATATTGATACAAAACAACCAGGCAATAACATTCCTGAGTTCGCGATGAGACTTACTGAAGATCACACACATACCTATGCATAATTCTACCATCTGCATCTGCGCTTGCTTGGCATCTGCGTAAGCGCCGCCACAGACACTACAAAACAGCACTGACGTAAAACGGAAAATTGAAAACTAGAAAATTGAAAACTCCTCCGCCCGGGAATCGAACACGCAATCATCAACAACCTGGTCGAGCACCCTACCGACTGCGCTACCTGCGAAATTTCTAGTGCGTATGCAGAGTTACATCTGATAATGATGAATAAATATCAATGTATGAGCCAACGCATCCGACAGAGAAGTGAAGTAACCAGTTGCCATGACTTGGTGTCGTCTTATTATAAAAGCTGTCGTTGCCCGTGCAAACGGCAAGTTTTGACTGTCGCACGCTGTCGCTGCCGTCCACCGCTGCACTGAGGTAGGTTAATATGGCAGGGGGGGGATGGAACTACTAAATATGTAATTGTTGTTTATTCACATCCGTTGTAGCCACAGAGCATTATCTGTGCTATTTCCAGGTTAGTCGTAGAAGTTAAAATCATATAAGCACGAGCGGCGAATGTAATGGCAGACCAATGTAGCATAATCAGCGTAGGGGAAAAAATTACTAAGATATGTTTTATGAAATGGTTTTTACCACATCCCTGAATTCAAACGAGGCAACTAATTTGCGCTATCTATTCTGCTTAATCACAGTGATTACCCTGTCAGGGTGAGTTGTTTTATTTGAAACTTCCGTGGGAGCTTTTCTTTTATTTGGTCAGTCAGAACTGCTCTGGCGCTATATAGATCATTCCTGTTGCACTTAATGGTTTGAATGTTCAGGATCTGTCGCTATCCCTAGTTGGCGAGTTGGTGGGTTTTTCCACCCCTGCTCAGAAGGCAATCATCACGGCAAGGTCATTGAAGCATCCAATTTAGTAAGGATCCAGTCCGTGCCAAATTGATGCTCCTTAATCAAAAGCAGCGACAAGCTTGACTGAGGCATCGTGCAAGCCTCTGGTAATGGCACACACTTGAGATTACGCAAACATGTGTTGAATTAAACTTGGTTTACATATCCCAGGCGGCTTTCAGTGAGATTATGTGTAATCTTATAACATGTGTACCGTATGTTAGCATTGCTCAAATTAGTAGATCAAATATGGATGGGCGCTCTATGGCCTTACCAGGCTGGTGCGCTCCCTAAGCCCAAACAACCAACCAACCAAATCTGGATGTTTGCTCGGTTTAAATGGAGAGGTTTTCTTTCAGTGACAATATGCTTTTCACTTGCAGCCAAGAGCGTTCACACCGGCCAAAACTTATGATGCGTTTGCGGGGTGGGGAGGTTCTGAGTGAAATTTCAACTCCTGTCTGGGTGAAAACTATCCCCTCTATGCCCCAACACTCATCGATTTTGGGCTTCATGAGAAATCCCACGCCTACTCCCTTCCAAACTTTAGACGTATTTCCCAATTTTGCTGCAGCATAATTTGTGGGATAAAAGCTGGGGAGAACCTGTCTACCCACACCTCTGCGTCCCACTGTCATGCTCAAGGCGTGCTCCCCTCCCCCTCAATTTTCCGGTCGATGCAATGACCCCTGCAATGGTAATGCTCATGGCTGGACGCTGCATGGAGCCCTGATGTCGAGGTGGCTCAAGACTCTCGGCTTATAAGAAACCTGGCTGTTCTCTTGTGCCGCGCAGGAAGGCCTTCGGCCAGTAATTTCTAAAAAGGCGTAGAACGGTGTCGGAGGCAAAGTTCTTTTGTGACATGTTAATCGTGTCGCTTCAAACCCGAGGCGTTGCATTCTTCAAAGTTTGCGTTTGATGAGTTTCATAAAAACAAGCTTTAAAGACTTTTTGTTACCTGCTTGCAAACTTCAAACATCAAACACATCAGTTTTTTACGTAAACAGTAACTTACACACAAGGAACGAAACAAAGAGAAGCCAAGGCTCGGTGCGCCCTCCTCCCCTAGGTACGTGGGGCTTCTTCTGTTAACGCCAACCTGAGTACTCCATTGGACTATTTTTCCACCCTCCTCCACTAACCGGAGTACTCCGTTCGACTATTTGTCCGCCCTCCGCCGATAACTGGAGTACTCCGTTCGACTATTTGTCCGCCCTCCGCCGATAACCGGAGCACCCCGTTCGACTAGTTGTCCACCCTCCGCCGATAACCGGAGTACTCCGTTCGACTATTTGTCCGCCCTCCGCCGATAACCGGAGTACTCCGTTTGACTATTTTCCCCGCCTTCCACCACTAACCGGAGTACTCCGTTGGAATATTTGTCCGCTCTCTCCAGACAGCGGCCCCCTCGTGGTCAAATTTGCTTCGCTATTCCCAATATCGTTTTTGAACACAACCATCCCTTTAAAACGCACAAAAATGTGTCGGTATGACACCCCTCGAAACGCAGAAAAGATGCCCAGCCGTCCCCCCCATAGGTAAAATATGCCGCGTCCTTGATATTTTTCACCTCTCCTCTTACCAAACCCCTACATATTTCTCTGCTCGACACATCTCTGCAAACTCATCTGTCCGTCTGCGCTCATCACCAAAGTACCATATTGCTGCTTGGAGACAACAGCCTCCGGCCGAGCCGGTGAATGGGTTGGCAGAGCTGTGAATACGCCGACTTGTCCTTTGAGAGGCCATAGATGAAGGCCACTGACATCGGATCAATGGAGGCCGGGTTGAGAGGGCCAGAAGTGGATTCAAGCTTAATTAAAATGGGCGAATACTTTCCTCGATAAAATCACCCAAAATTATTATTTTTCAGTGGAGGAACTTGAGTAACGTAAGCAAAACGGTCATTCGATAACAAGGAACAAAATTAAAAAAACTAATCTTTACGCTGGCAATCATCTTCACGTACCCTTTTAAATCCTACCTGTGCCCCAGGCTCGGCATCTCTGCCGTAGCAATCCCCTTCCCTGGCTAGTGTTGCTACACTTCGCGACCCATTCCTTGAAATAAGATTCGTCCCTTTGTTCTGCGACATTAAAGTAAGCACCCCTCCCGAAAAATTCTCCCCCACACTTTAGAGGCAGGCAAAGGTGCCTTGCACAAAACGCCTTATAAAAAGCCCTTAACTAACCTTCCTCGATAAAATCAGTCCATTTCCGCCAAAGAAGCGTTGTACCTTCATGGGATTTAAACTGAGCTATCAGTCACGAAGAGCCTACTGCACAGCCACTAGTTTCATAGTTTGTTTCTCTCAGAGTCACGTTTTAACTGGCATATCCTGGTTGCGGACTGACGCTGATGCTGGCAATCCGCGAGCTTGACGTCAAGTGGGAAATGTTCTGCTTTTTCTTCTGCAGCAGCTTGAGCTTTTCGCGCCTTCTCGTGATGTTAAAAAGAGAGGCAGTGCGGGTCAAACACCACCAGTAAGTGTTCAAACACATCAGCTTATAAAGCAACGTACCATTGCATTGGTTTCTAACGATAGAAATAGACGCAAGCAGTTAAATAGGACCTGCAGAGCAGCGATGCGAGTCAATACTGACTCATTTTATGAGCGTGAACTCAACTCAGGCAGAAGACACCGGCCCTGGTGCATACTACAGCCCTTAACACGCGCATTGACGGGGGTCTGAGCCACCTTCGCTTTGACGGGGGGTGGGTACCCGTCCCCCTCACTAAGATCTCGAGAACCACGCTAGGTAGCGAATAACGGTAAACGGTGTTGGGTAGCCCATCTACTTCTCCCTGGAAAATATTTTAACCATTTTTTCAGGTTACCTTTAAGGTCACTAGAGGTTAAAACATGCCGTCATAGGGATAACATGTAGATAAAGGTTTTTCGGTCATTACATCTGAACAAGTAAAGATAGAACAAAATAACCTGAGCTGGATGAATCCTCGCAGCAAGCTGAATCGAATGATATATCATATGACCTTTCTAGGTCAAATCAATGATTTGACCCGACCTGAGGTCAGGTCAAGGTCACATTAGATAAAATGCATATCATTAGAACCGCAAAGACAAGGCAAATCTTACGCAATTAAAATAAACGCTCTATCACCATCCGATACTACGTTATTCAGTTAAAACCATTTTTCCCACGTATTTCCAATGGAGAGGTCATGGCTCGTACCTGACCTTAGGTCATCGATATAAAAATACTGGAACGTATTTTAGAGAACTGGGTGGGCCGCTTATGTGATATCAGTTTCAATCGGATAAGTTCACCCTGTTCCGAGTTATGCTATCTTAAACTTTTTTTAGGTCAGGTCACTGGACATTGAAATAGACATAGACATATAGAATATGAAATAGACAGGTGTGCTGTATGTGGCACCTGATGCGCTCAAAGACTATTGTTTCAGTAGGCCCTATTACTGTCGCAAGTTTACCAGCTCCAAATGCTGCTGTTCCAGTGCGTATGCCGCTAGTTTCAACCAGCTCATTTAACACGCGCCCCGCTGGGGGCAAAATTCGCTGCCTCCTAGTTTCCCCCAAGTAAGGCAAAAACGAGGAGAAGCAGAACAACGAAACTTATGGTAGCTTATCCCTAATCCATTTTACGCATTTGACGACATTTCTTAGGCCGGGTCATCTCAGGTCAAGGATATATTTCAGGTCAAGTAAGCCCACCTCAAAACCAAAATTCACGAGTTAGAAGCGGTGCCTAAGGAGCATCTGCTAACTGATCAGTTTCAAACTTTTTTCAATATAATGAGGTCATTAGGGCTTACAAACCTGCTCTCTCGGAATTTTATATTGGTGACCTGAGGTGGGGTCAAATTTTGGTCATCCTATTGAAAATCTATAATGATAAATAGAAAGGGCTCGTTTTCAGTAAATATTAGATAGATAAACCTAAAAATCCCCAAACCATGTTCTTTCACCACATCTTGATCACAAGGTTGTTTTTCCATCTGACCTTTGAAAGGCAATGTGAGGTCACAGGAGCACACAGTGCTTATTTTGCCAATAACTTCTCACTGAATTGAGATAAAGCTTCCATTTGCTTGCAATTGCCTATAGTGTCATCGGGAGTCGATTGATATGCAGCATGATCATACCAGGTCACTCTGTGACCCTGACCTAGCTCGATGTGAGGGCATTTCATCATTTGCCCTAGCAAGGTCATATTATACCTCATTGAAATTGCCACGATGAAAGAAATCCAGTGATGCACAAAGATTTGCTCTAGCTCCGCTGAGTAAACATCTAGAGAGGGAAACGTTCACAGCTCCGTTGTAAGCCAATGGAACCTCCCTTGACCTATGCTGACCTCAATCTTGACTTGGCATACAGAATAGTTCTTATAGTTTCTTTATGTCTTGGCAAGAGCTTTTGAACAACGTCTTTAATTTTTATTTAGCTTTCCTGGGAAATGAGATACGGAGGGGCATAAAAGCGTTTATACCCAACCCCTCATTTTCTCTGATTAAAAAATAGTAATATGCTTGTCAAGATTTTAGTCCCCGTTACCCAGACCAAACCATCGACCGCGATCCGGCACTGAAAGTGGCATTTACTGGCAGTGCCAAGGACGTTTGGGAGTACACCGGGGTTTGATTGATAACCGCGATAATCTACTCCTCTCTCTCTCTCACTCACTCACTCACTCACTCACTCACTCACTCACTCACTCACTCACTCACTCACTCACTCACTCACTCACTCACTCACTCACTCACTCACTCTCTCTCTCTCTCTCTCTCTCTCTCTCTCTCTCTCTCTCTCTCTCTCTCTCTCTCTCTCTCTCTACCACCCGGTTGAAATGTAAAGTTCTAATTTGATCTAAAAGAGGTCACGGTCAATATTATCAAAATAGCGACTGTGGTCTATCACGGCAACTAAACCTTTTCGGAGGCCCTTTCCATGTCTCCTAGATTTTCATCAAAGGCAGTTAAGAGGGCAGCGGTGGTAGAATATTTTCCCATGCACCCATGTTAGCGTTCCGTAAATAAATACTTTCCGATAAATGCTAGTCTGGCTATGAACCCATTTTTAACGATCTTACATAAGATCGGAATTCACGTCAAGGGCCTAAAACTTGATATTGCTGGGCCTATCCTCTTTTATGCTGTAATATACATGTTCTTTTTTAAATTGGATTCTTGTTAGTACATTCATTTAATAATAGGTTGAGTCATTGGTAACCTTAGCAGCTGTAAGAAGATGCATCCCAGTGTCACCATATAAAGGTAAGTAATGAGGGTCCCGGACTCTAAAACGACTGATTGGAGCATGCTCATCCAAAATGTGTTTAATCTGTTGGGGACATGCATCCCAGTATCCCTCAACTCGTTGTTATTTACCCAACGACGTCCAACTTCCAAGATCTGACAGGAAAGCGTCGGTACAAAGCATCGAAACACGGTCAACAGCCAAAATGGATCCGGCACGTGAACACCGTTTCTTCGTATTTGATACCGCGATTTCAAATTTAGTAACCGTTTTTGCTATCTGACCTGGTTTCTTCCCCAGAGCATACCTGATGAAGCCCTGCGCTTTCCACACACAGCCATGGGCCTAGCCTTTAAAAACCAGATCAAGACGTGATAACCGGATTAACGCACCCAGACAATGAAGCTTATCACTATATATGTGAATTTATTGCAACAGAAGACTACCTCACATTCAGTGCAGAACAATGACATTGAACAAGGTTTGCGCTCGGTTGCACAAGCTCGGCGGTATTGTAGACCGAGAGATGACGTCGCAACATTATATGCGAGGATTTTAGTCAAGTCACCTCCCTTGAAGGTCGAGTCTAAGTAAAAGTCACAGGTCAAGGCCATACCACCATTTCAAGGTCATTGACCCTAGTGCCTTGGTTGATGACGCCACCTAATATGACGTATATCATGTTATGCCGTCATAGGCTAGGTCACCAATTTTTAGCTCAAGGTCGCAGGCTCAAGACAAAGGTCATGAGTCAAGGTCAAACATTATTTCCCGCCCGACGGTTGCCATAGTGCTAGTTGCAGTATACGTTACAGGCAATACGTAATATTTTGACGTCAAGGTCAATGGCCTGAACGACCTTGGCCTAAAAATGTCAGAGAACGTTGCCTCAGACCTTCCTCTGTTACTTTAGGTCACTTTCTCTCCACATGCGGCTTCCATCGCATAATCACGGCATTTTCCAATGGCTACCCTGCACATGCAGAATTTGACCTATATAGCCTCGTTTTACCTTGCATATATTGACCTAGGTCTATGAAAGTCGGCTTTAAGGTAGAATAGAAGACCGGAGCTGGTTTAATCATTTTCACTTCCCTCGTAGCTAATAACCAAAGATCTATCGAAAATTGATGCCACCATTCAAAACATAGTTTTGTTCCCCACCAAACGGACGGTTAATTTGTTCCCAAAAATAGATAAGTTTTACGACAATAAACTTTGAGATCAGCTCCACCTATGCAAACGCCCCGATGCCGGGGTAAGTTGCATCAGTCCCCGGGGCAGCTTCATCGTAGGAATTAGTGCACAGAAACACAATACAACGTCAGATTCGCTTTATTGGTAGGCACGTTTCCATATAGCTCATTGGATACCTTTCCGAGCTTACCTTCTCACAGTCAGAGCACAGTGGTGATATATATATATATATATATATATATATATATATATATATATATATATATATATATATATATATATATATATATATATATATATATATATATATATATATATATGTGTGTGTGTGTGTGTGTGTGTGTGTGTGTGTGTGTGTGTGTGTGTGTGTGTGTGTTAGTTTTCTTTTTCTTATACAGATTCTTTTTCTTTTTCACAAGATTCAGATTCTTTTTGAGATCGTAGGGGGCTACCGGTCCACTTCCAAGGTGTGTTCGTGCCAGGCCCCTTCCAGTCCGGGTGTTGATAATAATTCAGGTATTCTCAGTCACAGTTTTTAACTATTCTTCCTTATTTTCCCTGTCAATAATCAGGGGCGTCACCATGTGAGTTTTTTTAGGAGGTAACGGACCCTAATCTGGCGATGACGGTGGTGGGGGAGGGGAGGGGATAGGATACGATTATAATGTAGTGAAAAAGTGCAAAAGTAGGTACCTTTTTCAAGTTAAGAAATGGGTGAGGCCCGCTCCCTCATTCGCTAACTTGGGTGACGCGCCCCTTCCCCACTTTCGATGCCCATGCCAATAATGATGGTAATAATACATCCTTATGACTATTCAATTCGCCCATTAACAAAACTAAGCGCCGGGTTAGGTTGCATCAATGTTTCAACCTGCCCCAAGAAAAACTATTAGTCTTGCCCCGTCCCTAACCTGAATCAATCATGGTGCCAAATATTGCACAAGCTAAGAGGTCCCACCAAAAGTATTTGCCTTAATTGAAGACTAGAGAAACACGTTTTAACCTTCCGGGCTTAAACTGACCAGCGAGCATGTTATCTGGTATTTCATTTAACACTTAATGTAACAGACTAAAAATACTTTCACTCTAAAAAAATAGTTTTTGCCTCCTCACCTGGTATCGGCTGACCGCCTTCGCTGGTTTCTTCACTGGAAAGACATTGCGTGTGCGCGGTTCTAGTGGGCCCGCTTAAGCTGACATCCAGTGAATATTTTTTTAGTTACAGCCCCTGATGCATTCAAGCCGTGATGCAACCAGCCCCGGTCTCCCCAACCTTAGCCTGCACAAACACCTAAACGTTCATTTTCCTAGACCTCTTGGGTTTCGCACTGTCAATGTCGCTGATGCCAAGTAGGTTTGCACAAAGACGACACACAGACATACTGGATCTCAAAATTCTGATCTGATACGGCATTTCTGCTGGCAGATTCGTGTTCAGCGCCACAAATTACCTTACAAACGGACTATTTTGTATTGGATCCACGACAAAAGTTAAATTTTGTTGATCAGTGTAATTGATAGATAGCTGAGGCTTTTGCACGCGGTATTTGTGACATCCAATCAACTTTGCGGTGATGGTTTGAGCAATAATACATCCCTACAGAGAGCAAGCTGGCTCCCGAGAAACGCTTCCAACAGGGGAAGAGTTGGCGACGCCATATGTCCCTGGAAGTTGGTGTGTCAATAAGCCCCAACAATTATTATTACATCCCTACAGTGCATTTCACAATGATTCGTCAGCACATTGGGACAAGCGGAAAAATATAACGTGTAGAACAGATTGAGACTCACCGCGAGAGATTATTGGATTTTAACAATACAGTGTATACCTAGGTGAGGATTCGGACAACATGAAGGACCGCAAACAGCCCAACAGAATAAGAATTTCACATGTATATAAAATATTTATTATCATAGATGAGATAGCCAAACGTTTCAAGGTCAGGGCCTCTTTTTCAGAGTCTAAAAGAATAAACAAAATAATGAAATTCCTGTGAATGTTAAAGTATACTTGATTCTTATTGATTTTCATCTTAAGGGCTAAATCCACTTCATCTAGTTCAAGAGATCCACTGGAAGATTACATAAAGATGATGCCATGCTGTCTCTGCATTTATCGTTTGAATATACCTTTTTTCAAGTTCATGCAGCCCCAATGATTTGCGAAAATCCACGCGCTAGCAAGCAGCCTGTCTAAGAGATTTAGATCCTGGCAACCCAGTTAGCCATTCCTGTAATAACAACAGGGACGAGCGCTCGCTCAGGTTACTCATTCATAGCGAAGTTGCCAGCCAACCTGTGCGTTAGGCTATTCATTTGGCGCTGAAATGATTGATAGATTTAATGAATGCAAGGATGTCTATAACAACGTTGATTAGTTTTGAAGTGCTGCGGCGAGGAGCATGATGATGAGTTGCTAAGATGTTCCCTGGCCTCTCCCCTCGAATCCGGAAATGTAAAAAACACTGAAGATTATATATTCGGGCACAGCCCTTCATCAGAAATGATAATAGGACTGATAATTATTGATATTTACTCCACGATTCTGATGAAGGGCTGTGCCCGAATATATCATCTTCAGTGTTTTTTACATTTCCGGATTCGAGGGGAGAGGCCAGGGAACGTCTTAAGAAGTCTATAACAAGATAATTACATGCACGCCTAGTTATTGGGTTCTACCAGCTGGGCGCGGTAGGATTAAGACAGGGGCGGACACAGACCCGAGTTTTGGGGGCAAACCCATGTCTGCCTCTCCTCCTGGGGGGGGAGGATGAGACGTGCAATTTGGGTGCTCGACAAACCTAGTATAAGTTACCTCTCCAAGTAAATGATCGCTGTCCTGGGGCGGGAGTGAATATTTGTTTGCTCTGCAGACCTAGTGTAAGCACGTTTTTCTCACCAATTTATCCGGCCTTTGGGAGGGGGCCCAAAAGATAGTTTGATCCCCTCCAGCGCTTGGGGGGGCATGGGGAATGTCCCCCTCCCCTGTGTCCGCCAATGAGTTCAGAAACACTCTACGGGATGAGCAGCTGGCGTCACACGCCAAACTTTTGTATATCATCCAGCTGACCATTGCATTGAAGAAGGCTCATTTATAAGTCATCGTCATATATGCCCCGGTGGTGAAATAAAAAAGCAACGTTTCTGAGTTCATTGGCGAGGAGCCACTTTCAACATTAAAAGCAATCTAGAGATTGCTCTTCTTTCGAATATATCGACATACTTAAATAACACTCAGTATGCGCTCAGGTAGCTCAATTCATCTTCGATGTGCACATTGCCAGTATGGACGATGCAAGCATAGCCTGAATACCGACGTTTTGGTGTCTTCGTTTCCAGTATTTGGTACGTTTCGTATCTAGAACACTGAATTTCCCGGGGGCACGTCTGCGTGGGGCTGAACAGGAGTTGAGCATTATCATGCGGAACTATTACGACTGCATAGTTTTGAATTCTTGAATTATGCATACTGGTCATGCCAACTCTTGGGTCTTTTCTAATCTATAACTGATGTTCCAACCGACCCGGGACTTAGGGAAGTCCGTGCAAGAGTACGCACTTAACTTTCTAAAGGCTTTCACTTCTCTCCTATAAGTCTAATAGCTGAAATTTTTATGTGGTTGCTTAGCCTGAAGAATTGTCCATGCATGATCCATGTTTCAACTCGATGTCTCTGAAAGGAACTCGGCACGAGCCCATCAAAAATAAAAATCTAGGTGAAACTGTCAGCATGGGCATCGATTAGTAATAACAAATGCTGCCAAGGCGCCTCCGTGCGTACTCTTACCGACCCACCCGGCAAGAGTGGGTCGGTAAGAATACTCAAGAGAGGAGGCTGGAGTACGCATTGATGCCGCGCTGTGCTTTAGGTGCATAGGCCATGTCGCGAAGTTTTTTGTCGCCAAACTAGGCGATTGTATGATTTTATATCGTTCTAAATATACAACAACTATGTTGCAACGTTTGGTTTTCCAAATATGAATTACGGACCCTGTCCCGAGCGAAAATTATATTTTCCTATCGCTTAAGCATGTGCACTCTTGCCCAATGTCTACTGCGTACTCTTGCCGGACATGCTCCCTTGGGAAGAAAGTCTTCATAGACATGTTGGCAGGCGTTTTAGCGTGAGCTCCGGTCCTGGAGCATACCCCTAGCTCAGCTTTCTTACTGATGACAGACCGTATTACAATACTTTTGATAATAGAAGCACGGTCTACAAGTTTACCCAGTTAAGAAATATTACTTCAAGGGTGCCCAGAAACTTATCTTGTTCTGTATTCCTGCGGAAAGAACAGGAGCACGTTGAATTTTGGTGTGCAGCCTAGGCACTGACCTTGCCTTTTTATACTAGGGTATCCACCATCTCAGTGGTTGCTAAGTAACCAAAACAGCTGCTGCATACTCTTATCTCCTGCGTACTCTTACCCGCCCTTACCCTAATGCACTATATTGCACACTTAAGCTTACTTTAGTTTATTCTATGTATCACTGAAGGGCCAATGAATTTCATTTAAGCATGTAACCAGTGAGTTAAGACACTACAACGTACAAACACAGAGTGGCAACATAACAGAAACCAAGAGCAGTGATGTCGGAACGTCCAAATTTAAGGCGGGCACCATGGACGTGTCAACCCATTTCTTTCCGGTTAACGCCATAGGGTTAATGTTCAAATTTCTTATTTGAGGGGCCACCCTGCCCCGGTGTCTCCCCCCTTCCCTCTCCCCACCCGCAGTTCCAACGCCAGTGACCAAGAGTCTAAGTCGTACCTACGGTAACAACAATCAAACAATTAAAGGGAATGTGGTATATTCATAATGATATTTGAACTGAGAGAGCCATGTGATAGGGCATGCCAAGAAAGCAATAGATCGATGTTTAATTTGCCTCAAAGCTTACCGTTTGCGGAGAAAAGAGGTAAACATTCACCCCATCCACCCCTCTTTCCCCGGGTGGTCACGTGGTATGAGGAGACATTGGGAAAGTGACGTCTGACTCAAGCCACGCTGCATGTGATGCGCGCACACATTTTTCTGCTTGGATATCTCTAAAACCTACGTGCTAGGCACGACTTTGGTACTAGCGTTTATAAGTGTGTATGATTTGCTTTATTTACTTGTTTCAACCGTCACCATATCGAGCAAAATATCACAAATCGGGCAATGTAGATCCTGGGTGTCAACAACTACTTGTTTTAGCGAAACACATGTAATTTTACTCGTATTCTTTTATGGCCTGAGTCTAAAAGTTTATTGAGGCACAAAAGATGACCAGATGGCTCGTCGATTTGACGTCACGTCGACGGATCGGCTCGGCTGGCGTGAGTCGCCGTCGACGGCGACGGGCTGTGTGGCGCGCCTGTTGCGCCCGGCGTCGGACGATCCGTCGCACCGCGTGAATCGATGAGTTTGACGCGGATCAGGGATCGGTGTACATCCACTGTCCTGTGTGCTGCGCTTCTCTGTTTATTTCCTTGTGTGTGGCCTTGCCACTGGCATATTCGATTCTGCACGGCTAAGGGAAATGTATTTTTGCGATTTCTGAAGGTAATGTTTGATGTACGAATTACAACGTTCAGTTGTGACGTAATTGGATGGGTTAGTTAGAATCAGGCGGAGTGGTGGGTTGCTAGCCCGTCTTTTCTCGGCTCGGGATGGGGGCTGAACCCGGGGGGGCGTGACTGATAGTGAGCCGTCAATCCCCAGACTTGCCCCCCCCTACCTACAGGGTAATCTGTTTGTGTACTTTAAGTCTATCTACGACTTGCCTGCTTTTAAATGAATCCTGTTTCGTACACAGTGACTAATGCACGTCTCTAAACAATGTTTCAGGTAAATGCTAAGCTTGTAAAAAGAATGCACTTTCATGCGACATAGTGCTCTCAAGCTCAAAACTCGAGATGATAGCATTACTGTGGCTTTCCAAAGTGGATCGCCTCCTGTTTTTTTCAGAAACAATAGAGCAGCAGGGCTGTTTCAACTGTCAAAGCAATTCTGTCCAACTGTCAATAGAGCAAACACCACAGACCAGCAATCCACTTTAAAAGTCTGCACAAGACTGGAAACAGGATGGTGATTATGGAAGAGGATGAGATGGTACGACCATGTCAAGGTTTCATTCGGGGCTGGACTGATCAGGGCAATTGTTTAGACTGTCACAGTAAAGAAATGGAGTGAGAGGGTGGGGGACCACTTATGGGCTGAAATTTCCGGGACGGAATCAGTTGGGACAAACTCAAGTGGAACTGACTGGATAGATCTTGGCATGGTCTCTCTAACTTCAGATGTTTGGCTTGTCAGCTCAAAATAGTTGTTAGGGATACCGTGGTCTGCCAGCTACTGGAGTCCGATAGGGCTATTCGCGTCCATTTGACTTATTGATTTGGTAATCATTTATCTGCAAAGTCAATTTCATACATTTCCCGTGGGGTCGTTGAGGTAATACGTTAGGTCATTGACGGATACACTGTGCTTTAATGGTCACATGCATAAGATACGAAATGCTCTTGATGAGATTCGACGCGGTGACAATATAGATCTTGTTATCCGTGCAGTAGCAATGTGTTCCACGCAATCTGCTTTTGAACTGTCCGACTAAAACAACCCTGAAGGTAGTTCCGATTGATGAACATTGACCGCAGAGCAACGCACCAATCGACAGGGACCGGCGACGTGCCCTGGCGTAGCAGGCCAAAATGGCATGAATGACATATTGCACCCCCCCATTTCCTCTAACCTCCGATTCCACTTATTTTCTTGAGAAAAAAAACACAGTTTTCAATGATTTTGCTCATTCTCCCTCTCCCTCCTTAAAACTACCTGCCTAAACCATCGGTTTTAGGTACACACGGTCAGAGCGATTGCAGAAGCTGGATATTGCTCAGATAAAGAAATACCCCTGACACAGTGGCGGATACCAGGAGGGAGGCTAGGGGGCTCAATCCGCCCTCCCTCCCCAATGTCCCAGTGCCTATAGTTAATGCATAGTTGGAGGCTGCTCCGAGCCGGTGGCGGTGAGTTTAAGAGCCTCCCAGCCCTCTCCCCCTCCCCCTTCCCGAAGTGAATTCCTGGATCCGTCACTGTCCTGACAGTACCTACTGTTAGAAGCAAGTGAAATTATTTCATGATAAATTTTAAACGAGCGGGGATACATACCAGATGCGGTGATACTTCTCGATGGGTGCTAACATAAAATATGAGATAGCTCTCATATTCTGGCCATGATAAATTTTCCTCAAATGCGGGAAGCAATTTCAGTGCATTAGCCCTGAAGGGACCTCGCTTCTTTACCATCGTAAGTGACATCCTTAGTTGCGTGATTGAATCGTGATGAGTCCGATCACACTCTGCGCCAAGTATCACTGGCGACACTGGAGGACCAGCATAGGTGCCAGTTCGGATGAAGCTCACGATTAATTGTCATGGAGATTTCTTTTTATTTGTATCGACCGACGGATCAGCAGGAAGTGCATGACAATGAAATGAAAACTTTTGAAATAATTTAACCTTTGCTTACGTCCATACATGGTATATTTCCAGTAAGCGATACATAAGGCGTACATGTATAAGCACGCGCAACCATGACACCCCTTACCTACTCAGGGCTTTTTACCCAGCGGGGGGCCCTAAATAACGCGGCGGGCATCGGCGCGGCACAGCTCGACGCTGAAAGCCACCGCCAGATGGCTTTTGATATTTTATTATTATTGGACTTTTTAAATAAGTTTTATTATATTAGTGTTATATTGGACTTATTTCCTTAGCTGAGTCCAATCATTTTATTTAGCGTGATTTAATGTACGTACAAAAACGCTGGGCTGGAAACATTATTGAATCGCGTTATTTTCGCGTCGGTCAATTCCTCACCCCTTGTCGAATTTCTGGCTGTGTCACTATCCGCCGCTGGTGTAAGCACTGGCGGATCTAGGGGGCAAAGGGGCCGTGACCCCCACCAAAGCCTAAAATACCATCTTTTGGCTCCCCAGAAAGACCAAATGTTGCCAGTCCATGTTGTTACCATGTTCTTACCATACCATGTTTTTAACTATTATTTCCCGATTTAAAACGTTGGTTTGGCCCCTCCAAAAGCTCCCCCTGGATCCACCGCTGGTGTAAGCCTGGCGCAGAAGTCCCTTGTGCCACACCTCTGCCTGTTTTAAGTCTGGTCAGCAGGCTGGTGGCTTCTGCGGCTTCCTCGAATCCCGGCTTCGCTGTCACGCAACTAGTGCACTTGTGTTAAACGTTTCGCCTCGGACGTAAAAGCTGGCCAAGTGTTGAAACATGGGCAAAATGCCGGAAGGTTTGATAGGGGTCTGTAAATATTCCTAGGTATTTTTCCTTACATTAGTTTTATATAACTGCATCAGAGCCAATCTATCCAGGATTCTTCTTGGATTGAGAGGTAGAATTCAGTCATGTCCTTAATCATCATTTTTGTGTAAGTGTTGGCAACTAAAACGGACGAAGGGATGCGACACCCTGGTATGAGACGAGGAATTAAAGGGAGGTTAACCGCGCCGCAATCAAACGGCTACATAACCCTTCACCTAAAACGGCTTCAACCCGCACCGGTGTGTTTCCACGTAGTGAAGCTCAGCGTGTCTGTGAATGATCCATATATGTCCCACTCATCTACATGGCCATGCCCAACGGCGTTGCCACGGATTTTCGTGTGGGGGAAACAGTGGTGAAACACTTCAAGCCCCTACGTCCGCTCAAATGCGGCATTTTCAATGGTATTTCCAGCCAAAAGTAAGGGGGTCTGCCAACCACTTTCCAAGGGTGGAGGCCCGGCCCCCAGCCCCCCTCCCGGTGGCGACGCCCCTGACCATATCGACTCCAGGTGAAAGCAGTAGCGCCGTTGGTTCAGGACTTTGGTGCTGAGGAGGGGGAGGGGGAGTGGGTGGGCTTGGGACAACGGACTTCTCAATTCATATCTTTGTAGTAAGGTAATTGCTCAAATTTCTCATTTAAAGGAGCCCCATGCATCCCTCTGTCTGTTTCATCGCCACACGCACAAGTAGTCGACGCCGGCAGAGTAGTTCTTAGTCATGCACCGGCCGTACTGACATCCATCGGGAGGATTTGCCGAAGAAAAAGGATCAGTTGTGACCGAACCAGGCGGAAATCACCTCCCGTTTCAGTTAGGAGCTGGAACGGTGAGCCCATGCCCGTGCTATGGTCTTTTCTTTTCTCGGAATGTGCTAATTGCAGCGTGCAGCAGGGCTGCACCTCTGATCAATGATCGGGCGCCGAGAGCTTAGTTAAGTATTCACAACGCTGCCAACATAGTTGGGGAAAAGCTTGAGACGCCAGTGGCTATTTTAAGATTTTATACCAAGGCTTTCAGTCGTCATAAGGCCTATCCTGCATTTAAAGTAGACAAACATGACAACATGACGTCTTCCGCAGGACCGGAGTTGAGAACCATCCCTTCCTTTCAACATTGTTTAAATATCAAGTTGACAAGGTGAAGCCTGGCCTGTCTCCTCGAATCCTGGATGTAAGATATACCAAGATTATATATTCGGGCAAAGCCATTCATCAGAATCATATAGGAGTCATGGTGTAGCCAGACCTCGAATTGAGCTTCATACAATTTTTTTGTATGAAGCTCAGTTCGAGGTCTGGCTACACTATGACTGAGAATTTGAGATGCTGCCTACATGATTCTGATGAAGGGCTGTGCCCATTGAATAGAGATAATTTAGTGATGATTTTCAAAACCGTACAGCTCGGAAAGTCACACACATTTTCGATCTCGGTTTTCTTCGCAAAGTTGAGCTTTACAGTGGCTTGAACACATCCTGAAAGCACAATCCTTTGTTTTAAAAATAATTTGAAATATCGTTAGTTGGTGGCTTTACAGTTTCAATATTTGTATTTCAAAAATATAACAAAAATGGCAGCTTGAAGACTACATCCACCCGCTAGAACGTTTCCGCTCGCTGTCCATAGCTTGCAACCTACATACCGATAAAAAGTGAAGAACTTGACATTTTCAAGTCTCAGCTTATCGTGACGTACCTTTCTATACCACTGAGGTATAAAATTGTTATCCATGTCGTAGCCGTTGGTTTGTTTCTTTCACATTTGCAAGGCAGTATTGACATTATAATGCACACCTTTAAGGCCGTGCGCAGGCGCAGAAGACAAAGGGAACTTTCCGGGGCTTGGGGTAAATTTTTGCGACTTTTTGCAGCTACATCAACTTTTTGCCGCTATATCATTGCTGACTCCACTCGCTTGCCAATCAAATCGTCTGACTAACTCACATTGTCGACGGCTTCTCTTGCGCCAAACCGACACTAGCCAAGGCCCCAGTCCGATATTTTTTCTGAAACTTTATTTGTGAGATGAATTTGCAAGAGTCACTATAACTAGAGCGGACATCTAACAAAACCTCAATACCCCGACGTCAAAATAGAGTTGTTAGTACAAATCGGCCAGGTTAATGGAGAATCACGTGCTAATTCAACGAGCCTGGTTTTAGCCCACCACTAAATAATTTTGGCAGAGACAGCCATTATTCATTGCGAGGATTAGTGGAACATTAGATCGTTGTCAAGCAACCGTTTGTGAATAAGCGTATTTAGGCGCTGGTCAAATTTCTCAGTTTGGCCTAAGCTGTGAAAAAGGACAATCATTCTACCAAGCATCTAAAAAACATTCTATTAGGCAAAACAGGATCCTCGATTATGGAACTGCTCGCGCAATGGATGGAACTGGAAGAAGAGGTTATTGATAAAGCAGCCGAATACTCCATCAGGCACGCCATGTCCCTGAGCGGTAGCCAAAAGGATCGAAAATACATGAACCGAGCCAGAGCATGTATGCAAGATTGACCATGGATTGAGTATTAGAAGAACGAGCCCCCTCACTCTCTATACCACAGGAAAATATATGCGGAGCCAATACTGAGCTACAGCCTGGCAGTTAATCAGACGAGCATGACAGACATGTTGTTTCTAGAAGGCATGATATTACGGATATATCCGCTAATGCAAGGACTACCATCAAGGACACAGAAGACTGTGGTGTACACCATGCTGGGGGCGCCATCATGCCGGGTATTCATTGTGAAAATCACATTGTAGTTTACCGGATTCCTTCTTCGTGCAGCAAAGGAACATGAAATCACATACCTTCTATGTGATACTACATGGAGCCGTTAATGATGATCGGAGAACCAGCCTGTCCAACAGTGGAACAGAAAACTAGAGGGCTGCAGCTTCCAAATATTACTGCTGAGCTAGGGAACAGAAGCTGAGCGTAATTATCGAACGCTGGAGCAAGATGGCCCAGCAGGCATTAGCGCGAGCTATGCACTGACTGAAACCCTGGAAGCCGGAAACAAGCCCATGGGTCTTCACTGGTTGCCCAGACTAGTAACCGAAGAAAATGCACTCCTGAATGCAAAATGCAGCTCCTGAACTCTTCTGGCCTGCAAGTCGATACAGCAGCATTGGAAGACAAGCAACACTCACGAAGATAAATCTGCTGACTGGACAATCCTGGGTTGCGACTAGCATTATAAGGAGACACACTCAGGAGAACCAGGTGTGCCCCCTCTGTCAAAGCGGTGATGAAACATTGGAGCACCTAATATTTGAGTGTGCAACGTTGTCCGAGGAGCGAGCATTAGCAGAAATATCAGACGCACCTCCAAGGAAGAACCTCAGCCATGGAGTAAATATTACAAGCGAATACCTCTGAAAGTCTTGTAATCCACTGTATATATATACAGCTAGAGTCCGGAAAGCACTAAATAACCTGAATGTATGGATCCTCATGTCAACCCTGACTCCCTCCTTATTAATGGTGGCTTGTGGTGCATGGAGCATGAGTGCATGGGAACGATGTAAAACCAAGGCACAGATAGCTCCCCATCTACTAGATGACCGACTCGATAAGTTCAAGTAATTAAGGATGAAAGCTTGCACGATAAATGAAATGGATGCCGAAGCCCGCCGCCGCTAGAAGTGTTTAATTTTGATACTTATCTAAGTTGGGCATCCGACCTGCTAAAAAGTAACTGTGAATTTCAACGCTGTTGGAGCCTAGAAGACCCTATGTATTCCTATATGATTAAGTCTGAGCGCCTAGTGTTCTTCAATAGATGATTGAAATTTTAATGTGTTAAGAATAGGATCATCGTCAAAAGCATCAAATTTATGATAAGCACACCAGTCCTTGATCTTTACCATTGGCTGATCCTATCTTATCTATTACAAGATCCAACCTTGCCGGAAGACGACATGTAAAAAGCGATCGTGTTTTTCAGTGGCCTCATTATTCTATGTAGTGAAAATGAAATAAATACGGACATTTTAAATTTTCAAACCTGTTCCAGGAGCATCACCTATATGCTACAGAACCGCAACTTTTAACGAACTTTAGAACTTATTTGGTAACCAGAAGTTTTCAGACGCTTGGCAGAGAGGTGTTTCAGTAAAACGTCACGAGCTTCCCACAGAAGCCCAGATTTGTACTAACAAAACGTTCAATTTTGACGTCCGCACAGGTGTGCTGTCCGCTCTATTTATAGTAGATCTCTATGTGAATTTGATAAACGTTGAGCTTGATTGAAAACGTGACTAACTTGTGTCACCCCTGTGCGCAGGATCATTACACCGACCTGATCGCCCGCTATATGCGGTGGTGGTACGGGGAGAAGGAGGCACGGCTACTTTACCCGCGCATGCTGCACCGTCTGGCGGACCTGCGCGCCCTCACCGAAGCGCACAATGTGAACACGTGAGATGCGGGACTTCGTGGTTGGGGATTGGAGTGATTATAATTGTTGGGGTTTAACGACGCACCAACTGCCAGGGACATACGGCGTCGCCAACTCTCACCCTGTTGGAAGGGATTTTGGGGATCAGATCAACTTATCCAGAAGCTCCGCTGGGGTAATTGGAGTGGGAATTTGCACAAATATAAAAGGCGCCCTCTGTAGTATCGTGTGCTGTTGTGGATATTGTGTATCCGTGCTGAACGGTCTCGTCCTGTTAAAGGGATTGTGTCACTTTTATAGGTGATGGGTTTTAAAGGGAGACACGCGAAAGCGAATTTATTGGCTAGATCAAAAGGTCACAAAAGTTGTTTCAGAAGTACTTTTCTCATATTTGCGAATTTGGCCTGAAAATGCCTTAAAATTGCTCTTAAAGTCAACATTTCTAGACTACTTTACCGGTACACCTCTTATCGATTTAAATGAAGTATCCCCGGCTAAGGCTATCAATTTCTCTAAGAATTAGGTCATATCTATCCTAAACAGTGATGTAGAACTTCGGACTACTAGAGAAAAAAATTACTTAAGAAAAAAATTCCAAAACTCTTTTGAAACAGAAATATAAGGCTTAAAAGAAATGACAATTAACCAATCAGAAGCCTAGGAATTCCCATACCGGGGTCACATGACCCATCTGACGCAAAAGTTTCGTCATCCTGGGGATGAACCAGAAAGCGACTCAAGACCCGAGGTACGAAACGGCTGAAGACTTGAGTAATTAGGTTTTTTTCGTTTCTAGGGCAAACTAATTCGTTTTGTACTTTTTAAAGGCTTTGTAAAATTGATTCAAATACAAATACAGGAGAATAAACATTTTTATTACAAAAACATTACTTTTCAACTTTAAATAGTTTTCGAAAAGTAAGTGATGCGTGAAGTGTTCGGCATTTTATCGGAACTGTTAACCTTTTTCGATAGTAAGTGAGTGGCTTCCCAAAATGTTGCCGAAGATACAAAAATAATTGACAGTTTCGTAATCAGGATCTTTCAAATAGCAAGAAACCACAATAATAGTTTTTCGCGCAGCTCCCTTTAACACGCGCATTGACGGGGGTCTGAGCCACCTTCGCATTGACGGGGGGCGGGTACCCGCCCCCTAAGATCTCAAGAACCACGGTAGGTAGCGAAAAACGGTAAACGGTTTTGGGCTGCCCATCCACTTCTCGATCGAAAACATTTGAACCATTTTTTTGTCAGGTCACATTTAGGGTCACGAGAGGTCAAAACATGCCGTCATAGGGATAACATGTAAATTCAGTTTTTCGGCCATTACATATAAACAAGTAAAGATAGAGCAAAACGACTTAAACTATATGAATCCTCTCAGCAAGCCGAATTGAGTGATATATAATTTGGCCTTGCTAGGTCAAATCAAGAATTTGACCTGACCTGAGGTCAGTTCAGGGCCAAATTCTATAAAAATGCATATCATTAGAACCGCAAAGCCTAGGCGAGTCTAATGCAGCTAAAAAAATGCTCTATCACCATCCGTCCTGAGTTATTCCGTAAAAACTATTTTCCCATGTTTTTCCAATGGAGAGGTCATGCCTCGTACCTGACCTTAGGTCATCAATATAAAAAATACCGGAACATATTTTAGAGAAATCGGTGGGGCCATTATGTGATATGAGTTTTAATCGGATAAGTTCACCCTGCTCCGACTTATGCTATCTTAAACTTCTTGTGAGGTCGGGTCACTTGACCTGTACTGGTGACCTGGCCTGAGATGACCTAACCTTAAAATTTTCACAGAAGTTGTAAAAATGATGAGGGAAAAGGTATGCCAAGTACGGCGGCGCTACGCGCCGCCGTTTTTCTGCTCTCTCCGAAAAACCCGAGGGGGCGGGTACCCGCCCCCGTCAATGCGCGTGTTATAAGTAAGATAGCAGCTTTACAGCGCGCGTCGAGAAGCTAAGCTCAAAATAAAGGGCACTAAGACACTACTTAAAACCATGAATCCCTTCTCATCCGGCTGCGCCATGCACATTTTGGTGTGCCAGTCACGGAACTCCTAATAAAAAGTCCTTATTAATTTTATCATTCCATTTGGTTGCAACAATTTGATTGGTATGAATCCTAAGGCCCTTCCACTTATTGAAAATGTCAAGCCAACAAGTGAGCACTCTTTCCATATGCCTGCTCTATTTTTTTAACACCAGCCTCATGCGGTGGTAAACTACAAAGATATTATTGAGTTTGCTTTGTTTAACACCCGCACTGGAGGGGGAGTCTGGCACTAACGCGCACTGGAGGGGTCCTGGTAGGCCCCCTAAGATCTCGGAAACTAAGAGGTTTAGAAAAACGTCACTTTGGAGGTGGGTGGCGGCTATGGTGATCTACATGATGACCAATTTTCATTGACCTAGGTTAATATCTTCAAGGTCAAACGAGGTCGTAAATGTCAAATCTTGGCCATGCTGGGGACCGATTGGTAAATGCTGTGATTATGTAGGAAAATGGCGGGAATAAGCTAAAGGCGGACCAGGTTCCTAGAGAAGAGATCTCAAAGAGGCTGCTTCCCCACAATTTTTGGGTCAAGGTTATTCAAGGTCATTGACCTTTAAGGTCAACATATGGTATACTACTTATAATGTACACTTTGACCAACACTGTAGCCACTGGCGGGAAATGAGAAGTGACCTTTCCCAATGACCTTTGACCTTACCCTTTGACCTTTAACTTTGATCTTGACCTTTGTATTGGGGCACCCTATCGATGACGTCATAGCATAATATATGTCAGACCGGGTAGCGTCATTTGGCCGGAAGCACAGTGATCAGTAACCTTGAAAGTGCAGATATGACATTGACCTGTGACCTTTGACCTTGACCTTGACTTTCATGTGAGGTGACCTTGACATATAATCCCAGTTATATGGCGTTATGACGTCACCACGCGGTCTCCAATGCAAGCTAACTGGTCCGACCGCGCGATTACGGCAACCTCAAAATGCAGGTCTGACTTTGAAAGCTGATAAGTCAAAAAAATTTCGACCGATTTTCAAAAAAGTTTTCACCAATCGACGCGCTATTAAATTCTGTTAAATCGTTTTTCGGCTATGAACGGTTATCCGGCCAAATCAGAAAGACAGGTGGGGGCCTCTGAGGCCCCCCTCCAGTGCACGTGTTAATGAAATTAATGAAATATTTTATGTCATGTCCTTGGTTTTTAATTTGATGGAAAAGTTAGGAATGGATATGATATATCGATAGTCTTTCCAGTTCTATGTGAGCCTATGCTTTACCTGTGATCAAAACTATTATTTTGCAGCCGACGAATACAAGCTGCCTTGATGACGCAAAGAATAACAAGAAAAAGGTAACATTTTTGGCTCTAAGCCATTTAGGATAGAAACAAAGTGTGGTTTTCTTATTTTCAAACCTGTTTTGGCCATAAAGTGTTTGTTAAAACTCAGAAAAGTGACATGTACCATTCAGGAGACATCCAGAAGGCATCCAGACATTTTTAAGATATCCAGTATCGTAACGGCAACGGAACACATCCAATAGCTAATAACAATGCGGTTTTTGCGATTTCGGTACTATCTAATAATTTTACGGTTCTTTGAAGCGGTGTTTTTAGTTTGATGGATAGTTTTTAACGAGAACTATTTCTTTCTAAGCTCTCATACGTATGTTAGGAATTTGCGGTGCAATTTGCTTATGCCACATCTGTGTGTTTTTAGACGTTTTCGGAAGAATTTCAGAATATTGTTTTAATAAATTTTTCTACATTCTTAGACGTGTGTAGACGATTATCAGTCATCGTTTTTAACAAGGCATTTGATTGCGCTATCAAACCTCTTCACTCAACCAAAAATTGTTATCCGTCGCTAGGTCATGACCCGAGAATATTTGCACTGAATATTTGCTTTCATCTGTTTTAAATAAATATCTAGTTGTAATGGAAATGGCATTCAGGCATAAAAGTTTCCATTAAACCTGCAATCACAGAACGCCCTACATACGGTGGACTTTTCGGGGACCTTAACATTTAAGAATCTTATCCATTTTGGACCCGTACCGTAACTAGTGATCACCGATGAAGGCTATGTTCTACAAAACGTTACCAGTGCCGTCTCTGTGTGGTCTATATAGAGAGGACAGAATCAACACAAAAGTTTGTCAGAATCAGAAATTACGTATCCGGTTGCAGATGATCAGTGAGAGGCTTGGGAATCTAATTACGCTCCAGCCCTGCGGGTGTTAACATGCACGTTGACGGGGATCTGAGCCACCTTCACATTAACACGTGCATTGACGGAGGTCAGTGCCACCTTTGCTTTGACGGGTGGGGGGTGGGTAACCCCCCCTCCTAAGATCTCGAGAACCACGCTAAATAGCGAAAAACGGTAAACGGCGTTAGGTAGCCCGTCCACTTCTTTATCGGAAATATTTGAACCATTTAAGATTGATGCCAATAACATTATTGCAGCCAGAATCATGAAATAAGTTTCCTCATGGTTTGAACAAAGACCTTAAGGCCCTTTATTTTGAACTTTAAGGTCCACGGAAAATTGATATACAGATCTTAGAGCTAACCGGGGGGCTTAGACCCCCCGGGTTGAAGGACCAAAAGGCGGCGCGCACCCACCAAACCGCTAGCGTTCCTTCACATTTTACATCTTCCTGAAAATTGGGCCAAGGTCAACAGGTCAGGTCACCAGGCCAGGGAAGACCCACCTCAAAAATACTAGGACCCATAACAAAAGAGGAACGATCAAGTGAAACCAACCACAATTGGGCCCACCAGGAGCACAACATTTGTTCCGGGATTTTTATATGGACCAAGGTCATGCAGAGCATGACCTCCCCATTGTCAATACATGAAAACACGAAATAAGCTTTCCAGTAAGTAGGATGGAATCAACTTGAATCATCGGTTGCGACCTGCTCTAGCCCATTTCTGAAGCTGATGCAAAATTTACTTGGACCTTAAAAGGTCACTTAGGTCAAAAAACATTTTTGTTGTTTTTCGCTATAAATTTTGAATAAACTAAGATAGCGCTTTTATTTTGTCACCAAAGTGTTTGTATAGTCACTGGAAGTCAAATGATATACACAGACTAACCAGGTCACGTGGGTCAGACCGTTGACCTGGCATAGCAATATCATATATCATTCGATTTGTATTGACGAGAGGATTGCAATGGTGCATAAACTATGGCTGTATCTTGTTTGGTTCGGAAGCTATTAGCGAAAAGTAAACGCCCTTATGCATGGGTGGCTATGGACATTCCCAAGAATATGCCCAATATTTAGTGACCTGTAGCTCCCTAGGCTTTGACCTGACACAAAATGAATGGCACTGTAAGAAAGAGCAACTCAAGAGCTTGAATGGTGTTAAAAAATGTTTCTAGGTATCATAGTTTCGAGATATGAGGTATTCTAGTACACCTCATATTAGCGATTTTGACCTGTTTTGACCCTGGTGACCTTGATATTGACCGACAAAAAAATACCGAAGTATTTTCGATATCATTTCGAAGAGCTTGATTACCGTTTTGCGCTTTTTCTAGCTCTCTTAGTTTTGAGATCGTGGGGGTCTTTTAGCCCCCCCACCAGGGCGAAGGTGGGTCGTACCCGCCACCGGGGCAAGGGTTAAATGAAATATGTCAGCATTGGTTTCTCGACACGCTCTGCAAAACTGTTATCTTAGTTGAAATCCCATGATAAAGTTAGGACACGCCCTTCAAGCATCAGACCGTCATCTCCTGTCCTTGGGCACTTGGCCTGTTGAAGGTTTAGTCAATGAAAATATAGACATAGCATCGGATGTCCCTTATGCCACTTCATTCCAAATCATAATATTAGAATAGAGTAAAGCCAGGCTCAAAAATTGTGGAACCCTGGAAAGTGCCGTTGAATCAGCCAAATTATTTTTGTGTTACCAAACCCGTGTAAGTTGTTTTAAGTAGTGATGCACCGTACTGTTAACTTGCCTGGCATTATGAAGCAGTGAAGTCATCGCTAACCCTGTGTGTTAAAACGATGCATTATGTCTGAGCGTATGGGGTGTTATGTGCTTTTGGGTAGTGCTAAAAAGAAACTGGATACAAAACTACCGTGCATACTTCCATAGAGGTGGCTTTACTTGAAGCGTCTGGTTTTGTTTTGCATAGAACCGGTTCAATTTTGTGTTATCTTTAGAATACCTTATATTGTATCAAACATGAACCAATCTTAGTTTCTAGGGTCTTGCGTGTTACTAATTTTCGAACTACGTTCCGGACCAGGTGGGGAACACTTGGACTGTCTTGAAAATCTGCGAACAGAGTAAGCTCAATGTGGCTTGAGCAAAAGGCATTGATCCATGAAAAGATATAAAGCACCCTCAAAGTCGCACCCTGGGATGAACCAAAAAATGAAGAGCGAACAAGTATTCAATCTGAAACTAAAACAGGTATCATAGGTTAGGGCTCAAACGAATAGGAACGCTGCGTCGCAGTGGACCTTTAAACCCACGTTACTCGAAACTCGTAATTCTGATCTCTGAACAATGTGAACACACTGTTAACGAGCTCTTCTTGTGTTCCAGCGTCTGCTTCCCCAAGCCTGACCTGGCGGACGCCAGAGACAAGTTCAGCCAGCTTCAGCTGAACCCCTACCCGATGTGGCCCGACTTCTCTCGGAAAGAGGCTATGAAAGCAGCAGCTGGACTCACCGCAACTAGAAGGTCGCCCGATCATGCAGCCTCCGGGCATCCAGAACTTGTGGAGAATCCCGTGCCCCAGCCTGCACCTGTTGGTCTCGCGCAAGCAGACCCACCGATGCTTGAAGACCTTCGAGGTCATCCCGAATGTCCGAGACATCCTGGACATCCGGGACATCCCACGCATCCGGGACATTCCGAACCTCCAGGACAACTGGGACATTCCGAACATCCAGAACATCCCGGAAATCCAGGACATCTGGAACATCCAGGACATCTCAGGCATTTGAGACACCCCAAATCACCAGGACAACTGGGACACCCCGAAAATCCGGGGCATCCCGGAAATCCGGGGCATCTCGAACACCCGGGACATACCGAGCATTCGGGACATCCGGAACATCTGGGACATCTGGGACATCCCGAGCATCGTGGACATCGAGGACACTCAGGGCAGTTGGGACGAATGGGACACCCTGAATACTCCAGACAGGCTTCTGCTCCAGTCACTGGGACCCTCCTTGACCCAAGCGGGTATGTCAACAGCAATACCACCAACTGCATGGCTGAGCCGATTTCAGAATGAGATAGCAGGTGTACAATGTGCCAATGATAGTATCTTATTTGTCGTGTTGTTGAAATGTGTCTTAAATGGTAATGAATGATTTGCTGAGTATCTTGTTAAAATAGTTTTCTAAATCAATTGGAAACTTTAATTGACTATACATTCTGGGTATTCCCAACCTGACATCACATCAGCAGACAATCGCCCTTGTGACAAATGAGTATAGATGATTACCATTTAAAAACTATGAAAGGAATAGTTCAAAGCGGTCAAAGCCACGAAACTACCCAGAAAGTTATATAAATATTTCCAGAAATTATAGTTTAGATCCTAGTTTACGACTTACTTCGAATGCAAAGCTCTAAGCCTATCCGACAACCGTTCCCTAATTATCTCAAGAATCACGACTGAGGGAAGCGCATTGCTCAGACTTCTTGCGGAAAACCCAGACCTTGCGGTCAGGTATAATAAGCTTATTTTTTGTAAAGTTTCATGACCCTGATATTTGAAAGAATGCAAGAGAAAGCCGTATGCTACTGGGTCCCCAGACAACCGCGTGGTTGGCGACCAGGCTATTTCGGCGAGCTTCAACCATTGTCCTATACTATTTATTTATTTGTTTATTCTACTACGTCAGGCCGCTCCACAAAATACATGTGGCTATGCTTAGCCTGGAACGCACGTTTACATAGGAGTATTCGGCTAGATTGACCGAATATAACATTCTACTATTTGTATGTACTTGATTGTTGCCTTTGATTTGTATATTGTAATGACCTATATTATTCTTCTTGAAAGATGAATCGTTATTTCACTCTGTGTCAACTCAAAACCGGTCATCTCGATTACGTTTTTGCAAATCGTTTCGGGTCGATGATAATTAGATCCGTGTCTCTTTTCATAGGTGTAATGTGATTAGCTTGATAACTTTCGGCTAAAATTGATATCAGGCTAGATCAGGTCAATGAGGTATGGCATAGTTTCTAAACTCATGTAAGGCAGTTTTGCTGTTTTGAAATGGGGCAGACCAAAGAAGAGTGAAGCTCGGCTTTTAAAAGAACAATATCACGTATCTGAGCATTATTAGAAAACTGTCTGAAAGAACCACCGGTGCAGGCCCAGCCATTTTAAGGTCTGGTCATTAATGAAGACTGCAAAGGCCTCGCTCCTCGAATGCGTTTGAGTCTCTTGAACTTTTAAACGAAAAAAGGCACGCAATATGTTTGGTATTGAAGTGGCGATCACGCTCCAACTATTCGAGTGACATAGAGCATAGCCTCAAGAAGTCCTTATTTAAGCTTGGTCTTAGGCCAAAATTATCCTGCGATCTAATCTTGGGTTTGGGTCAATGTCCCCTGCGTTCTAACCAAACCATGTTACATGTCGTTTTGCTCCTTAGCCGAGAAATACTCATTCCCAACATTGGCTATGTTATATTTTTAATGTCTCCCAAGTTATGAAATATTTACTTTAGTGACCCAATTTGGACCTATTTTGGTCTCCTGAAATGTCGCGCCACAACGGATAAGGCTTAATAAAGGGTGCTTTATATGGGTCAAGTTTCTTACCAAGTGTACAGCACAACGATGAGTCAGGGCAACAAACCTTTCCACCACTGGCGGCGGAACTGGGGGATGTGGGCACCGGGGCACGGTGTCCCCCCTCCCTTAAATTTTAACACTTAACCCATGGTATTGACTGGAAAGAAATGGATTAAAAAACCATTTCAGTAAATGCGCTGAACACTTTTAATCCAAGACCAACCATCCTCCAAAGTGGCTAGATTCACTAAAACGAGTGGTTTGTGGTCTGAAATTGTCCAGACACCAGATTTCCCTACTGGAGTCCTGTTGTTTTACCGTTCTTCACCAAACTAGGCCTTGGAAATAATCTGAGGAGACAAATACCCGTATATCTTTAGCCTTTGCACTTCGGACAATGGTTTTTCTTAGAGCAAACTGACTTAAAGAATATTCGCATCGTACGGTCCGTATAACATTATTTGGTCTCTTCGCAGGCAACAGTCGTACGCCAGTTTTCTGCACCACTCCAATGCTGCTTCACCCGCTGAAGACCAGCAGCGTCTATCACCGGGCGGACCAGCGCGCGCTCATAGCCTCTCCCCAGGGTGCCAGGGGCTACCGCCGGCGCCCACCAACCGTCGTTAGGTCAAACCTTTGCCGAGCAGCTTAGGATAGACCCTCAGAACACCGGCGATTGTGGGCACCAGCCTTCTTCGTCGTTGCCCAACCTCTCCCAGGAGTTCTTTACTGGCTCCCCTCTTCCACCTGGTTTGGTGGCCCATCACATGGAGCTGCGCGCCCCGCTTAGAACGGACCTGCGCGCTCCATCTAGAACGGAAGTGCACGCTGCGCCTAGAACGGACCTGCGCATCCCGCTCAGAAAGAGCCGGCGCACCAATCTAAGCACACCCCCACTAATACCCATACACAAATTACAACAAGATGGTCATCGAGGCTTCTCTGCAGGCATTGAGCAGCCAAGCGCCCATCTGAGGTACGACCCGACCCCAAAAAACAGTCTTCCACCTCTTGGGAATTTCGAAATGGACAGAAGATTAACTCCACAGTGGAGTTTGTCCGCGGCCAGCGCTGTGTCGTCCCCGGCGGTCAACCCGTGGTGCGGAGCGCCCTCGGACGGGAGAGGATGGGAGCCTGCGGAGAGAGCGCGGGAGTCGCGACACCACTTACCAGCAACTACTGTGACTATAAAGGGTGCGTTTAACTCAATGCATTGTATACTTAAGCTAAGCTTGAGCTCAACGTGTGCAGATGTGTGTGCAATTTATGTGAAACGTGTGCTGAGTAAGCGCACAAACTAGCTTGTAATCAGCTTGCCGATCCGCTAATTATGCTCTTTGCCTTGACTTTGACGTCCTGCTCTCTTATTGGGAAGTCAGTAAACAAATTAAAACTGGGTGTTTATCATCATTAGAAATTGTGCTGGGTTTTGACGGTATCCTGTTGATATGTATTCCTGGAGTTAAGCTTTCACAGCAATGCATGTCAAGAAAAACAGCAACATTGCATTCCAACGGATGACCAAACAGCATTGGTTAGTGTCGAATCACCTTACCTATTTTCACTTTGTCTGTTTGACTTCAGTGTTACATCACCTCCGTTCGACCTGTCAGCCAGTGTGAATTTATTATAATTATAATTTAATTAGATTTTAACTTGATGTAGATCCGGTGTACTTGTTTTGACGGATCAGGGCTTGTAAAAGCAGCTATTACCCAAGCAGCTATATGCATTGACTACAAGACCTATTTATCCAGAAAACAGCTACCAAAGCCGTCATCTGTAGACGAACCGTTGCATTTTCCTTGTTCCAGCGCTCACAGTCCAGCAGCAGTTCCAGCCGCCAGCAGTTGGCAGGGGGGCGCCAACCTCCCCTACACCGAGAGTGAATCCAAGAGGGCGCTATCTTCAGACATGGAGCTTCACGCGTTACTTGGTAGGTGGGTCTACAATCGCTGGCAACCACCCGTGCAGGAGCCAAACCCAGCATCGCAACGTGGGGCTTTGTAATCGCGGTTTTCATAGTTTGATTATTTTCCAAAGAACATCAAATATAATTCGAGAGAACCAAGCATACTTTGTCCGGTAGCTTTTGGAATTTTCGAGCGTTCTGCCATTTACGTTTATTTTAATGACGATTTCGTGGGTCCAGAGATACAGGTGGGACTAAAGTCATAGAGGTCATTGATCCCACATAAGGTTCTCGGAACGTCTGAGGTCAAGGTCACTGAAGTTATCTGACCTATGACGTAACAATAAGACATATTCCTAAGAATGCAGAATAGAAACTAGCACTATAGCAGCCTTTGGGCGATAAATGAAAGTTTGACCTTGAAGAAACCTTCAACATTGACCTGTAATCTTGACCTTAACATTGAGTAACCTTAACCATAAAGTTTTAGTATAGCATACGTCATACTGAATAATTTCATTCAGTCGGAACATTGGGTTCAATGACCTTGACATGTGATCTTTGACCGTGGCCTTTATTTGGAGTGACAATGACATGAAATCCCCAATATAAGACGTATTTGCGTTACCCCTCGGTCTACAGTGCAGGCGAAGGGCTACTAACGCACGATTGCGACGGTCTCAAATCATAGTTCTGACATTGAAAACCTATAAATTAGTTGATCAATTTTTAACATGTTTTCTACAACCAAAACGGTTACAAATTCTTACACATGTAGCTAAATTACGTCTCCCGGCGGCGAATGGTTTTCCAGCTACCTCTGAAAATACGCGAGGGGCACTGTGGGACTCCTCCTCTGCGCGTGTTAACAGTGAGCCGCTCAGTGAGCCAGGGCGAAGGTGGCTCGGATGGCTTCCGAGCCACCTTCACCCCACTAGGGAGGTTTAAATCCCCCCTCTCGATCTGGGACGAGTTAGAGTCAATTTTGGTACCATTTGCTTGCTCTTGTTACGGCGAATTGAATGGTGTATTGTATGATTATACTAGGTCAAAACATATAAATGACTTAACTTAACCTTGGGGGGCTTTAGACCCCCGGGTTTTCAAAGTGACCAAAAAGCGGCCAGCCCAAACGGTCGGCTGTCCATCATTTTACATCTTCCTGAAAATTTGGCCAAGGTCATATCAGGTCAGGTCACCAGGTCAGGAAGGACCCACCTCAAAAAACTTAGGACGGCAAACAAAGAAGGGTTAATCGATCAAGTGAAACCAACCACATCTGGGCCCACCAGGACACAACATTGTTCCGGGATTTGATATTGGGACCTAAGGTTAGCAGAGCATGACCTCCCCATTGTCAATACATGGGAAAACACGAAAGAGCTTTCCAGTAAGTATGGATGGAATCAACTCAAACATCGGTCGACGCCTAGCCCATTTCGAAGCATACCAAAATTTTTGACTGTGACCTTTAAAAGGTCACCCAGGTCAAATAAGCATTTTGGTGTTTTCTCATAAATTTGAATAAACTAAGATAGAGCTTTATTTTGTCACCAAAGTGTTTGTATAGTCACTGGAAGTCAAATTATATACATCATGACTATACCAGGTCAAGTTGGGTCAGACCGTTGACCGGGTCAGGTCAAATTCTTAAATGACCTCAAGCAATATCATATATCATTCGATTCGTATGACGAGAGGATTGCAATGATGCAAAACTATGGCTGTATCTTGTTTGGTTTGGAAGCTATTAGCGAAAAAGTAAACGCCTTTATGCATGGGTGGCAGGACATTCCCAAGAATATGCCCAATATTTAGTGACCGTAGCTCCCAGGCTTACTTGACACGAAAAGAATGCCACTGTATTGAAAGCGCATCTCAAGAGCTTGAATGGTCAAAAAATGTTCAGCTATCATAGTTGCGAGATATAGAGGTTTTCTTAGTACACCCATATTAGTGATTTGACCTATTTCGACCTCTGGACCTGATATTGACCGACAAAAAAATGACCAAGTATTTCGATATCATTTCGAAAGCTTCGATTGCCGTTTGCGCTTTTTCTAGCTCTCTAGTTTTGAGATCGTGGGGGTCTTTTGCCCCACCAGGCTAAAAGACCCCGGTGGCTCGACCCGCCACCGGGGCAAGGGTTAAGGTCTGAACAAGATTCCCACCAAACACAACATAGCAAATTTGATTATCAATGGACTTGCAATGGTAATCCAAGCGTAGCAGTGTTAAACAACTGTTTATTACCACTTCCTGTGAAGTTATTGCCCGAAGTCTGAATACCTGTTTAAGTCGTTATGATCTTTCAAAGGTCATAGGTTCAAACTTGCAGCATGACCCTGGAGAGGGACCTATGATAAATTGATGTCTAGAATAGGTTGGTGTTCTAAGCCGTAGCTACAGAAAATGCCATTTTCGGTAATTTCCCTTTTCCCATGCTCTCCAGTGGATAGTTCATGAGCAGTACCTGACCCCAGGGCATCGATATAGAAGATCTCGTTACCACAACTTTTGTTTCTCGTTGGGAAAATCATCTTCTATGAATATCCGATTTAAAACTGCCTTCAATGGTAACACTTCTAAAATTTTTGAAGGTGAGGTCACTTGTTCTGGCCTGGTAACCTGACCTGAGATAACTCAAACTTCAAAATTTCGGAAAAGATGCAGGATCAATCAGGGATAGGACGTGTGGCAATGCAGTGGCAATTCACTCCTCCGTTTTTTTCCTGCTAACAGAAAAAACCCGAAGGGGTGTTCAAGCACCCCGCCCATCGGGGCAAGGGTTAAATGGATAGGTTTTTCAGAGCGTTATTTCAACCCAAAGTGCCCCACTCCGTGCTCAAAGCCGAAGAAGGCAGCTGAGGGGGGAAGGCAACGTTGAACCCCTGCGTTTCGCTAATTCCCGCTCTGGAGAGGTTTATTTCTCCAAAATTGATGACTGTCGGTACAAACTGAGTAGAGATGCGAGCTATGATGGCTGTGCTCGTCAGACGCCATATATCAGCTCATATTCCATCAATATATACAATCACTCTGAGGCTCGATTTTAAAACTCCAGCTTTTGAGCTTCTGAAGCTTGTCCTTGAGTCTTTTGACTTCGTACCGGAATATTCTCTGGCGCGATTCGATAAAGAACTGCTAGCGTAAATCTGCGAGCACAAATATCGGAACATCGTGCATATGGTGGGAAAGTGGCATGTCTGGGCATTTCTCTCCAAACAACTATATGAGGCTTCTAGTTAAAATACGAACTTTTGGAGGCAAGTCCCCTTGGCCTGTTGATAAGTCATGGCTTAAATTCCATCTGTCACAAGCGGTCAGGGAAAGTGGTGGTGACAGCCCTAACTTATCTCAGAACATAAACGAGGTGCCCTTGACACTGATAGTTTAACGTCTTTTCGTCTCGTAACGTGCGCCAAGATAGCGTTTACAAGTGGTCTTATCGAGGTTTCGTCATATCAACGTGCCCGTGCCGAACGCAGAGAACAAGACTAGTGTATTTATCTTGGTCTGAACAGTCGACTCGCGCAGGATATTAGTGCGTGTGTCTTGACATCAGCGATTACATTGTTGCAAGAATGCATTCACTTCCAAGCCTTAGTGAAATTCTAACGCCCCCGGTTCTTCTTGCTGTACTCGTTATACTCGTGTTTTGCATTTACTTGTTCCACACTTCGCCCGAGGTTGATGCTCTGTACCGCATCCCTGGTCCTCCACGATACCCAGTCATCGGCAGTATGCTGTCCATGCCGTCAGCGCGTGACATAATTCCAGGATTGCGTCGCTGGTGCAAGTATCCATCAGACGGCATGATGCACCTCACTTTCTTCGGCGAACATATCATACTACTGTACACTGCAGAAGCGGCTGAACCGATCCTTTCGAGTCAGAAGTCGCTGGACAAGGGTAACTCCTACGACACCCTCCGACCTTGGCTGGGCGACAGTCTTCTTATGAGCTCGGGCAGCAAGTGGCACGCGCGCAGGAAGCTCATCACCCCGGCCTTTCACTTCGGGATCCTCGACCAGTTTCTGGAGGTGATGAACGAGCACAGTTCTGCACTGGTGGAGCGGTTGGCTGCCGAAGGTCCAGGGCCGCTGAACGTGTGGCCCATTGTGTCAAGTACTACTTTGGATATCATATGTGAAGCTGCCATGGGCGTATCCATGGATAGGCGGTCAGGTAATACAGCTAGTTACAAGGCTGCCATCACCGAAATGGCAGATACCACGAACGAGCGAAACTCCAGGCCATGGTTGCGTAGCAACGCGCTGTTTACCCTAACAAGCTGGAAGAGACGGCAGGACAAAGCTTTGAAGGTGCTGCATGCGTTCACGAGATCAGTGATAGATCAAAGAAGGAGAATGCTCGCCGAAGGCGATTTTGCAACCAGAAACAAGTCAGAAAGCGGGAAGAAGCGGCGGCGTGCGTTCCTGGATACGTTGCTGCTGTCCGGGGTCGAAGGAGGTGAGACACTGACGGACGCAGATGTAGCTGAGGAGACGGACACGTTCATGTTTGCAGGACACGATACCACGGCATCAGGTATCTGCTGGGCTCTCTACAACATCGCTCGTTTCCCCGAGGTCCAGCGGAAGATTCACGAGGAACTGGATGATGTGTTGGCCCATGATCTGCAAGAACCCTCGCGAGAGGAACTGGGAAAGGTGAAGTACTTAGACCGCGTCATTAAAGAGTCCATCCGACTCTTTACGCCCGCAACCTTCCTGTCTAGATCGCTTAGCGAAGACACTATCATAATGGGGCACACCATCCCCAAAGGGCACCGAGGTCACCGTCTTCCAGTACATGATACATCGCGACCCGCGCTACTGGGAAGATCCGGACCGTTTCGACCCGGACCGCTTCTTGCCCGAGAGCTCGGCTGGTCGGCACCCGTACAGTTACGTGCCGTTCTCGGCGGGCCCGCGCAACTGCATAGGACAGCGGTTCGCCCTGCTGGAGATGAAGACGGTGCTGGTGGCGGTGTTGCGACGCTTCCGCATCAGTACAAGCCGGGAGTACTCGGAGAAGATGCTGGCACTTAGCTTAACCCTACAGACGGAAGGACCTCTCGAGATAAAGTTTGAGCCACGTTGAACCGCCGTATTGGGTGTTAATATGCTTTTTGCTATTCGCAAGAAGCTCCAAGATATATTTTTGTGACAAACACTTGTAAATTAGGCGACTGTAAATATGAGGCTTAGTAATTCCCCTAATCTTGAAACGAGTAAAACGAATATATGTGAGTGTTCACAATGGAAAAATTGCCGTTCTACGTACCAAGGAACACAAGCGCTTGCAATTTTGTTGGTGTCTCCAGTTCATGTTTTCTGGATGAGACTTCATCTCTTCATGAAGTTTACATGGCACCGCCTGGGTTCTTTTCGCACCCACCACCACCTCGAAGTTTCATTCTGATCCCCACCGTCTAGTACGATCTCGGGAACCGGAGGCGAACGGAAGAAATCAAAAGAGTGCTGGAAGTGCCTTACCGACGTCTACAAATAAATCGAATTTTAACCATATTTGTTGGCCCGTGACATCACATGGGGCTAAAATGGGTCAAAATTTGACCCATTTAGGAAATTGTTTATAACACGGGAACCACCGAACCTAAAACTAAACCAAAGGTGTTAATGTGTTTCTCTTGAACCAAGGATGAGGGGATGAGGGCTTAGTGGATAGCACCCTTGTCTTCTAAGCCACCGGTCCCGGTTCAGCCCGGCGGAGCCTCTAATAAGTCGATCGATCCCCAAAATCCCTTCCAACAGGGGAGAGTTGGCACGCCGAGACCCGGCAGTTGGTGCGTCGTTAAACCCCAACAATTATTATTAACCAAGGATGATTCAATTGACATGTAGCATGACATTGAAAGGTTATATCGTGACCTTGACTTCAGTTTAAGGTCAAATAATTATTTTTCAATGTCATTTTGCATATCATTAAAATTATTGAATCGTTTTTGTCGCTTTGATACAAAATTCATCACTGTGTATTTTCTCGTTCAACAGTTATAGACACGAAAGCCTTCGAAAACCCTGACCCTGATTGAATTGTGATGTTTTATGTATTAATATACCTCTCTCTCTCTCTCTCTCTCTCTCTCTCTCTCTCTCTCTCTCTCTCTCTCTCTCTCTTGTTAACCTGACCTGACCCGATGCTAATTTTTGGTCATCATTTGTCAAATTATCCCACCCTAGGGGTGTGTAAACAGACGTGCCTCTCATTAAATCGGCCTGGAATCATTCTAAAAAAACGAGGACAGGACTCCTAACTTACCACCCAGGCGACGAAAGGCACACCTCCTGGAACAAATGCATGTAGAGGCGAGATATTTCGTGTTGGAATATTGTCGAGCGGAGCGTCGTAGGTAGATACCCACAGTACAAATAAATGCTAGGAATGTTTTGCTTGTTAATTGTTTTAATTTTCTAATTTTCTTTAGAATTTTTTAATGCCAAGTGAAGTGACGGATACTTATAAGGGTTTTTTGTTTATAGTATGTTTTCAATAGGCTGTGAAAAAATTAATAAAATGATCCAGTTATAAGTAGTCAATATAATTCGTCACGCGCTACTAGTTATTAGGCTGTAATTCTGTAAGCTGGTCTTAGAATAACAAAACTGAGCATTAGGCGACTGCGCTGCAATTTTTGTTGTATGGATGAGACCGTGGCTTGTTGAATCTGTTTTTACATTATTGTCTAGATAGGGGCGGCGCGGTAGAGGAATGGTCAGCGAGGCTGGCTGTCACGCGGCCGACCCGGGTTCAAGGCCCGGGGGCTTCCCTGGACAAGGAGCAAGATATTGCTTCGGAAGGAGCCCTTCCAACAGAGAAACAGTTGGCGACGCCATTTGACCCTGGCAGTTGGTGCGTCGGAAAGCCCCACAAATTATTAATTATTATTATTATTATGACATAGATATGGGGCGCGGTGACGTAGCGGTTAGCGGGCTCGCTTTCCACACCGCCGACCCCGGTTTAAGGTGTGCGTGGAAGACTGACTGGAGACTGAATATATGAAGGAAAAAATACCTGCCTTAATTTTATACCAGTTTCGTTAAGAGCACTTGCCTCCAACTGCTAACCAGCATAGAATTGGGAGCAGAAGGCGTTGGTCGCGGTGTACACGTCTGGTGAGTGTCACGCGACAGCGGAACTGCGAGTCGCGGGGCACACGGCTGCTGCCCTGTTGGCTTGACAAATAACGTGGCCAGTGGCTGATCCAGGGCAGGGAACAAAAAGTGTATTCCTCTAAAACGAAAAACTCCAGGGAAAACCATGTGTTTGCCCCCCCGCCGCCCCCTAAGGCTGTCGATTTTTTCCTCGGCTCCTTCTGTGTTGATAGGTAGGGTTTTGGTGCTTTAAGTGAACCAGTAAACTTCAAACTGAACCGGTTCACCTCCGCCTAAACATTGGAGTTTGATCTTTTTGATATTTAAAATTTATTTTCTGTGAATGTTCATTGTATAGTAAAAGCAAACATTTTGTGGCCACATATTTCGTCTGTAACTTTTTTTGTCCCTAAGCCTACTGGCTAGTCGAATTGTGGCCAAATACCTCACCAGGTGACTGATTTGCTTTTCGATTTGAGTTCCCCAAGCCTACGGGCTAGATCCACCATTGTACGTGACCAGAGACGTCGGTACAGATTTTTTCGTGGCGGGGGGGGGACAGTTCTACCATATGATGACTGGTAGGGGGTTGGTAGGGAAATTATAAACTTATTGGACGCGTACGAAAGCATTGCCGACGTAGTTCGCTAATTTTACATAATAGCTAGAAACATTTACTGGATGCTGAGTGGATTATCTGAAGAAATTTCCGAAATCCTTGGTAGATTTCCAGAATTTTGGAGAGAGCTTGACACAACCATTTTGCCCCGCTTTTATTTTTGACGGCTAGGATTGAGACTCCTCCAAGGTTTCCGCGATGTGACCATTTCCTGGTTTTCTGTGTGTTATGATGATACATTGTTTCTGTCAGAGTCTGGAACAGTAACAGCCTGCTATTTTGGGGCCCGTCTTGGACTTCTCAGATCTGTTATGGCTCACAGTATTCCCCAAAACCTGGTGACAGTCATGTATGGTGACAAACTTTGCCTTGAATATGGTGCGATGCATTTTGACCATCTTGTGTTCAATCATGCATTGGCGGATCCAGAAATTCATTTGGGGGGCTAGGGCTCTAGCCCCACCCGCCATTATCTTGGGCAGCCCCTCGCATATGTATTAACTATATTAACTATACGGGTTCGGACATTGGGGGGGGGTTGAGCTCCCTAGTCCCCCATGGATCCGCCACTGCAATCATGCCTAGTTTTTATATAAGCTGTGATCCTTTTGTGACGTCAGAATTGATAGAGCTTCTCGAGTTCCTAGGTTTAGCCGGTGATACCCTCCCAGACTGGCTGTTGGCAGAGGTTGATTCGCATGAGGCGGGAGCGAAAGGCAGCAGTCTTCTCCGGAATCCTCCCGATGGCGCCCCGCGCATGGACACCTGGTCTCCGAGAGTGACCGCTGTCTCCGCCACTAACAGCCCTCTCGACACCCCCGTGAACAGCCCTTTTGACTGTTCCGGCGCGGGTGTGGACGTGTCGCAATCGGGTAGCTTACTGTACCAGAGGGACAGTGAGAACATTTGGCGGTTGGGAGCCGAGCGTCCAGAGAGTGTGGACGAGTGATGTAATCATAGGTAGGTGACGTCACTCTAGCTGGGTTTTGCGATGGCTTACATTGTTACATGTGGCTGGTGTTATATTTTTTGTGATGCTAGGACGAAGATGGGTGTTTTTTAGCTTTCAGGGTGATAGGTTTAAGGCTTGTTTGTTGTCAGTGTTGACAGATGTGACCATTGTGCGTTTTTAAGGCATTGCACCAGCTCGCTTTGCTTGGTGTTTCTTGCTTCCAGATGTGTATAAAATCCAGGACTGCCACGTGGATATGAACCTTAAGTATCACGCCCTGTATTTTGTAGCTGGTTCATTTGTTTTCGAAAAGTACTCACATGCTAATGCGAAGGCGAGACGCCTTTGATTTTAACACAAATGACAAGGTGTAGTAGAGCCCTCTTGGAAAGTTTTGTTAGCTGCTTCGTCCAAAGGACTTAAAGCATTGTCGACTGTGCTGTTGAAACGCTAACTAAGCTAGTTGGTCGGTACAAAAGTGACGAAGAGAACTAGGTTACCACATTGAGCAAAATCTATCGGAAATTCCTACATGCATACTGAAGATATGAACTTGGGCTTGAGAGCTTTGAACAGAATAGAGCTTTGAGGGAACAGAGAGAACAGAGCTTTGAACTTGGGATGTCATTCTCAAGAAATTTTTTTCAATCCGAAGACACATCGCAGAGCTTATCGTCGTCTCTAATCTAAGCACATGCTACAATATTTCTGCCCGATTGAATGTAACATTCATGTAGGCAAATGTGTGGTGTAGCTATTCAATCAAGAATGCAGAGATGCAAACGAAGGTTATTTGCAAGTCAAACCGGTTGGATATTCCATCTGTTTTCTGACCATTTTCTTGTAGTCAGAAGACTGTGTCGCCTATTGGTAACAGCATGTGTATATATATATATATATATATATATATATATATATATATAAACCACGTCTTCGAAGTCACGTAATTAAAGTTGGTCGATAATTTTCTTTGATATATTTTAACCAAATCAAATGGTTTCAGGTGTTAATTGTATTTTTCCAAGCTGAGGATATACTGATCCAGACGTTTCTTCAGGGACCAAATGAAACAAACCATTTAGCTCACGGTAGAGAGTGCTTAGCTTGATTAGAGGAGTAGCTTTCGTCAGTCCCCATACAAATTGTGGTTGGGAAAATGCTGAAGAAGTAAGTTCCCACTTAGAATGAAATCGTATTGTTGATGCTCAGATTTATATTGATACTTTGGATTGAGTATCTCACCGGGCCTTCAAATTCTGAAGATTGTAAGGCCTGAGATGTTATCAATAACTCTGACTTCCCCTTTTGAACCCATGCACTTCCCAAGCTCTTTCAGAAGTGGGGGTACAAAGTAGAATAGGTCATCCCGTCACGATTTTTGTCACACAACACTTAGAGTTTCAGGTTAGAGGTCACGTCCTTAACTTAGCTTGCAGGTTTGGGTGGGTCATATCTCTGTAATTTAAACTTTTAAAGGCTCCGATTTAGTCCCCCGGTAAATGTATATTTGTATTCACACCATATATGTTATGGTTTCTGCAGTTTGGTAGATTGACTGTTCTATGTGGTTGGTAGATTGACTGTTCTATGGGGTAGACAGCATTGCATTGAATTATTTGCAAACTCTCTTAATATGTGCAGAGAATGGAAAATCTTCCCAGCTCCCATTCCCTGGATACGCATGCCAAGATAAAGCCCTCGGCGCCTTAAAAGTCTAGCCAAAATTTGATCGTGGCTCTACATTCAAAAGTATCTCAGTGACTTAAACTTAAACCCGATTAATGTTCAAGCATAGCTAAACCCTCTAAATTTGAAGGTGACAACATTGGACAATGAGCTTCCGATCCGGTGCAACTAATCCGTATGAAACCCATTTCTTGTCTCCTGGAAATGTACATTTTGAAAAGCATTAGCACCAGCTTATTTACACCACTTCCAGGGCCATTTTAATGGAACGTGACATATTTATCGCACGTTTTGAACTGAAGTAGCATCCTTTTAGAGCATGAGAAGAAAAACTATTGGTTTCATGCTTTATTTGCCCCGAAGCTCAATGTTTTCCGAGGAAAAAAATGTTGATAGGAAAAATTGCATCGGCACACACGACCACCGAACCGCCAGCACCGCTCAATCGTGAGCATGGTGACGGGCAGGGCCTGAAGGCGTGGAGAGCAGTGCGTTCAGAAAGTAGTACCTGAGCAGCGGTTAATCCTTGAAAGGCTTATTTTGGCACATGCCATCAAACCTGGGATTTTGGGATGGTCTGAAACACATATATTTGTACAGATCACACGACGATGCTAAATTGTCTTCGAGTCGGCCAAGTCTGGTGGCCAAGGTCACCAGAATGACTGTTTGTGCTGCTGGCACTGCTTTAGATTGATGTAACGTTTATTCGACACGTGTTAAACGAGTTCCCCGATGTCTGGTGGGTCATGTAATTCTGAACCGAGGCCAAGTTTAATCCAAACTACGCCGTGGCATGTCTGAAAGTCCCTGACATGGGTGAGTTGCCGTGGTCCTTTTTGGTATTTTTAATGGAAAACGATTTTGAAGAAGGGTATTCTACTATGCAAGCGTTGCGTGTGTATGTGGGAGCTATATTGTCTTGCACTCGTCAAAGTCTGCTCATTGCTGTAGGTGATAACCACTGAGCGGACGAGGTCTTGCCATGATATCAAAAGCTGTCGTGGCAACCACATGATGTGTAGGCGTGGGCACCGTTTACAGCTGTTTGCAGTTCGACTAACAGCTGTAACTAACAGTTCACTTCAGCGCTGGTGGTAATGCTCTTGCTGATCTAGCTTTGTAGTTTTGTACTGGTTGCGCGAGCGCATATGATTTTCTTGCCTTTAGTGTAATCTGAATGACCATGTCGCAGCTGGTGTCATTGGTTGCTATCGTATCGTTTTTTTCTTTGTTTTCTATCATAGCATTTTTTAGAGAAAGGACACACGTCAGGGTATATTTAATTAATGGCACGTGTGGTATGGAAAAACATCTTTAGTCATAGGCCAGGGGGTATTTGCATTGATCTGCATTGCTAGGCCTCCAGGCCGTAGTAATTTCTGTAATTTGTGGCAAAAATCAATCATACTATATACGAAAATCTTATTTCTAGAGCCTCTTGTGTATTGTTGATTCTCTTACAGCAAGCAAAGTATCTATCCCTGCCTCTGATTACATTCAAATTTCAACAGTTTATATCTGAACAATAATAGTGGCATTATGCACTAACAGGTTAGATTGCATGGATATCACTTGAAGATGGCCATCTGGAGTTTTGGAGATTATGCGGCAGCAGCTGATACGATTTATGTGCACAGTGATTTTCACAAATTTACTCTATCCCAGGCTTTCGGTCCTGGATATTACAGGCTTACAATACCACGTTATTTTTGCAATGCATGGATGGTCGCTGGTATGTACCAATTTTGATCCAAATATATGAGAAACGCAATGATGATAATTATTCATAATTACTGTTGGTCTGGGCGGGAAGCCTAAACTTCTTCAAGCCTCAATGACAGAGTAAAACACTTAATTTTGACAAGAGACTAGACCAAATTCCAGGAATAAACCTATTTATAAAAGTGTAGTAGCTTAAACAATTTCTTACAATTGCATACAATGCATATCCCTTTGTATCTCTGGGCATGCTCTTACACATCATCCTACGATGTTGTGAACGAAGATAAAGTCGCACAAAGAATTTCTCAGTGTTTTTATCCAGTGGCGGGTCTATACCGGTCGTTTGGGGGAGGCAAAAGGGCCAATAATTAAGAAAAGCGTCACTGTGCTTTGTGGGACTTAAAACATTGCCTTCCTAATTTTCCCCTGTCATGGAAATCGTTTGCTCTGATGGTGGGATTGGGATCTCTGAGATAAGTCTTAGAGTGTGGTCATAAAATATCAAATTGCAGTAATCTGGACTAAATAAGAAACTTTAAGAAAATCAGGAAATATTTGGGCATTGGGAGGGGCAAATTACCTTCCCCCTGAATCTACCAGTGGTAAAATCAAATAGCGACTCACAAATGGGTGCTTAGAACCAAAATAAGTGTTCTAAATCAAAATGAGTGCCCCCACAAAAGCAAAAAGTTGCTCTGCGTTGGGTCGATTTATGTCTTCTTCCGTATGTCACTGGTGTTTATTTCACGGGATTTGCAATAGTTACTTGCATATGTTAACATGTTATCAAATTTGTCTAGCTTTTCTGTGAATCAGATCCATATACATTCTAAGTGATTTACTTCAACTCTTTTGAGGATTGGAGATTGTCAAAAGTGGAAAATCAGCTAGTTCCAATCAAAATGGTGCTCTTTTGTATCGCTCATTAGTCTGGACGTTACCACGATGGGGAGCCGCCATCACTTGTCAAAAAATTTCTATCACAGCCTGGTTTCGACAGAACTAAAAAATAGTATGGCGGACATGGGTGGAACGGCATGAGTAGCCCAGACCCTAGTAGTTTTAGGATTTGGAATCGATAATTTTTTCCCAACCAGGACTTGAAGTAAGATTGGCAACCTTCCCCATCCCGAATTGTTTTGCCCTTGGTAACATTTTTGCTTATTAATAGCATGTAGTTCTATCAGACATTTTCCTTGTACTGTTCTGAATATTATGGATGTGGACATTCCGCCTTAAAAGTTTGTTGTGGAATTTTGCAAACATTTAGTGACATCTAGGTAATTTGCGATGTAAAACATGAACAAGTGAATGAGTTTAGGAGACTGCTTTCAAGATATGTGCAATTGCAAAGTGGATGTGTTGTGCGATTATTTTGATACTGAGTCCAGTTGAGTGTTGTGTACAACGGGCTCTGGTCTGTGAATCAAAGTTCGCCGTACCTGGTACAAATGCCGACATTAGCGCTTTTGTGTGTCGACTGAATGAAAACCAGCGAGCGCTTTGTGTGTGCAATTGTAAAAAGTAATTCTGTGATGACTAATGTACCTATGTCGTTCGACAAATGCGCAAAATACCGTATAATCAAATACCCAGTGATCTTTAGCTTGCTCAAAGCTGCTGTGAGCTAGCAGGAGGGATTGCCATCCAGGGATTGAACCGTGCCCTGCTCAAAACGGTGCGTGAAACTGCAGGACATGGGGACTACATTGTCATGGGGTGGGCAGGGGGAGGAGGGGATCATTGTATGTACCTGGAGACACGGGCACCTTGTTACGACACGTGGTGGGCTGTTACGACACGTGATGGGACATTGCTGTGTGCTGGATCGGGTGATGCTTGCTTTCACTGTACGCACTGTTTGGTGTTTATAAATTGTTCCTGTACAAAATTCTGGGCGTTTGGATTCCTGCAGGAGACTTGGGATAGAAATGGCAAGCGTGTGAACCATGCTCAGATATTGGGAGCCGAAACGATGTTGTACCACGTTGGACAGCAAAAGCTTAACCCTGTGCTTTGCAAGTGGTCGAGTTGATTATTGCACGAATCAACGGTATCAACTCTTCAGACTGAAACGTTTGAGAAATCTCATTAAAAAATACTTCCATAGGAAACATGGGCAAAATAATGTTGAATGTCTGGTATGTGGTCACAGCCGTTTTTCTTTAAAAGTACCATGTTTTCGCGATGTTTTCGTAATTTAGCCCCCTTCCCCAAAGTTAGTTTGGCCCCCATCAAAAGCTGCTCCTGGATTCGCCAATGCAAATAAGCTCTCATGCATTTCTGCCAATGTATCGGCAGATTGCCACCTGAACAAATAGAGTAGTTGCGTCAACTACTAACAGAAGTGGTAATTAAAGAAACTGTTGCGGAAAGATAAAGTGTTGCCTTCAACTAAGAAAAGTATCCCAAGCGTCTTCGAAAGGATTATATCTATTCAAGTGGGTTTCGTGCTCAATCAGTGCCTCGTCACGTCTGAGCTCCTTCGTGTGCCCGCGGGCGCTCGACCGGCTCGACCTTTGACCTCTCAGGACTGCAGCTCTGCCCTCCGGCGCCGATCGAGCGACGAGTGGTCACGTGCCCTGCTGGGTAGTTCCCAGCTAGTTACACAGTGGAGTAGTAAGGCCAATGAGGCGTGAACGTGAGTATTGATTCCCTCGCAAGGAATAGTGGTGTGGGTGTGGGCATTGTGTAGGTAGTGGTGCCAAAATATGACTGAAAATAACCGAATATGACTGAAAGTAATCGGTACAAGACTATTTAAATACCACGAAACCTCACTGTGATAGGAGATATTTGGCTGTACTCCATGAAGGGAGAGCGAGATGGTAGATCCAGAAGATTTGGCAAGATTTCACGCAGTCAGAGCCGGTCGAGGGGAGCGCCGGCGGATGTAAAGGTAAGTCCTTTGTAACCACCCTATTTTGGTGTGGTGCGCCTTCGCTCCCAACTGATGGTCGGCGGTCTCGTCAAGTCACCTTACTTTTTGTGTACCAATTAGATTGTGCTCTCCCAATTTATAGGACACTAACATTTCGACGGGCGGCCAATTCACGCATATTTTTCGGCTTGTCATTGTCTCCCGACCAGCAGATACCTCTGTCTTCCCAAGATACGTAGATGGCAGCACTTGTTGCTAAGCTGCATCTGCTTTTAGCGGATACCGCCAGGTGGAGAGTGGGCCTCCCACTGAGCTGTATCTCAGCCGTAGCAAGCGGGCAAGAGCCGACGCAGAACCAGCTTCAATCCACAATGAGGCGATCCGGATCGGACTGCCGATCCGGATAGACGGCGAAGTCATCAGCCCTGTTCCAGCTGTCAGCACAGTTTTGTCAGCAGGACCTCTAACCTCTCCTCCAGAAAAGAAACATCAGCGCCATAATCGCCTCTTGTTTGTGCTAAGCAAAGGGAACTTAAACCTTTAAACCATTAAAAATATTAGGCTACACTTCGTGTATTTACGGTTTTTCATCAGCACAAACAGCAGGCCGTCAGCCCGTAAAACCTCTAGAACTAGTTCCCGGGGAGAGGCTACAGTCCTGTGACGTAGGCGCAACGCGGCCCGCTGAACTGTGCTGACAGCTGGAACAGGGCTCCAGTTTCGATCCACAATGAGGTGATCCGGATCGGACTGTCGATCAGGATACACGGCGAAGTCATCGAGTCCATCAAGGGCTATTCTCCGCGCACTATAGCACGGTTTGTACCATATTGCCGAGAAAATAGCTCTTTATGGACTCGTTGACTCCACGGTGTATTCTGATCGGCGGTACGATCCGGATCGTATTCGAATCATGGGAACTCAGTAACATTGTGGAAAAATCGTGAGGTTCTATTTCAAACTAAGTCTTGTAAAACGTACGGGATGGTTGAAATGTCCGAAATTTCGGTGATGGGTGCAATGATGACAGGTTTCTGATGGTCTGGTAAATTGTATGTGTTCTGCAGGGCCGTTGTCACCATGGGAGCCTGGCCCCCGTTATATTTTGGGAGCCAACAAAACCATAAGACTACCTGTTTTAAGCTGGACAACTCAATGCCGATATACATACAACATAAAATACGTGTATTTCATCTTGTGTCAAAACAAACAACATGGAACATCTCGATTGGCCAAAGCACAATAGTGCTTAAATCGAAGGCCCTTGAGTTTGAGGACAGTTTCGAATATGAAGCGCCGCCAGGACCGTCAGCTCCGACTTAGGTGTGCGATGCCGCCAACCGTGGGACGCGGCGCATCAGGTGAAATCAGTAAACTTAGTGCTTGTAGTTTTAACGGCTGAGTCAAGATTGGAATCGCTGTGAAGCAGTGATAAACTAAATGTTTCTTGAGTTACTGCTAGCCCTGCGTTTGGATAACCCTTCCCTTTCAAAAGTATATAGTGGAGGGCCCCTGGCCGGAAAAAGGTCCCTGCACAGATTAAAAAGGCCCATCCAAAGAAATCAATAGCGCGAAGTGCCCCTGCCACGGGCGGGCAGCCCCATGACTGATCTACTGACGTCAAACAGTAGATAATCGTCTTAGGCCAGCCACAGAGTATGGTATTTTCAATATTTCAAAGCTAGGCTCGTGAACAGGTCAATGAGGCCACGTCCAAATAAGTCAGCTGCACGCAGGGGCCCTATTTAGAGCAGAGGAGCCCCTAAACTGTCATCGATACGTGTCTTACTTATATTTTAAGGCCACTGACTATGTGGGATAGCGAAAACACGAATGGTGGTAGGTACCCTTTGGAAAGAGTGGGAAATGATGAAATTATATAGGCTACGTTTTGGCTCAGGTCAATATTGACGTCATGGCAGGTCAGAGAATGTAACAGGTTAGAGAAAGTTTTTTATCTAGCATCTGACTGGGTTAAGTAAGAGTCCTTAGGCGCCATCGAGCTCCTTCCATTACGGCGAATGGAACATGTATGACATCGTTGATAGGTTTTGGAGTGCTGCGGCGAGGAGCTTGATGATAAGTTGCTAAGGTGTTCACTGGCCTGTCCCCTTGAATCCGGAAATGTAAAGACACTGAAGATTGTATATTCGGGCACAGCCCTTCATCAGAATCAAGTAAGAAATCTAAGAAACTATCAGTCATAGTGTAGCTAGACCTCGAATTGAGCTTCACACAAACGCCTTTTAGAATGAATCGTTAAAAAATTGTATGTCGTGACAACAACGATCTAAGCACCTCTAACCTAAGAGTTATGCCGACAATACAACAAAACTAGACCAGTATTTGTGTGACAGACTTTTCTATTATTTCAGACAAACACTAGCTTTCCCTTGATAATGAAAAATTCGTTCAATATTTTTTAGTTAACTGCAGCTAAAATGCCAACAATAACTACTTATTTAGCACTAGGACACCTGATACTAGATCAGTGTAATGACTACAAACTTTCCCATTTAGTTAAGCCTGATGCTATATTTTACTATAAATGCCTCGCTCGAATTATTTAATTAAGATTGTACTTAGTGGTCAGGGTCAACTTATCCCTAAGCTCAGTTCATTACTGGATATTAGTTAATATGGTTTATAATTAATAAACCCTTTTCCCCAGCCTGTACCTCTGGCCCAACGTTAAGCGTCGAATGAGTATACTCCAATTTATTCTTCTTTAAACATCATTACATGTGCACAATGTCAAGCGCCAAGCCATTGTCGTGGCACTCGGTGCAACACAATCGTACCCGCGAGGTCTACGCCCCCCAGTCTGGCTGCAAAAAGTATTATCAATTTTTTATATTGTATTAATTCAATAACCTTTCCCCATAGCATTTACTCCTTAAAAATCATCTCTCATTGCTAGTTAATGTAATCAATCGTTGATAAATCCTTTTCGTCAGCCTGTACCTCTGGCCCAACGTTAAGCGTCAAATGAGTATACGTCTGGCTGCAGAAAAGTGTTATGAATAATTATTTGTATATTTCAAAACCCCAACCCCAGGACGTGCCCTCTCAAATCAATCCATCTCTTTGCCCTATTTAATCCGTTCAATCAATAATAAGCCCTTAAGTACCTTTAAGTACCTGAAGTATCAATGTACCTTTATGGGTAAACCCATTAAGGTACATTGACGATTATGCAGGCATCTTCTCGCATGGGCAGGAAGCATTGGATGAGTTCCTTAGCTACATGAACAGTAGACATCCACACCTAAAATTTACCATGGAGTACACGGGTAGTGGAAGTGGGGTGCCCTATTTGGATACGTTGGTCACAGCAGAAACACACTGCGAAAACACTATGATAGAGACAGAGCTCTATATCAAACCAACCAACTCGGGGATCATCCTCCATAGCACATCTGCTTAACGAAACACAATATTATGCGAAACATGTCTCACTGGGCAATGGATAACTCATCGGGCTCAGAGAAAGAGAGAAAAGGTGTAGATAAAATTAGGAATCTGCTTCTAAAAAATGGGTATCATGCAGGGCTTCTCAGGCGTTTGTTAAGGGAAGTTAAGCGAGCAAGGACAGGTAACGGAAGGTGCAGGAAAAAGAAAGAAGGATCAGAGTCTTATGATGGGTTCTTAACCTTGCCGTATGTAGACGAACAGCTGCTCTGTAAAATCAAAAGCGTCGTAAAGAAATCTAGCCTGAAAGTACATATAGCCTGGAAGAATAACAAGAAACTTAAGTCGCTATTGGTTAGGTCAGCCATTTCTAATCCAAAATGTCCGGGGGGTCAGAGGTGTCATTTACGCAAGTCTGGTTTAAAAGGCGACTGCACACAGAAAAATGTAGTGTATCAAAAAGGCTGTAGATTGTGTAACCGGGATCAAAACAGGGCAATACGTAGGAGAGTCGATGAGGCCCGTCCAATTGCGATTTAACGAACATTTGAGGGACGCGAAAAATAAAACTAGTAACAAGCCTCTAAGAGATCAATTCCTCGAGAAACACGCAGCACAGGGCACTCTGGCTATATCAGAACCACTTGAGCTAAAAATAGTTCATCGGGCCCGTGATCATCCAGATAGAAAGATAGCCGAATCCATAATCATTCAGGATCGTCATCCCAGCCTTAGCATACAAGGAATGTCCTGACCTATTATGCGGGTTTAAGATAGGCTATCATTTAACAGCAGTGGCTTAAGAGGTAAGGGAGGGACCAGCGTAGGAATGTGTGTTCTGGGGTAGGCTATCCATACATTATTGATAATACTTTTCTGATGCTAGACGTATACGCATTGGACGCTTAACTTTGGGCCAGATGTACAGGCTGGAGAACAGATCTATGCTTGTTGAATCATTTTAACTAGTCAGAAGTGATGGGCTTAAGTGAAAGGTACGGCTCAGGTCTCGTTTTTTTAGGTAATTAATCATTGATGATGCTTTTCCGCAGCCACATTGTATACTCATTTGAAGCTTAACGTTGGGCCAGAGGTACAGGCTGGGGAAAAGAATTTTTTTTTTGGGTGTGGGGTTTTTTTTTTTTAAAATATTTTTTATTTTTTTTTTTCTTTTTAAGGGAGGTAGGAAAACGATTTACAAATGATTGATCACATTAACTAGCTATGAGAGATGTATTTTTAAGGAATACTTACTAGGGGAAGGGTTGTTGAATAAGCATGATATAATATAATAGTGATAATACATTTTTGCAGCCAGACGTATACTCATTCGACGCTTAACGTTGGGCCAGAGGTACAGGCTGGGGAAAAGGGTTTACCAATTATAAACCATATTAAATAGTATCATGCAATGGATTGAGTGTAGGGATAAGTTGACCCTGACTACTAAGTACAATCTTAATTAAATAATTCGAGCGAAGCATTTATAGTAAAATATAGCATCAGGCTTAACTAAATGGGAAATTTTGTAATACTTACCCTGATCTAGTATCACGTGTACTAGTGCTAGATAAGTAGTTAGTAGTAGATAGTTGTAGTGCCGCAACGCTACCTCAGTTGGTAGAGCGTTGGGCTCCGGCCCGCTGCTCAGAAGCATGCAGTGGCAGTGCATGCATGCAGGCTTGGGATCGGTTCCCCTGAGACGCTCCGGCGCTCAATAGTTTACCCGACGTACAGGTCGGCTGGCAACTGACTGATAAGACGATGACCTGAGCGGGGCGGCCGTCCCTGTGCTTTGTGGGACGTTAAGCTTTGGCTTCTAAATTAATCCTTCATTGTGGGGTTTGCTCGTTTGGGTGGTGGGGTCGGGGTCTCCGTGACAAGTCCCTTGATGACTTTAGTGAGACTCTGACTCCAGCAGTCGGACTGGGAACAACTTGGACAAAATTTATATAAAAAAGTTATTGTTAGCATTTTAGCCGCAGTTAACTAAAAAATAACATACTTGAGCGAATTTTTCATTATCAATGAAAAGCTAGTATTTGGCTGAAATAATAGAAAACTCTGTCACACAAATACTTGTCTAGTTTTGTTGTATTGTCGGCATAACTCTTAGGTTAGAGGTACTAAGATGGTTGTTGTCACAACATCCAATTTTGTTTTAAACAATTCATTCTAAAAGGCATCTTTGTGAAGCTCAATTCGAGGTCTGGCTACACTGTGAATGACAATTTTTTTAGATTTACAACTTGATTCTGATGAAGGGCTGTGCCCGAATATACAATCTTCAGTGTTTTTACATCCGGATCAGAGGGGACAGGCCAGTGAACATCTTATCATTTTAAGTATGATATAATTATAACACTTCAAGCGTAGAAATGATCTGACCTAAGGTCAGGGCACGGCCACCATCCTGTCTAACAGTCAATTTGCATTTTTTATATATTTTATAAATAAATCCAATAAATCCAAGTTGTTCCCAGTACGGCTGTTGGAGTCGGAATCTCACTAAAATTATCAAGGGACTTGTCACGGAGACCCCGACCACACCACCCGAAGGAGGAACTCCCACAATGAAAATGAATTTAGAAGCCAAAGTTTAATGTCCCACATAGCGCAGGGACGGCCGCCCCGCTCAGGTCACCCACTCACCAGTCAGTTGCCAGCCGACCTACGTCGGGTAAACTATTGAGGCCTGGAATATAGATCTGCTCGGAATATAAAATACAAATTGGCTCGCAATAATAATCCTAACTCGATTATATCAAAAGGAGAGTTGTACCACCATTTTCTGCAAAATCATTGACCGACGTCTGAAAACATGCTTAAGTAGTCCCAGGTGACCTTGCAGAGATCACGGGTCTAAACTTTCAATGTGACCCTGAAGAGTGGCTAAAGATACTACTATTTGGAGAATAGGAAGTTAGCATAAGCCTTTCTTAAATAAATAGAGACATTCCCGTCCAACTCCCGTTTTGTCCATGTATTTCCAAGGGAGAGGTCATAAACTGTAGCTGACCATAGATCGCCGATATCAAGAATCCCTCAACCACAACTTGTGTTGCTGTTGACCCAACTATTTCATTTGAATATTGTATCAATATATTAAACCTGATTTCACCGGTACCACTCAAAACATTTTTGGAGGGAGGGTCATGTGACCTGGCCAGGTGACCTGGCCTGAGATAACCCATGCTCAGTTTTTTTTCTCGGAAAGTTGCGGAATTGATCAACGATGAGCTTTGCCAAGTACAGCGGTGCTTTGCCTCGCCGTTTACTGGCCCACCGTCGGAAAATCCCGGGGCGGTGATATCCCGCGATGCTTAGCCCGCGCCCCACCATGGTTCCGTTGCCACCTTCACCCTACCGGAGGTCATCGATGGGGGCCAAACACGGGATTAGCATAAAATATGCAAAATTCCGTGGAAAGCTCGTGTGAATTCAGTATGTATTTACCTCAAATTTTGTTAACGCTGAAATCAAAGTTTTGACCTCCAGAGGCCAAGTTGGGTCACGGTAGGCTATTTGCACTAGAATATCAAATGCCTAAGGCACCTGGGCATGGCTCTCATGCCATTAGAGCTATTACGGTCTGGTAAAGTTCTTTTGATAGTAAAATTGTAGGGTATTACTCTGCTATGTAGAACATAATGACCTCCCGCCAGTGGTTGGATCAACATGGAGTGCCTCTTGACCTAACATGACCTGAGGTCACCGAAAGTCATAAAGTGACCTTGTCGCACATCCAATGAAAGCTAATGACAAGACCTACACGATGACGTTTAATTCAGCGCTTTAGCTTTATTAGCTTAACATTTATCGTCAGAATACTTTTTTGACCCCTGATGACCTGGAATGACCTAAAATAAGTCAGAGGGTGAATGACACCCCTGGAATCTTTGAAATGGTAACAAAGAATGCTTTTCTAAGAAATGTGAGCATTTTGAATAATTGTTTGTGACTTTTTTATCATAAGATAGCTTTTCCCATGCTTTTTATATGGGAGAGGTCACTTGGTTAACTGACATCAGGTTACCAAATGATAAAAAATTCCTGAAATTTGGTAGACCCTGGAGAGATCATCAACTGTAGACAGTTCCAAATTAATCAGCTTAGAAATATAGCTATGGTAGAGCTCAAAAGAAATATGACTTGACCTTGTTTTAACTCGCCTGATGACCTGACATAGTGTGGCCCGGGGTAAAACAAACTCAGGAATGGGGGACAAATAATTTGGTGAGAGGCAGAGCCTCAACCGCGGTGCTGCACCTCGGTGTTTTTCTGCTATTCTGAAAATAACTTACGGGACATCGATGGCCCTCCATCGGTGGGGCGAGGGTTAAAACTCGCACATGTGTTACGGCGTGTTGGCAGTGGTTGTAGCCAAGTTCTATTTCATGTTCACTGAACATAATGCGAGTGGGAATAAATGAAATACTAGAATATGTCATTGCTGTGATATTATTAACATGTACAGGGCCTTTGATAAAATTTAAGAAGGAATATCGATGATGAATCAAAGGCACACCACGATAAAAATTTTCGATAGAAACATTAAAAAGCAGAACAGTCAAAGACAAGCGCACCCTTGAAATATTTACATTCTACATGTTCCATTAAATCTGACGTCAGCTTCAATGTTTCATAACACATTGAAAAGAAAATTGTTAACATGTCCACACACGCGGCCAACATATATGATATATGGAAGGCTGGAGGTGATATCACAATCAGCACATATGTCTCAGTTTACTTTTCAAACAAGGATAACCTACAGACATTGCGACCGGTGATTTCACCTCATTCAATGGTATGGTCCGCAGTCATGAGTCTGCATCCAGATGAAACACGAGCACTGCATTCGATCAACCCTTACCAAAAAATATTCGGAATTAATTTGCACAAAACAGTATACAATTGATTATTGTACTATCTATGTTCTCACTGTACAGCTATAAAAGTGATTTGTGGTTTAAAATAAAGTTCACATCACAGATGATTTCCTACGCTCACCAAACCTACCAATATCGCCATCTAGCTATTAGGGGCCGTTCATAGATTATTAAACGCATTTTTGGGACTATGGTCCTCTTCCTCAAGTAACGTATATTTACGCTCATGTGTAATGTTTGAAAATGTTTTGGCTACCTCCCCACCCCCTCCCTTGCGTTTTGTTATTTGTGAACGGCTTCCTTGACATCACTTGTTTTTAGCCCGATAGGCGTCATAAGCTTCTCGTGATACCCCGTTCGCGTATCAACAACTTTTTAGCGGAGGGGCACGCACCTCAACAGTTCATTGGCCTTTTAACTTTTCACAGTCTAACTACTGAGGTCACAGTTCGGTTATATGAGATCATAGATGATCGATTATGTCTTCTTCTTGAGTTACAGCAGCGTTGGCTATATCTTTTATAAAACCTCCATTGCTGTACGGTGTGATACCGTTTCGGAGATTCTGATCGTTTCTGGTAACACCATTAATGGCCGTGGAACCTTCCTGGGACCCTGTATGAGAACTTTCTGGAGGTATGTTTTGGCTTAGGCTCAGCACTCTAGCTCCATTTGCGGCTCCATTTTCTGTCGTCGTTTTGGCCAATCCAGTCACTCCATTCGTTTCAGGCATTGCCTTTGTAGGGACTATGTATAAGTCTAGAACCGTTCCGTTTTGTTTCTGAGTGCCTGGTTCAGCCCCCGCGGCACTCTCGCTGCCTACATCATCACTCTGGTCTTCTGACTTCGAGCTCAACTGGAAACAAAGTCGAGCCCGGTCCCAACAGCGATAATAAAACTGGCAGCAGGAACACGCCATGCAGCAATCCTAGAGAAATCACCAGAAGCGTCGTCTTGAAGAACACCTCAAAGATATACGCCTCTGTCAACATAAGAGAGAACGTTCCCATAATAGTAGAGATCCCTCCTTGGAGAATCGGAAGACCAACTGCATAGAGACACTGTTCCACTCTCTCTTTTGCATCGCCCTTTGAAGTCATGTAAGCGTAGCTGATATGTGCAGAGAAGTCGACAGAAAAGCCGATGCACATGATGAGGTTGATCATGCTGATGCTGTCCAGGTTGACCTTCCAGAAAGACATGTACCCGATGACTCCGACCTCGATGCTGAAGATACTGAGCGCTACCCAGATGGAGCAGGCAGGATGTGGGATGAAGATGAGAGAGATGATGCACATGATGATAGATGCCGCCACCGTTGACTGTATTGTGATGGTTCGCACGTACGTGTACTGAAAGGAAAAACAAGTGTCTGTTAATGCTGTTTCCTGCGTTCACGAAAATTCTAGACATGCTTGGATTATTAAGTAACCGCATGTTATACTGGGACAACATGCGTACGCATTTTGTTACGAACATAAAAATTTCCCCTGTCTCTTTCCACATTTTGAAGGGCTTATTTTCTTGGTCTAGTACAGTTATTGATTCTCAGTCGTGAGTCGATGGTCAAATAAGTTTTGCAAGTTTAGTCATTCATATAGCATATATGAATAGGAAACTTAGCATGCAGAAATCTGAGGTTCAATCCCCAATCTAGGTTCAACAATATGTCATGAGCCCAAATTGAACCAACATTGCAAAAAATGCAGAAGCCGTTTGCCTAACTTCCGAAAACTCGTAAACAATCCAAACTTATCACCTTTCTGGCTATTCAGGTATCTGACATCGAAACCCCGGGCACGTGCCAACTGTACCTGGTCAAGCATGACGAAGACGGGATTAAATATATGGCACTTGAACTCGGATTCTTCACAGATGCCGCTCAGCTCCCGTAACATGGCGCTCTCCTCTCGAGCACTTCGCATGTCCTTAGCTTGGATCAGGAAGCGGATGGCTTGAAACTTGTTCCCGGTATGATCGAAAACTACGTCCAAATGGTATTTCGATTCCGGGTGCAGCAGATTCTGTGGGTGAACAGTTCCATGGTCACCTGTTCTGGTTTCTACGTGTTGTGATTTCGATTATCGACATTGATTTTCGTGGCCTTTTTCTTGAATTCGTATGCATAATTTAACATGGAAAGTTCATAGTTGTGCACAATCATTCAGTCATAAGAGTGATTATGAGCAGCCACATATGTCAGTCACTCACCGCTGTGCAAAAGAAAAAAAGTATCGCATCGAAGACATGCTGCGTTATTTACTATATAGCATAAGATGCATATTATTTATGTTATTATTTATGTTTAGGTTATTCTTTATATATATGTATATATATATATATATATGTATATATATATATATATATATATATATATATATATATATATATATTAGGGTGTTTCAGCCCACTATAGTAAAATTTTGTTTGTTTGGAACGAAGTCATACGACTTTCCCCAGCTCTAACGTAAAGAAGATTGACACCCTTAAAAGCAAAATAAAAGGACATTTAGAGGTCGCACTTATCACCAAAACCATTACAGAAGGGCGCATTCTTCGCTGCGCGGAGAGCCCTCGAGGAGTCCACCACCGGAGCAGGGACGCCTTCTCATCCTGACGAATCGTGAACCCTGATGAGGGCGTCTCTCCCACTGTCTTGAGTCGAAAGTTAAAGCCATTTTGGCGTCCAATTTGATATAATGATCCTTCCCATATGCAGAAGGAGTATGCAACAGATTCGACAATGTTCTAAATTCAACGTAAGAACATATTTTAAGCCACATCAAACGAGAAACAATCACTGGTCAAACCAAAGGACAGGATAACAACCGGAAAAACCAGGCCCAGTATACAAGATGGAATGTAATGACTGTCCAACAATATACAGTGGAGAAAGCAAAAGAATGATGGAAGTCCGACAAGACGAACACGGAAAATCACGACAAAAACTAATCTGAGGATCAATTGACGAGAGAGTAGCGGAGGCCACAGTGGAACATTCATTCAAGAAGGAGCATTATATCAAATGGGACGCCACAACGACTTAACTTTCGACTCAAGACAAAAACAGCGGAAAATAAAAGAGACAATTTACATCCAAACCACCACGGAACCAAAAATGAATAGAAATATCGGCAAAGTTATCTTCTATTCATTTTCCCCTGGATTTTGAACCTCTTAAAACGCCAGCCAAACAAGAGATTGAATTGAAAAATAACACGTGTTTAGAGCTAATAGTTCTAAAATGATTCGTCATGTTCATAGCTAAGATTGTTCTTTCAAAGTGTACCCTGTCTTAGTGTTTTTCGCTTAGTTAGGTTCATGTCATAGTGTTATCTTCATTGCCCTGAAAACGGGGCGGGATGCTCCCGAAATCGGTAGGGTTTTATACTCAGGCTAGTCATTGTGCTGTAATAAATGTTTTACTTAATTTGAAGAATATTTCAGATGTGAAATAGAAAACCAAGCAAAAGAAAAGCAGCGCCAGTATCAGTGTGGAAATGTGTACATACATTCATAGGCGTAGGAACAGGGGGACAGAGGGGCCATGCCCCCCAATATTATTGATTCTTAACCCTTAAACCTATGGCGTTGACTGGAAAGAAATGAGTTCCAAATGCACCTTGGCCTCCCCAATATTCTGGACGTTCCTACGTTTATGTGTACATTTTAATACATTTGATAAAAAAGCTGCAAAAGTGCGCGACCTCTAAATATCATCGAAATACATGGAAATTTCGCACAGAAGCTTGTAAGCGATGAGGTTTGAGGGGAACATCGATATGCGTCGAAATATCGCATTTTGGAACAATGAAACACCTAATATATATATATATATATATATATATATATATATATATATATATATATATATATATATATATATATAACTTTAGAGCTATCAAATTTTAGTAAGTGGTTACATTTCTCTATGTGAAATACTAACTTATTCAATGTTCTATGAAATCTAACGTCGCGCTTATTTTCCTGAATCCTTGTTTTCAAACCTCTGCCCGTTTCTCCTATATAAGATTTGGAACATCCAGCACATGGAATGCTGTAAACTATGTTATTTTCAGAAGTAACCCTTTCTTTATGTTTTATAATTTCTCCAGCCTTCGCTCCTGAGACTATCCCTACATTCAAACCTGAACGTGCTAAGAATTTTGAAATCGTAGTAGCTGCTTTCGAGTTCGGAATGGATACGTAGCGGTCTGATTTAGAATCGGGTTTTTCTTGGCGTGTTTTCCTTTATAAATCTTCTCTGCCTTTTGTTTGAGCATGAATAGCCACCCTCGGGGATATTTAAGTGTTTCAAATCGTTTGCAGATATGATCTATTTCAGCCTGTAGATATTCAGCACTGCAAATCCTAAATGCTCGTAAAAAGAAGCCGACCACAATGCTACTTTTTGTTTTTTTCACTATGTCCAGAAAAATAATGAATGTAGTCCTCTTTGTTTGTTGGTTTTCTGTGAACCTTAAATTTTAGTCCATGATCAGTCCTAATGATTACGGTATCCAGGAATGCTAAAGAATTTTCATTTTCGATCTCTAAGGTGAATTGTATATTTTGGTCGACATTGTTGAGCCTCGTTAATTTTTCTTCCAGATTCATGTTTTTGGGAACTGCTATAAAAACATCGTCGCCGTATCGAACCCAGAGGCTATCCCGCCCCATGATTTCTTGGTATTTGTCCTGCTCTAGACGCTCCATGTATAAACATGCGGCTACCGGGCTCAGGGGGATCCCATAGCAAGTCCTCTACGTTGTACATACTCATTGCCTTCAAAAGTAAACGAACCAAAGTGCATGCACAATGTTACCAGCCCTATAAAGTAGGATTTAGATAATGAAAGCGTATTTACATCAATCACAGTCAAACAAAAGGCAGAGAAGATTTATAAAGGAAAACACGCCAAGAAAAAACCCGATTCTAAATCAGACCGCTACGTATCCATTCCGAACTCAAAAGCAGCTACTACGTTTTCAAAATTTTTAGCACGTTCAGGTTTGAATGAAGGGATAACCTCAGGAGCGAAGACTGGAGAAATTCTAAAACATAAAGAAAGGGTTACTTCTGAAAATAATATAGCTTACAGCATTCCATGTGCTGGATGTTCAAAATCTTATATAGGGGAAACGGGCAGAGGTTTGAAAACAAGGATTCAGGAACATAAGCGCGACGTTAGATTTCATAGAATATCGAATGTGTTAGTAGTTCACATCGAGAAATGTAACCACTTACCAAAATTTGATAGCTTTGAAGTTTTAGCCAAAACGAAAAACAAGCAGACTAGGAAAACACTCGAAGCAGCCTTCATTTCAGTTCTTCCGAACACTAACCTTCGTACAAGTTTTGTAAGTTGGGCGTCTTGGGGAGCAAAACTAGCTATAAAAGGAAAAAACATAAAACATTAAGCACGACAACTTGAGAAGAAAAGAAATGAGAATCAAAATCATGTTCTGTCGAATCAGTTTGAAATATTGTGTCCTGCTGTGAGCTGAACTCTGTAATTTTGTATTGATATTTTTGTAATTTGTTCAACACTGATGAAGCTGTACAACAGTGAAACGTTTGTAAATTAAACATGACTTAAATAATATTCTGTGTGTTCACCTATATCACATCATATATATATATATATATATATATATATATGTCAAGAATAACCAGATATTCAGTTAAGCAGATTTTAAAACTGAAAATAATTATATTCCGTTGCTCTCAGACCATATCATGGCTAGTAAATGTATGACAGTGAAAAATATATGGGAGTAATTTCCCTTCTGGGCGCACAGAAATGTTTCACCTGTCGTATTTTTTCAATGTTTTCTATATTCGTATATCGTACTCAATTTTGTGTTAAAAAATGTAAAAGTTTGAACTTTATTTAAAAAACCTTTACGATTTGGTATGAATACCTGGAAAGTACTTTGGATTTTGCGACATTTAAATTATTCAGACCATAATACCAGACTTATTAGGAATGTGTTTCTACAGCTCCTAATTTATTTTATCATCTTCTGTTTTCTGACTCCAAAATAGACAAATGTATATCCATATACATAATATATAATATATATATATAAAATATAAATATATAATATATATATATATATATATATATATTATATTCAGGTTCTGTCTAAAACCAATTATCTCCAGGGTACCGCGAATCAGAATTAAGCATCCATATGCACCGACCTAATTCAGATGATATTTGTGTTACAAACTGACACACATACTAGGTTTGTTATAGCTAACTGCCAGCTTACGGTTTTGAGCTCATCCATCCACTGGGCGCGTGTGGAGACGTTCAGACTTAAAATATAGGAGAGTGTGTCCCAGTCTCGAAGCCAAGTCTCCGTGTAGAACTCTTCCACGTACTGAGAGCTCTCCAAGGCCTGGGTCAGGTTCTCCATCCTCTCCTGTACTGCTGGGTTGAAAGTAGTCATGGTCTCCTTCGATTGTCACCTGAAAAATACACACAAGTGAGGAGAATTGGCATCTGAAAAGGCCTGGGACGCATGCGCTGAGATTTCCGATGCTCTATCATCCCTTTGAAACTTTCAAGAGACCAAAGTTGGGTCAGTATTGGGCCTACCTTTTTCCTAGCCTGGTCATAAGCTACGGCAGATATCGGGAAGTCTGTCACCCCGCCAATAATGTTGGTGACAGAAATAGATCAAGTCGGTGATAAAATAGCTAGGATTCTGCTCATCTCAGCGTGATTAGCTGACGTTAAGTCTGTCAATACGTTATTTAAGATTTATAAGGACTTATAAGGTATGAAAACTTATCCTTCTTTGGTGCCAAACCTCAGAATTTTAAGGTGGACAAGTTTGGCTTCAAATTTTGTCCGTCACTCTTAGCCTCTTTTTCCGACCTCTCAGCTACGGATACATGTGCGAGCTCCTTAAATAGGAGCATGAACGTAATTCAAAGATATTTATCTTGGAGAATGAACTAATACAGTTGTCAATCCTTTTACAAAACTTCGGTTCCAATTTACGTCCTCAATTAGGCTCACGTCTCTTGCTTTTTTATTAGGGCCACTTCCAGCAGGCATAATTGTCCAATTATAGGGAGTATTGGTGTGGGTGTTGAAGGTCCTACCCACCGGGTCAGATCGGACACGGAAGGCGGTTTCCCGTCGTGGAGATTGAACCCATGTTAATCCATGCTATCCGATCTGAAGACGGGCAATGAAGCCACTAGGCCACCCCGCCCCTATATGTTGATGCTTTCTTTGCTTTTTATACGCCAACGAAAGCTAATTAGAATAGAACCATCTAGCGTCTCCGACAACAGAATACCCGAATAGTCAGGTTTATTTTGACGTCATTCATTTGAGATAATTTATGAAAAAAGTGGCAGTATAATCTCAACTCAACCTCAGCCGATTAACAACAGTGCTGAATTTACCCATAAATTGGAACTTTACCGTTTTTTTCATGGAAAATTAAAAATGTACAACACAATCTCACCTGTATTCTGTAAGGGTTATTGTAGAAGTATTTTGCAGACATTTGGAAGAATTTCGCCACATACGAATCTTTGGCCACCAGGTTCTCCTTCTTGAGCCCCTCCTCCACTTGGGAGCAGCCCCAGATTGCACAGGACATATAAACCACAAACACGGCCAACACCAACGCTGAAAACCAAGCAATAGAGTTAGCTGGGCAAGGAACAGATGGTAACATCTGACATCACTGGCGGATCCAGGAGCAGCTTTTGGGGGTCAAACCAACGTTTGGGTGGGGGCTAAATCGAGAAAAACAATTGCGGAAAACATAGAACCTTTAAAGAAAAACGGCCACAATTTTCAGAGAGGAGGGGGCAAATGATACTATTCTAGGCTTTGGTGGGGGCCACGGCTCCTTTGAATCCCTCTTGGATCCGCCGGTGTCCGACATTCGGATATATTGATCCAACAATTCTGATGGTTGGGGGCAACTCGGTTGGGGCAGCAACATTTTTTGTCCTGAGGTGGTGTCATGAGGGCCTGAGAGGGCAACATTGGGGCTAGGGATGTCAATTCTAAAGGTGGACCCATCAGAAGGGTGATAAATCACATCGTGGGGGATCAATACTTACATCCTGGGGTGAGGGGGTCTAGTATTGTAGATCAGCAAGGAAACAGCTTTTCAGGCTAGAGTTGGGTCGTTTTCAGGGACACATGGTATGTCTATCGATGGGCATCTTTCCCTCTATGTTTTGCCCCTGGATTCGCCTATGGCTGTTTATGTTACTTAAAGGGAAGCCCCAATACTTTTATTTCGGTTGTGGATAAACACGCTTCGGAAATCTGCTTGTGGCTCCCGCATGGTGGTTAATGTCGGAGGGGCGATAAATGATAATAAATGATTATTTCGGAGAGATAATATTTAAAACAATAGAGACAAATTTTTCCTACCACATTTATATTATACCAATTGGTGGTCTGGGCAAATGTCATGGAACCTGGAAAAAACACTTCTTGCATTTTCATAAATATTTGTTCAGTTATACATACCTCTGACAAAAAGCTATTTGATTCTACACCATCTTAAATTTTGGTCCCATACCTTTGACTTTAGGCATGTTGAGCCATTTGGCTAGCGAGTTTTTGAAGAAGAGCATCATGGCATGCGGTCTGTTGTCCTCCTCGCGCCAAGGATCGGTATGGGAGACTCCCCCAGCACAGAATAGCTGGTACATCCGGGACTTCTCTCCTGTGGCAAGCAGCAATGGTCAACGTCGCCTTCAACGTGCTGGAACGCCGGAAGAGCCAACAGTTTAAGCTGTTTTGCGATGGGAGGTTATTGGGTCATGGTCAGCGCTCTGCTCATTTGCTTATTGATTTATCGAGAGTTAACGATCAGTAGATTTGATCCGACGACAGGTTAAGTCATGTGAGCTAAAACGTGTGAAATAAAACACACTAGATAATTGTTTAATCCGTTTTTCAGTTGATTCCTATTGATAACGGTCTGATATTATCGCATTGAGTACTATAATACTATCGTCTGAATTCGATCAGTCGTCCGGTTTACACTTGATCTATCAACTGCCGACCACTTAGCCAATTTAGCCGAGTTCTAGGCAATTTCCATGGGTTCGGTCGCAGCGTGCATGTGCGGTGCCAGATTTGACTTTTCGAGGGGCTAGATCTAAGATCGGGTCTCAACACAAATAGCTGTTGTTTCCCCTGGACTCAGCTTGTATCTTGCTAGAATATCAAACCAAGTATTGTTTTCATACCCCACTCATCGCTGAGCTGAGCGCGCGCTTGCTTGGCCATAGCAAATCATCTCGCGCTGGTAGCAAGGGCAGCTGACGAAGAACATGGGAACTAGCACAATTACCAATTGGTTGGCCAATACCATCGTGTATAAACAGGAAGAATGTCCGCTTTAATAATTTTTGGGGTTTAACGACCCACCAATTGCCAACGTTTTACGGCTTCGCCAACTCCAGCCCTGCTGGACTCAGGTCAGATCGACTTATTCAGAGGCTCCGCCGGGACTTGAACCCGGGACCAGTGGCTTAGTACACTTTGATTCTATCCACTAAGCCACTCATCCCCCCTAGTATTTGCATTATGTGATATAAAATAAGAATTAAGAGATCGAACGGATAATTCATATTCTTGTATGAAGCTGTCCAAAAGGTGTCTTACTTACTTACTTAAGGACGTTTTATAAGGCGTTCTGTGCAGGGCACTTTAGCCCGCCTCTAAGCAAAAGGCGCCACAAGTGAATCGTGAATCCATTACTGATGAAATTGGTCCTTACGTAACTTCTTGTGTCATCCCTGATGGCGTGTGGATTAAAAACACGAAGTGCCTGTGCGGCCCTCTACAGACCCACCCGACTCCGACCGGGGCAAAACCGGTTTAAAGAAGACGGAATGCAGGTTTCGTTGTTCTGCATAGCCAGCCACTGCCAGGCAGCCCCCGAAAAAGGTCACGTGCCAAATGTAGGTAAACACCACCGACAAGCCTGCAATTAAAACAGAGGGATGCATTAACACACGCAGTGGAGAGAGGCCTGGCATCAACGCGCGGTAGCGGGGAGGTTCTGAAGTTCCTCTAAAAGTTCCTCTTCTCTGAAATCTAAAATAAGAGGGTTAGGAAAATGTGTGTTTGTGGGTGGGTGGAGACAATGGTGATCTACATAATTGCTAAGTTTCATTGACCTCGGTTAATATCTTCAAGGTCAAATTAGGTCGTAAAAGTCAAATGTTGACCGTGCTGGAGACCTATTGGGAAGTACTGAGATTATGCGGAAAACACGGGAATACACTGAAAGCGGACCAAAATCATAGGGGAAGTTCCCACACAATGTTCTCTAAAATGTTTAGGTATAGCTGGCATTATAGCAGCTTTTGTGCGGCAAATTATGGGTTGACCTTATGAAAAGAGTTTTGACATTGACCTGTGACCTGGACCTTGAACTTGACATTGAGTAGCCTTAATTATGAAGTCAAAGCATATCATGCGTTATACTGAATAATACCAACTGACCGGAACACTGTGGTCAATGACCTTGACCTGTGACCTTTTGCCCTGACCTTGACCTACGTGTGAGGTAACCTTGACATATTATCCCGATTATGTGACTTTATTACGTCACCAATTAGTCTACAGTTCAGTCGAACTGGCGCGACTGCGCGATGGCGACGGTCACAAAATATACGTTTGTGTTTGAAACCCTATAAATAAGCAGCTGATTGATTGATTTTTAAACTTCTTTCACCAATTGATGGTATCACGAATTATCTCGAATATAGCCCGGTAGATGTCTCCAGCTGCAAACAGTTCTCCGGTCAGCTGGGAAAAATAGTTGGGAGGGGCACCTTAGGACACCTCTACTGAGCGTGTGAACATGCTGCAGTGATAGCCACTGGTCACAAATCTCCAGCAGGCATCAACTTGGGATGAAGGGTCAAACATGAGGAAGCTATACATTTAGGAAGGCCAGCGGGATCGTGCCTTGCCATCACAAGAGGTATATGTATATAACTTCCCCTATATGCGCAATCTAGCTCGTTTTGGGGTTATGCCCGTCTCTTTGTAATCTTCACTCGCGTAAATTTAGAACTAGACATGCTAAGTCGTCACGACCACAAAATGGATGCATTGTTTTTCTGAAAGGTATGCATCTTGCAGTTCTGCTCGGTGCATTCCGAAACAGGATTTTTTGCAGTGTGGGTACGACATGTAAAGACAACTATCGTGGAATCAATCTTATTAACTAGAACCACTAGGACCTGTAAGAAATTCTCGGGCGCGGATCGACAAGCTTATGTGTTGTGCAATACGGTATCATGATTTCGCAGAAATGATATTACCCACTTATACACCTTCGGTTAGAGCAGGTGCGAGACTATCAACCTAAAACGTACTAAGAAATATGTCCATAAATCCACGTTAATAAGTACAAGGATAGGCGCCAGTAATTGGTTCCGTTCCACAAATTTCTAGGGAACGTCACCTGCCCCTTAGGAGGCCAGCTGCGAAATACGCCCCCCCTCCCCCGCTTTGGCTCCCATGGGTATGTGTATCGTTTTACACTGTAACCCAGACTAGTGAGCCGGAATCGGACGCTGCCTAAAAACTTGCGAGTCGTTTTCAATGTCTATGGGTGCTTTTCTGACATTTACAAATGGTTGCGCGTCCCCAAAAGTATGCAATTCTACACGCTTACTATCATATGAAATTGCTCAAACTGTTGAAAAGCAAAGCTCTGGTGCGATCACCTTTGAAGTCATCAACAAACAAATTCAGAATTCTGACAAAATTTGGTGGCTACACCAGTCATTTTACTAGAATTTTACACCAACAGATAGAGCGCTGCTAAGAACCTTCTGTCCATTTCTCTGACCCAGACCACCATCTCACTGACCTGTGTAGAGACAGAACGTTTGCACACTGGGTATGGGCGTGGCCACGCCTACCCAGAAGGAGAACATGTCTGTGAGGGAGGTGATGGTAATGGACACGGCACTCTCCTGGTAGGTCTGCGCCATCCTCTGAGGCACCGGGTCTTGAATTCGGGTCCTCCGCCAGGCGGCCAGGACGACGAACGTGTCGTCAACGCCGATCGCTGTGGGAACAGTCTATGTATGAATAGTTGGTGAGGTTGGCGACTTTGGTGGTAGACCCAGTCATTGCCAATCGCTGTGGGAACAGTCGAGTTATGTATGAATAGTTGGTGAGGTTGGCGACTTTGGTGGTAGACCCAGTCATTGCCAATCGCTGTGGGAACAGTCGAGTTATGTATGAATAGTTGGTGAGGTTGGCGACTTTGGTGGTAGACCCAGTCATTGCCAATCGCTGTGGGAACAGTCGAGTTATGTATGAATAGTTGGTGACGTTGGCGACTTTGGTGGTAGACCCAGTCATTGCCAATCGCTGTGGGAACAGAAACCGAGTTACTGTTGGTCAGGGTGGCGACTTCGGTGGTAGATCCAGTCATTATTATTGCTACACTCCTCGCCTGACGACGGTCAAGGACCGGAACGTTGCATTTGCTTCATCCCACGCTCTTTACCTTTTACCTCTTACCGTATCTTAGCCTGTTTCTTTGTGTGTCTGTTTTATAGGGTTTAGGCGTTATAGTTGCTGGGCTTTGGTATCTTTTGTCTTTTTGGGCTGTCTTCGTCTATTATTTTAGCTTTTTTGGCCAACGGGTGGGTTTCTTTTTTGGATGATTTTTAAGTCTTTTGCCGTTTTATGTCTTCTGCTTTTATCATCTTTTTTAGAGTCCAAGGTTTAAGCCGCCCTGGTAGCTCAGTTAGTAGGGCGTTGGGCCCCGGCCCTCTGCTCAGAAGCATGCAGTGGCAGTGCATGTCCAGGCTTGGGATCGGTTCCCCTGAGACGCTCCGGCGCTCAATTATTTGCCCGATGTAGGTCGGCTGGCAACTGACTAGTGAGAGGGTGACCTGAGCGGGGCAGCCGTCTCTGTGCTTTGTGGGACGTTAAACTTTGGCTTCTAAATTAACCCTTCATTGTGGGAGTTGCTCGTTCGGGTGGTGGGGTCGGGGTCTCCGTGATAGGTCTCTTGAGGACTTAAGTGAGACTCAGACTCCAGCAGCCGTACTGGGAACAACTTGGACAAAATTTATAAAAAGGTCACTATCAAGATGCTCCCTTAATTTCTGTCAATACCAAGCTTATTACTTGTAGCTCATGGAGGCGGCCAGTATCAGCTCCAACAGCAGTCAAAATAGCAGTCAGGTTTACATTCAGTCCCTGGCGCGCGTGGGAGCAGTCGCAGTCACATTCAGTCACAGAGATGAGGATAGTGACAAACACTCACAGTCACAGTTGCACATTAGAAGTAGAGGTTGATGGTAGTTACAAATGCTAATTTCATAGAGGATAACAATTACAGGAATGCCGGCAATAATAATCACACGGGTAGTTGTTGATACAGAAAGGAACCACCATGGGTGTTAAAAGTGGGAACACGAGGGAAGTTTCGGCCCGAATTTTAGAGCTCGATCCGATTGTTTTCCATTTTCTTCCTATTTCCCTCACGAATCTATAAACATGCTCCCAATTCTAGTGCTGAAGTGTACCGCTAGCTTTAGGAAAACCAATAGGTATGCTCAGAATCCGCATTCCCCAGCCCCCCCCCGTCCCTCCTGGGTCATTACCAGCCCAGGAGCTATACTTTTCGCTAGAGATCGAAATTAATGTAACTTTTACTGTGTATATTGTTTGCTTCCGCTACAAGGATGCTATTGAGTATAGCTTCTATAGGAAAGTACGTGAGGTAGCCCTGCTTGTTACCCCGAAAATGAGGAAATCAAATACTACAAGAAAAGCATTGTGTTTTCCTCTCCCGAACCATTGTTTCCTTTCTTTTTTAGCCAACAACAAAGCCGACATCCGTTTGTAAAATTAGCCCAACTTCCGCACACCACAACTGCCTGCTAAACGGGAAACGTTATACCGTGGAGTTCGGTTTCAAAGCTCCAGTGAATAATGCCGGCTAGGCTAAACAGCAACAACAGGTTAAACATGGATCCATTCTATGCTTAAGAAGATGAAATAATGAGGCTGTATTGATGGTTTTAAACTTCAGAACTAGATAATGTTCTTTACCGAGTTGTTATTTTAGGCGCATCATTAACGCTCAAAGACTTCATAACTATTAACAGCTTTATTTTGCTGACGTCACTTACCGAGCGCCAGGAAGGGGGCCGCCATGTTGAGTATGTTGAAGGTAGCTCCGCAGTACATTAGCACACCGAATGCAGAGCCAGTGGCTAGGCAGGCCCCGAGTACTCCAAGAAGAACAACTATGGGCTTGGCTCGAACCCAGTCCCTCGAAAGGCACATTACAACGCAAAGGACGCACATCATCAGGTAGTTGAGAATCATGTAGGGAAGCACTGACAGGAGATTGTGTTCCAGTTCGTCGCTTAGCGTTCTGGACAGGTAGAAGCCGATGTCGATGTGTTGTAGATCGTGCTGGACTCGCTTGAGGACCTTCAATACTTCATTCTCCCAAAGAAGTGATCTGTAATACACAGCAAACGGGTTAAAAGGGTTCGCCCAGGATTCGATAAAAGACAGAATAATAATACTGGAGGAAAAAATGAAAGAGTTACCAAGCCGCATGGTTCCTTTTTATCAACGAGTTGGCCAAGCATTAGGGTAGGTACCATCTTCCGCCAAAAGCATAGATGATGATAAATATCTTGAGTAAAATCACATTTGTAAACTGTCATTCAAACTGTCGTGAGTCGCTTTTAATCCTCTTCAGCCGAGCGATGCAACAAGTCGTGCGAAATACACATGCACACTGCATGTATGTGTGTATGTGTACATGTGCCGTTCCACGTACTCAAATAATTAATTTTTGCAGTGTGTAGAGGCGACAGGGTCAATGAGGAAAATTCAGCAAACTACGACTGAACTGCGAGGTAAATGAAGCAATGAGAATTACGATGACGCACCGTAATATATACATATACATATACATATATATATATATATATATATATATATATATATAGGTAATGTACCTATATATGTATATATCTATAATATGGAACCGGGGGCGCGGTAGTGGAGTGGTCAGCGTAGCTGGCTTCCATTCAGCCGACCCGGGTTCAAGGCCCGGCGGCTTCCCTGAACAAGGAGCAAGCCGGCTCCCCGTGAAGCCCTTCCAACAGGGAAAGAGTTGGCGACGCCATATGAACCTGGCAGTTGATGTGTCGATAAGCCCCATAAATTATTACACAATATAGAACCTATATATAACATAGGCTTATACTTACACGTCAGTGCCGAATATTTTTTCTCAGCAGTGAAGTAGATCAGAATGGAGGCAGGAGAATACGTAACCAAATTATCTTCATTCACTTCCAGGGCCCCCAGCGCCTGCAAACGTGAAATAGAGCAGTGTATTGTCAAATGAGATGGGGATTATCCGTCAGAGACATAAAAACATTCATTTTTGTCAATGATTTCAAGTGAAAATAGCATGTATGACATGATTAGGAATGCAAATGTGTTGATCGTAGCTGCCATGTTAAGTATTCACTTTTGATAATATCGATATATATATATATATATATATATATATATATATATATATATATATATATAAAAAAAGGAACCTTAACGACCATCAACATACTTCTATTCCGGAACATTTATTTTTACAAACAGAGGTGATGCAGATATTTTTACAGAGGGTTGCAGGACCCTTAAAAAGCATGATTCCGTGGCCGTGGAAGTGTCGCTTCTCTGAAAGATTTGAAATAAACATTTCCATCGCTCTCTTATAGGTGTGGTTCAGTAAGAACTAATTAGCAAACTTTTCTGGATGATAAATAAGATACCATTAAGAATGACGATTACGAGGCTCATGACAGACCATGCCAAAATATTTTAGCTAGCCATGAAACAAAGTAAAAACTAAATATATTCATACCTCGATAAGAACGAGAGGTTTGAAGTGGTCATCCAGCCATACAGGAAAGTCAAGGCTGATGTTTCCACTCTCCAGTCTATCTGCTACTTTGGCGAGCCGCAGCACTTCGTTCGGAATGCATTGACCCTTCCAGCGGGCGCAGAGGGAGGAGTAGTTCCACGACCTGCCGCCAGGTGATGGATTGAACCCTATTACTGTGGTGATGGTTTTGTTTTGTCGTTAGTTCAGCCAGAAATGCATCATTACAAGTATATGTGACAGGGAGAGAAGAACGGCTGCAATCAACTATAAAGGATGTCAAATAGACAGAAGTAACTAGAAGAAATATCTGGCATTGTAAGTATGATCTATAAGACTAAATTTCAAAATAAAGGCCATTACCAATACTTATTTTCAAGGCCATTCCATCCACATTCTGACCTGTCGCCAGTCTTAAATTGCACGGCTTGAATGATGTCATCGAGTTCTTGCAGCTCTTTCAATGGTGCCTCACGCAGAATTGAGCCCCCATCTCGTGGTGTCGCCATTACACGCACCACGTGATCGACGTGATTCCTTCTGGCTCTACTGAAGTTGTTGAAGTTGACAGGGAAGTACTTCTCGTTCAGCTGGAGGGCGATCTGCGAGTCGCCGTTCCTGAGTGAGAAGAGCTTCTCCGGGAGGCGTTCTTGGTGAAGGCGCTGGAAGCCTGTGACGGCGATGGCGGAGATGAGGACCGGGATGACGATAAAGTAGCCAGGTGAGCCACCGATGCAGTGACCGAGACGACCGAAAAACCGACTGAGGGCGCTGTCCACCACTTGGAGCTGTTGGAAACACCTCATGGTGGTGTCGAACCTGTGGAAAAAGTTGTGTAAGTTTGAAGAAATGCGGAAATGTGTAGGTAAGTGATAGGTGGATAGCACGCGCAAGAAAAAAGAGAGAAAGGGCAATTACAACAATAATGCCAGACAAAGAGAGAGGGCGAGAGAGAGAGAGAGAGAGAGAGAAGAGAGAAAGAGAAAGATGAAGATGAAGAGAAAGAGAGAGAGAGAAAGAACAAGAGTAAAATTGGAAGCAAAGGGAAATAATATTTGTTTAAGATGAGGCGAAAAGGTTCTCCCATTTTAATGATCATCAATATGTTCTTTCGCTTCTTGACCTAGAAATTTTTACAGATCCAGGGTATAGGGAAAAAACATTCCTCTCCCCCAACTGTCCAATTCTTACTATTTTTTCCAAAACATTATCTTTTCTACCATTTTTGACCCTGTTATTATCCCCCAGCCATTGGTCTAGATCCAAAACTGCCTGCATCGCCGTTAAAGGTCATAATTGTGGTATGGTGAACCCGTGCAAATAATGTAAGACTTGGAAAATTCGGCATTATCTTTATTCGAAAGCAATAGGAAATAGCTAACATGCGTCCAAATGGGGAGGGAAGGTGAGGAGATTCAACCTATCCTACCTTTTCCTGAAAAACGCAAAACGAAGAGCCACAGAACAATGTAGCTTAGAGTACCTTATCCCTGGCCAACTTGACGCATCCGACCAGATTTTTCTGACCATATCATGTCTCGTCAGGAGCTGTCAAAAAGCGTAGTGGAGGGATCCTGAATGGCCTATTTTTCCGAGGGATCCTAAATTGCCCTCTCACCTATTTTTCCGAGGTGGCCGGAGAATCGTTAACCACCGGAAAACGATACCTGGCTACAACTGAGAGAATTCATTAGCGCGTCGATTGATGAAGACATTTTCAAAATCATTTGGTAGTTTTTTTTACTTATAAGCTTTCAAAGTCAGACCTATATTTTGAGATCGTCGTAATCGCGTGGTCGCGGCGGTTCGCCTGCATTGTACGCCAAGGGGGAACGTAATAGCGTCATATAATCAGGTTATATACCAAAGCGCACTCCACACCAAGGTCAAGACACAAGGTGTATACTGGCCTGTCTCCGAATCCTTGACGTAAGATACACTTAGATAATCTAAGTGTGTTTTATATCAAGGATTCGAGGGGACAGGTAGGTATACTTCTTGTTAACTGTTCTTACTTATGCCATCTTAAACTTATTTTGGAGGTTAGGTCACTTGACCCACACTCGTGACCTGTTTTGAGATGACCGGATCTTTAAATGTTTGTAAAAGTTGGAGAATTGATCAAGGGTAATGTGTGCCAAATACGGCGGCGCTTCGTGCCGCCCTTTTTGTTGGTAGCGGAAAATCCCGCCGAGGGGTGTTCAAACTTCTCCCTCCTCCACCGGGGCGAGAGTTAACACAACACATATGCCTGTGCTTGTGACAAACATTACAGGTTCCAGAGTGGTCAAAAACCTTGGTGTAATCATGTATCGACATCTACATTAACTTCGAAGCACGTGTACACGTCGTCAGTCATAACTGCACCGGCATATTTGTCGAAGAATTCAGGAATCAGAAAAGAAGTTCGAAGAATTCAGAAAAGAATAAACTTCTGTACACGAATTTTCAGTGACCGTAGAAGACGTGGCCCCGTCTTTGACTTATTAGTCGCACTGGGATAAATCAGCTCTGAGCAGCTTGTCCAGTATCAAACTGAAAGTTCCGTGCAAAGTGCCTTAACTTCTGAGGTACCAGAAGCTATCGCTAACACCCAAAGGGATGCAGATTAATGCCATGCATGCCCATGCTACCCGCCAGGCCAATAATCTGACTCTGCCGAGTGTAAGAACTAAGGCGGAAAGACAAGACTATGCTACCGTGGTGACAAATGTTTTATTAACGAACGAAGTTGGCATCGGTCACATTAACCATCCAAACCTTCTCTGAGGGCTGCAATCTTGAATGCTTAAATGTTTGATGTAATGGAAAAATCGTTTTATTTCCTCTTTTTAAGAGTAAGAACTTAGATTAATAATATTATAAAGGTATTGACCAGGAAAAATGAGTTTATACTTTTTTGTTGTATTACACTACCCGACAAGTTTCGGCTTCCGCCAACTCCTTAGAGGCGGAGGGCTTCTTGACTCCAAGAAGATGGTGGAAGCCGAAACTTGTCCGGTTTTGTACTGCGGCAAAAAAAGTATGAATTCATTTTCCTGGTCAATACGTGCATAATATTATTAATTCAAGTTCTAAATCTCAATCTTGAATGCGATAGGATAAAAAATTCATGAGCGTGCCTTGATTTGGGATTTTTGATAATTTTATAGTCATCAGTTTTGGTTAGTGTATTTTAACTTCCCCCTCCCCCTTATGGTACCGCCGATGATAATTTTTCTAAGACCCGTCAGTGTAAAAAACACCGTATGTGTGGATCACTGGCTAAATGTATATGTCATCTTTGAATAAAATAATGTATAAGCGTGCGTATCTGATATTTGATAAACGTGAGTGCACCCTTCCCCATAATCATTATAGTTTTGAAACTTTGAAAGGTTTTGAAGTGCTGCGGCGAGGAGCATGATGATAAGTTGATAATGTGTTCACTGGCCTGTCCCCTCGAATCCGGAAATGTAAAAACACTGAAGATTAACATAATGTATAAACGAATCTTCAGTGTTTTTTTACATTTCCGGATTCGAGGGGACAGATCAATGAACACCTTATCAACTTGTTCTGAAACTTTCTTTCCGAAGGTGGAGGGCAAAGTATAACAAGTTGATTCCAGTCTGAATGTCTAAGATCGAAACGGTAGATTTATAGATGTTATGGGGCAAATCAATCCCCCTCGCTGAACAGAAGAAGGGGTAGCCAGGATACTAGCAGGAACAAGGCTACAGAGGAGTGAAATGATAAGTTTGACATTCTTAGTAAAGAGCTGCACGGTATAAATGTCATTTTTGACAAGAACTCCTTTCAGATTTGGTTGGCGTTCCATAGTTGAGACTAGATTACCTACTATCTTGGAGAGCGCAAGCAAAGCTGGGTTTTCCCCTCGCAGCACCAGAAATCCTCTTAGGCCTAAGACCGTGATGTCAGCATGACATGCATGCTACCAAACTCGCCTACGCTCATTTTTCATGACAGATGCTTTGTTCTCGGCTGTGTTTAAAGCAAAAATAATCTTTCGACACCTGGATAGCACCGAAATTCTCAGGGTCTCCAAGGAGTGTGGTTATATGGGCTTCTCTGATGTCAGTTAAGAGTGCATGTTACGCAAGTATTTAGTCGTCGATCAATACCATGACTTCAACAGATTCAGAGACGGAAAATCAATAAGACTTCATTGCATCAAAAGGTGAAATTGGGTGAGGTATAGTTCCTCACCCAGCAAGATAATGAATAATACTAAGAATGCAAGGATGCATCATAGTTGACCAGATAAATATTCGTAAAGCTACATAGCAGACTCTGATACAAGAAATAAGAAACATATTTATCATTTTCATAAGCTAAACATTTAAAAAGCTAAAGCGGATATATTTTTAACAGATCGCATAAGTTTTTACACACATCGGGGGTGTTGGGCCAGCTGAGGTAAGACTGATGCTAAATTTATCTCGCGTGTTGCATCAGACAAGCACTGAGCAGTAGCTACCTTACATGCAGCGCCAACAGAACACGCGAACACGCGTTGAGGCCTAATATTTCCTTGCCTCGGGAATTTACACACCGCTCTCAGTGTCTTCCGCTGAAAACATCATACAACAGCAAATACAGAGATAGGAAAAATTGTCCAAGTGTCACCAACATAATTCAAAGCCAAATTTGTGTGACCAAGCGCATTGAGCTTTGGCCCCAAAAACGGATCATTTTCCAAGCCATGTGAGTTGTTTTAAATCTTAGATAGCGTAGCGGCAGCCTGAAACTCAGCTCGTCACGCTGAGGTGTGAAACATTTTATCTAGTGTGTCACCGATCTGATTTATTTTGCCACCAATACTACTGGTGAGCTGGCAGATTTTGCGCTCTCTGTGAAAATACCATAACGAGCCAGGAGCAGTTTCCAATAATTTTATCTTATGTTAGCGTTTCTGTTCTCTCCGTTATGAAGCTGCATGGCCTCTCGGCTCTGGAGGGTCCGGGCTGCAGCCCCCATAGCCACCACGACGCTTTGGCTATGTATCTCTTCTCTGGCAGGGTGTAGGCTCCCGGTCTGCCGGAACAAGGCGCCAATCAAGGTTGAGTTGTGCAAAAAGTAAGCGGCACCCATCTGTCAGTTCAAGATTCCAGCGGTGAGATTATAACGCACGTGGTCTATGCTGTCTTAGGAATTCTGATATATTTGGAACGATTATTGGAATGATCGGCTTGGCTCTTATCTGATCCCTGCGTGGCACCAAAATTAGGGAATTGAATTTTGCTAGAACAGTTTCAGAGTGGTGCCAAGATTCCAAGAAATAACGCATTAATCAAGAAGAATATTTAATGATTTCAGTGGCTTATCCGGATAGGTAATTATGATGTAGAGGACTTCGACGTCTTTTATCTTTTTCAAAACTAATATTGAACAAAATTTTTGATTTTCGAGATTTGGTTTCTGGTAAGGTATAAAAAGTTTGTTTCGAGCTTTACATATAACATGCATACCTACCACTTTGGCAGCTTTGATATACCATGTCCCATGATATGCCATACCTTATTCAGCCCAATGCTTAAATTATCACCATCTCTAAAAAAATCTGACCAAACCTTCACGCAGTGCAGTCATAGCGAGTGTCGTAGGATAAATACAAAATGTCCGAACTCATTCGTTACACTTTCTGAATCCTTCCCAACAGGATGAGAGTTGGCGACGCAATATAACCCTGGCAGTTGCTACGTCTTTAAGTCTCAATAATTATTCATCCGGTAAGCTTTGTTGTACGCCTTCAACAACTACCACTTTGAATTCCAGCTAACGCGGTAACAAAATGCTCGATCTGATGCTCAGTCTAAACTCAAGAAATCTCAGCTAAAAAAGGAACTTGACAAATGAGCAAATATTTTTCCAGCAAGTAGAAAGCTTGTGTTTGATAAGTTCTAGAACAGAAAAATGATTTTGATACTACCGAAGACGACAAATATTGAAAGCTCGTGTAGATTGATTTATGATTTATTTAGACATTTATGTGTGGCTTATTTGTACTTTACATCAACGTTGTTATCATACAAGGTATAAAATAAATGTCCGGAAAAATGTTTAAACAGCTTTGCAAAGTCATTAAAAGATAAATCAGTCGCGGAAACTTTCCAAATCCTTGTTCTGGAATGTTCAGCGTTATCTTAGGCCGTGCTCCAGCCAAATCCGACGAGGTTTAATACCTCAGTACCCGGCCGCACCCCTGAGCTTCAACCGAAAGTTTACATTTAATCTCTTTTTTGGCTGCTCGTGCATCCTTCCTGAGAGGAAGGGTTAGTTTCAAATTATTCATGAAATCTATTTTCTCATTTTAAACAGTTTGGTTGGTCTTGTTAAGTTCAAGAGCCCCGTGGAGAGCTAAAACAAGTATGACACCATTCTGTTTTATGTGGTGGTGATTGGCAGTGGTGATTGACATTGTTTCGAACTCGGACACCTCCGATGGTGCTGGCGAATCCACTCCCCCTTCCCCTCCCCACTGTAATCCTTTGCTCAAGTTGGACAGGTATTTCATGGCGTGGCAGCGTATGTCTGTCATTCCCAACAAAGCTTACAATATTACAATGACATTGTATTGCATCGAGGGAATGCCACAGTTTACCACTAGAGTTCAAAGCTTGAAAATTCTTACAAGTGTTGATTCATTGCATTTCTAGCAAGCTCCAGTCATGGCTCTACCAAATTAATTGTGTAGCTTTTTAACAGGAGTGGAATACGAATGCTTATAATGGGCTTCAAATTGAAATTATATTGATGAATCTGTATTTGCTAGTCAAGCTACGATAAAATAAATCGTTGTGCTGATTTTTAAGTTTGAGAAGTTTTTTTTCCGAAAGGCTTCAAGTGCTCTTGACTATGGAAAATGAAACACAAGGCATTCTTACTTCAAATATGTGCTACCAGACTTAACTGCAGTGCAATACATGCTTAGTTCCTTGATCCACCTACACGGAAAATAAGCTTAAAGCCTATTCATAGTGCTTCCGCATGCCAAAGACTGCATGCGACGGCTATTGAAAGAGATGGTGAAATAATCGCATGGCTCGCACCTCATTTTCCGCAGAGGGCGTCTGTTCGTATAATCGGAACGCATATGCATTCCGTCTTCCTGAACTGCCTGCGAGTGTCTTTTGCGGGTTGCGGGTATTCAGTCGTCTAAGATAATCTCTACGTCCTGGTTTTGCAATAAGCTTGCCCTAAGTTTTTTATGGCATGAAGTGGCTGTGGTAGGCCAGGCTTTCACAAGAAAATGATATCAATGGATTCTGATTACTCATATTTTGGAACGTTAATACGAATTAAGACAATGGTTTTGTTGATCAGCTGGTGATGAGTTTATCTGTCATCCCAGCGAGTGGGCCGGGCGATCCCAAATTTGCCGCGGAAAAGCTTTGAACGGACCTTTAACACGCGCCACGGTGGGCCTCTGAGCCACCTTCGCCCTGGGAGGGGCTGTTCAAACACCCCTCAATCTCAAATGCTATGCAGGATAGCAAAACACGTGAATACTGGTGGGCAGATAATAAAAGTTCATGAAGTTCAGTAATATTTAAAGGTACTGCATTAGCCACTTTTTGTGCATTGGCCACTATGGTCAATAATGAGGTAGTGACGGGTCAAAGAAGGTGACAGGTTAGATAAGAGTTCCTGGGCTCCAGCGTCTGACAGAGGTGAGTAAGAATCATTTTTGAGCACCATTCGCTTCCTCGGGCTACAGAAAATCAAAAGATGTATGATATGGACATACCAGGTTAAAACAAAAAAGTGGCGTAACCTAAGGTCAGGTCAGGTCACCATCTGACCTAGCATAGTCAATATACATATCAATCGACTCGAAGTAATAAGCAAAACGTAATGCTATCAAGATTGAATATTTATCATCACTTTCTACAACGTTATTGGCCCATGTCCAAAAACCTGCTTAAATAGTCCCGTGATATCTATCAGAGGTCAAAGGTCCAAACCTGCTACATGAACTTGGAAAGGGGCGTAGAGTGCTACGATGTGGAGAATAGGGAAGTATTCTAAGCTGTATCTAGAAAAATATACTTTTTATATGTTTATTTATTTCAACATCACGGTGCTCATCCATATCAATGGCTATTAATGAGCCCAGGTCAAAAATGGGGGGTAGATGGGACAGACACGCGACAGTCAAAATTGGGTACAAGTCAAGTCAAGAAAAGTCAAGTCAAAATCGGGTACACTCATCAACCGAGCAGATGCTTTTTTAGGCGTCGTTTGAAGCTGGAGAGGGAGCCATCCCGGATCGCCGGTGGCAGTCCATTGAATGCTGCTGCAGCACGGTGCATAAAAGCTCTCCTCCCAGTTTCAGTTCTTAGGCGTGGGAGGCATAAATCTACGTCTTGGCGAGTAGTGCGGTTTCTGAATTCACGCCTAGTCACGAGCTGACGCTTCAGGTAAGCTGGCTCGCCCGTTACTATCACTCGCTTGAGCAGACACCGATAGTGGTATGTGCCGAGCTCACGTGCAGGCAGCCATCCCAGATCTCGCACGGCGTCGCTGATGTGATCTCGTTTTCTACGTCCGTTAACCACACGAGCGCCAAAGTTTATAACCTTCTGCACTCTATGCAAACGCTGAGCAGTACAGCTACCGTACACGCTTATGCAGTACCGCAGCACGGACAAAATCAGACTGTTGACGAGTGGTTTGATAGTACCAGTGGGTAGACGGTGCCGGGCATGGTGTAGTCCGATGAGCAGGCCGGTGCACTTACCAACCATCTGGTCAATGTGGTTTTCGAATGAAAGAGTTTTGTCCACAAATAGGCCTAAATTCTTTACCCTTTGGTTTTCGGTTACTGTTGCACCGTTCACGGACAGAGTTACTGGGGGAAGATCGCGAAGAACTTGCCGAGTTCCTAAGACCAAAAGTTGGGTTTTTGCTGAATTTAGCTTCATCGAATTTTGAGTGAACCAATTATGGAGTGTGGTCAGCGCGCCTTCCATTTCTCGAATCATGTTCTGAAGGGTGTGTTTTTGTCCAGAAATGATGAGCTGGGTATCATCGGCATACTGTACAATTTTGACGCTAGTGTTTACATACAGATTGAGGTTGTTGGAGAAGATGGAGTAAAGAAGGGGGCCTAAACAAGTACCTATAGAGCCACTTTTCGTCCAATTTCCGTTCTTACCGTTCCGTTTTCGCCAATGAAGAGATTATCTGTACCTGACCCTAGGTCATCGATAAGAAAAACTCCGGAATATATTTTGCAGTACTCGGTGAGCTCATTAGGTGATATTGATTTCAATCAGATATATTACCCTGTCCTTACTTATGCTATTTCAAACTTTTTTTGACGTGAGGTCACTTGACCTGCACTGGTGACTTGACCTGAGATGACCAAACCTTTACAATTTTGGGAAAAGCCGCAAAATTGATCAAGAATAAGACGTGCCAAGTACGATAGCGCTTCGCGCCGCCGTGTTTTAGTACCTCCAGCAAAAACCCGAGCGGCTGTTCAAACACCCTCTCACCGGGGCGAGGGGTAAACAGCATTATCCGACAAGAAAACGCGTACTCATAGGTCGGAGGTCATGGAGACTGCGACGGTGAACGGACCAGTTCGCTTGCATTGGAGAATGAGTGATGACGTCATAGCGCCATATGAACGAGATTATAAGTCAAGATTGCCATGCATGAAGTTCAAGGTAAAAGGCCGCAGGTCAAGGTCATACCAGCACTTTCAAGGTCATTGGCTCCCGGCTTCTGGTCAAATGACGTTACACAGTCTGACGTACATTATGCTATGACGTCATAGTTATAGTAACTCAGTGTAAAGTTAAACGTTTAAGTTCAAGGTCAAAGGTCAAGTTCAAAAGCCATGGTAAAGGTCAATCCTCATTTTCCGTCCAATGGTTGGTATAGTGATAGTTATATGTATTTTAAAGGGAGTATACCATGTGACATCATAAGAAAATGACTTTGGATGACCTTAGCCCCAAAATTTTAATCAAGATTGTTTGCGACCTTCCCTTTATGACCCTAGTCCGTCCTTAGCATATTAACGACTCTTTCCCGCATAATTACGGCATTTCCCAATAGATCACCAGCTCGGCCAGGGTTTGAAATTTATGGCTTCGTTTGACCTTGAAGATATTGACCTACGTCAATGAAAATTGGCCATACTGAAGCTCACCATAGCCCTCACTCACTCCCCTCCCCCACTGATGTTTTCCAAAGCCAATTACTTTTTTGGACCTCAGGGCGGCCCACCAGCCCTCCCCTTCCAGTGCGCGTTAGTGGCAGACCCCTCACCAGTGCGGGTGTTAATTGTCTTGGTAGACATGCCTAAGAAGGGTACTGTATTGACTCGACCTATCAAATGTTCATCCATACTATAGCGATCCATCAGGAGACCTAATGTGGCGCTGCAATTCCTCTTAAGCTCCTTTAGGTGCTGAGATAGGAGAGGGTGAATATATTTCCTTTCTTGTTGATCTCACCAGCTCAGATCCCGGTGATCTGACCCACCTCCGTCGGGAAGAACCAGACCTTGTTTACACTCTTAAGCAAAACATTTCGTAAGTGCTGGTGAGGGGCCTATCTGTGCTGCCATGCTCGATATTGAACGGGTCATTCCTTTCGCATATGACTGATGGAGTCTTTTCTGCCGCGATTGCAGGACACTTGTCAGACTCGGTAGGCAACTCCCTTCCAGCACAATGGCGGATACAAGGGGGGCTAGGGGCTCAAGCCCCCCCCGAAATGTCCGAGTGCCTATAGTTAATACATAGGCGGAGGCTGATTCGAGGCACTGGTGGGGCAGGCTCGAGCCCCCTAACCCCTTCCCCCAAATGAGGTTCTGGATCCATTACTGCTCCAACGGAACATGAAGGCTTCAAGACCAAAGCAGGAGATACGTTTATGTCACCCCGTATCAAATTTACATTGACGAAATAGTAATATCATAGTTGAATTCCCCGTAGGTACTTCGATTCTTTTCAAACAAAACTAAGATGGATAGGAACACCGTTAACCTTTGATCCACTTCATTCATAACAAGAGTAGAGATGGAGAGTGAAAGCAAACGACGTCAAACGAAGGAAAAAACAGAATTTAATTTCCGCATTTTGTCGTTTTAGAATAGTTCACATATTCCCATTTCATAGAACTGTTCTGGATCTACTAGGCTGTGGAACAAAGTAATGACGGACACAAATTAAAATGGGGAAACAAAGCTGGGATCGCATGCTACCCTTGCACATGTAGAACCGGAAAGGTGTGCTTTGTACAGTTAACTGAGACAGAGTACTTCGGCTGACTCTGCAAGGTCGTGTATGCGTCAGAATTTAATGAGTTCACGTGTGATTGCCCGTGGGTGACAAGCGAAAGGGAAAACCCAGCAGTACACTCACAATGCCGGTCACACACGTGCTGGTTATGCTTTGGCTGCTTTTCCTGGGGCTGAGTGCGGGATGCTTGAAAGGATAATCTATATCAGATATTACATATCGCTAACGATATCAGAGGCAGCAAGTCATAAGGAAATGGAAGCTCTTTCGACTGCATTGCTATGAAAGGTCTGATATTGAATCCGCAAAATATGCGTATTTTACTCACTGCATATTTTGCAAGTATTAAAATACAATTTATATTTTGGGGAAGACAAATAACACAGGGCAGATAATATGATTATATTCTATGGCATATACAATGCCCTCCTTATTATGATTGAGAATAAATAGTAATCAGAATAATTATATGTCGAGCCTGGCAACAAGACAACATTTCGTCAAGTCAAAACGAGATATCTCACCAAAAGTGGCTAATCACGTCTGTTCCAAACCCCCCCCCCTCCCTCCCCCTCCCTAATCGACAATTATTCTGCAATGAGCTGGTGGAATGTCAAAGAATGCCACAATTATTTATGTATACTTTGTGACTCTTAGCATTGTTATAACAATCAAATCATTTCTATGTATATAGCAGTCAATCGTTTGGAACAAATGGTCATGGAAACTAGCCAACAAAATCAGGGAGTGGTCGAAACATGCATGACCCTGCCACTTTATTATATACGGCCTAAAATGTTCTCCCGAACATATATAATAATAGAATAACATCTATAACTCCGCAATGCATTCGAGTGGTATTTACGTCCAACTCTCGATGAACAGTGAAATATATCAGTGTTTCTTTGGCCTAATCTGGGATAATTGAAAATTCTATATTGTGTTCAATGTATGTATTTTCAATCTTCCGCGCAAGAAGAGTCTATCGCATCTACAATCTGAATCCGAACCTTGTATACGGCTCTTAAAGGAAAAGTAGACGCATCTCCATGATGCAACCAGTATTCTGAAGTCTAGATTCTTAGAAACACGGTAACAGCCTAGTAATGCTGCAATGCGCGAATAAAGGAAGCGCCGGGGCTTTTTGAGACCCAATTATTTTTCACTTGCTGAAGTCCTTTGCCATGATCTTTTTTATTGTTGTGATCCAAGCTGAGCGTAACAATTACTTTAAAACAGTGGGACAGAACGAGATTAGGATAGGCGATGATTGTTTTCTATATATTTGTATTTAGCGTCTTGAAGAAGATCTGCACACCTAACACTGAAAAATATTTGGCCACCCATCACGCTCTGATCAGCTGTGCTGCCACAATTCGTGACGTCGTAAACAAAACTACACGACATTGGAGCTAACCAAACGCCAGTCTTTACAGTCGTAATTTCCAGCACCTGCGGTCGGTACCACGTTGAAAGGTCGTCCAAACTAGTGTAGACGTGCTAAATGATGACATCATCTCGCCTGGAGGTAGTACAGCAGAACAGACCTGTTCCCACCGCCTGATTTTGCAGCGTGGGTTTCACGCGGTGCGCGCCATCTTGAATTAGTGGTGTTCCTTGATCGTCCGCGGTGGCACATGTGAGCCCTATTTTAAGAGACAAAATGCATGAATTTTGAAATGTCATGGGCCTGAGGAAAGTGTGAACGACGGTATTTTTCTCAACACAGTCATGATTTCTGTCGCCGGTGCCAGGAAACAGCTTATGCTGGGGAATTTACATATCTGAAATTTGTATGTAGGTAATTGCAGTGGATCCAAATTTACACGAGACGTTCGAGACAGCAGTGCGTTGTAGGGCCAGAGGAGCTATTTTCATTTCCCATGTGCCATTGCAACTGTCATTACAATTGCCATATCAATTTTGTTGCCCGGGGCCGGTCAACTGACCGCAGCCAACGACATATCTCACCAGCCTATCATACTAAAAAATGTGAAAAATGTGTTTTTGGAGCTCAGCAGGGGTCGAGAAACCTACTATTTTGGCATTCTAAGTGGTGACAGATCAAGGTGGTAAAGGTGGAAAAAACTAGCCGACATGTTTTCTCCAGACCATTAACCCTTGCCCCGGTGGCGGGTAGGAGCCACCTTCGCTCTGGTGGGGGCTAAAAAAGACCTCCCATAATCTAAAAAAATAAAGAGAGCTAGAAAAACGCAAAACTGCAATCGAGAGCCATTTAAAAATTATATCGAAAATCCTTTGGTCATTTTTCTCGTCAGGCCAATATCAAGGTCACCAGAGGTCAAAATAGGTAAAAATTGCTAATATGAGATGTATTAAGAAAACCTCATACATCTCAGAAACTTTGATAGCTAGAAACATTTTTTAAACCATTCAAAAGCTCTTGAGTTGTTCTTTTATTACAGTACCAATCAGTCTTGTGTCAGGTCAAAGCCTAGGGAGCTGCAGGTCACTGAAAATTGGGGATGTGTTTGGGAATGTCCATAGTCACCCATGCATAAGGGCGTTTCCTTTTTCGCTAATAACTTATAAACGAAGCAAGATAAAAACATAGTTTATGCACCATTGCAATTCTGTCGTCAATACAAATTTAATGATATATGATATTGCTATTCCAGGTCAAATTTAAAATTTGACCTGACCCAGGGCAACATTTTGGCCCAACTTGCCCTGGTATAGTCATGATGCATATCATTTGACTTGCAGTGACCATACAAACACTTCGGTGACAAAATAAAAGTTCCATCTTTGTTTATTCAAAATTTATAAAGTAAAACACCGAAAAATGTTTATTTGACCTAAAGTGACCTTTAAAAGGTCACAGGTCAAATTGTTTTGCATCAACTGCAGAAATGGGCCAAGAGCAAGTCGTAAACGATGTTTGAAGTTGATTCCATCGATACTTACTGAGAAAAGCTCATTTCGTGATTTTCCCCATGCATTTGCAATGGGGAGGTCATGCTCTGTACATGACCTTAGGTCACCAATATAAAAATATCGGAAGAAATGTTGTAGCTCCTGCTGGGCCCAATATGTGGTATGAGTTTCAACTTGATTGATGGACCCTCCTTTTAGTTATGCAGTCCTAAACATTTTTTGAGGTGAGGTCACTTCATCTGGCCTGGTGACCTGACCTGATACGAAGTCGAGCTAAAATTTTCAGGAAAGATGTAAAAATGATGGAGGAACAGCTAGATCAAGTTTGGCGGCGCTGCGCGCCGCCGTTTTTCGGTCCCTTTGGAAAAACCCGAGGAGGGTCTAAAAGGCCCCACTCGGGCGAAGGTTAACGGTACAAATTGCTGAATTTGGCACCTGTAGTTTGAACTTGCAATGTTTTTTCAACAAAAAGAATCATCCAGGAGTATCCATTGGTATCCTTCTAACACAAAACGTACAAAATTTTGCATCCTGGGCTGGTGACACATTTAGGGTTTGAAATTTTCAATATTGACGCACCAAACACTTGTTTGGCCCCTGGAGCCCAGCTCGTTTTCATTGCAAGCAGGCAGACCAAGTCAGTTTTTCAAGGAATTTTTTGTCTCGAATTCAGTCAGTCTAGATAATGTCTGATTACGGTAGTGTTACGTTGGCTCTAGCATATTTTTTAACCCTCACCCCACTGGGGGTCATCGATGACCCCCTAAAGTTTTTTTCTTCAAAATAACAGAAAAAAACGAAGGGGTGCAGCACTGCACTAGAGAGGTCTACCTCTCACCCCATAATGTTCCCAACATCCCTGAATTTTTACCCCGGGTCACACTACGTCAGGTCACCAGGCTGAGTCAACCAAGGTCACCTCACTTCAACTTTTGAGAGCTCTACCATGGTTACATTTCTAAACCGATCGGTTTGAAACTTTCTATAGTTGTTGACCTATAGTTAATGCAGCCTATAGGTAGTGCATAGCCGGAGGCGGTTCAGAGGTAATGGCGGATGAGGGTTAAGCCTCCTATCCCCCTTCACGAAATTTTGTCCTGGATCCGCTAATGCTGTCAAGAATGACATTGCTTTCTTGCGACCTCAGCTTCTGTCTTTTTGAAACATTAAAATCAGTGTTATCTTGGCACCCCACTAATTGCAGTGCTGGATGCACGCTTGGGCATTGTCAAGCGCGCGACAAGCAACAAGACAAGTGAGATATACAGTACAGTTACAGTATTCCTTGGTATGATTAACCCTCCCCGTTGTGGAGGGGGGGTGTTTGAACACCCCCTCGGGTTTTTCGGCGACACCAAAAAACAGCCGCGCGAAGCGCCGCTGCACTCTGTACGTATTCTTCTGGATCAGTTTTGCAAATTTCTCTAAAATCTTAAGGTTGGGTTATCTCAGGTCTGGTCACCAGTGCAGGTCAGGAGACCTCCCCTCCAAAAAAAGTTCGAGATAGCATAAGTAAGAAAAGGGCTTACATATCCGATTGAAACTCATATAAAATAATGTGCCCACCAAGTACTACAAAATGATTTCTTAGATTTGTCGTATTGATGGCCTAGGGTCAGATACAGATCATGACATCTCCATTGGAAATTCATGGGGAAAACGGAAATTAAAATGCATGGAGAAAACGGAAATTGGGTGCAAATGGCTCTATTTAAGCAGATACAGCTTAGAATACCTTCCTATTCTGCAAATCGTAGCATCCTAGGCCCCATTCCAGGTTAGTGTTGTAAGTTTGGACCTGCAGCCTCTGAGAGGTCATCTGGGTCTGCAAACAGTTTTTCAAGCCTAGGTCAATAAAGTTGCAGGAAATGATGACACAGCTTTTATTTTTATAAAATTATGTTTGGATTATTATTGTAAGTCGATTGGTATGCATGTTTACAATGTTAGATCAGATCATGACCGTACCCTGACCTTAGGTCACGTAATTTGTTTTGTTTTGACCTTGTAAAGTCATATTACGCACCATTCAATTTGCCGTAACGAGAGGAAGAGAATGGTGCCTACAAATGGATTCTAACTCAACTTTGTCAGAAGTAAGAGCCCAGAAACTTTTCTCTAACCTGTCACCTTCTTTGGACTGTCATGACCTCGATACTTACCTGAGCCAAAAAGTGGTAGATATTGTTTCTTCATGACTTTGTATGATCCATCCACCAGTTTCGCATTTTTGTGCTATTTCACATAAGAGCCGAGATATAGGGGGTATTAAAAAAGAACCACCAGGAAGATAGAGGCTCGGAGGCCCCACGGGGGCGGGTGTTAAGGATCTAATCCCGAAGTAACGATGCGCTAGCAGAGCTGCCACAGTGTCCGATCGAGAGAAGTATTTAAGGTCTGGGACTTTGTTTAAACAGCTTATGAAGCAAAGCCCTCATCGCGTGGACTTTCCAAACAAAGTCGGAATAAAAGGATCAGATTCTGTCTGGCTTAGAATCAGATCACCACTCCCACTTTAATGGGTTTTAACCTCGCCCCACCGGGGGCCACGATGGCCCCCTAAGGTTTTCCAGGATAGCAAAAAAGACGAGGCGCAGCACCGCGGTTGAGGGCTCTACCTCTCACTGCATCATTTTCCCATCATCCCTGAAATTTTACCCCGGGTCACCCAAGGTCAGGTCACCAGACGAGGTCAACCAAGGTCACCCACTTCAACTTTAGAGCTCTGTAAGAGCTACATTTCAAAGTCGATCGATTTGAAACTTCCTACACTCATGACCCCTCCAGGGTCTACAAGGTGTATATCCGGGATTTTTCGATTTCGTGCCCTGAGGTCAGGTCACGAGGCGACCTCTCCCATTGGAAAAGCATGGGAAAAGCTATTTCATGATATAAAAGCCACAAAAATGATTGCAAATACTCAGACTGCTCAGAACAGCGTTTTGGACACCCTTTCACGGATCCCAGGGGTCATATTTGCCCTTGACTTTTCAAGGTCATCCAAGGTCACCAGAGGTCACAAACAGTATTTTGACAATAACTTTTGACCTAATTGAGTTAGAGCAATGAAACAAACACCATCGTGTTTGTCTTGTCACTGGCTTTCATTTGATATACGGCAAGGTCACTTTTGACCTTCGTGACCCAGGCATATTAGGTCACGAGGTGACCTCTGGCGGTCAAACCACTGGCGGGAGGTCTTTACGTTCCACATAGCGGAAAAAGTACAGGCAATTTTCTATCAAATGTACTTTACCAGGCCTCAATAGCTCTAATGACATAAGAGTTATGCCCAGTTTGCTTAATCATTGCATATTTGAGTGAAAATAGCCGATCTTGACCTAATTTGACCTCTGGAGGTCAAACCATTGACCTGAGCACTAAAACATGCGAAGTAATTTCTTACTGAATTCACGCGAGCTTTCTATTGCACTTGCAGATTTGCGCTAACGAAAATATTTTCGGAGTTAGAGGGGGCCATCGATGGCCCCCCGTGGGGCGAAGGTGGCGCCGGACCCCGGTGGGGCGGGTTAATGGGTTTTAAAATTTGTTTCGCGTGTTTCATCTTGGTTGTCACAAAAAATAAATCCTTTGTGACCAACAGTGCAAAGCTGAACATAAATGTACTGTTAGAAGCAGAACTGCCAATATTTTTGCAGAAAAAGACAAACTGAGCCAAAAAAGAAGCCAAAAAGGGCCGCATTTGTTCTTACTAAAAGAGACGAATTGGTACCAAATAGCCAGATTCTGGCCTGGAATGACCCCTCACGGTGCTCACCAAAGAACAGAAAAAAACAAAAAAATCATGTCTGTCTTAAACTAAGTGCTAACAATCCAAAGCTGGTTTTAAGTAGTACTTTATCCAATAGACACACTGTGTCAGTATCGTCCGTCACTTGTATCAGCAGAGAAACAGGATTTGGATTTTTCACTCTTGAACTGAAAATATTTTTAACATTGCAACACCGCATATTTTTAACACCGCAAACCTATGAACTAGGATGGCTTGAAAATAATTCAGATAATGTTTTTTGAGATTTGTATTTGTTAATTTGAACATTAAAACACGAACGAAAAAAATCAACTTCGCTTCTAGCAATTATAGTGGTGGTTCTGGCAATTATAGTGGTGGGATGTAGTGCTGGCTCCGTCGTGCGCAGAATGCTTCTTGGACAGGTGATATTATGTATCTAGTTATCCCTTTAGAGTAAAATTCGAAGATCAGCGATTATTTTACTATTAAAATAACGTGTTAAGAGACATATTTTCTCCTATAGTAACTCGCCATGAAAACAGGTCATACAAAGTCGGACCTATATTCTAAAAAAAATTAGGTCTAGAGATATACAGTGGATCTCGATAAGTGACTATGTTTTTTTTAGACAGCTGTTAGGACATATCTAAAAAAGCGATCGGCTTTCTTCCATTCTTGGCAAAAACTGTTTTCCCCACCAATTCTATGGAACGGTTGAAAAGAAACTTGCAATTTATACGGCAACAGTCAGCTTCGAGAACAGCAGTGCGATAATGTTATTGACTCTAAAAAAGGTTTTGACCAGACGGCAGTTAGTAATATGCAGATATTTCCCAAGGCGTTGAAGAACACGAAGCCGAACATGGCTTCTTTGCTGGTCTGTTGCCTTTGGTATTGGTGGTGTCAGAACTCCGTATTCAACAGTAAAAATGTCAGAAGAGGAAAGATTTGAATGAGGGACCAACGAAAAAATAGTTCAGGAGCCGACATCTAGAAAAAGTAAGCAATTTAAGATTCTAAAAAGGCTAACTGATTAAAATATTGGGCTAAACACGAAAATAGAAGCCAAATTAGAAATATTTGGCCCCAAAGGAGCCAACCTGGAAGCCCTGATTAGGAGAAACAACCAGAGGTGCAGGAATTGGGTAGCTCATTTATGGGGTTTTTTCATTCTAACATTTTTTCATTATTCCAAGGTGTATGTCTGTGACAAAACATAAATTTATTCTGCATGACCCTGACTAAAAATACATGTTTTAGAAATTAAAAATTAAGTATGCAACTAGTCTTTCAATTTAGTTGCTGTTTTCTTCAATTTCTCGGCTAGCCACTAGTAATTTAATTTATGTAGTACGTTCCGTTGCTACTGAAATTATAGCCCCCTCCCTTCAGGACACCTGTATTTTGCTGTCGCAGTTGCCAGTTTTTAACATATGACCCAATGATGCTGGTTGGCGGCTGGTAGCAGGGTAGAAACCCGAAATTTGATAAGCAAAATTTTAGCACAAAAGTTATTATAGGCATATCTGAGGCATCAACAATAATAAAAGGAATTGATTAAACGTTTTTCTGCCTAATCATTCATTTTTTTCGCAAAGAAAGTCATATTAACAGTTTTAGTATTTTCAGTTTAGTGGCCTCTATTGCACTGAATATAGTATTCGGCACGCCTAACAAGTACAAAAATAGCTGGACCGAAAATCTACAGAAGCTGCGCAACAGCAACAAAATAAAAAGTTATAATTGAGCGTGTCGATATGTACTATAACGCTGAGCCCGTTGACCCAAGGCCTTTGAAGCCTAGTAAGCAATCAATGAAGCTGCATTGCAGGGAGTCAACTCGCGCCCCGCTGGCGTCCCTGGTATGACGCGCCCCGCTGGGGAGCGGCGTATTTCGCCTCCCTCCATATCTCATTTCCCAGAAAAGCTAAAGAAAAGTTACGGACGACGTTTGAAAGTTCTTGACGAGACGAAAAGAAATTATAGCACTATTTTTATATCGGGTTAATCTCTTCGTTTCTGCGTTATCTGGGGGAAAACCAAGAAGGGGGTGGGGAATTTCGCCCCCTCCCCTCCCAGTGGGCCGGGTGTTAGATAAAGTTTCTGGCCACACTGGATCCTCCCATCATATGGTATTGGGATTCCAGTATGTCTCTACCTATTAATCCATAGACATAACATTACGTCTATAACCCAGGAAGCTTCCACCTGTTTTATCCTTTCGCTGAGTTGTGGGATAGAAGATAGATTTAAAGCAAAATCCTGAAACAGTAGGCATACGTCACATTGAATTTGCAACAATCCACATAATTTCTGTACCTTTTGTGAACAATTCCCGGCATCTCACTAGATATAGGATAGAAAATGTGTAGGGTCAACTCTTGAAAGACAGACAATACATGCCGTATTATCATATTTGCACAAAACAAGTGGGATGTGACACTTTCTTGAGATTTGAGCACAGATATAATTCTCGTGAACCTTACCAAGCAACGCTAACCTCTCCTACGCATCCCCTTCCCCCGTGCCCTACAGTTTGGCCAATAAGATGCATATTCAATCCAGCCAATTTCCGAAATTTTTAAACAAATCAGGTCAATCTTTTACAATACATGTTAATTAATCTAAATGCAATCCATATGCAAATATCCGACTAACCCGGCAAGAATGGTTGTCTAACTTTCCATCCCGTGCTCAGATAAGTCAGCTGCACTGATGCTTAGATAGCCTGGTGACATTTACCGTTGGTTTAACAAAGCGATGAAAGTGACACAAGGCCATTTCGGAGAGCTAGTGTAACTGACCGAACTGGGCCAAGATTTGCGACTACCTATGACTGATTTATTTATTTTATTTACTCAAGTAGATCGTCATCAGAACATGTTCCAATTACAGGCGAAGTCGATGTAAGTCTTTTCTTTTCTTTCTTGACTTACTTGCCCAATTTACTGTCGCGTGCTGTCCCATCCACCCCCATTTTACCGGGCTCATTAATACCAGATATGATGAGCACCGTGATGTTAAATAAATAAATAAATAAATAAATAAAAGGAAAACTATATACACAGATGAGTACACAGATTGACACACATGTAAAAAGTGGTAAAACATCAAAATGTAGGGGATGAGTAAGATGCAGTTGATGATAAAACCAATAGAAAACTGAGTAATAAAAGCAGATAGTGAGCGGTGCGAACTTATGTAAGAACAGGTTTGCTAAAAGCGCTAAAAGAGTCGTTGAAAAAATCTGCGTTTCCCCGGCGCAGAAATGCATTTATCTTCCTCGGTATACGCTGAGGGAAGCCGTTATTGACGGTGCTGCCACGACCGCAAGGCTCAGCGAAAAGAAGCAGCGCGCCAGTTGCTCGAGTCGATCTTCTGACTAATCTGATCTAATCCACAACTGGTTTTGATTGGACTGAATACACACTCAGATATCCAACAAAGACTCACTCTGGTCTGCAGGGGTGTTATCTCAGTGCAAGACCCGTTAAAACGTTGCCACATGTCCTCCAAGAAGAGAGCTTTCTTAAAAACCCATGTCTACATTCTCTAGTCGAACGCTAACAAGGTGTGCAGCTCAGGTGGTCATGTTTGACCAGATGATGCAGCAGCTTAACTAAGACACACTGAAAGTGAAACAGAGGCCATCGAGCGTTTGGCCAAACCGGAGATACCGGTTCTGGGTACACGACTGTGGTGATACGCGGCATCGCTTCGCGTCAGGCCAATTAGTAGATCGGAGAAAAATTTGATGGGGCACGTATTTTTACTAGCGTGAGGTTATCCAAAGAATTAAATTTGAAATATTTGTGACTTTTGGGCTGCATGCCTACATACATTTCATCTGGAAAGTCCGGTCAAATTTGCCTTCCTCAGATTTCATGGTGAATCACCAGAAGTGCAAGCAGATTATTTTGCGTTTGATTTTGCAATTTGAATTTTTCCGCTCAGTTTCAAAAGCAGAACCAAGCGATCAGTTCAAGTTATCTTGACATTTTTTAGACAAAGACCTTTTCACTTTACCTGAGATTGGCTAGCCTAACTAAATGGCCCGTGAAGGCATTGCTGTTTTGTGACAACATTTCCAGATCACGTGACGGGACCACACCTGACAATGGATGGCGTGTGGTAAGAAAGGCGGCAGAACCCCTCTCAAAATAGAATTGTCAAACTATTCGCCATGAGAATCGAACCCACCCTCATCCATGGCCGAAACCGGATCCAGACCGTTGATTTGTAGGGAATAGTGGTCCAAATTGTGAAAACAGATATCATCATTGGATCACCCATGTAAACTTGCCTTAGGCGTCGTGATTGTACGGTGAGTCCGTCTAACCGAACACTATGGAATTGGACAGGGGTGGGCCCGGTAAGCGGGGCAAAAGGGCGGAAATGCATTCCCTAAACCCTCCAGCTCTTGTAGATTTTCTAAGCCATGTTATGCATTGTGATCATCTTTTCGAATAAGTCATAGTTATGAGAGTGAAAAAGAAACAAGAGGTGGAGGATTCATCTGCTCTCTGAGTGCCTATACACAATGCTTAAGCGGAGGCTGATTCGAGGCAATGGCAGGGGAGGCTAGAGCCCCTAGCCCCTTACCCCCTCCCGGAAATGAAGTCCTGGATCCGCCACTGGCTAGGTGTTCTTTATTTTTCCCTCTCAAAGGAGTGTTTTTAGTCAAGAAAACTAAAAAAACGGAAAAAAGGGAATGAATAGTGAGCAGTCCAGCAGTCTTTCCCCATGGAAAACACGCTCCGTGGGCTGACTCTTACTCGATTGTATGTCAGTTTTAATTTTGTGTAGAGGAGGAAATATGGGCCGGTGAAGGGTCTTTACCTGGGGCTTGTAATGTTATACTTATCTTTCAATCGAAAAGAGGCTGCAGTCAGAGCCAATTTTAATGTTTTTCTTATAATGTCCTAAAGGTAATCATTTGTATGCAAAATATCAGTGCATTATATGAAATGCAGGAGTCACCCTACGATTTCCATACATCATTAACTTGAAGAGTGGGGTCCTTATGGCCGCAACCGTTACCATTTTGGGCAACCCTATATATGTTTGTCTTTTTTTGCGCCCCTCTTTCTCTCTCACGCTCTCTCTCTCTCTCTCTCTCTCTCTCTCTCTCTCTCTCTCTCTCTCTCTCTCTCTGTTTTCACTTCTGTTCTCGGTCTTTTGTCCCTTAAAATTACTTTTTCTCGAGTTTATTGTATTATGCCTTGGAAGACCAAGAAGTGTATGTTGCAGTGAAGAGTTGGGGATCTAACAAAAGCTTGTTTAATTTGATTTGTTTTTTTTGCATACCATTCCTTTCATTTTGCAACCGTTGTAACGTTTTCTGGACACAGAAGCATCCTGGATACACTGTTTCTCCAGATGGAGGCATACCTTATTTGGAACCACTGAAGGACAAATGATAAGACACGTGATTCATTGTGTCTTCGCTTCCACAGCATATGGGGAAAATTAGTCACATCTATAAAAAATGGACGGGTGGTGGTGTGGTACTGGGCCTGTCCCGACTGCAGTCACCGCCTGAATGAATCTGATCCCAACAATACCTGCCAACAGGGGCGTCTCCTCGGGGAGGGGGAGGTATGGTTTGCCGCCCTCCCCCCTCGCCCCCCGCACACTTTTGACCGGAAATATCATTGAGCATAGTGAATGTTAGAGGACGTAGGGTTTTCAAGTTTTTCATCTTTGCCCACCCCCCTCCTCACTTAGGCTCCGAACCCCCCCCCTCCCCTCTCCCCACTCAGAAATTCGTGACAATACCCATGATGACAAGTATACGCACCACATAAAATTAACATAAATTGTGTCGTTAAGCTGCAGATCCTGAACCTGGATCCACCGCTCTATCACTGTCGTCACCTGCTCATTGCACAATGATCATAGTATACCTCCTAATAAGGCATGACAATAGGCACGAAGTCACCTCAGAGATAGGGAGACAGATTTACACAGTCCGTGACTTCTTTGTTGTTGTTCAGTGTTTGCAAAAATCTGCTATGCTTAACTGCACGTAATCGCTGGGTACCGTGCTTGCTCAGTGGCGATGCCTTGACACGTGTGGTAGAATGACCTCGACGATAAGGCGATGTGGAAACCGTGGGAAGATCAGCCTCCTGCTACCATCTGCAGCCACAGACTTCCAGGCCCTCTTGCGAAAATACGAGAGCTTTTGGTGCCAGCTTTTTTCAGAAAATACCTACTGGCCTTCAAAAATACCTAAGATAAGTGACGTAAGGAAATGTAACCAATGCGCTAGTACTGTACGGGACGGCACAACGCCCCAAGGGCCGAAGCGAAGCCCCGCGCCGACATAGGACTGCTGGTGTAGTCAACAAAGTTCCCGGGTTGGGCCAAAATATTAAAAAACCTAGTATTGCCTTGTTCTTGGTTATGACAATTATGACTCGCGCGTTTCAATTCTCGTCTTGGGTAATTTTTGATAAAGCACCTGGCACCAAAAGCTCTCGAATTTTCGCGAGAGGGCCTGGACCATCCCCTTTGAGAGAACGACGCTATGTTATTGGGGAGAGGGAAGAACGGTGCCATCGATATAAAAAGTTAGGGTTCAGGGGGACGCGTCAGTGAAGTTGTAGTTCCTCGCCGAAACAAAAGCATCCCCTCTAACAAAGAAAACATTCAGATTTGGGTTCTTCGTACCATTCCGCTTATGCTTGTGATAATATTTTCAAGTACTGTCAAAACCCAGAAGATATAGGAAAATTCTTGGAAGAAAGATTGGGGACACACAAGCCGTCTGGGCTCCTGGTGGCATTGTTCATGGGTAGACTTCATGGCCAAATCATATTCAGCGAACTTTTCAAGCTGATCACTAATCAGTTGATATACACCAGGTCACGGAGTCTGTGTTCATGATTGCAGGAATCGCGGTGTAAAGACAGGGATGATTCTAGTGGGGAAGGGGCAAACCGGAAATTTTCCCAGCTTTTTTTATTTCGGTTAATTTTCTTCAAAGCTTTGTGTTCACTTTTCGAACGAAGTTTCCCACCCCTCCCCCTCTTTCAAGCCAGCGGTCAAAATATCTGAGTTTCAATTCAGAAGGATTATCATGAGTTGTAGCAGGCAGTAACTGTTTAATGTCGGTTAGCTGCAGTGATTCGTGTAACAGCAATAATCAGCATGTATTATCCCTTGACAAAATGTGAAGTAAAATCAATCCTAAAAGCAGCGGAGTTTTAGGCACCATCTGATTACAAATCAGTGTTTGGGAGTTGTTGCCTCTTGCGCTCTGGATGACTGACCTCATCTGCCATCCTTCCCCGTTACGCTCCCTTTTCCATTGTATACTTACCAAAAATGCTAAACCAAAGTCCTTGAAGTCCTTTCTCTAAGAACGTTCCGTCCCAATCTTCGCACGTGAGCAATGTTGTCGCTCACACCAACACTTCCACTTCCGTAGCGTAACGAACTACCTACTCCTAAAAGCTCAATCACAACTTTTCAATCAACCTCAACTACCTACTCCTCAAAGCTCTATCACAACCTTTCAAACTTGTATCACGATTAGCGTCCTATAAAAACACGGTATCCTTCTAAATTCCGCAGCAACAGGCACCCTCCCGCCACCATGACGGTAGCTTGACTGACTGGTCAGCCTGTCGGCTGTCTTCCTCCAGCTCGGGAATCCTGGGGACTAGCGACATTGGCCGCACGCAAGAGCGACTGGCGGTAGCCGTGGGGTAAGGGGGCTGGGCTGCTCCTTGGGCGGGAGGGCGGGTATAACTCCACCAGGAAAGACGAGTTCCAGCCGAGAACGGACCACCTCACCCCTGTGACGGCTGCTGTTGGAAATTTGACAATTTTGATAGTTTGATCACTGAACAAAGTTTTGTCACTGCTTAATGTTGTTTTACCAATGTAAAAAGTGCATAAAATAATAGTATGTCGGAGGGATTCAAGAGTAATAGTTGTCCTGGCAGATGATGCTGAATCATGTTTTCTCTCATTTTAATTTCAACCTAGTCTAAATTCTCCAGCGTCGTACATCGTCTCCCAATGCGCACACATTATACTCTTTGGATGTGCGATTGATCACCTTCTAAGCAAGGCCAACATCTTGAGCTACCGGTCGACTCGTAATGCAAGCTATATCCGGGTCACACAAAACATAGCTTGTTTGCCGATTAGTCACTAGCACAGTGCGTACTTGGATTGCAGGGGCACAGCTGGGCGCCATTAGTCATTGCTTGGACGTTGCCCAATGGAAATGGATGAAGAGCTGGAGCTGATTTTCCCATCAGCTTTCCTCCAAATATGCTGTCTGTCTTTAATTGTTGTAAGGATAGCCAAAGCGATTCATGGATTGATTTTTACGTAGGGCTATATAGCCCACATATGAGAGTATTGACGTAAGAACATCCGGGATACTGAAAACGGACAAAATGTATATGATGTTACCTCGTTCCCTACAGTGTCATCGGGTTGATGAATCAGGATCTGAATAGTATACTGAGTACCTCACTGGCAGCCTTCTGTTCCCACGCCCATGAATAAGATGCAGAAAAACCAGAATCTGCCTTGTCATAATCCTGCTATGTATTAGCCTGACTGTATTTTAGCGGTCTTTTTTCCGATTCTGGCTCCCTGAAGCCAATATTTTTTTAAATTCCTTTATTTTGTAGATTAGGGTGATATACAGAAGTTCAGGAAGAGTACCAGGAACTACAAACGAGACAATTAACCTTAGAATAAGAGCTGGTTTTTCCATTTGCCAGCATCGACCCTGGGGCTCTTGCATCTAATTTTTCCCTCGTCGTATTTCTTATCTCACTGTTTCTTAACCCGCGCCCCACCGGGGGTCCGGCGCCACCTCGCCCCACCGGGGCATCGATGGCCCCCTCTAACTCCGAAAATATGGGCGTTAGCGCAAATCGCAAAGTGCAATAGAAAGCTCGCGTGAATTCAGTAAGAAATTACTTCGCATGTTTTAGTGCTCAGGTCAATGGTTTGACCTCCAGAGGTCAAATTAGGTCAAGATCGGCTATTTTCACTCAAATATGCAATGATTAAGCAAACTGGGCACAACTCTATGTCATTAGAGCTATTGAGGCCTGGTAAAGTACATTTGATAGCAAATTGCCAGTACTTTTCCGCTATGTGGAACGTAAAGACCTCCCGCCAGTGGTTTGACCGCCAGAGGTCACCTCGTGACCTAATATGACCTGAGGTCACGAAAGGTAAAAAGTGACCTTGCCGTATATCAAATGAAAGCCAGTGACAAGACAAACACGATGGTATTTGTTTCACCGCTCTAGCTCAATTAGGTCAAAAGTTATTGTCAAAATACTGTTTTGACCTCTGGTGACCTTGGATGACCTTGGAAAAGTCAAAGGCAAATATGACCCCTGGGATCCGTGAAAGGGTGTCCAAAAACGTTGTTCTGAGCAGTCTGAGTATTTGCAATCATTTTTGTGGCTTTTATATCATGAAATAGCTTTTCCCCATGCTTTTCCAATGGGAGAGGTCGCCTCGTGACCTGACCTCAGGGCACGAAATCGAAAAATCCCGGATATACACCTTGTCGACCCTGGAGGGGTCATAAAGTGTAGGAAGTTTCAAATCGATCGACTTTGAAATGTAGCTCTTACAAAGCTCTAAAGATGAAGTGAGGTGACCTTGGTTGACCTCGTCTGGTGACCTGACCTTGGGTGACCCGGGTAAAAATTTCAGGGATGATGGAAAATGATGCAGTGAGAGGTAGAGCCCTCAACCGCGGTGCTGCGCCTCGTCGTTTTCTGCTATCCCGGAAAAACCTTAGGGGGCCATCGATGGCCCCCGGTGGGCGAGGGTTAACACGCGCAGTGGAGAGGGATCTGGCGTCAACGCGCAGTGGAGGGGTCCTAAAATGCTCCCCTAGAGATCTAAAAAACCGAGAGGGTTAGAAAAACGCCTGTTTGGGGAGGGGGGTATGAATGATTGTAATCTACATCATAGCCAAGTCTCAATGACCTAGGTCAACACGTTTAAAGTCAAACGAGGTCATAATGGTCAAATCTGGGCCGTGCCCCTAAGATTTCAAAACCAAGTGGGTTAGAAAAACGCCCGTAGGGTGGGGGGCTGTGAGAGGATTATAATCTGCACTTTAGCCAAGTTCCATTGACCTAGGTCGATAGCTTTAAGGTTAAACCGGGTCGTAAAGGTCAAATATGGGCCGTGCCAGAGACCAATTTGAAAATGCCGCGATGATGCTGAAAAACAGAAATACACTACAAGCGGACTAAGGACATAAAGAGAATGTATCATACAAATTTTCTGAAAGTTTGAGTTCAGTCATTCAAGGTCACTGACCTATGACATAAGAATGTGAAATATTTTCGATGATATATAATACGCACTATGACAACCTTGGGCGTGAAATGAGGGTTTGACCTTGAAAAAGGCCGTAGACCTTGACTTGTAAGCTTGAACTTGACATTGAGTAGCATTAACTATGCAGCCATAACATAAGATACGTCATACTGAATAATAGCATGTGGCCGTGACACTGAGGTCAATGACCTTGACCTGCGACCTTTAAACTTGATCCTGACCGTAATGTGGGTGACCTTGACATGTAATCCCGATTATATGATGTTATTGCCTCACCGCTCGATCTGCAGTGTAGACGCACCTGTGCGACCGCGTGATGGCGACGGTCTCAAATTATAGGTCTGACATTAAAAGCTATAAATCCAAAACCTATTGAACTATTTTCAACAAAAAATCAACTGACGTGAGTTTTCTAGCTGTGAACCGTTCTTTGACCAACTCGGAAAAGAGGTGGAAGGGGACACTTTAGGACCTCCTCCACTGCGCGTGTTAATCCTCTGGAGCACCTTTTGCCTTCTCCATGTGCAATCGGTTTTGTAGGAGTTATGATTAGAATTTATACGGTGATGGGATATTTAGCTCGGAAGGATGCAGACTGACCAATTTGAAATAATAGAAAAACGGCCAGAGCGGCCAAAAATTGGTAAAAACCCGCGCCCCATCGGGGGTTCGGCGCCACCTTCGCTCCACCGGGGGCCATCGATGCCCCCCCTCTAACTCCGAAAATATGGGGGTTAACGTCAATCTGCAAAATGCATTAGAAGGCTCGCGTGACTACAGTAAGAAATTACTTCTGCATGTTTAAGCGCTCAGGTCAATTGTTTGACCTCCAGAGATCAAGTTAGGTCAAGATAGGCTATTTTCATTCAAATATGCAATGCTTAAGCAAACTGGGCATAACTCTTACGCCATTAGAGCTATTGAAGTCTGGTAAAGTACACGTGATAGGAAAATTCCAGACCTTTTTGCGCTATGTGAAACTTAATGACCCCCTCCCAGTAGTTTGACCGCCAGCGGTCACCTCGTGACCTAATATGACCTAAAGTCACAAAAGGTCAGAAAGTGACATTGCTGTATATTAAATGAAAGCCAGTGACGAGACATACACGATGATGTTTGATTCAGCGCTCTAGCTTAATTAGGTCAAAAGTTATTGTCAAAATACTGTTTATCACACCTGGTGACCTTGGATGACCTTGGAGAGGTGAAAGACCCCTCCAAATATGACCCCTGGAAACCGTGAAAGGGTGTCCAAGGACGCTTTTCTGAGCAAGCCGAGTATTTGCAATCGTTTTTGTGACTTTAAGATTATAAGATAGCTTTTCACATGCTTTTTCAATGGGAGAGGTCATCTCGTGACCTGACCTCAGGTCACAAAATCGAAAAAATCGCAGATCTACATCTTGTAGACCCTGGAACGGTCATGAAGTGTAGGAAGTTTCAAATCGATCGACTTAGAAATGTAGGTCTAGTAGAGCTCAAAATTTGAAGTGAGGTGACCTTGGTTGGCCTCCCCTGGTGACCTGACCTTGGGTGACTCGGCGTAAAATTTTTAAGAAAGATGGGAAAATAATGTGGTGAGAGGTAGAGCCCTCAACTGTGGTGCTGCGCTTCTTCCTTTTTCTGCTATCCGGAAAAAAACATTAGGAGGCATCGATGCCCCCGGTGGGGCGAGGGATAAGGCTGCAATATTAGAACATTCACAACATTATAAGTTTGCAAGTGGAGAGGGGATGAAGTGTTACAAAGACGTTAAAGAAACAACGTAAATCAGCAGGTAAATGCAAGAAAGCGTCAAGAAGTGATGAAATCGGTATGAGAACGGCAAAGAAAAAATTGTTTTGCAGTCATTCATTTTTGAATTCCTAGTGTTGTGTTACCAATGCTTAAATTCCGTTCATTATACATAAATCCATTTACCGATGTTTACTAAGGCTACTTTGTCCTCCGTTTGAAACTATAGGGAACTCGCAAAAATGTATGGTAAACTAAAAACACTTGGCCATTTCAAAGATGCTCATGGCTGGAGAGAGCTTCAATAACATTCATTGATGTTTCACTGCCGTCCTCTCCTGACCTTTCCCGTATTCGTATCAATTCATTGATCGGCGCGGAAAATTTTGGACTACAATATCAACACCTACCAAAAATGTATTTTCTTTGTTATTCTTCATCATTATCAATGTTTGACCTGACTTGTGATGCTACCTACTGCCACAGATTCAGGAAATTGGATATCATTGAAAACCTGATTGTTGCGAGTATTAATTAGAGGATAATAACACGACTAAAATAATGATGATAATAAAAGATTAGAAATATTACGTTACCTGGCTTTCGGGGTCAATAGCACAAAAATGTACCTCTCATACCAGTCTGTTAGTCGAAAAGTCGAAAGTCTTGACAATCTCGAACATGTGTCCTGGTGTTGAAAAACAATTATAATCCGAAATCAGCGCCAGACACTTTACCGATCTAGCTGTTCAACTGCTAAATAAACTTACTAAATGCATATCTTTCCACTTCTATCAACACCAAACACGGGCAAAAAGTTAACCCATACATCTACCTGATAGGTATATTAAATGTTTAGCCCGTCAATCCTCCCAGAGGTGCAGAAAGTATGTTGGCTGTCACAAACTCAATGCGACGTATGCCTCCTCTGTCACACAGAGCTGGAAATAATAATTGCATACTCGAATACTATTTCCAATATGCTGAATGTCCTCTATCTGTCCCTTACTTTTTGCAGCAGACAAGGTTCTAGCACCAAACCATTACAGCATGAAAGTAGTAAACTGAGTTTTCATTAATAGATCATGTTTTTGTTTTTGGAAGGAAAATTTCCATTTATGGGTCATTTTTATCCAGTATTGGGGTCATAACTATTATTGGCAACTCTGACTGCAGTTTCCCCAATGACATGCATTTCCTTTTTTGAAGAAGTTTCCATTTTTGGAAGAAGTGTTTCCAATTATGGTATTTTTCCACATGATTACATGTAGCAATTATCATGAAAATAGTCATTATTGGGAACATACCTATTAATGGGAGCGTACATGTACACACAATTGGGAATCCTAACCACATCTTCAACAAAAGGGAAAAATGTCAATGTCAACAACATAGTATTTGAATCTACCTAAGATGTGTTGGTAAAGTGGACCTTAGGTAGCATTTTTATAAACACATCAAATGCTTAAAATTTGCATCCCGCTCACGATCATCACCTGCCTGGTCATTCCTTTCTGCAGTAAAAACTCTGAGGCAACTAGCCTGCATAGATGTAAAATTATGTCTATTGCCCTAATAGGTACAGAGGTATTGGAATTCACATACCAAAGAAAGATCCAGTGTAGTCAAAATCCTGCTTTAACTCCATGCAGTTCAGGTCCTGTGCATTGCTTACCACCACTGGTAGTAAGCAACACACCCCCAACCAGCGCTTTTCGAAGTCTATTTCTTTCTGAGATTTGCTGTGATTTTCTGAGATAAGAAGGGGGTCTACTCGGCCCCCTCCAGTGCACGTTACTTCCAGGCCCCTCTCCAGTGTGGGTGTTAATATTTTGTGGAGGACTGCATTAGCACACATTTGCTATATGTACAATATTGATATGATAATTTGATCATGAAAACTCACCTGAATCACTGTTGTTGCCAGCCTGTTGCTGGCGCCAACTCTCCCAACTTCCTCCAGCTCCAAATCTATCTAACCAATCTAGGGCACAAATAAACTAAGGCACAAGCAGGCTAAGGAATGAAAAACCAAGCTTGATATGGGAAAGCGCATCAGTCTTACAATAGCCTACATTCATCTTAGATTAGCCATGGGCAGCAATATTTATTCTAGCTAGTTTTAGCCTGCAATTATCTTAAATATACCTAATGAATATGCCCTCAAAATAAGTGGCTTCCCGCCTGTTTAAATTTTTGGCAGGCTCTACATCACATAAACATTTCTAACTTGTCTTGTCGCTGTTGCGCAGTTTAGGTAGAATTGCTGCCCAGCTATGTTTATTTTCTCACTCACTTAGTACTTTTGTTAGTAGCTTTTAGGCGTACTTAATACTAAATTCGAAGAAATAGGGGCCAATAAATCGAAGACACTCAACCTGTAAATATCATTTAACCTAAAAAAATGGACAGAGAAATACTTAATAAAGTATCTGTGTTATCGTTAATGCCTTAAATATGCCCACAATAGTGTATTTCTTGAAAAAATTGACTGTCACATTTCCGGTATCTAGGCGACAACTTTCTGCAAACTACTAACAATCAGTCCCTTTGGGCTGCATGTTAAAATTTGGCAACTCTGACAGCGGTTTGCGGGTTTTCTGCAGCGGGGGTCCCTCGTTTTAGTAGAAACTGAACACAGTACCAATATTGTATTACTAATGGTACGCTGTGCAATTGAAGAACAGAGCTGCTAAGTTAAAATATTCCCTACACGCTTCATTCTCTATTTCGAAAATGTAGGGTTTGATCTTGAGCCATACAGTCAGGATCGCTATTTTGTCACAATTATGCACCTCAGTTTTCGTAAATGTGTCACAAACTCCGGTAGCCGAGTTGGCAAGTTTCTGCACCTCTGAATCCTCCCTCAGTACAACAGCAGACACCTATAAACCACTACCAACATGCACACCACCCAGCATGTAAGTTTTATAATCCGACTCGCGACCCCTCCCCACCGGCGCTTCAACTCGGCGTCAGCGGTCGCCAGCGTGACCTCTGTCACCTCTGTGCCCCGCGGCCTTGCGGCCGCCGGCGATTGGCGGCCGCTGATTGGTGGAGACGCGTTCACTTGCATTGCGAGAAATGTAGCAGACATTTCTCAATGAAAATGATGGTGTCTTAAAGTATGCACCAAGAAATGTATTTTGTGACTCGTTTTCAGGAGTTCCTAGCCTTGCCTTGCTCTCAATCGGCTTGATTAACTGCTCTATACTGTCCAGCTCATTTTATCGATGCAGGCGAGGCGGCGGCAGATTCAGCACGAACCAGCCAGCGGCCGAGTTGGCTGAAGTCAGAAGTGCCGGGATGGATTTCTGCCGGATAGAGTGGAACGTCTCCTGGCTCAAAGGTAAGCGAGGGAGAGAGGGAGAAGGTGTTTGTGATAAAACTAAATAATAATGTCTGAAGAGTTAAAGAGACGACTAATAGAGAGCCCTGCCGAAACACTCCCACATGGTACATATGTCCAATAGAGGGGAGCGCGTGCTGCATTCATCGATGCTGAAGTGATGAAAAGCACGAAACTTGAGTCGGAACTCAAAACCAAAGGCCAGAAAAACCCGGTCATGCTAAAATAGTAGGGTAAAATCACAGGGGCCAGGGGAGTGGTATTCATTTCCTTCAACACTGAGACAGACACGCAATGAGGTGCGAATGTGTCTTTGAATATCAACCACCAAGAGTAGTATCAAGATCATGTGTCCAAGCTTGCAATTATCTGCGATTGGGAAAGTCATTTCCTCTTTCATTAGACTCCACAAGCCATATTCTTCTGGAGAAACATCTTTAATCACGAAAATTGGTTATCTCTTAGGGAAACAAAATATTCATTTCCATTATTTTTTCATACCTACACTGTTCAGCACTTGATGCGTTACATGTTGAGCTACTTCATATGTAATTTTTATCCGTTTTGAGTGGAATTATTTCCCTTCAGACTACACCAGGAACCCTCAATAATCCATCAGCATTTACATCGAAATACCAGTGCATCATTGTTTTCAACGCACCGCTAAAATAAGCGTATTCACTTACGCAGCAGCATACGTTGACCTCGATGCAAGTAAGCTGAGGCGCAGTTATGGGGGTTTTCGGAGGCATCGTACATGCTACTGTAGACAATAGTTAGCGAGAAAGCCTGGGACATCATAGACCCTGGGGCACTACTTTTATATTCCTACACTAAAGCTATAGCCTTCATCACACTTACACCTAAAAAATGAAATGGCAGGCTCTTCAAACGCAGGGAAGACATTGTGTTCACAGCTTGCAAGTTGTATTCCCTTTTTTCACAATGGTTCATTTTCTGCCCGAGAAATTAGGCATGAGAAGAACTCCACAAGAGTCTGACATTATAGACTCGGGCCGGATGGAAGCTCAAAATCAGATGTTCTGCTTGCTAAAACTAAACTTTTGTCCATATTTATATTTTTCGTAGGCTAGATTTGTATTTTTTCGACATAGCTTCATGATTTGCATTTTCATAGCTGAGAGATGTACATTTTGTATTTTCTTGAACAAATTTAGCCTTGTCTTTTCTTCCATATGAATCATCTAACTTGTTTAGCGCCGTGACTGGCTGCACAAGCTGGCGCACTCTAGCCCTGTTCCAGCTGTCAGCACAGTTTTGTCAGCACCAATCAGCGGGCCGCATTGCGCCTACGTCACAGGATTGTAGCCTCTCCCCTGGAACTTGGTTCTAGAGGTTTTACGGGCTGAAGGCCTGCTGTTGTGCTGATGAAAAATAGCAAGTGCACGAAATAGCAGCCTAATATTTTTTAATGGCATAAAGGTTGAAGTTCCTTTTGCTTAGCACGAACTAGAGGCGATTATGGCGCTGATATTTCTTTTCTGTAGGAGAGGCTAGAGGTCCTGCTGACAAAACTGTGCTGACAGCTGGAACAGGGCTTCTGTCTGCCTTTACGCTGTGCCGCAATGTCTGGTCTGCAGTTATACTGTGCCGTCGCACATATTTTGCTTCCAGATGAAATACTGTACCGCCTGGCACGCCGCCACAGTTGAGCTACAAGGCTGAAGACTGAGGCTGCAATCGGGGATGGATCCAAAGGAAGTATTCTGAAATTGTGTGGTGCATGCCAGGGGCGTAGGAACGGTTTGAAAAGTGGGGGGCCAACCTTAGAAGGGGCCCACCTCAAGGGGGCCCCAGTCCACGGGGGCCCATAATTATAAAAAAAACATTAGTTAGCTCGTTTGGTGTCAATAAGGCACGCATGCACACAAGGATGTCAATATATGGAAAATTGAGAAATTAAATTTTGCCCTATGATTTCGAGTTGTACCTGTTTGATACCAAATCATAGTAAAACGCCAAAAAATATCTTTTGTTTTTTTACCAAGACCCATTTCAAATATGAAATACATTTTTAAGCTTTTTTGGAGGATTTCAATCATTTTTTACCGCGAGCGCGTTTCTTATATTTACAGATGTTTAGGCCCTTTTTCTTTTTTTCTTCTTTTTTAAATTTAAATACGCTTATAAACAAAGGGCATTCTCCTACCTTCAGCATTAAATCAGGTATCTCCTTGGACATCACGCAAGACCATAAGCAGGCTTGTAACGTTTGCATGGTGTCCAAGGATACTTAGCCATTGGGCAAAACATGGGACAATTTTGTTACTGAAACAAATTGGCGCGGCTAAGTACACATCACATCTACAAAACTTTTCATCACATTTACAAAATTAGGAACTGTTTAGAAAACTACAGACAATGCTTTGATACCAAATACCCTCATTTCGCTATGCCTAATCAACTTGTATTTTCTTATTCAATGACGAAAATGGGAACATTTATTTATGTTATTACAGATCTCTTCTTGCCATCATTAGAGATTGATTTAGGTGAAGCCTGATCACAATAAATACGCCTAGCTATATTTCGATGCCTAAAATGCAGAGTTTCAGCATGACTGCAAGTGCAATGTAGGTACTTGATGGCCAGCTTTATGATGCCGAGGAGGTGTGGGAATGGTGTTATAGTGGTTAGCAGCCTTGCTTTCCACGCGACCAACTCGGGTTTAAGGCACGGCAGATTCCTTATGCAAGGAGCGATTTGACTCCCAAGAAACCCCTCCAACAGGGAAAGAGTTGGCGACGCCATATAACCCTGGCATCGAAAGACGTCGCGCCTTTCGATGGCTCAGGGACGACTGTTGCTCGGCATTTGGTGCGGGGTCTGTGTCCGATTCATATTTTGTGTTGGGATTGGGATGGAGTTTGATTGGGCCCAGTTCTCGGGACTCATTTGGCAACACTCGGGTAGTAGGTGCCTTGACTTTTTACGAAGCGCTCCTCCTCCAGGGGCTTGCAGGCAGCGTACTACCGAACTTGAACGTTCCCTGACAAGCTATCGGGCCCGTTTGGGTTTCTTGTTCTATATTACAGTTGCTGATAGTTGTATATTCGTTGCGGGGGCCCACCTCAAAGGGGGGGCAGTATCTCCCTGACCCCCGGTTCCTATGCCTATGCCACCCAGGGACCGCTAAATTATCTCGGAGGGCCCCAAGGTCCAGACCATGGCTCAGGAACCCAGATCAGTCAGCTCAAGGGCCTAGACCAGTGCATTAGCCTCGGGACCAGCTTATCAAGGGACCCTACATAAGCACAGGACCCCTAGAAGCTCATCACAGGGGAGTTCCAGATTCGCACAGGGTGCCAGATTAGCTTAGGGGCCCGGTTCAGCTCGGAGGTCCCCAGGTCGACTTATGTAGGGTCTCAAAATAGCTCAAGGGACTTGTTCAAGCTCACGGAGCCCAGCTTAGCTCAATGATGCTAGAACAGTTCAGGGCCCCCATACCAGATCAGAGGCCCCAGTTAAGCACAGCAGTACCCAGATTAGCTCAGGGCCCCAGCTAGGCTTAGGGGGTCCCAGGGTGGCAGATATAGTCTCAGAACACAGTGGCGTAGCCAGGATTCAGCCAATGAGGGGTCCGACTACCGTCGTGGGGCCCAGGCCAGGGGTCCCCTTAGTAACCGGGCCCATCTCCTATATCTTTTGTATAGTATTTTAACATTATAACATTCACACGAAGGAAATTTCGTTGTGCCTTTTTAAGCATTCATTCTTATTTTGTTTATAGCTTGGTTTTTTTCGATCTGACCAAGTGTTGGTAAACTAAGGTCACCAAATATTAAGAATGACCCATACCTTATATGGTAGCGTGGCTATAATAACAGCTTTGAGCCATATTTCGGGAAGTTCAATGTTGATGCGCGCATGATGTTAAACCTGAGTCTACCTCAATTCACTCGGGTAATCGGACATGAATTTATTGGAGGTCAGTCGTTTTGAGTGCCAAGAAATGATCTTCTACGGGAAATGATTAGCAAATATATCCCGGTGTCGAATCCATGGACTCTTAATCAGGTCAGCTTAATTTCCAAAGAAACGAAATCATCATCATCATTAGTGGAGTTTAGGGGCACGTCGACAGCGACGGTCATTTTGCGCCCATATCTATGTCCTTGTTCTTAGTTTAAAAGCAAGCGGCATCGGGGAGCAGCGTCGGCAACGTCATCTAAAACACCAAAAATGGTATGTAAAACATCGGCTTAGCCCCTGCACATACACACCGGTAGGTCGAAAGTGAGTGAAATTATGCGCGAACAGAAATACAAACATTTTTCAGAAGTAAAACGTAGAGACACGGAACATAAAACACGAACATAGGTTCCCTAAATCGTTTCGGCACTAGGTGTCTACTGCTCACACGGTGTGACCACCTGGAGAGTATATGACGTTAAAATTCACACTGTTCAAGAATAAGACGATGTCGCAGATATCTACCTATCGGGATTCTCCACAGAGCGCCTCCATAGTAGGGGCACCGGGCAGATAACGAGCTCTTTCGAACTCGTAATCGCGACATTCAATCAGCACATGCCTGGTCGTTAGTCGGTCACCGCAACGTTGACACGTCGGCGGGCCGTCACCGCCAAGGTGGTGTGAGTGTGTGGCGTGCGTATGACCAATGCGCAGCCTGGTCAGAATCACCTCGTCCCTCCTACAGCCAGCACCTGCCGACTGCCATATCCCTATTTTGGGTTTCAGTGCCCGGACTTGGAGCCTTTCGGGTCTTCGTCCCAGGTGCGCTGCCATATTTGATTAACATGATCACCGATATTTTGGTAAAAATCCGAGAACGGTACACCTAAGCCAGTCGGTACGACACCCTGGGATGCAGCTTTTGCACACCTGTCAGCACGTCCATTTCCAGGTATCCCCACATGTCTAGGCACCCAAGCAATTGTGACGCTTTTCCCATGGCAGTGTGCTCTGTAGAGTCTGAGTCTAATAAGTTCTAAAACATATGAAGATGTTGGGTGAGTTTCGAACGCACTCAGCGCTTGTAGCGATGAAAGCGAATCTGAGAAGATTACGTGGCGGCGTGTTTTAGAACGTAAAATGTAGTCCATGCAACGAAATAAAGCGTACAGTTCGGCAGTAAAAACCGATGCACTCCCAGGTAATGTGAATCAAAGAAACGAAAAAAACGAATAAAGATACAAGGGATATGGTAGTGTGTCCCGAACGTTACATAACCTCTATTCCGTCGACAGATCCTGTTGAGATCCAGTTACTTTCTTACCCTTGCTATCTTGTAAACGAGCAAATTACCAAGACAAAAGACGCCCAAGATATCTATCGCCTTGGCTCACTCTGTTATTGTTATTTTCAACCTTTCATACCTATTTTTCTTTTGGGATTATGCTCATCAATTTCTGTCATTACCCTTGTTTGTCTGGTTTCCTACGAAAATGTTGGAAAGTTGTTTATTTCAGAATATTTAGGAATGTAGTTATTGGTGTTAAGCTAATATAATAAAAATTGACTAAAGTGCCCAATTCCCTGTTCGATTTGCTCTTATGGTAAAATTAGATTAATTTTTGGCTTTCCTTCGATAATGGTGCCTGATCGGCATGTTTCAATTTGTGCTTTTTTAGTACGCAATAGGGGTAGGTACATTTTTTTCCGAGGCATATGATTTTGAAATTTTTTATTTGAGCTCTGGGGCCACCTAAGACCAACACTTGGCGGCGCTCACAAAGCTAATTTTCGACCGCTCTCCCGATTAGATCTCAGTGGGTCTCGGAGACCGATTCACGGCGCCTCTTGATCAAAACTGGGGGCTCCTGAGAATCTCTCAAGGCTCCTGAGATTAGTTATCGGCAGCACCTCTGAGACTAATTATTGGGCCCCCCAGATTTGCTCTGGAGGGGGGGGCTGAGACTGAGTATCGTGGTCATCCAGATTAGCTATTGGGGTCCCCTGAGGCTGTCTTTGGGGTGGGGGAGGGTAGCTGGGAATGACTTCCGACAGCCCTCTGAGACTTACTCTAAGGCGCACCTGAGACAAACACCCGGGGGGGGGTGGAATCACCTCTGAGACTGAGTCTTTGGCGTTCCTGAGACTGACTCGGAGGCTACAGATTAGCTCTCGCGGGCCTAAGGCTAACTCCGGGCCCGTGAGACCAAAACTCGGGAGCACCTCTGGAAATTACTCTCAGAACCCCGAGGTTAACTCTCGGATGTCTCTGAGACTGACAACCGGGAGCCCTCTGAGACTAACTTTTGGGTGCTCCCTGAGATTGACTCTCGGGGCCGCTTATACCAAAACTCGGGGGGGCACAGCCTGAGGCTAAATCTCGAGGGCTACCAAAATTACCCCTCTGGGGCCCCCTGAAACCAGCACTCTGCGGATCAAATTAGACTAACTCTCGGACCCCCGGATTAACTCTCAGGGGCCACCTGAAACTAAATATTGACTCCTGAGAGAGAAGCCCGTGAGACTATGAGGGCCCCCTGAGACCGACTCTTGGGGTGCTCTGAGACTGACTCTTGGGGTTCTCTGAGACAGACTCTCAGGGGGACCCCGAGACCGAATCTCGGGGTCCCCTAAGACAGACTCTTGGGGTCCCCTTGACCGACTCTTGGGGTTCTCTGAGACTGACTCTCAGGGGCCCCCTGAAATAGACTATGTTGCAGGGCCCTGAGAACCACTCTCTGGGGGCCCCTGAGACTAGCTCGGCCCCTTCCCCTGAGACAGACTCCCGGGGTCCCTGATACCGAATTTTGGGGCCCCTGAGACCAACCCTATAGGGACCCTAAAATCTACTTTCGGGGGCCTTGAGACCGACTCTCAGGGCGGGGGCCGTGAGGCCGACTCGGGACGCCCTGAGAACGAATCTTCAGGGGCCCCTGAGACTGACTCTGGGGGCCCCGTGATCAGAGAATCCTTTGCAGTGGTTCAGATTGGCCCAAGGGGTGGGGGTCTGCGGACGCCTAGGGCCCCCTTGGCTACACCACTGCATCCAAACTTTCGGGGCCCTCTGAAATCACCATTTGGAAGCTCCTAAAATAATTGCTCCCCTAGACCAGTACTCAGGAGCCCCTTGATACTGATGCCCGGGGGGGTCCTAAGACTAAGCTCGGGGTCCCACTTAGATCAGGCTCAGGGGCACCCTTAGACCCATGCTCGCGTTTTTCTCAGGAGTAACTCGACACCGACGTTCCAGGGCCCTCAAGATCAATATTTCGAGCCCCCCAAGCCTAATGCTCGGTGCTCCGGAGCCCCTCGATGCCGATGCTCGGGGGTCCTGAACCCAGGCCTGGGGGCCCCTGGGACCAAACTCTGGGTCTCATGAGGTCAATGCTCGTGCCTCACTCATGAGTCCCTCGATATCAATAGTCGGGGGCACCCCGAGGGGGGCCCTGAACCCCTGAGACCAAGCTCGGGCCCCCTGAGACCAAGATCAGGGCCCCCGAGACCAATGCTCGTGTTTTCCAGTGCATACGGTCAGCCTTATGCATCAGATGCCCTCGGATGCCTCCCTGAGACCAGGCTTGAGGGCCCCTGACACTAAGCTCGGGGAGAGGGGGGCCTGAGACCAAGCTCGGGGGTCCCCTGAGACCAAGCTCGGGGGCCCTGAGACCAAGCTCGGGGGCCCCTGAGACCAAGCTCGGGGGCCCTGATTCCAAACTCGAAGGGCCCCCTGAGACTAAGCTCGGGAGCTCCCTGAGACCAAGCTCGGAGGGCCCCCAGACACCAAGCTCGGGGCCTCTGAGACCAAACTCGGGGGCCCCTGAGACCAAAATCGAAAGGCCCGTGAGACCAAGATCGAAAGGCCCGTGAGACCGAGCTCGGGGGAGGGGCCCTGAGACCAAGGTCGGGGGCCCTGAGGCCATAGCTCGGAACCCCCGGAGACTGAGCACAGGGGTCCCCCAAGATCAATATTTGGTACTCTGGAGCCCTCGATACCGATTATCGGGGGCCTCCTGATACCAAGCTCAGGAGCCCCCCCCCCGAGACCAAGCTCAGGGGCCCCCGAAATCAATTTTTGTGTTTTTAGTGCATAAGGTCAGCCCAAGGGGGTCTGCGGATCCCTGAGACCCCCCCTTCCCTGGCTACACCACTGTCAGAACATCTCCAGGGGCCATTCAAGCTCTCGGCCGCCCGGTCAGTGGCTGTAAAGCCTTATAGGGGTCCCAGACCATCTCAGGGGCCCTCAGTTCAACACAGAGGCCCATATTAGATCTGATGACCAGATAAACTTAAGGGCCCGGATCATCCAGGGGCCCCTTGTCGGCATATTTGGGGCTTCAGAACATTTCAGGGTTTCAATTAAAGCTTATAACCAAATTTCAGAGCAGGGGCCCTATTCCTGTGCAGGGGCCTCAGATAAGTTTAGGGTCTTCTGTGCATCACAGGGGATCCAGATTAGCTCAAGGGGCAATATTAACTTTACGGTCTCAGCTCAGCTCAGGGGCCCCCAGGTCGGTGGATATAGGTTCTGGCCAACTCACGGGGCCCTGTTTAAGGTCACGGCTCCTAGCTCAGTTTAGGCATCCTAGAACAGTTCATGCTGCCCAAACCATCTCAGGGGCGCTCAGTTCAGCTCAAAGGGCCCAGATTAGCTCGTATGGCATCAGAGGCCAGTTCAGGGGCCCCGAGAAGCTTAGGGGACCTTAAAATCAACTCATAGGACCTCAACTTAGTTTAGGGGCACAGGTAAGTTTAACGGGGTTCCGGGGCAAGCTATCGGGACAGTTTGAGTTTCTTGCTTGGTATTTCAGTTGTTGATATTCTTATCTCCGTTGCAGGGGGCCCATGCCAGAAAAGTGAGGGGACCAGTGGCCCCCTGGCCCCCCCGGTTCCTACGCCTATGGTGCATGCACCCATTATAAGGCAAACGGGGAGAGGCATCATATTTTCCGACACCATCCAACCATTTTGCGAACCGACAACGTTGCCCGTCTGGTCTGTCATTTTTTTTAACTGGAGATCAGGGAAAGGAAGGGAGAGGAGCATGGATTTAAATATCTTTGGGGGCGCTCGGGTGCATGCCCAATAGCACGTCGAAGTAGTGAGAGAAAAGTCTTTACATTTTCGCGTTTTAAATTTTAAGGAATTTCAATCCGTGGCAAGGATAAAACAGGATTTACGTTTCAATATCCTTTTTAACATACCGGTTTCTGGCAGGTTCATAAAAATCTGAGATTTAGGGTATTATTTTGTGATTTTTGTCGCTTTGTCGTCGCATGTCCAGCTGATATTTTCAATCCATCACCTTCCAGCCCCGGCCATCACCAGTCTGAGATCCCTCTCCAGCCCTGAGCAGCCTCCCTCTCCCTTCCGAAATCCTTGATTCGTCACCGACTGTAGCTGCTAATGAATAGACTTCACAACGGGACTGATATCTGCGTTGCGTTGACTTACACAATAGCTCACCCAGTCATTTGGAGATTGCATCAGCTCATGGACACAATGGCGGGGAAACAGAGCTGTTTCCTCTGTTTCCTTCAGGCAGCTCTGTCTGAAGCAGCTACGGGCCTAAACTCGACGTCCTCACTTTCCTAATTGGCTGATGTCCGTGACGTTTCAAACATAGCTTGGTGGGTAACATTTCCTTTAATGTAATATTTCCGTTCCGTTCTTAATATCAGCTCGATCCTTTATTTAAGCTGATGCACTTCGCAATGTCACAAAGAGGAGCCTGAGCAGAGGCGTAGTTTTGTATAATTTTGGGAATGCAAGGGCATTCCTATTGTAGTATTTTGCATCCATCCCCAACTACCTGTAACATGACTAATGTTCTCACGTGGGCTTATAAAAACGTGCCTGCCGGCACGGAGACGTTGCTTCTTACTTTTTACCCTCCATCCTTGGGTGTGTATGGCGGTGTCCGCGGAGTGTTTCTTAGCCTATAAAACGTGTCTCCAATCAAATTGTGCATCTCCAATATAGTTTAAGAAAGTAGACTCCCGAGCATGACCACAATATTATATTTTTCTCAAAATCCAAGGTGGGAAGCCTAGCAAAATCATTTTAATAATACAGCTTAGTTTTCCATATGATATTTGAGGAGATATGGCAAATGATATCCTGCTATCTTCTAATTTAAGATGTTTTAGTTGTCTGATGTGGGGAGGGGGTGTACGGGAGAGGACAGTCGGAAATTGATAAATACCTTTTAGCTATGAATACATTTATAAATAGCCTTTGGGCTTTAGCCACTGCTATTTATTTTCACTTAAAAATTGTCATCCTTGTACCTACTAACGCTAGCAGATATTTTATTCAATTTTTGCTGTAGCATTATTGAAAAGTACGGGGGACACCTGATCACTTTGAATTGACCTATTTCTAGTTTTTTGCCTTGAACCCAAAACCACTGAACTGATTATATCTTGCAAGCCGAGCTTGGCAACATCATGCAAATGCAAATGCGGGAGTGGCGGATCTTAATGGATGCCTAAGAGGAGGTAAGAGGGGATAGGCAACAGGGTAACAAATGCTCCAAATATACCGTTCTTTTTTTAAGAAATTATAAAATTTATGTGAATTCTGGTTGGGGGGCGGGCCAAACGCCGTTTTGCTCCCCGCCTGGATCCGCCACTGCCGATCAACTCCGAAAAATGTCTATCAGCACCCGTGCAGCCCTGAAGAGATACCTCCAGTCGTGGGAAACCGGTGAATTCGGTCGGCGCTTATCCAGGAAAGCCGAGGAGAAGGTGCCCTGATACGATGTGATATGAAATGTGACGGTGCCTCGCGCGCTAATGAACCGTGACTTTGCAGCGTGCTATGGATTCCGGGGCTGCTTCAATATGCACGTTGTCCACGGGGACTAGATTTCCGCATGATGGAGGCGCGATGGAGCTAGAGACAGGCAGTCTTAGCTGTTTATCCTGGTTCTTTCTAATTTGGGACCAATGAAAAGTGGTTACCAGTATGACTATAGAGCTCTTTTCTGTCCTGGATGGAATGGGTGGAGATCCCGGGGGTGGGGGTCAGTACCCCAGGATTTTTGGTCTCCCATAGATTTTGTATAGAGCTTGTATTGCAGTGCGAACGTTAACCCATCCAGAGCCTTCCCTCCCCCCTTCTGAATCAAGAAGAGACCTCCTGCCTTGCTGGATGGGTTGGCATGAACGTTGTTATAATTATCCATAGGAAGCTCAAAACTCACGGGATCGTGACCCTCTCCCGGAAATTCCTCCCATTATCACCAGACTCTATCAGTAATTAACCAGAAGGAACATAGCCTGGATTATTCAGATTATGTGGAGAGGACCCGTGTACATGGTATGTGCATGGTAAATGTGAACCTAATGGCCCGATGGTTCCCCCTGGGTAGGTACACTATTTCGAGAATTCGAAATCTTGAATTGGTGATTAGTTTCTTTGTCACTAACTGATCACGATCTATCCATCGTTAGGTCTATTGCAAAATCAACACAATTTCTGCATGCAATAATGTTTTGCAATTTATGCACTGCTTCTTCAGAAACCATAAAGATAGCAAGTTTCTCCAGCTAAATATATAAGAAGCTTACACAGCTTACAAGCTTACACACTTGCGATTTTCATCAACTGATTTTTTGATGGAGGTCGCTTGCATGCTTAGTATTGTAAAATAACTCGTTGGGACCACAACGAGCTGAACCTTTTATTTGGGGAGGGGGACCATGACCATTTCAGGGGTGCCGATAGTCGTTATAGGTGAAATTCCCCCTACCCTTGTCTCCCTGGATCTGCCTTTGCCTGATGACAAGATTTCCGCATGGTGGAGGTGCATTGAAGACAGGAACAGGCCGCCTCAGTATGTTTTGTTTTACCTCAATGCTCCTAGTTAGGGAGTGGTGATCATAAGTCATCGGCAGTGGCGCAGTCAGACACTCGCAGAGAGGCATGTTTTGTGTCACACAGTTCACCTACGGAACACCCAATACATTGGCAAGATTGTGTATATTGTATATTGTGACACCATCCAACCATTGCACACAGATTGGGCTATTCTATGCTTGTTGTCATACAGGTATGCACATTCATCTCTCTTTCACTCTACCGAGATCGTCATTTTCCTGTACAATATGTGTCAACGAAACGTAAGCAACACACTGTCCGTCGACACACTAATATATACAACATCATAAAAGAGACAATGGATAAAAGACATTAAAAATACTATCCTGGATGGTCATCAAGTGTTCTTAGGCTATTGTTTAAAACATATTCCATGGATTGTCTAGAAGGTCGTTAAAACGACCATTGTGATGATTATATAATTTAGACGCTCCATAACAAAACGTTCTTTTTCCATGGTTTGTTCTAGGCCTAGTCACAGCAAGATGGTTTGACTGTCGAGTCTCACGTTGGTTCACTTCATGATTGAAACGGAACATTGCATGTAGTGCACGAGGTCTGCCTGATGTAAGCACCTTGTAGAGCAAGCAAAGGTCACTGTAAACCAAGAACTGACTAGAATTCAACCAGCCAAGCTGTCCCATCACATCCGAAATATGATCATATTTTCGACGCCCAGATAGAACCCTAGCAGCAAAATTGAAAACACTTTGAATTTTTCCAAAACAGATACTATTTGCACTTCCAAAAACCTGAATACAGTACCTAAGTTGAGAGAATACCAGAGACTCAATTAACCGCGGCAATACATCTCGAGGCAGCACATGTTTTGCATGGGCAAGTCCTATCAATATACCAAAACATCGATCGCATATGAGCTTCACGCGGTTCTTCCATCCAAATTGGCTGTCCATCATCAACCCTAAATTTTTAACGGCAGATTTGCATTCTAATTGTTGTCCCATGAACATGATTGAGGGTGTTTGCTCAATGCGGGCTAGTTGACGTCGATCGCCGTCGATTGGCTGAAGTGAGGCTGGCTTTGGGCCGGTAACCTCACACGACCTTGACGCCCGACACCAGTAAGGGTCCCGCACCAAATTGTTTATCAACTTCTCATTGATCATGATGATAGACTGTGAAGGCTCGGAGGACTTGTTCCACAGTGTAGCGGAGGGGTGAAGGCTGCAAGAACCTTTTGGATGTAATAATTTATGCTATATAAAATTAACTGGCAATCGCTTATAATATAATGTAATTGAAAACGCCATAGAGACAAAAGTTTTGAATTTTGAAAATTGAAAATGCAAATTCAAAACTTTTTTCTGACGAAGGCACGTTGTCGAAATATGAATATACTCTTTGGCGTTTTCAATTACATTATATTATGACCGATTGCCGGCTAATTTTATATAGCATAATCATCGTGACTATCACGCCCAAAACGGCACTTCAAACTCTTAAAACTTTTGGATTTAGCAGCTAAACCATCTTGGATAGTGTCACCTCCAGACGCAAGAGGCGGCATCTGAGTAAAGCGCCCCTCCTATCGGAGAGCCTGGAGCTGCATATGAGGTGAAAGCCAACATTAAATTTTTTCTCTCTGAGGCATTATCTGAGGCATATTCTGAGGCACTGTCTGTCTGTGACGCATTATTGAAAATAAATATTACGTTTTGATTGGCCTCCTCACAATGGTTCAAAAAACACTAACACTAACACTTATGGTAATGATGGAAGTCATCATTTTATCAATATCGATCTGAAGACGTTCCGAGAAAAAATGTTGTCGAATTTCATACCATAGGTGTTTGTGTTAGTGTTTTTCGAACCATTGCGAAGAAGCCAATCAAAACGTAATATTTCTGTTTTTATTTCCAAATTTATTTTTCATCTCCAAGCTGGCAGGAGAAGAGTGGCACAAATTTAAATAAATCGGAAGCAGATGAAAGGAGTGAGGGTCGGAGCCGGGCCGGCGGTTTGGGGAGGCAACAGAGTTCCAGCATCGTAAAAAACATTTTATTTTCATAAAATCGGAAAAATCGGGGTTTGGAGGCAACTCCGATTACCCCTGGATCCAGCAGCGAATGATAATTTCGTTTCAAATCTGTGACCAGTTACTTGCGTTTTTCGGATGACAATAGGAATGTAAAGGCTTAGCAGTGCTTTACAAATAATATACCATCGAAACTTCATACAGCGGGTCGGGGGTGGGGGGCGTGCCGATATACTGATAGAACTGGGAATTGGGAATACATACTAGGAATACATATACCGATAGAACTGTGAATTTTTCCCGGGAACCACCGGTGCCAAAAGAACTTAGGACGTGTAACTTGTTGCCGCGAGTCATACAAATAAGCCGATTCCGATGTCACCGCACAGCTTTAGGCGTGCTTTACGACGTTTATCAGGGCTTTTCTGAGACTTTCAGAGGCAGCAACAAAGGTGTACAGCTCATAGGCGGATCCAGGGGGGCAAAGGAGGGCACATGCCCCCCCCGATCGACCCTTGGCGCCCCCTGAAATGGTCACGGCGCCTCCCTGGAAGGTCGATGGTGCCGCCCTGTAATGTCGCTTCCCACCCCCCTTCCCCCCCAGGATGCGAAAATCGGCGCCCACCGATAGGATTTGGCGCCCACCTAATAGGTTTTGCCGGTCAAAAGTAGCGCCCCCCTGGTCCGGATGGCGCCTTCCTGGGAAGGTGCCCCCCCCGATCGGCAATCCTGGATCCGCGTCTGATACAGCTCTGCACTTTTGATTTCGGGTTGGATGTAAATTTTGAAGCGATTATCAGGTTTCTCCAACGCATAAGCGTGGACCGGTCGGAAATATTCGCGGCACCGGGATTGAACCTGAATTAACCCTGCCTGTAGCGCCCTCTTCGCGAGAATCGTGCAGCCAGCGTTTTCTAGTATATAGATGTCGCTATATGCGCTCTAGTGCAGCAAAAGCGTTGGTCACGGTCAGTCTAAGCTGGCTTACATCACTGCACAGTTGGAACTATGGTCAAAGTTGGGGGGGGCGGGAATTTTCAAGACATTTCTTTCCAGTCAACGCCATAGGGTTAATGGTTAAGAATCGTAAAGTTGGGGCACTGCCCCGCCCCCGGTTCTACGTCCCTGTCATGCAGCACAAGCAAAGCTGCAATCGTGCTTCCACATCGAGCTCAAATATGCATTCCCCAGCAGCTGCATGGAAAAAATGCACTTGAAATAGGATTCAGACGGATATTGAATGAGACATGTGAGAGGTAGAAGAGAAAACCTGACTTGAATGCCAATGCCAATGGCCGTTAGTTCAGGGTGTGATACAGGAGGTCTTCGACCGCCCGGGTACGCGCCGTCGGGTACCAAATAGTGGGTCTGACAGTGCCTGGCTGATGGACCGCGCTCCAGCCCTCTCTAAAGCCAGTCGGAACCACTCACCCAGGTTACAGAAATTGTTGGCACCTAAGCCATAGGCGGATCCTGAGCGTTTTAGGACGCGGGCACTTCGAGAGGCAGAGGTGTGGAAACGTCCAGAATATTGAGGGGGTGGGAGGCAAGGTGAACTTTAAACTCGTTGCTTTCCAGTCAACGCCATAGGGTCAATGAATATCTTAAGCAAAGGGGGGATGCCCCCTGCCCCTCACCATGTTTATATGCCAATAGGCGTCGAAAGCGGGGTGGAGGCGAGGGGACGCGTCCATCCCTATTGGCGGATCAGAGTGGGGACGTCCCCAAAATTTTGGACCTCGACCCAATTTTTTGGCATTCTCTCCGTTACCTGCGTAAATCTACGTAAATGTGTTAGTGGATGTTTCATATGCAGCCAAAAAAAATCCGAATTCGCCTCCCGAACTGCATCCCCCGGTCATCGCTAGTCCGGGTCCGTTCCCCGAGTAAAAATCCATGGCGACGCCCCTGCCTATGCATATTCCGAGAAAAGTCACCAGGTGGACAGCAGTGGACTCATTTCTCACAGCCTGTGTAGAAGGGTTTTGAACCTTTGATGTTCAATGGAGGGGTGGGGGGGGTCCGGGGACTGTTCAGGAGGCCCGGGTAGTACGGCTGGGGCGATGCTTCTCGCCTTATTGGCGGTTCGGGGCAGGAAGTGTCATTTCAGGGACTTTGTGTAGGCTTAGGCAGACCCAGGAGGGAACATCGCAGATATTTTAAGGGCTGTGGGGGACAGTGTGGGGTATCGATACTTGATAGGGAAACATGTTGTTTTGTTCCTAAGTTTTATTATGGTTTGAATGCTAGGAGATCGAGGACTGGAATTTCGAAGAAGGGTATGATCGGGTCAAAACTCTGGAACATCAGTAGCTGGAAAAGGAGAGTTGAATGACCACAAGTCTTGTATCTGTTGATTTCATGCTCCATTCCCTTCACCACCCAAACCCACGTTCCAACACGTTGACCGCGGGGTCGGACGGAAACAGTTTTTCTTTTGTTATCAGTAGGTCACTTTTTAAGTGCTTATCTTTCTACCGTGTCCTTAGGCTTAGACAATGGCAGAAACAGGAGCTTTCCGTGTTATGAACGATGTTGTCTTTGAAAACGCTGCCGATAGGTGCACCTCACAAACAACATAATCTGAAACATATGGCGAAGCGCACGCCGGTAAAGTTTAGTTAAGTTAAGTTTATTTGATCTATCACCGACGGGCCAATAGAGCCCGTTTATGGATGAAGTCAATTAATAAAGCATTACAACATAACAGGTACCGCATTAAGATAAGAGCCAACACGTAAAGTCATTCAATAAAACAAAGGAGGGACAACATGCAACGCAACATGAGCTAAGTCCCAAAATTTTGGGAGGATATCTGTCCTGACTCGCGAATTGGGGACGCAGTTTCTCTGTCCCCCCTCCCCCTCTTCGACCAACCTGGCCACTAGCTTCGGTGTATTCAGCTTCGGCCGATAACCGCACAGACTGGACAAGGCCTCGGAGGCCCCTTCGTCTATTTTTCCAATGTGGCCGAGGAACCGTTCCTAGCTGAAAAAGGATAGTGTGTCACATTTGAGAAAATATAACGGCGCGTCGATTGGTCCAGGAATTTTATAAGCCGGTCGGAAATGTTTTGATTTATAGGCTTTCAAAGTCAGACCTACCTACATTTTGAAGCTGCCACAATCGCGTAGTCGCACCAGTTCGCTTTGCATTAGGACAGAGTGGTGACGTCATAGTGCCAAATAAATGGAATGATATGTCAAGGTAACATCACAAAAAGCTCATGGTTCAGGTCAAAGGTCGCAGGTGAAGGTCATTGGCCCCAGTGATTCCGATCAAATGGCGTTACCCAGTCTGACGTATATTACGATATGGCGTCATAGCTTAGGTATCTCAATGCAAAGGTAAAAGTCAAAGGTCAAGGTTAAAGGTCACGATTAAAGGTAAAAAAATAGTTTGACGTCATAGGTCAATGACCTTGAATGACTTTGACCCCAAATTTTATAGAACATTCTTTGTGACCTCCATGACACTGGTCCCTTCTTAGCATATTCTCGACTTTTCCCCGTATAAATAATTAGCTTTCTCCCGCATTTCTCAATAGATTCCATGCACGGTCACAATTTGACCTATATAACCTCGTTTGACCTTGAAGATATTGACCTAGGTCCATGCAAATCGGCTATGATGTAGGGGAGAGTGCCCATATTGCGCCACCTTAAGGAAAACACTAAATTGCTAAGAGAGTGTGCGACCTACAATGTTGGTTTTTTGTAGACGTCATAAATGATCATTTCTCCGGAAGATTTTGTCCTTTGTAGGTCGTTGCGCGACTTGTACAATTTATAATAATTTTTCCCCGGAAGGCTACAAAAGGCGCAATAAGGACACCCCTGCCCTAAAAGCGCCACCATATGGTCCTAATTGCGTCGTTGTTGTTTCGCTACGATGTTATGCAGGTAAAAGCGTATTGTTGGAAATTATGCGTCCCTCTCGTCGCATGGGCTTTGATTTATGTCTCAACCGTTTTTGTAGATATCCTATGGTATAAATGTTCTTAATGGTACCTTGGCTGGTTGGCCTCCCACGGATTTGATCTTATTGGAGCTGTACTATTGTCATCCTACTGTCTTTTGCCAAACATTTTACCTCGTTCTAGGAATTTTCAAAATAATGTTTATCCGGGTCTTTGTAATTCAACTGTGCGCTCACATACATAAACTCAAGTGTGAGCGCAAATGATCGTAATGCATCAATAATTGCTCCGCAATGCGCCAGCCTGGCGCATTCGGGGCGGCCGCCGGGGGCGCAAATAGGACTTGTGCTCATTGGATCCAAAAATGGCTCTAAAATTATTTAAAGCTATAAAAAACAGTGCGAATGGCTCAAAAGAAAGCGAAATGTTCCATGAATACGATAAAATTCCCGAAGTCAGGGTCCCTGAGTAATGAGGAGCAGGAACACACAATTTATTCATACCAAATATGTTAAGGAAACTAATATAATTTTTCAAACAATTCACACAATTACATCATTCAGCTCTCCGGCAGGAAACAACCATGACAGCTAAATCTAGCACTGCCCATTGTGATAAAAATATTCTTGTGAGGATGACATCAGCTGGATGGAAGATATAGCGAGTGGCGCAATTAGGCAGGGGTGCGCAATCAGGACACTCTCCCCTAAATCACCATAGCCCCCATCCACTCCTTAATCAGCGTTTTTCTAAGCCCTCGGTTTCCGAGATCTCAAGAAGGGACTATCAGGACCACCCCCAGTGCGAGTTTGTGTCAGACCCCTCTCCAGCGCACATAAGGCGGATCCAGGGGCAAGGGGGGCACGTGCCTCCCCCGACCGGCCCTCAGTGCCTCCTGAAATGGTCACGGCGCCCGCCTGAAGGTCGATAGCGCCCCCTTGAAATGTCGCCTTCCCTCCCCCGCGCCCCACAGGATGCGAAAACTGGCGCTCACCGATAGGATTTTGCGCCCATCTGATATAGGTTTTGCCGGTCAAAAGTGGCGCCCCCGGACCGTATGGCGCCCCCGGAAAGGTGCACCCCCGATCGACAATCCTGGATCCGCCTATGCCAACGCAGGTGTTAAAATGTATCTACCAGCTACGATCATCCGCATACAGCTCCTCCATGTATCAAGGTTGAAGAGACCCACGAGTCCCAGGGTACCAGAAGTCAGACCTGCAGATTCATGCCGCAATATGCAGTGACGGATCCAGGGGGCGGGGGGCAAAAAGGTATTTCCCCAAACGGAAAAGCTCGGGGCAGCATAGGCGGATCCAGGATTGCTGATCGGGGGGGCACCTTCGGGGGCGGGGCGCCATCCGGACCAGGGGGCGCCACTTTTCACCGGAAAAACCCATCAGGTGGGCGCCAAATCATATCGGTGGGCGCCGATTTCGCATCCTAGGAGGGGGGTGGGAAGCGACTTTCAGGGGGGCGCCATCGACCTTTCAGGGGGCGCCGTGATCATTTCAGGGGGCGTCGTGGGTCAATCGGGGGAGAAGCCCTCCTTGCCCCCTAGACATTGGCGTATCCAGGACAAAACTATGTATTCGCCCCCAAAGCATCGACTCCTTTTTGCCGACTCCTTTTAGTTGATATGCATGAATTGGTGCTTCAACTCGCAACTTCAAACAGAACAAGTGAATTTCATTTAATTTAAATATTGGGCATTGAATAGAAAAATGTATCTGGAGCCCATATTTTCACCCCATGGTTTTTGCCTTTCGCCACAAATATCCCAAATTCTGACGTCGTCATATTGGAGCACAATTTTACTGCATGACGTTTTATTTTTGCTTTTCGACTTTTGTCTGCCCCCTCCCCAAACTGGACCGGCTAGTGATCATCCGCCACTGGCGATATGCTGTACCAACATATGAACATGGGAGGCTGAGCTAGGGGGCACTGGGGCACCCAGTCGCCCTTAAATAATGAATCTTGACACCAGCCCCATGGCGTTGACAGGAAACAGAAGTTCATTGTCCCCCCTTGTGCCCGAACCTTCCACCGCCACTGAATGCGAGGATGAAAGGCAGGCAAGCGGCCGACAGTGAATGAAAAGGGCAGCAACTTCTCAAATTAGTAAGTATACAATCTAGAAATAATTTAGATATTGTCTCCTTTCGTATCCTTCTTTTGATAAAATGTCGATTAGAAAATCAAACTGTCATTCAAAAATTGTCTTTGAGATAAAATTTATCCTTCAGCTATCTTTTTCTTCAACTTATACTCATTCAACCGGCGATTGGCAGTTGGTTCAAGTGCTCAAGGTCGTTCGCCGCAATGTAGCGATGTGGTTGGTGTGATACGTAGTTAGCGATAATTAAACAATTACTTCAAAGGTAAGTGCACCGAGATGAAATATGGCGTTGTTTTGTTGTTAAGAAGGATAAATTGACCGTGGATTCAGAGAATAAAGCCACCAAGGGCTTAAAAAGTGTTTCAAATGTGGGCTGAAATTGTCTATGTGCGGCATTAGTGTATCCTAAACGTGCCATGCCTTGCTAAACGCCATAACTTACATAAGGTATGTTTCGGTTCAGCGAATTGAGTCTATTTTATATTTTTTGGTGATCAGATTCATACATATTATTGGGTTTCTTCCCTTGGCCTCAGGTGTTGTCTTACCAGTTCAAAACTTCTGTTTGTTTATGGTGCTTAACATGCCACAGGTATGACTGAATACTCATGCTTTCCAATTATTCAATCTAGAAACCTTACCCTTTGAAGTAAATTTGGCTTTATTATGCCAAGGGGCTGTGGCTGGCATCAGTTTACCTCCAAGCACCCAGAAATTATATTCATTTAAGCAAGGTATGTCTGGTCCAATGCACAGTGTGCAAAGTATGACCTTTTTGATGAGGTCTTGTCGGTGCGAGTGCACTTGGAGACAGGAGCGAGTGGTGCAAATTTTATCAACCTGGTGCGAACTTGTGAGACTGGTGTGAGGAAAGTGACACTGAAAACCAAACAAATAATGGCTAAATGGTAATAAAGGCTTAGGAGGGGCCTTATATAAAGTTCTCAACTAACTATCTAATAAGAGAGGTAGCATTGCATTGTGTGGGTAGGAATGAGTGCATTCTTCTCCCTGGTATATGGCAGATTGGTGCAAATTTTTGGTTGCTGGCAGTGAGAGAATTTTAGATGGCTGGTGCGACTTGTCTGGCCTGCTGCCATACTTTGCAGACTGGTCCAATGCTCTTTGCTGGATGATATGGAGGCAGGGTTGCCAGGATTTTTCCTCACTGTAGGGGAATCAGAATGGACCACAGTGTGAAAATTCCAAATTTGACTATTAGTAGAAGATTTAAGCACAGAAGTATGGAAACTAGATTTTGATTTCACCTTCAATTGGTCAGAAGAAAATTTAACTTTCTATACTATACAATCTCATCAAAACAGAATGTGCCTCAATGAGGGGCCCTGTAAGCATCACATGTAATTATGAGACTGGCTGTAAGAGTGTCACTCACAGAATTTGAACATTGTGACAGTACTGCTATTGTTGGCATTTATTATGGGACACATGATGGTCCTGCAGCCAAAGATGAGACTTATCAAATTATTGCAAACAGATTGAAACAGATTCTTTCATGGTTTGGATTAGGGCCTTAGGACCTTAATTTTGGAATTTGAAGTGTGCAGAAATTGAATGCTGATGACTATGCACAAAATAAAACATGCCAAAAATAGTTGTTCAAAACCTCTGTTGCTCTTGTGCTCTTCAAAACTGCTCTCACAGTTCAAAGCCAATTATAAAGATAGGATGCTACCTTTAAAGAAGTTAGTTTATTTCCTCCTTCCCCTTAATTTTAAGTTGTGGGCTTCAGTAGGAAATTTTAGGCAACAAATATTCATCAATTGCAGCTGCATGCTTGTGCCCTGTGGATTGGGCAGTTTTCCAGAGCATATTATTACATATTACAAATATTACAAAACAACAGTGGATGATACATAAAAAACACTGCAGTACATTTTCAATCTGTCACTGTGTCCTACAAGGCTCTGCAGGTACATTTGGCCAAAAAAGACCACTAGCAAACTTTTATCAAAAAGGCAAAGATAGCAAACATAGACTGAGTTCATGACCAAAGTACTATCTGGATTTGACTGCCAATCAGGATATGCTGTGGAGTCATTGAGTCAATCAAGTGATATTTCCCCAGCATTATAACACAGTTTGTGCCACTGTGTCAAGAAAATAACACTTGATGGACTAGTTGACTCCACTTTGTGTCTGGATCGGCAGTCTGATCCATATACCCATTGTGCATAGAAACTTGGTCTTAGTTTCAAGTTTGAATGGAAAGCATAATTTGAGGTTGCATATGGAGTAATAAGTAATCAGATGCTTTTAAGGAAACAATTAGGCTCTTTTCATTTAAGACCTTACATCTCTGTGTACAGTGGCAGATCCAGGACTTTTGAGTGGGGGGGGCAAGGAGGCTCTGGCCTTCCCAAAGTTGGCTCTGATTAGCCTCCACCTATGTATTAGGTATCTATAGAAATATGGACATTTTTGGGAGCTTGAGCTGCCCTTGTATCAGCTTCTCTGTTTCCAGCTCATGAAAAGAAGGGGGGGCAGAAGCAGCTCCATACTGGTTGAGCATGTTCTCAGTCCGTAAAAAATGTAAGGCGTGTGGTATGTTTAATCTAGTTTTAGTATATATGTGTAGATAAAACAGTGGTTTCTACTAGATCACATTGGGCAGTATTATTGCAGATTTATGGGTGTATATGGCTCGATAAGGGGTTTCTATTTATATTTGGGCACATACTAAAGAATGATTTAAAAGGCCTGTAAATTCACCTGTTTAAGACCTTGTGGGTCCCCTTTAATGCCCACAAATAGAATGAGAGTTACTTCCACACGTTTATTGCATATACACGATACAAGAAACCAATACACGAGTCAGCGTGCGGAGAGAAATAGGAGTGTCGAGCTAATTTGAAGGGGATGGGCGAAGTGTCGATCTGCAATTAAGTGCCCGTTAGTCATGCTTGAAATGCGAAAAATCAGAAGCGCCGCAAGCCGCAGCCCGGTTGATGATGTCACATGAACTGAGCTGAGGCTAATGGCATGTTATTGAACACCAGCAGTTTTTTCTGCACCTGTTTGTTATGTTAGTTCCTCCTTAGGTGTCATTAACATGTTGAATGGGATGGATTGAACAATGTCATATTGAAGTTTTAGGTTCTAGGTACCTAGTCTTACACTGGAAGCTTCCATTTTCAAAGCTTTGCCATCAGCTTTGCTAGTCAAGACTCATGGTATATTTGAGTTGAAACTAGTTTTGTTGTGTTTGTTGCAGGATCCAGTATGTTTAGCATAATATCAAGTAATGTGATCCCTAAATTGTGTAGGAAATATACTCAATATGTAAAAGACACTAAATCGTAAAGTTGAGAAATACTCTGCTAGCTTCAGGTATAGAATGAAGCAACGCCTGTTCAAAATTCCCTTCACCCAAAATAAGAAGAGAGTTATTCAGTTTCAATGTCTGTCCATAGTCCTAGTGTTACTTGTTGCACACCATATGTCCCCACTGTTGTTCCACACCAAAGTACAAAAGTACTGTATGAGCTCCTTGTTAAGAGACCTTAAATACCAGACCTCGCTATTTTCCCTTGCAGTTTCGGAAAACCCCAGATGGTTTTTACTGGGTCTGGGCTTCTTGAAGGGTAAAACGTCTTTGGTTTGGGTGTGAAAGCCACACTGGTTGTCTGGTAGGTTCTTGCAACATGTTTTGTGTGGAAACAATCCATTCAGTAGCTGATATGGTGTGGTTTCAAGGTAGTTTGGTTGCCTTCTGGAATGCTGACCTGGAAATCAGCTGGGTCTGGACTTTTGCATTTTACAATGTGATTTTTCTGTCTACAATTGATAAAAAGATTGAGACAGACCTATGATCTGAAATCCATGAGTGTCACAACCTCTTGAAGATTTTCAGGACGTTTATGCATCTGGGGAGGAGTTTTATTGCTCATCGAAGTCTTGCTGGCTGAATGGTCGCCAAATACTAGCAATACTATCGCCCTGATTGTTAAGCTTTGATTCTGCCTGAACCACTGCTGGCTAGGTAGGTGTGAAAATCTGGAAGCTAACTGTGTGTCTAGCGTGTTAAGCCCACTCCCGGGGTGTTGACCATGACCTTATGGTGGACAACCAGCATGTGCCCCATTCCTCGGCTGCGAGATCTCCCGTAGATTCTAAGCACTGGTATTGTTTGGAGTATCTCTGGGCCTGGTTTGAACTTATCTCACATGAAATGGTAGATGTGTATGTCCATCTCATAGGCCACCAACAGGCATGGCAGCAAAAGCCCAGGGCTTGCCCATTGACTTGAGGGAATGTGTTTGCCAATTTAAACAGTTTTTGGCCGTAGAACAGTCTTCTGCATTAAATCAGCTTTCCTTATAACTATACGGTTGGTGCTGGTCAGACATAGAAGTCATATATCCCGCAGTTGGGGAGGGAGCTGAATAACCTGGAGCTTTTGCTGGGCGGCTGGCTGGCTGGGAGGCAGTCCTTGCTCGTTCCTGAAAACTGAGGATTAGTGGATTCGCGGCAGTCTGCAGTCGGCCCTGCTGGTGATTCGGCAAGGCTCGCTGTTTGAGATAGGTCGTGGTTCTGGCCCTGTTCCCAAATCCGGGATTAGCTAGAGATCCGGGCCTCTCATGCTTAAAGTGGAATTCTCTGTCCTGAAGGGGGTATTCTTGCGTAACCAGTCAGGATGTGTAGCTATTAACGATATATGGAAAAAAATCCCATCTCTATACATTTGGGATTTGCAGAATTTGTCCAGATTAAAAATGAAAATGAAAATTATTGTCATCTAATGGTCATTGTCATAGCATCACATTCGTAAGTATAATGATCCTGCCAAATGTTATGCTCCTTTTAATGACATTGTTACCTTGCAACGTCTTTGTTCGGGTGCCTTTGGTGTGGCATGCTTGTCAGCAGGTTCAAATTATTTGCCAATCAAAAGTAATAGAATATAAAGGAGGCAGAGTGTAGAGTGGAGCCGTGAAGCTAGTGTACATTTTGTGCTCCAGCGCCTGTAAATCCCGAGTTTTGAGTTTCGGCTACGACTAGTTTAATTCAAAACTTTCATAGTTGAGGAGTTTAAAGTGTACTCATTTTGACGCTTGCTAAGCTTATTTGCTCTTTCCAGTAAGTTAATTCATCTGCTTGAATGCGTTAATGCTCATTAAAAGAGAATCAATGTTTGTTTTTTTGGACGGAGAAGCTGCGCTGTTGTGTAGATTCTAGAAGATTCCAGAAAGATTCCAGAAGTGTACTTACTGGAATTTTTCCTCCTAAGGAGAACACAAATGCATACCTGTCCTCTCGAGCCCGCTCTCTGACCTTCGGCTGTTCACATGCAATATTCTGAGAAAAGTGGATGGAAAGGATAACTTCTCTCGGCATTTTAAGGATGCTCTTTGTGTTTTTCATGGCAGTTCTGGGTCTCCGTTGTTGTGTGTTCGTAGTCGCTCTGTATAAGAAAGCCGAATGTTAAAGTTGCATCTGGAGAATTTTCGGAATTCTGTAAATGTGATGTCTCGTGCTTAAGTGTTTCAAGTTTACTAGCCTGTACGCAAGGGCGGATACATGATTCTAGGGGACGCTATGGAGGCCAGGGGGCAAGATGAGTCTCTTTTCCACTTTCAAACCGTTTAATCTTTCCCATCGATGCCCCGCTGCCGTACGAAACAACTGGCTCTTACAGCGCTAGTGAGCGAACAGGGGAAACTGCGTACCTACCGGTTACGTAATGTCGCAAGTGCAACGAAAAACACAGGTGTGGTATTTTTAAGGGGTATTTTTAGCAACGCCGCGCATTTCTGCGGGGCTCACGCTCACAGCCGAAAACTGTCCGAGAAAATCAGTTGTGAAGGATTGCTTACGGGATTGAAATCGTAGTTGATTGTCGGTGGGAAGGTGACACGTGGTGCAGCTTGTTGTAGAGGGTTGATAGCTTTCACAGGCCGTGCAGATACCTATAGCGGAGTTTAAATTCCAGGTGAGATGTTGGAGGCATCAGGCTGGAACGATGCAAACCTAGCACTCATTTCGTACCCGAAACGTATCGGCAGCATAACTTTGCTAAGTACTAAATAATGTGGTCAAAGTGGGAGTCCAAGGCTAATCCGTGACGCGTTGGGATCTCCATCGTTCAGTTTATTTTGGCGTGTTTTTAAAGGGAGTGGGGCGCCTTTAGGAAATTCGAGCTGAAATAACCAGGTGATGAAACATACTGGAAAACCGCAGGCTGGACATTTTATTTGTCAGTCGCCTCACCATTTGCCGAGAACCGGCATGTATTTAGAGGGGATGCTGGTGTCATGGTGGAAGAGCGGTGGAATTCCACCACCCTGACTCCGGCTCAAATCCCCGGGCGGGTATTCTGCATAAGTCTCTCCGATCCCCATATTACCGTCTCAACAGACTGAGAGTCGGCAGCGCCATATGGTCTCAGCAGTCGGTGTGTCGCAAGGCCCCAGAGTTAGCATGTCTTTAGAGCGGATATCTTCCCTATGTAGCCCAAACCCTTCCGGCGGAAAGTCTAAGCATCCGCCACCGAAGTTAGACCTATAGGGAGCGGGGTAAGCAGATGATATCAGTGCGCTAAAAAGTAGTGTCAATGAAGTGCTTTTTCTTCGAAAAATAGTCATGGAACAACGGCAAATGAACCTAAGGGGTGTTTTCCTTGTGCTTTACAACCTATGGCTCAGTTGATAACCCATGGAGGGTCGTGCGTCCTTCAAGGGTAATTTTCCACCCTTTTTTGAAACGTGAAACGAGTTAAGTGTCCAAAATACGTCACAAAACCTGGAGACTATGTTTTTATCCTGCCTTTTATCGCCAAGAACACAAACATAACATTTTTCCTGTCAAAGTATGGTGTCTTCAAAACAACTGTTGTCGTCGCTGCATAACAATAGCCTTGGCCACAGGAACAACATAAACTCGCTTTGAGTTTGAACCGAATTTCGCGCACCATCTGCATGTTGCTGCGTAAATTGTCCTCGGAAATTAAGGGGATTGGTGGCTTAGTGGATAATGTGTCTTGTCTACTAAGCCACCGGTCCTAGGTTAAGATCCGACGGAATTCCTAAATAGGCATATCTGAAACCCCAAATCCTTCTCAACATAATGAGAGTTGGAGACACTGTATGGCCTTGGCAGTTAAAGCGTCGTTAAACGCCAACCAAATGGAAAATTAAAACCCAAGGGGTAAGGATGTCATGGGAATACATGCTAGGCATTCCTCTACCGAAAGATGTCCATAACCTCTTCAAAAGTTTACAGACATGTGAAGCTGCTAAATTAGAAAAAAAATACTGTAAGCTACAGTAAGGATGGCCCACTCGCTAGCACGGTATTTTCGATAAGTGGGAGGGGCTTAGGATTTAAACCAATCAGCTTGTTGCAGCCAGATAGAAAAAACCCCTCAGGATTTGAATTAGGCTCCTAGTACCATTTATTTCGAATTTTAAGTTATGGGAAAATTCAATACAATAATCTTTCAGTTAAGTGGAACATGCCATGGGAAAATTCAATACAATAATCTTTCAGTTAAGTGGAACATGCCATCAGTGGCTCCTCGGCACGCTCTACAAAACTGTTGTCGGTTTAAAATTCATACAAGTGAAACTCTCCCTTTCATACCGTTAGATAGATCGACTAGCTCTCGGCCGCTCGTTGCAGCTATAGCCGATCACCTCTATTCCCAGGGTAGCGGATCATCCCATCACTCCTGACCACCATTGCTGAATTGTCTGATGAATGGTTGCACTGGAGTGAATGAATGATTTCTCCTGAGGGCTCTGCCATTCATGGAGCCCGTTTGATTTGTTGTATTACGTTGTATTACGTCACAGGGTTGTTTCAGGCATTTTAGGGTCTTTTAGGTGGGAATTCGGGATCAAAAGTAATATAATCTAATGCGAGGCATAATTTGCGTAGGCATTGGGGACCCGTCCAGTTTTGTCTTTTTATTATATTCGTACAGTGCTGCGGAGGCGGGGTTGCCAACTCCGGGACCAACCCCGGGTGACATTTTTACCAGTGAGACGATCTACCTGTAAGACACTCCCGGTGTTCTCTTTTTACTAAATGAACTTACGGTCGTTCGAAGAAGACATACGACTCGAGATTAAGGTCTTATATGTTTTTTTGCGATGATATAAATAACAAAAACCAAGTGTCGTCCCAGTGAGGGAGGATGAGATCGACTCCGGGCAAAATGTATACAAGTTAACTCCCCGAGTTAAAATTGTTCCTAATATTAAAGTTCAAGGCAGGTAAATGACTCGTTACAGCACTGAACCCAGCTTTAGAAAACATTAGTTCAGCAGAATTTTTCCTGGAGTGCATTTGGTGCGTTCTGTTCACCCCGCAACCCTGTCCACAAACTGGGGACCACTTTTGTCTCCAGCTGCTCCCAACAGCGACCAGCTGGGCTCGCCTCCATCGGGGACCAGCTCGACAGGACCGGAGACCAGTTGCTTTTTTGGGCAGGGGCTATGAGGCCTTTTGGTGAAGGCAGGAGCGTCGCACGGGTTTTTACTAGGGGGGGACGGATTCTGCCCCAGCTACGGCCGGGAGCAGGAGAGGCGAAGTCAAAACTTGGAGAACGATCCGGACGTACGCTATCGAGTTACTTCACCCAAAAATCTTCCGGAATATTTTGGAAAGTCTTTTAATTAGCGTAAATCACAAATCCTGAAAATACAACAAAATCCTGAACCTAATGCCGATTTTGAAGGGCGGAGAGGGGCTGGGAGACAATGCCCACTACTAGACCAGTTGTGGGACGCCAGCCTCGTCTCCCTGATTTTGATACCCATGGTTGAAGGCCATCATGGATCCTGGTCAGGTGCTGGTGCCAAATAAGGGGCTGGACTGCCCAGAATGAAAAATCGAGTACTCTCTCAAATAAGGAGATGTCCCCCCTCCCCCGCTTGAGTTCTAAAGAGCTTCGCTTTCCTTTGTCTGTCTTCGGCGAAGTGGTTTGAAGATGCGTTGGATCTGTCTTTGACGCATCCCGCTGCGTGCGCGGGTAAGGCTATGGATGGTTAGTTCCTGGTATTGGTTCTGGGAAAGACGGTGACACGTGACCAACTACGCAGTTCCACGTGCGCTGTAGCCGCGGGGCAAAAAAGGCGGCTTGTTTGTGGCGCTCCGGTTGACTCCTCCCACTGATCTCGGACTATCAGGTGACCGTGTTGGCTTGTGCCACTTCATCCGGAAACATGACTTGATTTTCGAGATTTTTGTGCATATGTTTGTCGTAATAACTGAAATGTATCGTCATGCTATTCAATTTTGAATAAGCGTATTGAAGCGGAAGGCTTGACATGCTTACTGGCACGTAAATTCCGCATCACTGTATGAAATAGGTGCTTGCGACCCAGCCCCCAACTACCCAACCGGAGCCGCTTTTACTGTGACGTCACAGTGGCGATACAATTTTCCTCCACCCATAAGGTCCCATGTATGACTTGAACAACTTTAAATATCTGCCAAATACAGTATGCCTTAGATGGACTCATTTTTTGTCATCGTGATTTTGCATTCAATTTGTTTCCAAAATGTGTCTCCGATAGGATTTAATTCCAACTAGTGGGAAATATGTACGTCCAAAGACAGCTCTGCAACCTCCGTAAAGGTTATGCCCTAGTTTCTGCAGCCGTATTACTGAAGCGTCACTCGGGAAAGGAGCGTAGCCAAGGTGGAGGACTGGTGCGCCCCCCCCTGAAGGCCTGAAGCCCCCTCCCCCGAGGACACGGACTGAGCGAGGCGCGGCCCGCCCGCGCTCTGCTCCGAGGCCAACTGTGGAACTTCATATCAGATAGGGCATTCTTAAGCTCTTTACAACATTCTATTCAGTGAAAAGCAAAGCCCTTTTTACCTATCAGATCAGTCTTTAATAGAAGCCCTTTGAACCACTGGGACCCCAATGCCCCCTGTTCACATTAGGGCCCGTTCTGGTCAGGTAGACCCCCCTTTAACCGATAAAGCTACGATGGCCAGCAGGGCTATTCGAGCAGCAGGGCCTAGTGCGACTCGCAGGACCATCTCTAGCTTTCCGGGCTGTCTGACCAACTGGTCCTATTTAAGTGAGAAAGCCATCGTGGCAAGCAGGGACGTTTTTAGCCTGCGAGGTACACTGACCGTCAGGACCCTCGTTTACAGAGGAGCCTTTGAATCAGCATGATCGGATGCTTCCCGTAGGGGTTTCTATCCTCAACAGGGTCCTCTCTGGTCAGCTGGGCTCTCTGTTGGTGGGACGGAGGGCCCTGTTGGCCCTCTGAGTCCATCACAGGTCCGTGAAGCTTGTTGAGTCCTTTGACGAAGGTAAACAATTGTGTTACCCGCAAGACCTTTTATGGCTATTGGGACCCTCTATAACCGCTATAGCCTATAGCCAGCAGGGCCCATCGAACCCACAGAACCGTCCGCAGCCAGTTGGGACACTGTTTGGCTAACTGGACATTCCTTTTAAGAGGTGCTGTCATTGTGTTTAGCGGGGCCCCAAATAGCTAACAGGGCCTGCCTGGACTATCAGAAGAAGTCTTTGTAGCCAGGACTCTTGGTAGCTATAGGACTCTTCGAAAACCAGCGTGGACCCACAAAGTATTGTAGATACCACTATCAACTGAAGGGCCCTTTCTAGTCAGCTGGACATTCCATTAGTGGATTTGGAGCGTCGTGGTTGCCTTCTGCATCGAGTATGGTTCTCAGATACCTCAGATACCAGTAGAGCTTTATGTGGTCACATTGAGAAACTTCAGGGTTTAAAGCGACTATTCGGAATCAGCTGAAGTGAACAATTCATTCACTGAGCAAGTTTGATCTTAGTAGTCTCCGCCTCCGCCGCTCGACGTTTTTTTCCGCTGCAGTGGACGCTTCAGGGGCCAGTGACGGCAGAACGTCTGAATGTAAGGGGGGGGTACCATGAGCTTTTCAACCCATTTCTTTCCAGTCATCGCCATAGAGTTAGTGTTAAAATTTCTGATTTAAGAGGGGCGCCGTGCCCGATGCCCCCCGCAGTTCCGCCGCCACTGTTTGGCGTTATCGTGGGGGCCTCTTCCCGTGCTCCCCTCTGAGCGAAATCCTAGCTACGGCCCTGCCGTGGGGGCGGGATTCCTTCAATGGGCCAACCTTCTGTAAAGTAACCTGGCCTCCCAGCGGCCATCACGTCCGCCGGCCGACCGCCAGCTGTGACGTCACACAATTGCGCCGTTGTCTGGCGTCTGCTGGCGCCGCCGGTGACGTCACGTCTGGGTATTCCCCTCCCCCTCCGTTGCCGTGGCGACGGGCGGCGGTGGTCTGACGACGCCGGCGTCTGCTGCGTGCTAGAGCTGACGGTCTCCGGGCCGCTGGGTTCCAAGGCCTCCAGGGCAAATGCTGGCGCGTCACTCCCAGCTTTTTATGAGGGCTGAGTGTGAGGTCTGTGGTTGGTGTTATCGGTCATTGTATGGGTGCGTCAAGTGGTGGATCTACACGGCCTGTTTGCTCTGGGGGGGTCGGAGGTCATTACGAAATGTGTTATGAGTTGTTATAATGAAGTTGTTATATATATATATATATATATATATATATATATATATATATATATATATATATATGTATATATATATATATATATATATATTTAAGTAACTATATAATGTAGTTAATATAAGAGTAACAGTTATGAATATATGTTAAATAAATTGGGCAGGCGACACTGACCTTCCTATCAAAGCGCTTTGGATCAGTGTGTGAATACTGATCTATTCATATCACTCGTTGCAAACTTTATGCCGTGTGAGCAATGGATACACAATGAGAACCCAGGCCTGTGATTATCGGGCCTGATAACTTCAGCCAGGCAACAATGGCTTCAATAACATGGGCTTGCCAAAGTTATGAAGGAAGGAGGCGGCAAAACGCACTGCTGCTGAACAGATCGGGCGCCTTTTAATCACCGACAGAATTTTTATTATTCCTCTCCCTTTATATCTCACTTTGTTTCACTCACTTTAAAGGAGCGTCTTTATTTGTATTGTTTTTTTTAACTAATCTTGTCTCTAATTCTGCTTCGTCTGATGCTCAATTCTGCAGTTGGCTGTCATTCATAGTTTTATTTATTCATTCATTGCATGCCATTTATCTCAACATTATGCTCACGCCTCTCAATCCATTTTTTTGTCGGCTTTGATCTCGCTTCACATAACGTGTGAGACTATTGTAACTTTTTAAGTGCAGGTGGAATGGAACGTGCAATATGTAGCAAATATGATCTTCCGCCTACCACATGCCGTATGTAGTGAGTGCCACAACCGGGTTGAAATTGGGGATGGGGGACAGCAAATCTCCAAACTCCCGTTATCAGGGCATTGAGTGCATTTGGACCAGAACATCTTCGGATTTGAAGTCATTCTGACCTCCGGCTAGGGCTGCCGGCTCAAATTTATTTTACAACCGGAATTAAATTTAAGAGTGCAGCAAGTGTTTTGCTGGGGGGGGTCGGGTTGTCGGAAGCGTGATTTTCGGTAGGGGGTCGTGGTCGTTAGTCTATTTAATTAGCGACACGATGATCCAGATCTACGACAGGGTAGCGTTCCTCTCTATTCCGGCCACATGGCGCCACTGGGAGATAAAAGGGGCGTTTCCAATCCCAACTGCGCTGCTGGGAGCATTAGAAATAAGTGGGAAAGATCACCTAGTCCCGACCGTATGTTGCTAAGCTAAACATAGATTCAAGTAAACTAGACCAAAAGTTAAACAAGTGGTGTGTCTGCGGCACCCATGCCGTATCGGTGGTCCCGATGTGTCAGTGGCGTATTCAGGGATTCGTCAGTGGGGGGTAATAGCGCGGTGACCCAATCTCTGTAAGAGACCGGTTAGTCCACGGATGAGAAAGCATGTCCAAATTCAGAGATATGTCCCAGTGACTCCTCGACCGAGGGTGGCTCAATGACCTCATTATCTGACGTGGCGCGATGGCCCTTTTGCGCTGCCGCCGCGCTCGGAGAAGCGCCAAGAATCGGTTAGTAACGGGGCTCCGTCGGGGGCGGCGTCCTCCACTGGCAGACGGGCCCCGTTGTTTACCGAAATCCGCCCGCTACCGGCGCACTTCGCGCCAATTATGGCGTGAACCGGCCAAACACTGCTGCGACACACCCACGCGGAACGCTAATGCATGTGCCGACGCGCACCGACCCGGGGAAATGTACGGATTCTCAAAATTCTGATAGCGTTTGGATTGTTTGGAGTGAAAATGACTTGAGGAAATTGATTTTGAAGAATAGTTCCACAAAATCCCATTTTGCGGGCCAGGACCGACGATGACCTAGAGAGAAACACGTTCGCTTTTTGTGTCACGTTTGGCTTCGATTTTGATGAAAAACATAAACTACTGACATGTTAGCGATTATTAACATTTTTTATTAAGAAAAAGTATAAGCGTCGGTAAAGGGAGGGCCAGGGGCCTGGCCTGGCCTGGCCGTTGGAAATGAGAGGACCTGGCCTCCCACTTTTTGGCCAAAAATTTCCTGATGTCAGTAAAAATGGGAGTAAGTTGGACATTTTTATAACCAACCGGTGCAGAGGCCAATTAGGAGCCCAAATTCCAAGAGTTTTTGGTTCTAACGTGGAAAGTTTCTTTGTCAGCATCAGGTTGAAGTTAAGCTGGCCCCTCACTTTTTTGCGGGTGGCGACGCTGATGAGAAAAAGCTTAAGTCCACTGCCGGCAATAACCGCTCTGTTACAGCGCACATCATGGGCGTAGGCACGTCCAGAACATAGGGGGAGGGGCTAGGTGCATTTTTAAGTAATTTCCTTCCAGCCAACGCCATAGGGCGAATGGGTAAGAATCGTGGATATCGGGGAGTTGGCATTGCCTCCTGCCCCCCTGTTTGCATTGCCTCTTGCCCCCCTGTTTGCATTGCCTCTTGGCTCTCCCGGCTCCTATTGTGCAAAGGGACGGACAATGCGCTGACGGTGTCTGCCTTTATTTCTACCATTCATACTTTTTCACTTAGAGTTAGTCTGGTGACAGCTTGGTAACAAATCACATGATTGTAGATAATTTTTTTAGAGAGACTTATGGCCGAAGTACAAATAATAGCTGTCGTGAATTTAGCCACTGATTGTGCGAGAAAATGAATCGCGTTTTTTACTAGGTTAGCTATCGCGTGGCGCTTACTAGGCGTATTCTACGCTACTTTCCAACAACGGTTATCAACAGAGGCGGTGGAGTGTCAGGATTTGAGTGGGGAGGGTGGCTAGATGATTCGATGATTCGAGTTGGTCTCGCAGGAGAAAGACGTGTTTTTAATCTTAAGAAATTAACGGAATGTATCCGTTCAACCAAAGAGTCGATACTACGATGGTGTATTTCACTTTCCTCGGCTATATCGTGCTTTAAGTTTCATTCGCGCAAACATTTGTGGGAGGAGATACAGCAAGATACAATATGATATATTTCCTAAACTTTGGTCGTCCATCATTATTTAGCAGCTTACTTTTCGTTTGATTTTCGCGTGACTCACGTGATTTTTAGTGCCGCTTGGGAAAAGGATTATCCGGATCAGAACTGAAAATATGTCCGCTGCCAAGGTTTGCTAACGATAAGGCCTGACCGGTTTATGTCATTTCAAGACTAAACTTATAATACAAGACTCAAGATACAACAACTGAAACAAGATTAATAGAGGAACAAGAAAAAATGTATACCTAAGTAAACATTTTAAAGGAAAACAAAATACCCAAGGACACACATATTGGAACAATGCAGTTGAGAGCACCTACACGATGTCATGTGGAGTGGCCAAGAGTATCAACCGAATATTTAGCATCATCTTTTAGTTTTTGTTTTGTTTTATTGTCACCGGTGCTTCCCTTCTCCAACCAACCTACCCACCCGGGGCGAGAGCATCGCGCCGGTGTGGCTGCGTTGCCTCGCCCTGGGTGTTCCTTACCCATCCCCATTCTCAACCATCCTTATCCTAAACCTTCTCCTTCCATAGCATTCTGATTATCATCTTCATACGACGGCATTGGAAAGCCACGCGATTAAGTGGAAATTTTCGATAAATACAAAGATGAACTTTTAAACCAATTTCTTATCCGTCCACGTCATGTGGCTAGTGATAAAGCTCCTCATTTCACGAGGGAGGGAGATGGGGGGTAAGTTGGCCCCACCCCCTCACCCCTTGCCGCGGCACCGCCCAAGCTCATCCGAGGGGAAAATAATACTTCGGTAAGGCACGAAGTCTTGCGCAGTGGGCTTTCAGACAATCATTGATTTTCCGCCGTGCACCATACTGGAATATTTACGCAGCGTATGAAATCCTTTGGAATTATTACGCATTTTTGTAAATACACTTTGGTTATAATGTTTTATTTTTCCTTGACAATTCTGTAATACTTTCCAAAGAACCATTCCCGAATCAAATAACATTTTCATCAATCCTTAAAGGGAATGTGGCACTTTCATAACGTAATTTTAACTGAGATAGCCAAGTTGTAAAGCAGGTCTGAAAACCCGGTACTCCATAGTTCATTTGTCTTGGAGCTCGATATTTCAGTAGAAAAAAGCTAAAACCTACCTGACACCAGCCCCCTCTTCAGCCCCTCGCCGGGCGGTCATTGTTGTGAGCTGCTCGTGTGACGACATATGCTAACGTCACGATGAGCATCAGCCAATCGAAGCCCTGGAAGCGTTTCAAGTATGGTAGTGGTTGCCAGATCGTGACATCATCCACAGGCTGATATTTGTTTCTTTTTCTAGAGGAGTATTTTAAAAATCAAAATATTGAGCTTATTGTACATTTTTCAGAGAAATCATGAGTGGTTTCATTATTTTCGTCTAAAAGTACGCCTAACTGCACTAAATTCCAGGATTCAACCAAGGTGCCATATTCCCTTTAACTCAGTTGGAAGTTACCCACGATTCCAAAGTAGTCCCATCGTACGTTACGGACTTTGCGCACAATTTGGTACCCAAAAGCCTAGGGGAAATGTAGAGGACTTCGACTGGTTCGCCCTGAATATTTTGATGATTGTGCCACCGCTCTGCTCTGCCGGTATCTTTATGTTATGCATTCTGGGGTGGAAAACTTACGCATATTACCGGAGGTTCCAAATTTTACGCCGTGGTTTCTCGGTGCAAATTATATTTTATTTCCCCCTGGCTCATCCAGCTATCTGACGAAAAACTTTAGTTTTCCCTATGGCATTTCAAGTAACATGATAAGTAGAGTGATTCTATGGAAATTATGGAATTTCTTCACTCCGAAAGAAGGATTTCCAGCTTTTTCTGTATGTTCCACATACCTACCTTCTCATCCAAAACGAACAGGAGGGGCCTAATTAGTATTTCCGTGGAGAAAGCTGCTTGAAATACATCGAAAGCGCTCGTGTTCTCGGTAGAACGCCGAGGGCTGTAATCGTCCCACTACCACGTGCCGATGTAAGACGATCTGGCGGCGGCGTTGGACGGCGTGGCGGCCACACCTAGCGCTCGGCCGGGGCATCAGGCCCAGCGGCGCCGGCGGCAGGAGTCCGGGTCCTGGCCCAGGGCCCAGACCGCTGCTGCCCTCTGTCTGGCCCGTGTTTCACTCTCAGCAACAACTGTCGGCGGATGCAGAATTTGCGATCGGTAGGAGGTGGTGGCGATTGGGCCAGGGGCAGTGGCGGATACAAGGGGAAATGTCGAAGCCAATACATAGCCGGATGCTGATCCGAGGCAATGGCGAGGAAGGCTCGGGGTCCCTAGCCCTCCCCCTCAGATGAAGTTCTGGGTCCGCCACTGGCCCAAAGGGTGCCGTTTGGGTCAGAGAGGTGCCACTTTTAGGCGGTGCGATTCAACAGGGGTCACCGATACTCGGATTCTAGGGGAGATGACGTTTCAGTGGGACCGATTATGTTTCAGAACCGCACAGGGCTCAATTTACGGTTTGCCCGTGGTTGATAGAGGGAGAGGGCGGCCCTGTCCCATCTACGACTTGTTCTGCCCATGCCAAGAGCGACTTCCAACAGATCTGGCATGGTGGAAGATGCGATGATACATTTGATTGCAAAGTGGGATGCATTTTACTGATGCTCCTAGAAAGTGTAATATAAGTAATGTTATAAATCCTGGCTGTTGTGTAATGTTATTAATCATTTCGTTCAGCGCGAAATGCATTGCTTATTTCTGGCATCTGTATTATTCGTTTCAGTCATCTCATGAATAAGTTTTGTGTTGCACCGTGTTAGATTATTATCACCGGAGACTACAGGGAGACCGTTTTCAGTTCATGTGTCGCGCGTTTTTTTTGCAACTTGCAACCAGGCTCCGTTGGCTCATTTGCTTCCTTCCCATATAAATGTTGTAATTCTCAGTCGATCTTTTTCTGTAGATCCGAAGTACGACGTTTGAAGCTCAAAGTATGTGTCTGGGGAAAGTTTTCTCCCTGGAGAACATTGCTGTCAACGCCGCCTGGTATAATTCCTGGGTATATCGTAGACAAGTATTTTGGATAATATTCATCGGGGTGCCCGGGCAAAGTGGGCCAGGCTTCGGCAGGTTTGGGGGCTGAGATCGCCTCTCAAGAGAACCCCTTAGCGCACGGGACACCGAGGCCGTGACCCCCAGAGCGCCGGGGGAATAGCATTTGACCCGTCAGAGAATATTGGGGATGCAAATCTTTCCCTGGGAACGCACCCCTAAAATTGCCCAGGTATACTCCTGGTCTGATGGCGTCCATAGCAGAATCACAAAGGCAGACACGCCCGGGGGTGTTTAGCACAACTTCGACACCCCTTAATGAGACGTCGAAGTAGTGTTAAAATATCCTCGAGATTCTCCTGTTTTTCGTTTAAATGATTTTGAATTCATTTGTACGTCATCAACTGGCCTGTGGGAAGCCTAAAACACACTTTGTATTATCCTTTCTCATTTTATTATGGTGGTTGTTTACATGTTTTCAAATTTGGGCACCCCTAATCATTTAAAACAAGTCCACGCCGCTGTCGTCAACCTGCCCCATACCATCGCCCTCTCAACCGCAAGTAGTCAGCGATGCGCCCATCGCCATCGCCTACCCATTGACGGCTGACGTATCAATGACCGATTCTCCTCTGGCGCCCCGCACCGGAGCAGGCCATGGAGATGGGCGGGAGGACTTCCAACCCGAACTGGTGCCCCCCGCCCCCTCACGCCTGTCACCGGCGGGCAGAGAACGTCCGGGTCTTCTGACGAGGAGGAGGGGTGTCTGCTTAGTGGCGGCGCCCGGCGACCGTGGCTAACTTGTATGATTGTGAGGCTGTCGTCAACGTTAGGCTCATTTTCTGATGAAAGTTTGCGTTTGTTTCGATTGTTTTTTCGATTTTGGTTGTTTGTAGAGCCGGGTGGTTCGCTACTTGCGGTCTCTGCAAATAACAGCGGAGTAGCGGTAGGGATATATGACTGAGGCGATCCTGACCAGAGTGCGAATTGGACACACCTACGCTACACTTTCGTTACTATTGACGCGCAGAGACCCACCCGACCGCTCGCGGAGCGGAAATCGCTTAAAGGGAATGTGGCACCTTGGTAGAATCCTGGAATTTAGTGTAATTAGGCGTACTTTTAGTCAAAAATAATGAAACCACTCATGATTTCTCTGAAAAATGTACAATGAGCTCAATATTTGGTTTTTAAAAATACTCCTCTAGAAAAAGAAACAAATATCAGCCTGTGGATGATGTCACGATCTGGCAACCACTACCATACTTGAAACGCTTCAAGGGCTCCGATTGGCTGATGCTCATCGTGACGTCAACATATGTCGTCACACCAGTAGCTCACAACAATGGCCGCCGGCGACGGGGGCTGAGGGGGCTGGCGTCAGGTAGGTTTTAGTTTTTTCTACGGAAATATAGAGTTCCAAGACAAATGAAATATGGAGTACCGGGTTTTCCGACCTGCTTTACAATTTGGCTATCTCAGTTAAAATCACGTTGTGAAGGTGCCACATTCCCTTTAAATAAATTGGGCAGGCCAACCTGACCTCCCTATCGAAGCGCTTTGGATCAGTGTGTGAATACTGATCTATTCATACCACTCGTTACAAACTTTATGCCCTGCGAACAATGGATACACAATGAGAACCTAGGCCTGTGAATATCAGACGCGTACTGGTGGACCGCACACATTTTGGAATAGAAAGGAGACGGTATTTGCCGGGCTTACCGACTCTAGGATCTGCTGGAGAAGTCATGGGCTGTAGACGTGTCGGGGATTGCAAACGTGCTGTATGAAGTGGGCTTTAAGGTAATCTACTCGCACACATGGCACTTGAGTGGGGTAAGTTCGGTGAGCGAGTGGCTCTGGAACAGAAACAGCGATAGGCGGGGGATGCCCCAGAGCCGAGTGCCGAAGCACGGAGTGTGAAAATACATGCTTGGGCTGTGTTTTATATAATTCACTTATATCCGTTGCACAGGTTCACTCTAACGAGCCGATATTTTTAAGACAGTGTTACTATATTCGCCGTCATAGTTCCCAGCGTTATGGCCCCAAAATAGTAAGCCGTCGGTGAGCCCAAAAACACCAAGATAACTTAAAAGTAGCATCGCTTCAGTTCTGCTAAAAAATTAGCATTTCGACATGCTTAAAATAAAGTGAAGGCGTGGAGTTGATTCAGATGTGGCTCAGGCTGGGGACCGACTCGATTCGACTCAATTTCATTGGTCGAGCAATTTAATCGACTCTAGATCAACCCAAGTTCAGAAGTGAGTCGATTCAACTCTGACTCGAGCACTTATTGAATTAATTTGTAGTCGACTCTGATTTTGAGTTGCGACTCACCAAGTCTGTATGCTGGCACTTCTAAATCCCGCCTTTCCGTATCGTAACCATGGGCAAAAACTTAGCTGCGGTCGGGATTCGAACACACGCCCCCGGCGCACCACTGCGTTAGTGGCGGTGAAAGCTGAGAATGCGGGCGCGCACGTGTCCGGCTGCAGCGGCAGCTGTTTTGGTGCACCGGCGACCATTGACGTCACAGCTAGTCGTCTGATGACGTCATCGGAGGCGCGGCGGCGGCATTCCGGATGTGGCAGCTTTGAAAAGCAGGGACTGTCGCCGGTCTGGAGGCCGGTTAGGGGCTGATTCTGTGTCCAATCTGGGCTCGTTAATACCGGCAACGATGGCTCAAGCGTGCGTTGCGGTGAGGGCACCGTCTGGTGCAGGGTTTATTCAGTCGTGTGTATGAATTGTGGTTTTCTCGCGTGATAGATATCGACTGAGTGCAGGTCTAGTGAGGATTTGATGAGCGGGGCCGCTTATGATAGCGTTGTTATTTCATTCATTCTGACGCTCGGTCCTTATCTTTCTGTTTGAGGATGGTACAGGCTTGTGAGCTGCGGTCGCTGGCGTTCATTTGAATACGACCTGCCGCTGATGGTTACCAATGGTTAGTTGATTAAGGGCTTGAGCATTGGCTGCTCTGATGGTTACCAATGGTTAGTTGATTAAGGGCTTGAGCATTGGCTAAGCTTTAACCGATGAGTGTTTTGAACTCGACCGAACCTGTATGCATCGGGTAAAATAAACTGGTAATGGGTATTAATTGTATTAATTAATTAATGGGTATTAATGGGTAATGGGTAAACTGGAAATGGGTATTAGTTTGTAAGAGGTAGCATGGTGGCTAAAATAATGCGTCACTAAGGAATGATTATAGCGTTTTAACCCGTACAAGGGGGGGCTCGTTCGAGGTCTCACAATATGGGGTATGTTTATTATTTATCCGCGGGCGTCGCTTGGAAATAAATTGCATGTGTAAACGCGTATAACATTTTACTTTTCTTGACGTTCCTACGCTTGTGCTCTGACCCAGGACATTTTTGCATACAAACTTGGACCTGTCTGGCACCCAACCCCTCCCAGTGGCCCCCAGCCCCCTCAGATTTTTTCTCTGGGGGTCGGTGACCCTCTCGTCCCGAATAACTGAATACTTCTTCCCTGTTTGGCCAGTGGTCTTGAATGGACTACATCCGCAGCCTGCTGCTTACACGAAACGTCCCTATCTAGAACCAAAACACGACATTTAGGCTTATGGACATTTAGTCGGGCATACGACGTATGACATAGGCATATGATGTTTAGTCTTTTGCACGGATAAGCTGCAAAATAGTCCGCTATTTTTTCAATTTGACTGACCGATAATTTGTAATGGAAGATGGGGACAGATCTTTCTGCCCCCCTCCCCACCCATTCCGACGCATATGTACACTTGCGCCTTTTGCCGAGTTATTCTGGCTTTTGGCTGATGTCGCAAAGCAAGAAACAAAAGTACTTTATAAAAGAACAGGAATGCCTCTGACTATTAAAATGTGCCCCTGGGACCCCAATTGTGCCTTTGGCTCCGTAGCCTAGTCTTCCATCACTGCCGCAGATGGGCGCAGGAGCGCCGTTTTGGGGGACGGGCAACTCGGGAAAAATCGTAAAAACATTGTGTTTTTGAAGAAAATCGACCACAATTTTGGTTTTTTTGGGGAGGCCCATGACACCTTGCCACCCCCCTCCCGCCGTTTGGATCCGCTAGTGATCTCGGTCCTGTTTCAGATCGCCTCACCTCTGTACGTCCCCCAGATCCTTGGCACCGCTTAAATCCCACTCATACCCCGGCGAATAACCGCCTAATACCAGTAGCGACATCGGGCGGCGGCGGCAAGTTGAAAGCATGGCAGGTTGAAAGCATGCCAGTCTGGCCGCTGTTGCCATTCGTACCGACCGCCGCGAACCCAACGGCTGGGGTGCGGGGGAGGGGGGCGCTAACGGTGTGCAACAGACGTGTCAGAATGCACCCGCTGCCACTGTTGCCGTAGACCGCGACCCAGTTGTCTGTCGCGAGAGCGGCTGAACTTGGCAGATGTGTCGGGTTATTTTATGCATGACAATTTGCATATGTTTTGGCGCCTGTTTTAACAACTGTTAAGTGTTAAGTGGAGAAGGGACTATGGCTTTGAGGTGTGCCAAGCTTCTCTTGGTGCATTTTTAGCACCTCTTGTCTGGATTTCGGTGCAGTTGTCCCTGGCAATGGGCGCTCGGATGTATACGTCGTTAGCCGTGTCCTCGGTTCCATTGAATGGCCACCGAAGCTTAGGTTGGACTTGCGACGGTGTGGGGTTATATAGGCGGATTCAGGGGAAGAGGGGCATCCTTCCCGCCATTGCTCCTCGGCGCCCCTGAAGTGGTTATGGCGCCCATATTGAAGGCTGGTGCCTCCCTCTGTGAAGGTTGATGGCGCTCCTAGAAATATCGCTTTCCACCTGTCTCCCTGGCAGGATGAGAGAGGGGTGGGGAGCTGCTAGCGGCGGCCCCACAATAGAATTTGCCGCCCACCTGATAGATTTTCCCGTCTTAAAGTACCCCCTCCGACCGCGTTTATATCTCTGCCTCCCGGTCGGCGATCCTGGATCCGCCTATGTGGGGATGGCCTCTCTGCATTTGTGTAGTCGTGATTTGGTGAACAGATCTGCTTTGCATTGTATTTCTAAGCGGTCTGAATCCCGGTTCTGACGTCCCGCGCCGGAGATGAAGTCATTGACGTTGACATGAGAAGGATCGCGATTAAACAATTCTAGTGTCGAATTTTACGTCTATTGTGACTCCCAAATTATGTATGAGAGATGACACTTGCTTAATGGATGGTAATTTACTCTGCTGGGAAATTGATCGATTGGCGCTGCCGTTTTTAAAGGCGGAAGACTCAGAAACCGATTGTATTATGCCAAGTAGCTATTTATTCGGGTGTTATTTTCGAGAGCCAAATGGTTCGTCTGCAGTGTCAACCTTCCCCTGCCCGGAGGTGGAGGTTTGTGGGATTCGGTGGTAAATATAAATATATATTTATTCATAAATATCATAAATATATTTATCATAAATACCTTTATCATAAACTGAGAGGCCTACATTGTATGAGCCCTAGCCTGGTTTTCTGTAAGCTCATACATATCACAACGCTGCTCATCCATATCAGGGGTAAACTGACAAAAACAATCAGGGAAAACAAACAATCAGGGAAGACAAAAAAATAGGGTAACACATAAAAAACAGGTAAACTGATATGTAAAACAATCAGGGGTAAACTGATATGTAAAACAATAAATCCACGAGGCCGGAGACAATGTCAAACATTGTTTAATGACATTTTTTAACATCTAAAAGTGGGGCTATCATATTCCCCCTGGCGCATCACAATGGACTTTCCACACCACGAAAATATGCCTTGTTAGTATTGGGAAGTCATCTCTTCATGTATAAATATTCCGTGAAGGCTCTATGGTTTCGCCTATAGGCAGATAAATACATATCCATGTCTTCCCAAGGCATTTGCTAGGGGAAACAACAGACACGGTCCTCTCCCCAGGGAACGTCCCTATTTCTGTGCAGGACAATGACGTGTTGGTCTTATTAAGATTGTTGCAATCCCTTCCTCCCTTCAAGACAGGGACAATTTCTCCCTACTTCCCTAGAACGACCCCATTCCCGTGCACAATAGTGACGCATTTCTCTCCATAAGATTGTTTCCTATTCCCTCCAGGCTTGCGGCTTATTCCCTTTCCTAGCGACCTCCCATGCGTCTCTCATACACCCCGTTAGAACACCCCATCTCTCTCTTCAGGACATCCACCATGGAGGACGACCGAGATGTGTTTCTGCCGCCCAAGAAGTTCCGCTACAAGACGTTGCACCGCCAGGAGCCGGCCGTCACCGAGTTTGTGGCGGAGCAGAGGTCACGGCTGCCCTTCAAGAAGACGGCTCTGACGGCGTACAGGACGGCTACGGCTACCACCGCTGAGGAGATCGTCTCTGTGTCGACGCCCGTCAGTCCTCCTGCACAGGTGGGGAGTGACGCCGAGACGCTCTGTGCAGGAGTGCTGGTTGTGCAGTGGCAGACCCAGGAGCAACTTTTGCAGGGGAAAATCAATGTTTCGGTGAGGGAGGGCCAAATTGAGGAAAAAATTGCAAAAACAGTAATACAAACTGTCAAAATGTGGTCCTTTGCGGGAGGAGGGGGGACTAAAATATACTATTTTAGGCTTTGGCGGGGTTCACGGCCCCTTTGCCCTCCCCCGTTGAATCCGCCAGTGTCTTTGTGCCGTGATTCGGTGGGAGGAGACGGGTATTTGCGGATTTCTTTTCCTCTGAGGCACTGTTGGGCGAATTGGCATCCGTTCGTATCGGGAACTTAGTGTCAGTGATTGGGAGTTGGCTTTCTCGTCATATACACTTCCACTTAGTTGGAGGTTATTGACATGAATCATGGTTGTTTTTTCATCTTGTATTCCTTTGTTCAACCTGGGTTGAATTTGTTTATGTTTAACCGCCTAAATTTTACTTAAGACACCGGTTTTTTTGCCATTTACACCGTGAAGATATGGTCGGGCTAGCTATTGTGGATGTCATTCAACTTGAGTAGTTTCTGCTAACCGGAAAGCCAAGAGTGGTGTTAATGAGGAGACATATTTGATGTCAGTTGAACTTCTCATTTGATGTCAGATTTCATCTGTTGCAACATGCATTGTCTTGACATTGCGAATGCCTTCGTAATCAGTTCCATTCTCCTCCGCTAGGTGTGCATTCTATCGTTCCGATTCCTCCCGGTGGACGGCAGCACTCACTAGTAACTCTCCGCGCTCTCGGTAGATGTCTCCGGCGTCGGCGTGCAGCGGCGCCTCGATGGAGCCGTCGCCGCTGAAGCTGCCCTTCTGTCCCTACTGTCAGCTGCCCTTCAACATCCTGGTCAGCACGGCACCGATGCACCATCTGGCCGAGTGTGGTCAGATGGACCGCTCCAGGCAACCCGGTCAGTGCTGGTGGGATCAGTGGCGTCGCGACGGCACTATTTCTGGGGGGGACATGGTGACGCATGCTGGGAAAGTATGTATTGAACAAGGGCTGTTTTTGGAAGCTCTGCGGATGCATTTTACCAGCATTAGGATTGGGAATGTTGACTTACATAGTTCTCAGTGGTAATAATGTGACATATTTTAAATCCCAAAATATGTTTGGGGACGTCCTTTTGGTCAACGGTGGATGCCCCCGCCCCGTCGCTTTCGACAATGATGGGTTTCGGGACCGGGTATGGCATGAAATTACGAAGTTATTTTAGTTTGGGCATTGCATTTGGACATCTTAACTACTCTTAGTTCCTGGTCTGTCTGTGAAAATACGGCGCCCATCCAGTGGATTTCAAGCCAGATGAACTAGTGTTGTTGTGCAGTGTAAGGGTTAGAAGCGGGTAGGAAAGTGACGTCAAATCAAAACCTATACATCTGTTTTTTATGTTATGTTTATCCTTGTTCGCTTGAAATCATCAGCACTATTGTCTTTCAGTCATTACTAGTCCCACTTCCATCGACAGCCATCCAGCCCGCTGTTCAACCCTCACCCATTCCCCCGTCAGTAATAATCCTTCGCGTCAGGCGGAGCCGACATGTGCCCCCTCTGTCCCGCAGAGTGCCCGGACACGGTGCACTGTCAGAGCTCGGTGGCCGCCCATTACGCCCGCTACAGCCACCTGGCTCTGGCCCGTCTGAGGGCCTACCACTCGGCCGCCGCCGCCGCCTCCCACTCCCTGCTGACCGTGCCGGGCGCCGGAGGTGGGGGCCGCCGCCGCCGCAGGTCCACCGCGACGTCCAGCACCTCAGGCAGGAGGTACGGCGGCGACTGACTGACTGACTGAGACTCGCTCTCTCGCTCTTATGTTCGTTTGCTCTCGCTCTTTCGCTCTCGATCTCTCGCTCTCTCGCTCTCGCTCTCGCGGTCTCTCGCTCTCGCGCTCTCTCGCTCTCTCGCCCTCGCGCTCTCTCGCCCTCGCGCTCTCTCGCTATCGCGCTCTCTTGCTCTCGCGCTCTCTTGCTCTCCCGCTCTCGCGCTCTCGCGCTCTCGCGCTCTCTCTCTCGCTCTCTCTGCGCTCTCTCTCGCTCTCTCTCTCTCTCTCTCTCTCTCTCTCTCTCTCTCTCTCTCTCTCTCTCTCTCTCGCTCCCTCTCCCTCCCTCTCCTGCCTCTCTCTCTCTCTCGATACCATAGGAAATTCTAATTCATAAATCAGTAATGAGTGATGAAAGACTTAAAGACAACAACACTTTTCACTCACACTGGCTCTTCAGACGATGTGGGAAGGCAGGCTCCTGTAATCGTTTTCTTCCGCGTGTTAGGGAACATCGGTACTGCAGTACAACAGTTTTGTATCGATGGATGGCATTCTCACGGTAAAAGCTGTGTATCCTAGCGGAAATAAGTCCGTTGAACCCTCTCGTGCCATGCGCTGGTATCTGACCCTGCTCCGTGTGTGTGCCCCCAGGCGGGGTTTTACCCGGCTCCGCGGCCTCCGGCGGGCGCCTCGCTGCCGTCGGTCCATTTCTCGGCGTCGGCCTCTAACCTACAGCTGCTGCGTGAGGCGCGTCAGCAGCCCTCGCTGGCCACCGCCGTGCCTGGCGCCGCCGCCGGCCGGGTCACCCACAGCCCACACGGCAGCCTACACAGCCCGCTCAGCGTCAGCCTGGGCAGTCCGCACCCCTCACCCGCTAGGTTAGTCCGCACCCCTCACCCGCTAGGTTAGTCCGCACCGCACCCCTCCCCCGCCAGGTTAGTCTGCACCCCTCCTCCGCCTGGTCAGTCCGCACCCCTCCGCCAGGTCAGTCCGCACCCCTCCCCGCCAGGTCAGTCCGCACCCCCCCCGCAGGGGTCCGACCCTCCCGCCGGGTTAAGGTTAGTCCGCACCCCTCCCCCGCCAGGTTAATCCTCACCCCTCCCCGCCAGGTCAGTCCGCACCCCTCCCCCGCCAGGTTAGTCCGCACCCATCACCCGTCAGGTTAGTCTGCACCCCTCCCCCGCCGGGTTAAGGTTAGTCCGCACCCCTCTTCTGCTCGGTTAGTCCGTACCCCTCCCCGGCAAGGCCAGCTCCACTGTCTCCCCGTGCCTTGCCCCGGTGAGTCGGGTCACACCTCACACTCTCCCGGCTTGTCTCAGTCACATTCCTCCTCGCTGCCCGGCTGTTTCAATTGCACCCTCGCCGCCAGCTGTGGCAGCGCTGTGTAATCAAGATACCTTTACTTAAAGGTACGTTCAAGAGGGATTCCTTCACGCCCGAGTGACGTCACATGGGCGTGGAGGAATTCCTTCTCCTATGGGCCGTGTGTCAAACTGCTGCTAATGACACTGCCCATTAAATACACAAAAGTTCATCAAAATGCAATTAATAAGCATTTTATCTTCGATTCTGGGCCTCTTTTTAAAATTTGGATATTTAATAATTAAATTTTCCCATGTTATATGCTACGAGGTGTGACGTCACATCTGGTACCTGCGCTGGATGTTGGAGGGGGCTGCTGTGTAATAGCCTAGGTAAATATCAATCACATAATCTCAACCTCCGTGAACTCAGTGCCTCGGACTCAGTGACGCCCCCTACTGGGTCCGGTCAGTGCAAACTGGCTGTTGCACTGCTTGCTGCGGAAAGCAATTAGTGTCTGCCAGCTGCCCTCTAAGTTATTGCCTGATCTTTACAATGTGTATTTTACCACATACGTTACCAGGCGTCAGGAAAATATGCACCGCAAACCCGATTAAAGCAAGCATAGATAGCAGGAGGTATAATGTTTTCTATGTAACAAATCATCCGTGAAGATCTGATAAAAATCAGAAGTCCATGTTTAACTGTGAAACTATCATACTGTAGTGGTGTGTTTAGTAGTTGCTTGAGAGGATCCAGTCGTCCGCTCAGGTTTGGCCTACTGACACAGATTCCGATCTGGGAGCTAGCCGTTTAGAGGAGGGATAATGCGTAGAGCACTGCTTTGTCTTGATGCGGCCACGGTGGCGCCCTCGGCATGCTTGGCTCTCAAAGAGTTCCGTCCGCTGTCTGAGTCGTACTGAAGAAGTGTACTGAGAATAGCATATTGACAAAGTTAAGTGTTGCATAGTGAAGGGGTAGGCATCGTCTTCATCGTAGAAGATATGTCGGCACCGTTGTTTAAGGGTGGAGAAGTTGCGATATCCGTGTTATAATTACACAGATGTGCTGTTTGGCTGTACATCTCCGGCTTCGGACGGAGTCTTGGAAAAACAGCCTACTAGGTACGGCATCCTGGTTCCTCGGTTCACACGGCTTCTGTGTGCTGTAGTTTCGAACTCAATGGATAGATTTTCCATTTGGACACGTGCACTGCTTTCAGAGGTATCGATGGCTTAACCTATAATTCAGGTACACATTACTTCGCAAGGATTGCTTACCATCCCTAGCTCCTCTCGGGGTCAGCGTATGAACATGGTTCTCCATTGTTGACGAACAGTCATTCTCACTGCAGTCCTTACAACCTGTTCTATATAAGTTGTTGTGATCCTGAAATCACTCCTTGTGTCGCGCACTTCCCCTCACTACGCACTTTCAAAGTCTTTGTCGCGGAGTTTTGGAGGGGACGTGGCCATAACACGAATATAGTCTGCTCTTCTGCAAAGTTAGCTGTACAACTTTATTCTTAATATAAAAAGTCTCGCTTTTGAACTCGGTGTCCCATTCCATGACAAAACAGTTTTGTTCCGTGATTCTTATTGTCCTAAAATGAGTTTAAAATCACAGTATCTTTTTAATTTATTTCTGTATCGGACAGTATTAGTTACACCTCTCTTAGGAAAGAATCATCTTAAGAATGCAGGCGCAGTGCAAAAACGCTCTGACCATAAGCATAGCTACCCCTGAAGCGAAACCTCCCAGTTGTGATCTTTGATTTCTAACTCTCCGTTATTGCTGGGCGCATAGTGTCCTTGGCTGTAACCGACGTGACGTCTGGGTCTATGATGACAGCTCCAGATTCGTTTATCCAGCAATTATCTGGCATTGACCGCGCTAATCTGACATCGCGACCTTTAGAGATATAGTCTGGCTAAGGGCTGGATGGTCTATCGTTAGGTGCATGTGGTATACATGATCGGCCGTGAGATTCTGAGTGTTCGAATGTAAGAATGTCAAAACGAAACCCGAGACTTAAATCTCTGAATTATTTATCCTTGTTATGGCTTTATGACATCTGTTCGCTTAACGTATTGCAATTACTTGGAACCTACAGATTTTCCCTCTACCCTTTAGCCCATCTACTGTAGAATATTGAGCCATTGTCCACGGGTACTTGTCATGCGGTGTCGGGGACCTTATAGCGCTGACGAGGTTGAGAAGTCAGCACGCCTGCACGGGGTATGTGACCGGAATACTGTCGATAGGGGCGGCGCAAGGCCGTGAGGGGGGTGCCAAAATAGCGCCACTCACATAGGTGGCAAACAGACACGCGGTGGGCCAGGTCGAATATGGTTCGTGGGTGGTGTTGAACTCTATATGTGTTGTCATTTGGATAATTGGTGGTGCATTGTGCATGTGAGTGCGTGTGAGTGTTCTTCCATACAGCTGCGGTGAGCCGGTCATCTGACCATGCAGTATTTGGTTACAGCCTAATAATTCGTATGCAACAATTTATATCTATTGGTCGATGGCTCTCACCAATAGCCTGGCATGTATATGTTTGGCATCTTCGATCGTCATGATGTACTCTCGGACGAGGTTCTGTTTCCGCCATGTGTGACGTCTGACTGTGTTCTGTTTCCGCCAGGGTTCTGTGTGACGTCGTCTGACTGTGTTCTGTCTCCGCCGTGTGTGACGTCTCACTGTTCTGTCTCCGCCATATGTGACGTCTGACTGTGTTCTGTCTCCGCTGTGTGTGACGACGTCTGACTGTGTTCTGTCTCCGCCATGTGTGACGTCTGACTGTTCTGTCTCTGCCGGTGGTTCCTGTGTGATGTCTGACTATTCTGTCTCCGCCATGTGTGAGGTCGTCTGACTGTGTTCTGTATCAACCATGTATGACGTCGTCTGACTGTGTTCTGTCTCCGCCGTGTATGACGTCTGACTATTTTGTCTTCGCCATGTGTGACGACGTCTGACTGTGTTCTGTCTCCGCGGTGACTGTGTTCTGTCTCCGCTGTGTGACGTCGTCTGACTGTGCTCTGGCTCCTCTGTGTGACGTCTGACGCCGTCTGGCTCCAGTCCGCAGGCGCCGTCCCCTCTGCCGCCGACAGTGGCGACACCCTCGGTCACTCTCGGCAGGTGTAGCCCCAGCAGTGAGCTTCTACCCATGAGGTGAGCCCGTCACCGCTATCTGTGGTGGTACGAAGAGAGCGCACAGTGTGGTGTTCTCCGTCAGATACGAATAAACAGATTGGTTGTTCCTTGTTTTATAGCTATACATAACTACTGACGATTTTTACGATAGTCTAAAGTTAAGATGTCAGCTTTAATTCTCGTCATGTGGTGTTGACGCTACATTTGAGGCTAAGCGTATGCCATCAGCAGAGATCAACTCACAGGCAGCCATCTATCATGTTCATCACAGACAGTCATCTAATGTTCACACAGACAGTCATATACCTTGTGCGGGCGCGGGCGATGCAGAGCGCCCGCGTGTAAGGCAAGTGCCTCGGGTTCAAATCCTGAAGGTGCCCCGTGTAAGATAATCTGGTATCAACTATCCTAGCCAACAGGTACTAGTTATCAACACCAATAACATCACCAGTTAGCATGTCGCTAAACACCAACAATCTGCTGAGACCCTGCAAGTTAGAGCGTCGATAAGCCCCAAACCCCATCACGTATTCTCTGTGTCTGTACGCAGGTCGCGCGCCAACACCATGTCGCCCCCGCGGGGCGGCCGACGGTATGGCTGCCGACCTCGCAGTGGCAGCTTCAACCTGCCGCCCCGACCGCGCTCCTCCGCCTCGCTCTCTCTGCCGCCGCGCCGCGCCGGCTTCAGCATCGCCGAGATCATGGAGCCGGCGGCGACGGCGGCGGCAGGAGCCGAGGGAGGCGCGCTGGACCTCAGCGTGCGCCGCAGGAGACAGCCTCCGGATAGCGAACTGCTACAGGTGAGGGAGCGGTTGGTACTGGCCAGGGTGTCGTTGGCTGGGGGTTTTGACCTGTGGGTACTGAAGTTTAGGGAGTGTTGTGGTCAGCGGTCTCGCCTTGGTCCCGCACAATCGGGGAGGGTCTGTTAGATATGTTGATTGATTTTACGTTGTTCATTCAGATGATAGGGATAATTTGGCTCGTTTCCCAGATATTGATGACGTACTGCAAGCCGGTTTAGCTGATTATCGCTTGTGCCATAATACTTCGGATCAGCTTGGGAAGGGCATGCACATTTGAATGGTTTTCTCCATATTTAAGGGACGCTACACAATTGAATGATGTTCTTTATCTTCAAGAACGCTAAACAATTTAATTGTTATTCCGTATTCAAGGGCGCTACGCTATTTAATTATTTTTTTCGTTATGCAAGGTATTCTTCACAATTGAATGGTTTTCTCCATTGCAAGGGAAGCTACACAAATGAAGTAACCAAATAGGATCGTGTGGTTGATGCGCGTGCTTTAGTCTTTGCGATGTGCCTTTCACGTTCTCAGAAAGTATGATTTGTGCATGCTTCTGGTAGTTCATGTTTTCTGCTTGCTTGTGGCTACGAAAGTCTGCGAGCGTCCAAACATCACTGTCCACCAATGTAGCCGGAAACGTCTCCTCACGTGCTTTTAGAAATTCGGCTGACAGAAATCTAAGATATTCCGCCGGGCGTTAATGTCAATATGACAGAGCCAACTGGTCATACTTTGCCAACAATTTCCAACAAATGCGTTTATATTTCAATGAAAATTTCAGTAAAAGTCATAGTATCTAGTCGACAAAATTAGTCCAAATTCCTCGTAGAGGGAGATGGCACAATCCACTTGATGCACTACGTCTGCTGGTTCCTATACGGCCCCTGGCTATGGTGTACAGCTATGGTGTACACCGTGCACAGCTACACAGTACAATTGATGTTGGCTGTCTCCAGTTTCTAAGTCAATGACGAGGATGTATACCTTTGCAGGACCCGTTGCCGATTTATAATGTGACAGTGTTTGTTGATTGTCTGATGACCTCCTTATGAGAGAAGCAGACATGACTGTGCAGTATGGGGGCGAAGAGCTAATGTGTACCCTCTAACCCCAGCGGGGGAGGGGGCGGCGGCCCAGTTTGACACACAGCTGGTCACCGTTCCTTATAACCCGGCCAGATAGCTATGATTTCATTGTATTTATTTATTTCGTAAGGGTCACTCCCAACAGCTACACTCGCCCAGTTACAGGGAGTATTGGCGTGGGTGTTTAAGGATCCTCTCTACCGGGTAAGATTCGGGCATGGAAGGCGGTTTCCCGCCCTGGGGATTGAGCTTACGTTAATCCATGCTGTCCGATCTGAAGACGGACAATGAAGTCATTGGGGCCACCCGGCCTGCATTGATTGTATTGGCCCCCATAATTGTTTGTTTATGTTTATTAGACAAGAACAGCCACAGGCCAGAGCCCACTTATGGTTGCAGTCGTTGGTTAAAATCGTTCAACATTCCGTAGGGATCACCCCACACTCGCACGCTCACAGTCAACCACCCACACATATCCTACACTGGCATTACAGAGTCTCTCCATGGCTTAAAAAGGCACTCTAAAATGTATAAAAGTATATGTATATATAAAATACAACGATAGCCTCCGCATGGAAGCTGCTCTCTAAAATGATGAACTACGTGGGCGTAAAATAAATATAGAAGATGGACCACCATATGAAAAATACTACTATAAAGGCATCTAAAAGCATAAAAATCCTAAAATAAAACCAAAAATCCCAATCACACAGTGCACATAGCAAGTAAGCATACTATCTCTTGTACGTGCCAACGCTGTTCGCATACCGCAACACACTCGATCGAAAAGAATAGTAGGCTGAAAAAGTCCTCGCTGGTGTGTGCCGCAGAAAATCATTTACAAGTTTCGGAAGCCTGATCTGGAACCCATTCTGCACGGCATTAACTCGCCCACAGGCACATAAACAAGCCGTGTGTCGTGAGCGTCGGCCGGGAGTCAGGAGGAGAACATGGGCATCAGCTCACTACAGTCCAGGCGGCCGTTCAAGACGGAACGCAGGAACCTTATGTCGGCTTGTATAAACCTCGCTTTAATAGAAGAACAGCGAAAATGATTTAGGAGTGACACGTAGTCCATTGCACATCGGCTATGTGTGCTGGCGGCTAACCACATTAAAAGCGATGCTGCAGCCGTTCAAGGCGGGACAGGTGAATGTTTGCGGCACCAGCCCAGATAACACTGCCGTACTCTGGGAGTGATCGACGTGAGCATTATACGCACACAAAGCAGCACAGTGTTTGAATCTCGGGAGGCGTGCGCAGGAAGACACCTGAATGCTACGCATCAGCAAGCCAAGCATTCGGTTTGCCTTGCTCATAACCGAGTCTACATGCTCTGCAAATGTCAGCCTAGAGTCGAGAACTACGCTTAAGTCCCTAATGTGAGAACAGCGTTCCAGCTGATGTCCGTCTAAAATGTATGAAGAGATGATGGGTGATGTCCGTAAAGTAAATGTGATGGTCCTGCATTTGGTTGGATTGAGCTGAGAAGCCAGGTTTTGACCACTCACTTAAGCGGTTTAGTTCGGCCTGGAGAGAATCGACGCCTGCTGGGCCTTGAATTCTATGGAAAATTTGGCATAATCTGCATATGCCAGAGAGCATGTTTTAATGTGACTTGGAAGGTCAGCAACGTAGCAAGTGAAGAGGATTGGGCCAAGAATGCTGCCTTCCGGAACTCGGATGTTACCGGGGCCCAGTCAGAGTACTTCCCATCGAGAATGACTCGCTGGGAGCGCTGGCTCAGGTAGGATTCAATCCAGTCATATGCAGGGCCGGTGATATTAAAAGAGTGCCTAAGCTTATGTAAAAGAAGCCTGTGGCTTACACTTGTAAAGGCGGATGAATAATCCGTGTAAATGGCATCCGTCTGCGATCCTTCTGTCAGTGAGATCCAGCAGTGATCCATGAAACAGGACAAATTGGTCACGCACGAACGGTTGGGAAGAAATCCGTGTGAGAATCAGGTAGCGCGGGCCGGCAAGTTCGAAGTAAGCTCGCAAATACCTTCTCCAAAATTTTTGAACTGATTGCCAAAAGAGAGACAGGCCTGTAATTTCCGGAAGTTTTTTAACCCTTTTGAAAACTGGAATCACGTTGGCCTTCTTCCATGTATCTGGGAACACCCGGATCCCACCGGCAGACGACATATAATCTCAAGAGGGTCGCAAGCTCTGCACATTCACGCATGATTCTTGCACTAAGGCCATCGGCACCACAAGCCTGTGAGGGTTCAACTCCGTAAGAGCTGTGCCACCCGACCCTGTGGTACCTCAAACTGCGTTAGGCCGGGGGCGTTTAGAGTAGGCGGCGCGGGCAATGGACCGATATGCGGATCGCTAAACTTTTCTTAAGCACGCATTGAACACATTGGCTCGATCACCACATCTGCCACTTTCCGGTCACACCATCAAGCACAGGAGATACTTGGGCACACGACTTGAGCGATGTAATAAATGTCAATACCGCTTCGGGTTATCTTTAAAATCACGAATCAGACCTAGTAAGTATGACCTATAACTTTGGTCAGCCTGCCTCTAAAATCAGCTCTAGCTCTGGAATGAGCCTCGATGTTCGCCTGGATTGGATTCCCTTTGCATTGTTACTTAAAATACACTTGTGTTTATATAAAACTTACGTCTTTGTTGTTATGTCCTTCAGGAGGACACTGACCCTGTTGTTTGCCCTTCAGGAGGACACTGACCCCGTAGTATGCCCTTCAGGAGGACACTGACCCTGCTGTATGTCCTTCAGGAGGACACTGACCCTGCTGTTTGTCCTTCAGGAGGACACTGACCCTGCTGTATGTCCTTCAGGAGGACACTGACCCCGTTGTATGCCCTTCAGGAGGACACTGACCCCGTTGTATGCCCTTCAGGAGGACACTGACCCTGTTGTTTGCCCTTCAGGAGGACACTGACCCTGCTGTATGCCCCTCAGGAGGACCGGCAGGACAGCGTCAGTGAGTGTGTCTCGGACGTGGCCGAACGTTACCTGGAGGAGGACTCCAAGCAGAGCAGCAGGACAGCGCACGACTCCGGTATCAGCGAGATCCACCGCGCTGCCGATCCCTCCGCCGGACAGCAGAGGCCCAACACCGACTCCTGGTCAGTGGCCCAACACCGACTCCTGGTCAGTGGCCCAACACCGACTCCTGGTCAGTGGCCCAACACCGACTCCTGGTCAGTGGCCCAACACCGACTCCTGGTCAGTGGCCCAACACAGGCTCCTGGTCAGTGGCCCAACACAGGCTCCTGGTCAGTGGCCCAACACAGGCTCCTAATCAGTGGCCCAACACAGGCTCCTGGTCAGTGGCCCATTAATCGTGTTCCCATCAGGGTACTAAACTCCATCGTTCCCTGATGACCAATTGCTCTGCTCCGACGGCTCCCCTCCCACTTCATCACACTGGAAGACAGTGACATTTCTTGCAGGGCTAATTTTTTTAAGTTTGTGCTGTAATAATGGTTTTATAACAAAAATGGCCAATTCGTGTAAATTTCTATGGAAGTTAGCATCGTCCTGATTCGAGGCTGCGTGTTCAACACTTATTAACGAAAGGAAAATGAATGACTTAACGCTCTTGGCATTCATTTTCCGCCAAAGACCCGCTAGAGACGTTCACCTCATATCCTGTGAACTGTTTGATATATTAACGCCTCATCATCTCCCTATTCTCCTAAATGCCTTGCATAAAGCTCTCCAATCCCCGCTCCATTTCCCACTGTGCCAATGGTTGCAAGATATCGAACTCGCGTCCCTCTTTCCGTTGCCTCTTCACTGCTCTGCCGTAGCCTCGTTGGCTCTCTCTCTCTCTCTCTCTCTCTCTCTCTCTCTCTCTCTCTCTCTCTCTTCCACAGCTCGGTTGAAGACTTCACGCCCCTCATTTCCTCTCTTTTTAACTCTGACGGCAGTAAGAATGACGTCCATCATGATCTCTCCCCTCTCCCAACAGTTCTGACGGCAGTAGGAATGACGTCCATCACGATCTCTCCCCTCTCCCCACAGTTCCGGCAGCAATAAGAATGACGTCCATCATGATCTCTCCCCTCTCCCCACAGCTCTGACGGCAGTAAGATGACGCCCATCACCATCTCTCCCCACAGCTCGGGCGGCAGTAAGATGACGCCCATCACCATCTCTCCCAAGCTCGGGCGGCAGTAAGATGACGCCCATCACCATCTCTCCCCACAGCTCGGGCGGCAGTAAGATGACGCCCATCACCATCTCTCCCCACAGCTCGGGCGGCAGTAAGATGACGCCCATCACCATCTCTCCCCACAGCTCGGGCGGCAGTAAGATGACGCCCATCACCATCTCTCCCCACAGCTCGGGCGGCAGTAAGATGACCATCTCCGGCGAGTCACTTCGCAGCCAGGGCGCCACCATCTCCCAGCCGCCCAAGAAGCGCCGTCTGGCGGCGGTCTCCGGCTCTCCAGAGGACCCGGTCTCCACCCCGGCCCGTCAGGCGGCAATCACCGGGTACTTCCCTCCTGTGACGTCAGCGCCGGGTGTGGGGGCGGGGGCGGTGGACACGGGCGGCGGGTGGGAGCCGCCCCCGCCCCCCACAACCGCCGCCGATGAGAGGACGATGGGCAAAGTAGACGCCGAGCGACCTGCGGCAACGATGAAAGGTGAGTGTGTGCCAGAGCTGCTTACACTAGGGAGAGAAAATCGTTTTCCTCCTGGTTAATGGCGGCGCACTTACCTTAATAAGCCCCTCCTATGTGCAGAGGTGGATTATTTCGTGAGCTTGATCTCGAGTCTTTGACTTCTCACAGTGGGAGTATTTTGAGCGATGAAAACCCTGTTCTTCGTCATGATTTTAATTTTTGAGCTAATGCTTTCGGATATATATTGTCACTATACGATGTTCAAGCCGAAACGTATCGTCTATTGCCTATACTTAAGAACCAATGAATCTGCCCTGTAAACCAAGTTCAAAAATGTAAGGGCGAATCTCATGTGTGCTGGAGGGTGATAGTGAGGCGCGGCCATTGGCACGCTGCCGTGCGCAGAAAGAAGGGTACATCTAATGGTGAACAGATTCGAGCTAGGCCGTTTATGCCGGGACCTTTCCTCCCTCGGAAAGTGGGCAGCTTGGTTTTTTGCTGAAAACTTTTCCGCTAGGGATTTTCCGGTCTGAAATCGTTAGAGATGGGTAAAAGTAGTGTTGTGAATCCGATTGTCGACTTCGGACTGACTCGGATATTTCTACGTGGAAGATGTTTGCAGTGTTCTTTTCCAGACCGAATGGGGTTTTGTTTAGACAGGACTTGAAACCCAAGATGATAGGCTTATGTATGTTTGATGAGAGAAATTACTAAATCGGAGCTCGGAGTCAGAGTCGAATCCGTAATGATGCCGACATTGACCTCGGACAAAAGTTCTGCTAGACATGTCCCCGAACTAAAAAAGATTCCGATTTTCCTTGTATCAATGCTAAATGGCTACTGTAAGTTCTAGATTAAACTGTAAAGTTATGTTTCACGTGTTTTCGACAGGAATTGGTTTGGTCCTGTCTACCGAATCCGCAACCGTTGTTAGTAGTTCCGAATTTAGGGATGACAGTGTTTCCTTTTTATATTGTCATAGTACCTCTGCGTTCTTTGTTACGGCAGAAACTTAGCACCTTATCTTTTCGAATAGAAACAGGGAAAAGTGGTCAGAGGATTCCTTCACTGTTTGGCCTCCCCTCACTTAAAATAATTGATATACGCCGACACCATTGAGACCTATATTTTTGTCCATACCTGGGGTTTAATATGGGTGTCATATGACCCTCGCTGTCACCGCGCCTCAAACCCCCAATTATGATGATGGTGTTCATACCGCCGTATTGATATTCTCCCTCTCTGCTGTTATTAGTGACTTTATTAGTTATTAGTGTCTGCTCTCTTGACCCCTCTCAAACTTACCCAACTCACTCTTCAGCAGCGGAGTGTTCTGCGGAGGACACGAAGCAGCAGTGGGCGAAGATAATGTCCAAGATGCGCCCTTCGGCTGTGACGCCGGCCCAACATCAGCGGGCACAGACCAACGGGGCGCCGCCCTCCGGGGACCGCAAATGCCCGTTCTACAAACTCATACCCGGTGAGTGAGTGAGTGAGTGAGTGAGTGAGTGAGTGAGTGAGTGAGTGAGTGAGTGAGTGAGTGAGTGAGTGAGTGAGTGAGTGAGTGAGTGAGTGAGTGAGTGAGTGAGTGAGTGAGTGAGTGAGTGAGTGAGTGAGTGAGTGAGTGAGTTACCACGGTGCAATACGCACTGCCGATGGTGATGATGATGATGACGATGATGATGATGATGATGATGATGATGATGATGATGATGATGATGATGATGATGATGATGATGATGATGATGATGATGATGATGATGATGATGATGATGATGATGATGATGATGATGATGATGATGAGCATGATGATGATGATGATGATGATGATGATGATGATGATGATGATGATGACAGGGGCGCCGTTTGCCGTTGACGCATTCAACTATGGGCCTGTCTCGGGAGTGGAAGCCTACTTCCTCAGCCATTTTCATTACGACCACTACCGTGGGCTTACCAAGGCCTTCCCCAAGACGGTCTACTGCGGCAAGATCACAGGTCAGTTGTAAGCGAGCTCAGGGTATAGGTGATGATGGTGGGTGCTAGAATAGCAGACTGCAGGTCTTACCTCATTTTTTAGTTGAAGGAACAGCGAAGTTGGCTCTGAAAACACGCGTGTCAGTCTTCATGCTCAGGGTCTGAGTTATGTGGTTTCATCTTGATGTTCTGTGTTTAGGCAAACGACTTGTTCCAAACTAGGCACCTTGATAGAATGTCCCGCCACTTTGAGCGGATAACTGGGATGTGATGGAAATCTTCCTGCCCTGTCGAGTGAAGTGCAAACCAGGGAAGATATCACCGCGTTGTATAATGAACGAAAACACAGGCATGATTTTCATTGGTCATTTCCGGTTCTATACTCTCCCATCGCAGTAGTTGATAATAAAGACATCTTACGGTGCGGTTCGCCAGTAGTTGCGACCATTTCGCCTCAATGTCGCGCCGCAGCAACAGCCGTGACCAAAGTATAATGTATTTCAAGCACTTCCACACCTGTAGGGCGGCTTTTCATGCGTTGTCGCAACAAATCGCCTTCTGTGCCGCTGCAGGAGACTTGTCATCCTGCTCCAAACGTTCTCGCACGAAACATCTCACCTGGAACCTTCTCAACTGAAACTCTGCCTTGAACATTCTCATCTACAACTCTCACCTGGAACATTCCCACCTGATATTATCTCCCGTAGAAGCCTCTCGCCCGAAAATCTAACTCAGAACCTTGTCACCAGAAACTTTCACCTGAAATCAAACCTCACTTGAAACCTTCTCACTTAAGGGCTCAGCCGTAGCTAACGCCCTCTCTGTCGCTGCAGGAAACCTGGCGTTGTCCAGAATGAAACACTCGCTTGAAACATGCACCTAGAAACCTTTCACCTGAACATCTCTCACCTAGCCACGAGGGAGAGCGTTAGAGAGGGCACGAGCCGTAGCTAACGCCCTCTCCGTCGCTGCAGGGAACCTGGTGCTCTCCAGACTGAAGGTGCCGGCCGAGCGGGTGAAGATGCTGCCCATGAACGAGCCCAGGCGGGTGTTCAACGTGGAGGTCACCCTGCTGGACGCCAACCAGTGAGTGGAGGCGGTGGGGCGGAGCGGAGAGTGGTATTGTCGCAGTGCCAGCACTCGGGCGCTGGGCGGCATGTTCTGGTTAGGAAGAGGCTGGACGGTGAGTCCTCTTGAATCGCGTTTTCTGGGATCTTTCAGGCCTTATTTCGTGATTTCGCAGTCATTTTTGTGTGGTCTTGCTGTCATCATTGGATACTGGTACTTCTGCTGTGTCCTTTATATCTGTAGGGGAGTCAGGTTAGTGGGAAATGACCAGCCATCTGCACCTGGCCAGTTCCGCTTTCCTACATGTGTGGGGTACAAATATTAACAGGATTTATGCAACTTATTAAGGATCCTACAAACTTTAGGCTTGACTAGAGCAATCGGTTTGATCCAGTAACCTTGTAGGTGAAACCGAGCACCACCAAAGTTATCCGAATAAGGTTGAAAACATTTAGGTCCTCTGGTTGGGAAATAGTTGAAACCAATCCAGTCTTCCATTCGATTAGCTCAAATTCTGTAGGATTAAGTATTTCTGCGCAGTAGATATGATGACAGAAGCCAGCCTGATGGTCCGCTCGCTGTCTCTGCAGCTGTCCGGGGGCGGTGATGTTCCTCTTCAAGCTGGCCGACGGCCGGGCGTTCCCTGCACGTGGGTGACTTCCGCGCCGACCCCAGTATGGAGAGCTACCCCGAGCTGTGGAACACGGCTATTGACCGGCTCTACCTGGATACCACGTGAGTGGGGAGAGAGAGCGAGAGAGAGAGAGAGCGAGAGAGAGAGAGCGAGAGAGAGAGAGAGAGAGAGAGAGAGAGAGAGAGAGAGAGAGAGAGAGAGAGAGAGAGAGAGGGGGCGGGGGTGGCACTTTCTTTGGAGTAACAGGTAATGATGAGCGATCTCGGCAGCTTCACACAAGTGAGCGGTTTCTGGAACGTCTGCTGCTTGTGACGTTTTTTCCGGCTTGTACTCATTTATTTCTTTCACATCCATGCATTTTAATTCACAAACACTGGTATTGCCTAAAGCAACCCAGTAACGCTCGCCAATAACGGATTACACCCCACAGAGGACGAAGACCTGAGATAGAATAAAAACAGCACTGCACCACTAGAAGCATTAAACGCTTATACATACTCAAAGAACAGATAGACATAAAATCCCCGAACCACACACCGTCTTTCTCGTTACGCTACCGTGCCAGTTCAATCCGTAGGAAGCGCCTCTTCTCTCAGATGCACCCACTTAGCATTCAATCCTCTTCTCTCAGATGCACCCACTTAGTATTCAATCCTCTTCTCTCAGATGCACCCACTTAGCATTCGCTCGCTGCATGTTGCCACCACTCTCAAGCGAGGCCGTCAACTGCTCTAACTTCTTATCTCTCCACAGTCCCTGAATCACATTTTCTAAGCGCCCTTCCTTATGCTTCCTAATGACTGGTCTTTGAAACATGTTGCTTGTGACGTTTGTCTGCGGAGATGGGGGAGCCTGTTGTCGGCGGGCGCGGGAGGTGATAGTCCGTGTCGGGTACATGCCAGAGCTGGGTTTGAAGCGAGTGAGTCAGCTTTGCCTTCGGTTTCTGGGTAGCCTGGGCACGTTTCCTCTCTGCGCTGTGGTCAGAACCCTCGTTGCGTTTCAAACTAAAACAGATAATGATTTGATGTTTGATATCTGCGTATGGAATGCTATATTTACAGCTCAATATTTGAAGATACCGGACTGTAGCGACGGTGTCGAATGTGATTCGTGCACGACATCAGCAGTTGACGTTGACCCAAATTTCGACAGCCACTGTGGGATTTCGCACGGTATCTAACGTTGACATGTGGTTTGACATACGTCATTCACGGTTCGGAAGATGTTTATCTACCGTTGCTGCGTGGTTCGACGAGTACTGTGACATTGTGCACGTTAGCTAACGGTGCCGCGTGATTCGACTGCTGCTGTAACATTATGCGCATTGTCTGTTGTTGGTGTACGATAGGGCACATGTTTATCTTCCGTTGCCGCGTGATTCGACTGTTACCTGGGACATTATGCGCATTGTCTAACATTGGTGTACGATAGGGCACATGTTTATCTTCCGTTGTCGCGTGGTTCGACTGTTACCTGGGACATTATGCGCATTGTCTAACGTTGGTGTACGATAGGGCACATGTTTATCTTCCGTTGCCGCGTGATTCGACTGTTACCTGTGACATTATGCGCATTGTCTAACGTTGGTGTGCGATACGGCCCATGTTTATCTAACGGTGCCGCGTGGTTCGACAGGTACTGTGACCCCGTGTACGACTGGTTCGACAGGTACTGTGACCCCGTGTACGACTGGTTCGACAGGTACTGTGACCCCGTGTACGACTGGTTCGACAGGTACTGTGACCCCGTGTACGACTGGTTCGACAGGTACTGTGACCCCGTGTACGACTGGTTCGACAGGTACTGTGACCCCGTGTACGACTGGTTCGACAGGTACTGTGACCCCGTGTACGACTTCCCGAGCCAGTCGGATATACTGCACCAGTGCGTGCGCATCGTCAACGAGGCCATCCAGAAGAACCCGAAGACGCTCATCGTCTGCGGCAGCTACACCATCGGTCAGTGGTGGACAGGGTCTGGGGTGTTGGACATGACGATGTAACTGCTGGTGTCATCATGGTGTTTCAGTGTTTAATAACCCGCGCCCCACCGGGGGTCCGGTGCCATCTTCGCCCCACCGGGGCCATCGATGGCCCCCTCTAACTCCGAAAAGATGTGGGTTAGCGCAAATCTGCAAAGTGCATTAGAAAGCTCCCGTGAATTCAGTTAGAAATTACTTTGCATGTCTTAAGCGCTCAGGTCAATGGTTTGACCTCCAGAGGTCAATTTAGGTCACAATAGGATATTTTCACTCAAATATGCAATGCTCAAGAAAACTTGACATAACTCTTATGTCATTAGAGCTATTGAGATCTGGTAAAGTACATTTGATAGGAAAATGCCAGACCTTTTTCCGCTATTTGGAACCTAAAGACCTCCCGCCAGTTATTTGACCTCCAGAGGCCACCTCGTGACCTAATATGACCTGAGGTCACGAAAGGTCAGAAAGTGACGTTGCCGTATATCAAACGGAAGCCAGTGACGAGACATACACGATGATGTTTGATTCAGCGCTCTAGCTTAACACGCGCATTGACGGGGGTCTGAGCCACCTTCGCATTGACGGGGGCGGGTACCCGCCCCCTAAGATCTCGAGAACCACGGTAGGTAGCGAAAAACGGTAAACGGTGTTGGGCTGCCCATCCACTTCTCCATCGAAAACATTTGAACCATTTTTTTGTCAGGTCACATTTAAGGTCACGAGAGGTCAAAACATGCCCGTCATAGGGATAACATGTAAAATTCAGTTTTTCGGGCATTACATCTGAACAAGTAAAGATAGAGCAAAACGACTTAAACTATATGAATCCTCTTAGCAAGCCGAATCGAATGATATATAACTTGACCTTGCTAGGTCAAATCTAGGATTTGACCTGACCTGAGGTTAGGTCAGGGTCAAATTATATAAAATGCATATCATTAGAACCGCAAAGCCCAGGCGAGTCTAATGCAGATAAAATAAATGCTCTATCACCATCCGTTACTGAGTTATTCCGTAAAAACCATTTTTCCCATGTATTTCCAATGGAGAGGTCATGCCTCGTACCTGACCTTAGGTCATCGATATCAAAAATACCGGAACATATGTTAGAGAACTCGGTGGGGCCATTATGTGATATGAGTTTCAATCGGATAAGTTCACCCCTGCTCCGACTTATGCTATCTTGAACTTTTTTTGAGGTCGGTCACTTGACCTGTACTGGTGACCTGACCTGAGATGACCTAACCTTAAAATTTTCACAGAAGTTGTAAAAATGATAAGGGAAAAGGTATACCAAGTACGGCGGCGCTACGCGCCGCCGTTTTTCTACTGTCTCCGAAAAACCCGAGGGGGGCGGGTACCCGCCCCCCGTCAATGCGCGTGTTAATTAGGTCACAAGATATTGGCAAAATTCTATTTTGGACCCTGGTGACTGGATGACCTTGGAGAGGTCAAAGGGCAAATATTGCTCCTGGGATCCGTAAAAGGGTGTCCAAGAACGATTTTCTGAGCAAGCTGAGCATTTGCAATCGTTTTTGTGACTTTTAGATCATAAGACAGCTTTTCCCCATTATTTTACAATGGGAGAGGTCACCTCGTGACTTGACCTCAGGTCACGAAATCTAAAAATCCCGGATATACATGATGTAGACCCTGGAGAGGTCATTAAGTGCAGAAAGTTTCAAATCAATCGACCTAGAAATATACCTCTTAAAGCGCTCAAAAGTTGAAGTGAGGTGGCCTTGGTTGACCTCGCCTGGTGACCTGACCTTGGGTGACCTGGGGTAAAAAAAAACTCAGCGATGGTGGGAAAATGATGGGATGAGAGATAGAGCCCTTAACCGTGGTGCTGCACCTCGTCGTTTTTCTGCTATCCCGAAAAAAACCTTAGAGGGGCCCATCGATGGCCGACTCGGTGGGGCGAGGGTTAAGTGTTTGGTTTGTGTATTGCCAGACGGAAGCTTAGCCGAAAGGCATGTTGACGGTAACAGTGACACGCTAATGTCCCTTAGGACTGCTTTGTCAATTATTTATTGTTTAGTTTCAAGTTTTATTGTTGTTTATTGCTTATTTTGTTCTTGTTTTCGAAATTTTAGCAACGGTCCAAGACTCGTTTCCTCTCAGTCAGTCGGCACATTCTTCCGTAGCTGTGGGAGTTCACTTAAGTGTGTGAACACAGCCGTGCCACGCATGAATGAATACAAATACTATCCCAGTAGTGTGCTAGGTCTTGAGTCTCGCATAGGCGGGAACATTTCTATCCAAGTCCCATTTTATCTCCACCAGGTTTCCGGTCAAATCATCTGACTATACGTGATGATACTAGCAGTGACCGGTGTTCCCGACGCTCTGTTTCTGACGTTGCGTTTCTGACGTCGTCGCCGCGGCAGGCAAGGAGCGGGTGTTCCTGACGTCGTGTTTCTGACGTTGATATTGACGCAGGCAAGGAGCGGGTGTTCCTGACGTCGTGTTTCTGACGTTGATATTGGCGCAGGCAAGGAGCGGGTGTTCCTGACGTCGTGTCTCTGACGTTGATATTGACGCAGGCAAGGAGCGGGTGTTCCTGACGTCGTGTTTCTGACGTTGATATTGGCGCAGGCAAGGAGCGGGTGTTCCTGACGTCGTGTCTCTGACGTTGATATTGACGCAGGCAAGGAGCGGGTGTTTCTGACGTCGTGTCTCTGACGTTGATATTGACGCAGGCAAGGAGCGGGTGTTCCTGACGTCGTGTCTCTGACGTTGATATTGACGCAGGCAAGGAGCGGGTGTTCCTGACGTCGTGTTTCTGACGTTGATATTGGCGCAGGCAAGGAGCGGGTGTTCCTGACGTCGTGTTTCTGACGTTGATATTGACGCAGGCAAGGAGCGGGTGTTCCTGACGTCGTGTTTCTGACGTTGATATTGACGCAGGCAAGGAGCGGGTGTTCCTGACGTCGTGTTTCTGACGTTGATATTGACGCAGGCAAGGAGCGGGTGTTCCTGACGTCGTGTTTCTGCCGTTGATATTGACGCAGGCAAGGAGCGGGTGTTCCTGACGTCGTGTTTCTGACGTTGATATTGACGCAGGCAAGGAGCGGGTGTTCCTGACGTCGTGTTTCTGACGTTGATATTGACGCAGGCAAGGAGCGGGTGTTCCTGACGTCGTGTTTCTGACGTTGATATTGACGCAGGCAAGGAGCGGGTGTTCCTGACGTCGTGTTTCTGCCGTTGATATTGACGCAGGCAAGGAGCGGGTGTTCCTGACGTCGTGTTTCTGACGTTGATATTGACGCAGGCAAGGAGCGGGTGTTCCTGACGTCGTGTTTCTGACGTTGATATTGACGCAGGCAAGGAGCGGGCGTTCCTGACGTTGTGTCTCTGACGTTGATATTGACGCAGGCAAGGAGCGGGTGTTCCTGACGTCGTGTCTCTGACGTTGATATTGACGCAGGCAAGGAGCGGGCGTTCCTGACGTTGTGTTTCTGACGTTGATATTGACGCAGGCAAGGAGCGGGTGTTCCTGACGTGGTGTTTCTGACGTTGATATTGACGCAGGCAAGGAGCGGGTGTTCCTGACGTTGATATTGACGCAGGCAAGGAGCGGGTGTTCCTGACGTCGTGTTTCTGCCGTTGATATTGACGCAGGCAAGGAGCGGGTGTTCCTGACGTCGTGTCTCTGACGTTGATATTGACGCAGGCAAGGAGCGGGCGTTCCTGACGTTGTGTTTCTGACGTTGATATTGACGCAGGCAAGGAGCGGGTGTTCCTGACGTGGTGTTTCTGACGTTGATATTGACGCAGGCAAGGAGCGGGTGTTTCTGACGTTGATATTGACGCAGGCAAGGAGCGGGTGTTCCTGACGTCGTGTTTCTGACGTTGATATTGACGCAGGCAAGGAGCGGGTGTTCCTGACGTCGTGTTTCTGACGTTGATATTGACGCAGGCAAGGAGCGGGTGTTCCTGACGTCGTGTTTCTGACGTTGATATTGACGCAGGCAAGGAGCGGGTGTTCCCGACGTCGTGTTTCTGACGTTGATATTGACGCAGGCAAGGAGCGGGTGTTCCTGACGTCGTGTTTCTGACGTTGATATTGACGCAGGCAAGGAGCGGGTGTTCCTGACGTCGTGTTTCTGACGTTGATATTGACGCAGGCAGGGAGCGGGTGTTCCTGACGTCGTGTTTCTGACGTTGATATTGACGCAGGCAAGGAGCGGGTGTTCCTGACGTCGTGTTTCTGACGTTGATATTGACGCAGGCAAGGAGCGGGTGTTCCCGACGTCGTGTTTCTGACGTTGATATTGACGCAGGCAAGGAGCGGGTGTTCCTGACGTCGTGTTTCTGACGTTGATATTGACGCAGGCAAGGAGCGGGTGTTCCTGACGTCGTGTTTCTGACGTTGATATTGACGCAGGCAAGGAGCGGGTGTTCCTGACGTCGTGTTTCTGACGTTGATATTGACGCAGGCAGGGAGCGGGTGTTCCTGACGTCGTGTTTCTGACGTTGATATTGACGCAGGCAAGGAGCGGGTGTTCCTGACGTCGTGTTTCTGACGTTGATATTGACGCAGGCAAGGAGCGGGTGTTCCTGACGTCGTGTTTCTGACGTTGATATTGACGCAGGCAAGGAGCGGGTGTTCCCGACGTCGTGTTTCTGACGTTGATATTGACGCAGGCAAGGAGCGGGTGTTCCTGACGTCGTGTTTCTGACGTTGATATTGACGCAGGCAAGGAGCGGGTGTTCCTGACGTCGTGTTTCTGACGTTGATATTGACGCAGGCAGGGAGCGGGTGTTCCTGACGTCGTGTTTCTGACGTTGATATTGACGCAGGCAAGGAGCGGGTGTTCCTGACGTCGTGTTTCTGACGTTGATATTGACGCAGGCAAGGAGCGGGTGTTCCTGACGTCGTGTTTCTGACGTTGATATTGACGCAGGCAAGGAGCGGGTGTTCCTGACGTCGTGTCTCTGACGTTGATATTGACGCAGGCAAGGAGCGGGTGTTCCTGACGTCGTGTTTCTGACGTTGATATTGACGCAGGCAAGGAGCGGGTGTTCCTGACGTCGTGTCTCTGACGTTGATATTGACGCAGGCAAGGAGCGGGTGTTCCTGATGTCGTGTTTCTGACGTTGATATTGACGCAGGCAAGGAGCGGGTGTTCCTGACGTCGTGTTTCTGACGTTGATATTGACGCAGGCAAGGAGCGGGTGTTCCTGACGTCGTGTTTCTGACGTTGATATTGACGCAGGCAAGGAGCGGGTGTTCCTGACGTCGTGTCTCTGACGTTGATATTGACGCAGGCAAGGAGCGGGTGTTCCTGACGTCGTGTCTCTGACGTTGATATTGACGCAGGCAAGGAGCGGGTGTTCCTGACGTCGTGTCTCTGACGTTGATATTGACGCAGGCAAGGAGCGGGTGTTCCTGACGTCGTGTCTCTGACGTTGATATTGACGCAGGCAAGGAGCGGGTGTTCCTGACGGTGGCGGAGGCGCTGGACTGCCTGTTCTGGGCGTCCGCCGACAAGCGGCGCACCCTGCAGTGTCTGGAGGAGCGGCAGATCAAGCGGCGGCTCACCACCGACCAGAGGCTGGCCCGCATCCACGTCCTGCCGCTGGGTCACCTCACCATGAAGGTAGGTGATGTCACTGAGATACTCACCATGAAGGTAGGTGATGTCACTGAGGTACTCACCATGAAGGTAGGTGATGTCACTGAGATACTCACCATGAAGGTAGTTGATGTCACTGAGATACTCACCATGAAGGTAGGTGATGTTGCTGAGACACTATGAAGGTAGGTTGTGTCACTGAGACACCCACCGTGAGGGTAGGCTATGTCATTAAGACACGGTCCTCACTATGAGGGTAGATTATGTCATTGGGACACCTTACTACGAGGGTAAGCAGTACCATTAGGAGACCCACCAAGAGGGCAGGAAACGTCATTGGGACACCACAATGAAGGTAGGGGGTGTCACGGGGATAATGACCATACATGTAAAAATCCAGGTCCTTCCCCTTAGATACCGCCGTGAAGCTAGGTATGTAGCTTCTTTGAAGTTTTAAGTCGGGCGCCCCACCTGCCCGAACTGTAGGAATGCTTTAATGTATAGCTGTGGTGTTCACCTGCACACAGTTGGTCTGACCGGGCGTGTGCGCTCGTCGGCAGACGCTGCATAACTATCTGAAGATCTTCCAGTCGCAGTACACCCATATCGTGGCGATCAAGCCTACCGGCTGGGAGCACGGCAAGGACGCCGAAAAGCACGGCGACTTCAAGCCCAAGGTGTCCGGCAACATCGCCATATACGGTCAGTGTGGTGTGGAGGGCGCAGTGGGCTAGGGCTAGGTCTGCCGTGTGCCCTGTGATGTTTGTCACGCCCTTAAATTGAATGTGGCACCTTCATAACGTGATTTTAACTGAGATAGCCAAGTTTTAAAGCAAGTCGGAAAACCCGGTACTCCTTTTACCATTTGTCTTGGAACTCGATATTTCCGTAGAAAAAACTAAAACCTACCTGACACCTACCCCTCATTTACTCCTCGCCGGGCGGTCATTGTTGTGAGCTGCTGGTGTGACGGCATATGCTGACGTCACGATGAGCATCAGCCAATCGAAGCCCTTGAAGCATTTCAAGTATGGTAGTAGTTGCCGGATCGTGACATCATCCACATCCAGATATTTATTTGTTTTCCCAGAGGAGTATTTTTTAAAAACTAAATATTGAGCTTATTGAACATTTTTCAGAGAAATGATGAGTGGTTTCCTTATTTTTGGCTAAAAGTACGCCTTCGAAACACTAAATTCCAGGATTCGACCAAGGTGCCACATTCCCTTTAAACCCCGACCATGATGATGATGAGGGCTAGGTGTCAGTGCTGGTGCTACCAGACTCGGCGGGTGTCGAGTGTCGCTGTGGCTTAATGTAAGCGCAGAAGCATTGTGTTTTGTTGGTATAACGATAAAATCCTTATCACTTCGCTTTGTAGGTCGGGCACATTTACTTCTGGGGATGGTTTCATTAAACTCATTATCTTAATCTTCTAGGTGATTAGTGAGGTTTTGTATTTGCATCATCATGGGTAAGAGTTGGCGACGCCGTATGACATTGGCAGTTTGGTGCTTTGGTAAACCCCAGCAATTATTATGGAAGTACTATCAATCAGCGTAAATTCCTGCGCTGACCGTTCCACCTGCCCCGCAGGCGTCCCCTACAGTGAACACTCCAGCTACTCGGAACTCCGCCGCTTCGTCCAGTTCGTCCAGCCGCGCGAGATCATCCCCACGGTCAACGTGGGCAGCGCCGCCTCGCGGGGCCTGATGGAGGCCCAGTTCCGCCAGTGGCTGAGCGAGGCCCCTCTGAGGCCCCGCCTGACGCCCCCTCTACCGCCTCCGCCTCCGCCACCGCCACCGCCACCTGTCGGCTCCGCCGCCGGGCCGAGCGGAGGTGTCGGTCAGAAGGAGAGGGCAGCCACTGAGACGCGGAGGGAAGTGAAGGTTACGACGTGTTAGCAGTGGGTGAACGAGTGTGTGAGTTAGTGTGGCTGCGTGTTTAGAACATGGCGGAAAGCGACTGGTGTTGCCGCATTCTTGGCCAGCTGAAGTCCCTCAATGGCTTAGAGTTGATGGTAACACGCGTGAAGGAAGCGGCAGAGACAACCGGATTTTGCCTTTTGCGAAATGTTGCTGGCATGCTGGAATCTACTTCCCTATTTGCCGTTTTGCTGAACACGTTTTTTCCCGGACAGAACACGTCGACTCTTTGTAGTTATTGCGGGTGGGAAAACATTTACAATTGATCACATTTACATTCGAATGTTTTATGGCCGTGGGGATAAGAAGCTGCGGAAGCTATCCCCTAGGGTCTTCTTTTACACTCCCCTGGTATCATTTCCGGCGCGCTGGCCTCGAAGAAAGTTCGAAATGAGTAGCTCCTTGAGACCTTGGAAACTCGCTCTCAGTATTGGAAGTCGCCTCTCGGTGTTCGTAAAATGTCTTTGCCAATCCGCAGCAAAAGTGAATATGAACACTGATAGCGTGCAATGATTCGTTCATTGCCTCTTATTTTACTCTTTTGCTGCAAAACTTGGGTCATCCAAGAGGGTAAATTTTTCAGCTGATCTGAGGCTGTCGATCCAATTTATGTCTTGGCCGGTGCCATTTTCGTTCCTTGGGAGGTGACAATCACGTGTCCCCCCTCCCTCTACGGCAAGGGTGCAAAAACGTTTGTATGACTAGGGTCAAACCACTGCTCTCGCTGGTTCGTTACCCATGGCCGTTTTTTTTTAGAGTTTGGGCCACCCTGAAGTGTAAGTGCAGCGTGTGATTCAGTGGTATGGTTCTTGTGGATTATTACATTTTAAACGTGTGGCGGTTGTGACCGAGAAGCATCATTTGTGTAGTGGTGCAGAGGTCTTACCCACGCTGCAGAAAGCACCAATATCCACATTTCATCGTAACTTCACGTTCATTGCCCTTCGCTCGGAACGCGTCGTCACCGGTAAATGGTGGGCGGTGCTTTGTCCACTCGTGACTGGGATTTGTGATAGACAGTCTGCTAACTAGATATTGTGAGTGCGTTTGACGTATGGCGATTCTTTGTGTAGACATATGTGCTCGCACGATGAGTGTGAAACGCTCGCGTCATATTTATTCGAGGTGGCAGCCGCCGCGCAGCCGGGCCAAATGCACCAGTGATGTCTAGTTGCAGTCATAAGGCGTCCCCCAGGGTGCCGCTGTGGGGCCCATGTTGTTTGCAATTTTTTTGTAAAGTAGCGGCGTGAATGGCAGCCGACGCGGCCCTGTAGACGGGTTGCGGTGAAACCTGCGCTGATTGGTGCGATTGAAACTGCCAGACAAAAGGAGAGGGAGGATTGATGGGTTCGTCAGCGCCGAGCCTTTGTGCCATGATCCAGTTTTGATCCTTAAATAGGATCGTGACGCGCTAGGTTTGCAGCTGTGCGGAGTCGAGACAAGTCTGAAAACGGTGATCAAAATGTCGCGTAGGCTAGACTTACTTAGTCGCCAGTCGTTTTTTCTTGCATTTACTAGGCTTATTCTTCCTTGTTGATTTTTGCTCCCACTAGGTGGGATTGGGAACAAAGCGACCCGATGTTTCACTCCGTCAATAATCATCTTTATTTACCAAGTTTTGGAAAGTATGCAGAAATATTAAAGTTGTATGCACGCTGACCCGATACTTTCTCCTCTCTGCATTGAAAGAACCGAGCAGCACTGTTTGAACTTAGTGTTGTGTCTCTGTTGTGGCCCAGGGCTAGAAAGGCCTCACTCTCTCAAAGTCTGAAGCTAAATCCCCAGCAGCCCTGTCTGTGTTCATGTAAGTGCGCGTGCAAGCGAATCGCCTGTTGAGTCGACCGGGGGCGTCCCCCGTGCGCGGGGTGGGGCCATGCTCGTCGCAAGTCTAGTCACCGAAAGGCGTTACCGTCACTTGCTGTGTTGGAACGGTGTAACGTCGTTCGGGTCGGGGGTACCCGCGCGAGCTGTGTATCGCTTCGCGGACCCGCGACTCACCATTGCGTTATCGGGAGTGGTGTTTCTCTGTGTCGGAGCGAAAACATATGCTGTGTGTGAAAGGTTTGTGTATAGCTGTTGTATCCGTAACGAAATCGACACCATCGTGTTATCTTCCATACTATGTGGTCGCCATGTTTCATGTGATTTGCGGCCACGTTTGGTGTTCAGATGTATGCGCGGCTCTAGTTGAACGTAATGGCGTAGTTGTGACACTTGGCAATGACAATTGTGATGATTCTGAGTCCCTGTACTGCCTGTTGGTGTGTGTGTGTTGGTGTGAGGTGCATTGGGCAGTCAAACGACCGGGCGACTCAAATCGATTGCAAAGGTTCTTGATGCTTATGCTCCAGTAAGCAGAACCAGATTGGTTGCTGGATGTTTGAAACAGTATCTAGATTCGGAGTTCCGGAGTGCTAAAATTCGATCATTTTCCCTGTCTTGATCAACTCGGAATGAGTTCGATAGATATTCATTTTTCCCACTTTATTCGTAGCTGGCTTTTCGAACTTTTAGACAGATATTGAGCCCGCTAGGGCATTGCATATCTGGCGTGCGTTTGTCCCGAACAGAAATACCAAATAATTAGCGGAAAATGCGCATCCTTGTGAGCTACCGTTGGACTGCCTGTTGAATCTCACTTTGTGAGTGTATCTGTGCATTTAACGTCAACTGTGAACCTTGAAGATGCTAGGTATCTAAATGATTAGTCACATCCAGACTGCAACTGCCCAAGCAAGAAGTCAGCCGACTTCTTAGCATTGTTACTTAGATCATCTTATAACTGGAGTAACTGTAGTCATACTGTTGCGATTTGTTTGAGCTACTCGCGACAGCGCGTGGAAACTTCAGCGATATCGCTCGCTCTTGCTTATAGGCAACTATATTGTTGTTGAGCCGAATGCGTTCACTGGAGTGTGCGTTGTCAATAACTGTTGGAGAGAGAGAGAGAGAATACGTGGGCGGCGACTGTGTTTGATTTCTCCAGCTTGAGTGGCGACTGCGGTGTTTTTCTGGTACGTGCTTTCCTGAGAGCGGGCGGGGACGTGGACGGGCCCGGTAGCTTCGTTTTGTGTTGTTCTGTTGGCGTGAAGACAGTGAGAGAGTGAACAGGAGAAGTGGGGCCGCCGACGTGCTGGTCAGACTAGCGGAAATGCTCAAACGGTGTGGCGGCGGCTGTGGTGGTACGGCGCTTATTTTTGAATACACGCACGCGCGCGGCGTCGACTGGGTTTCTATGTCAGAGGCTGGACACAGAGGCTGTACAGACAATGGTCACTTAAATGCAGCTTTACCTGCCATATTGGAGGTTGCGTTTGGCCAGGCAGGGCCGCGTGTGTGAAGCTGCCGTCGAGCGTGGTGGACGCGCCGCCGGAGAAGCAGCTCGGGAAGCACGTTCAGCTGCTGGAGACTGCTGGTGAGTGCTGCGGGAACTGGAGTCCCGTTTGTGCAGCTTGAACGGTCTCTTAGTTTATGATTAAGACAGGACCTAGCTTTGCCGGTAGTTTTGAGAAGTGTGCTACATTTTCTCAGTGGTTTTGGTCTTGGTTATATTTTATGACAAAAACCAGCCCCTTGGGTCCATCTAAGTCATGTCCTGGTCTTAGTTTTTAGATCAGGGTCATTACAGCCCAAATTGCACACGAGCTGCACTCGTCCCCATCGTTATTTTCAGTTTAAAGGCGTGTGGAAAATGGCGAGTTTTGCACATCTGTTGGATTTTGGCTTAAAGTTTGGGTAATTTTTACAGATCACGAAAGGGCGCAGGATTTAAGCATTGCACAAGGCAAATGACTAGATTTATCTAGGAGCATTGGATAAATGTAAAGTTGCGTCCACTAGATGCGTTTTTTTCCCTCTATTGGCCTGGTGACCTTTGTCCGATGAGCTCAGCTTGACCCCTGACCCGGAGAAATGTAAGTGGATTGTGGGTGCTATATACTTTGGTTGACTTACTATATTTTGCTTGAAATAAAATGCTGAATATTTTGGATTGCCACGAAACTCGTAGAGTAAGACTGTTTATGGGTCGACACTAAATCAATATAATTGGTGGTCTCGTCATTTTTTTAGATGTGATGGCATGAAGTAACAGACTCCTGTCAATCATGCCCTCAGTCCGTTTGGAACAAATGCGTCGCTTTACTCATCATAGACAGCCTGAATGTTTAATACGTATTTTTCCACTTCGTTTCCGGAGGCCAGCATCATTTTCCGGGGTTAGTTTTTCCCAGTAGGACGAGAGAAAGGAAGTCAATTCCTTCCTGTAGTCACGTTTTGTGACTGCTTTTTCGTTAGTTTCTTTAAAACAAGGCATGAATACTGTTTGAATTATTCCTGAAGGAAATAATACTTCTAATATTACGGAAAAATATAAAGGAATAAATATCTAATACTAACTCAGATTTTAGAGTCCTACCTACCTTTTCGTGGGTAGAAGGTTTCCCCACCAAATTCGGCTCCTAGTAATACAAGCTTCTGCATGATTATGGGTATGGGGAGACTCAAAGACTTACTCGGCATTGGACTTAGTTCTTACTTTGTTAAAGTTCTTACTCGTCTCCTGAAATCAGCCCATGCCCCGACAGTGTGTTCGATGCTGCTGCTCTTCTATCTGCTGAGTCTAACGTCAAACGTGCTCCGGCAGTATTTATGGTGATGCTGCTGTACTGTTCCCTGTTTCTAACGCTGCACGTACTACCTCGGCATTGTGTTCGGCATTACCGTGATGTCACTTGTCACATTACCGTATCACATTACCGTGATGTGTATAACGTCACACATGCCCCGCCAGCCTGTTCGCTGCTGCTGCTGCTGTTCTTGGTGGAGGTGAAGGCTCTGACGGGCGCTCAGGCGTGACTTCACCACCGACCTCCTGCGGCAGACTCGACCGTCCGAGTTCGAGGTGGTGGTTCACTTCAAGGTCTTCAACCAGTCACATTCACCGATACTCGGCTCAAACTGTTCTCCCGGTGAGGCGGCAGGTCATGTCGAAAAGCTAAAAACATATCGGAAACATGCCTTCGTAAAAGAGATTTGGACAAACTGATACCGTATGATTTTGGGGAAATACATATACTATTAGATAATGCGTGAAAATGGCACGAGATTAGTCCCATCAACCATGAAAAAGTGAAATGCTGTGAAAAGTAACGAAGTCTAACGCTCTACAAACATGCATGAGAGGAGGATAGTGCATGGACCCTCTCAATTATTGACAAATCTACTGCCAGCTGTCCTTCAACATTTCGTATTCTCAAGTAGATGCTCACCTTCACCTTGGTCCGGCAGATTTTCGGGCCTGTGCAGCAGCTCATGAAGTTCTCCTCGACTGAGGAGGCCATTGAGAGGGCCAACAACTCCATGTACGGCTTGGCTGCCGGAGTGTTCACTAAGAACGTGGACACTGCCAACAGAGTGGCTCACGGACTGCGCAGCGGCACCGTCTGGTGAGTTTCTGGACCATGCTTTCCACTTCTCAGCCGGAGCAGCACGTTGTTTATCTAATCCTCTTATCCCCCAGTCTAATTCTCTTCTCCAGTCTTATAATATTCTCCAGTGCTCTTTCTTATCATAATTTCTTGGTTTATTAGACTCTGCAATTTATATGTACGGTCGTTGAAATGGTCAGTTGTCATGTGCTCTTGAACGTGGTTAATTAAGTGATAACCCTTTTGATTGTCCGTATGCTTTAGCTTCTAAAATTACCTGATGTCACCAGCTCGTCTGTTACCTTTAGTTCACGGCAAACTATAGGATATAAGTGGTAAAATATACAACAAGTAGAAGTAAAACTGCTCGACTTCGCCAGTACTATTTACCTACCCCCTGTTGGTAGTCTAATGTCAAAACTAAGCTTCAGCTGTTGTTTTTAGCGGATTGGTACGAGACAGCGCTCCCAGTACACAGCGGTGATTTGTGAAATGTCGCACAGCTTATGTGTTGCTGATATTTTAGGTTACATGGTGGGTCAGGAAATATACCAGCCCAGCTCCAGTAAGCACTGTTGAATATTGGGCTTACGGACGACTTTTTGGGTGCAAAGGTGGATCATTTTAATGTCGACTGGAATACACCCTTAACAGTGGATAATTTGTGTGTTTCGGGGTAGTGCTTTAGGTATTGTACATTTTAAGCTATCTTCAGAATGAACCGAAAACGTGTCTGTTGTGAATATATTCGATGACGAAGGACAGAATAATGCAAGTCAGAGTTGTCGTTCATTACAATTATTTAGGCGCAATCTACCTTGATGCTTCTCCATCTGTTCTCAGGGTCAGCTGCTACAAGTTCTTGCTCCAGCTACCGTAGCTACTCTTCGATGCCTACAAGATGTCCGGTCACGGACGCGAGAAGGGCGCCTACGGACTGTCCAACTACACCGAGGTCAAGGTGGTCGTCACAGCCATGCCGGAGAAGAACTCGTAACTGGTGGATTGGGCAGACGTGGGCTCAGTGGAGAAGGGGAAAACAACGGATGGAGTGGAGATGATGGGACGTGGGAAGAGCGGCGAGGGCGGTGACAGAGGAAACGGTTGAGACAGTGGAGTTAGCAGGACAATGGAGGTGGAGACTGGAGGCAGTTAGGATAATGGAGGCAGTGGATATCAGGACCTTGTTGAATCCCCTTTTCCAGAGGAACTTACCATTGCGTATGAACTGGGTGCGTTCTGCCGAACTGAAACGTGAC